>OX235273.1:48759937-49959937 GCA_944472155.2 Trichobilharzia szidati
ACTATGACAGGTTTGTGTGTGGTCAGATTGTTGTGTTGCACAAATACGTTACACGATTCAGACAAATTACGTCTTATTATTGCTTTGTCTAAATTCATAAAGGGAACTAATTGTTTTAAAGATCATATATTGTGATCTGAATAATTTGGTTTCCAGCGGAAACCATGGTGAAATGTCACACCTCGAACTGTAATTTTGATTTAAAATAAACCAGATTTTATAGTCACAGAAGACTTCATTTTTATAAGAACAGTGTGGTTTAGGCATTATGCGATTTCAAAGGGATACAGTACCAGTTAATAATACTGTACCACTGTATGTTACATCAAAAAACCTACTCAGACATAAAACTGTCAATGCTGCTGCTATTGAGTTATATGGCGAAGACGTTTTGGTCTCTAAGTAGTGCCACTTTCTTAACTATTGATTATTAAACAGGAAATTTAAGGTTTTGGTTTTGTTGTACGATAGGAAAGATATTTTTCGTTCTTGTCATCCTTAGAATGAATATGACACGCTGCGGTGTCATGCTATCGCTAGTGTATAATAATTAATTTTCTATAGTTGGTTTGTAAGGATTAGTTTTGTTTTTACGAGTTGATCACGGATTGATATCATTTAGAGAACCATTGAAAACCAGACACAGGGAGTACTGGACAGCTGTTTCATCAGCCTAGTTTGGGAATCATCGGCAGTACGCACCCACTGCCAGGGTTCGAACCCAGGACCTTCCGGTTACAAGGCAAGCTCGTATACCATTCAGCCACCACTGGGACCAGATTCAATGGCCAGCCAGCCCATGAATTCTAACTTCTACCAATTCGTGATTTAGCTTGACCACCAACCAATGTCATCGGTGGGACATCCATCCTCACACTTGACTGGATGGATCTCACTCGTAATCCTATCTGAAGACTAAGGCAAAATTTTGTAATAATGTTCTGTGGGTAAATACGGGAAGAGTTGCATTACAATCCATACCAACAATTAATTTAGTCAAATACCTATAACGGTGGGGGGTGGCGGAGTGCGAAGGTGCCTGAAATCTTTCCCTTGCATGATGAAACTTTCTTAGGAATGTGAACAAGCTTCCTAACCGGCTGCTGAAAATGTATTTAGAATAAGAAACCACTGTAATTCTTTGCGTAATTTTGATTTGGTTTAATTTCTTAATTTTTAATTTTGTCTAAAAATTTCTCCAACTTATCAAGGGATACGTCTGAGAATCCAGTCTCTAAACACTAATTATAATAGATGATTGACCGGTTATTGCCTAACATATTTTAAATTGTAGAAACACAGGTAACTGCAACAATGATAATAAAAATGAGAATCTTTAAGTAGATTATGAAAATATGCGTATAAATTGGATTATTTAACTAATTATTCACAGTATGTGCTTCTTTAAGAGCAGTCAATTACGAAAATTTTCAACTGAAAATTCACAGGCTAAGATTGTAGAGTTTACCGGTTTGAGATCTACCAAACAAAGATCAGATACCACAATTAGGTGAATAAAATTAAGATTTTTTAAACTGATCCTGTATATATGTTATTTTATTTGGGAGCTACTTGGGTTGATGGAGCTCAGAATGGTGAATAATTGATCTGTTGTAGGCCAGTAGGTAGAATCAGTAAATATTTTTCTGAGTAAGCCTAAGCCTATCACATCCTGATATGATTTAGTTAAGGAAAGTTATTTTAAACCTAGAACCTTCCATCAAGAGCAATTTGTAGTTGTTGACATTAGCTGCTGACCTTCAGATAATGAGTTCAGAGTTCGGTATGCATCCAGCTCCTAGATAGTAAGTACTATTCGTAGCTGGTGTATGAAAAATCCTCTAGGTATAATTGAGTTTTAGGCAAAAAGACAGAACTTAGGAAGATGAACTTTTGAGTCACTTACTATGGTAAGCTAATATGTTACAAAATGGCAGTCAAACCTGTACCTTAAGTTCATTGACTTGGGAAAGGCCATCGACAGTGTAGCGTTGACCAAGAAGTAATGTAGAGACTACTTCAACACAGTGGTGTGCAGTGCCCAAATATTTATTAACCTCATTCAACACCTGGCTATATGAGAGAGCCACATCCTATGTGATTTACAGCGGAAAACTGAGTGAAGCCTCACAAGTGGGTACAGGAGTAAGACAAGGTTGACTGCCTATTATCGCCAATGATATTCGTAACTGTCATGGACTGACTAGATTATGCGTCAGACTGTGAGCTGTGTCTAAGAAGACAGGAACATGTTAGGCGTATGGGGAGAAGACTCTAGAAGGTCTGGATTTCGCGTGTGGATGATTTATGTCTAGTGTCACACAAACTCGACGGTTTACAGGCAAAAACCGAAAAAATGACTGAAGAAGAAGATGGAGGTGATGAAGATAATCAACTAACAGCGACAGCAACCAGCACCAATCACCATCAGAGGGAGAGGTTTAGCAGAGGTCATCCTCTTTTATTTATCTAGGAATCACTTTTTCAACTACAGGCGGACAGAATGGATGAAGACGCCAGAGTGAGTCAGATACACCTTCATCGACCCTAAACCAGTTTGGAAATCTGCACTCCACCTCAGCATGAAGAACAAGATTCAGATTTTCAACGCAATTGTGAAGTCAGACATTCCTTCTATACTGGTCACCAAGTCACACTGCGTTCGCGTCACCAAAAGGATTTTAAATAGGCTACAAACTTTATCAGCAGCTGCCACCTTCTCTCGCTCCATACTGGAGATAAAGTGGCCGGCTGGCCAGAAAGAATTAGCGACAAGTAACTCTGGCGATGAACAAACCAACAGACTAGAGCCGATCGCTCAATAAAAATATGTAGGATGAAATGGAGATGGGTCGTGCATGCGTAGAAGAGACCGCCGAAGGACATCACAAACAATGCAGGCCACTTCTCCAGTGGAATCCGAACGATAAGTGACGAGTAAGTAGTCGGCACGTGGGTGCGCGTTGGAGGAGGAGATGAGAGATTACAGCCAATCGTGGAGCCAGCCGAAGAGGACAACACCAAATATAAAAATGTATCGGACGTGTTTTTGAAGCCCTCTGTTCCATACGAAACCCAAGGGAATAATAATATTTATGATAATCACTCCTGGGTGAAATTTCCATATAATTATAAGAGCAAATAAAACTTTTCTTTGAATATTTTGTCTAGTCTTGGAAGATATCTAATTTCATGAATGGATATATAAATGAAAAGAGCTCGTATAATGTTTACTTATTCACGTCCGCATACATACACATACGACTTATGAAGTCATAAATTGGCCGTAATCATTATGATGAATATATCATACATAGAAAATGGAGGATTCCTCCTGTGAACACGGACGAAAATCTTAATTCTCAGAGGCGGATTTTGTCATTATTTCTTTCGTATGAATATGCGAAATACGGTTTCGTCTCTCAGAATATGATCACTTTATAACTGTATTTTGAATGACTTAGTAATATAAATAGTGGAAATGAGAACAAATACCCTAGTATCATGTCTCACAGCTTTAGACTAGTTTTTATAAAAATTTTACAGATATAATTTGATACGAAGGTTCAAATATCTGAGTTGTGTATTTGAAACTATCAGATAATACAATTCACTTAAAGTCCTGGAATGCTTATTGTCTGATGATGCTGTCGTAGGACAGGAGCTTTTTGAGCCCCACTAAAATATAATAAAATTGTTTGTGTTCACTGGATAATTCACTGACAGTCTGAATAACATCGTGGTTAAACTTAAGAATCTGTCACTGAATATGTCAAACTGAAGTCTCAGAGGAATTTAAGTATCCCCAGATTTGCAATTTCTCCAAACTGTTTAGCCGTCAACAGAATGAAACCCAATTGGTGGACAGTGACCAGTAGTGGAACCCAGGATGCGATTTCGTCCTATTTGTCATCTGGAGGCACTTGCATTCTCCAGTGAGTGATGGTGTTCTCACCGGGGCTCAAACCCAGTCCCCATAGTTTCAAACGCCAAAGCGGTATCCACTAGACCAATTGGGCCGCGAGAGCCACCTCTTGTGCAACAGGTCTTATTAATTATTTAATTTAATTTTAGATTTTCCAGTCGATTAGCTGGACCGAAATCCTCGGTCTCAGATTGACATGTCGGCTTCTTGTGCAGATGCTTCGATGATGTCTGGTCATGTTACTTGAAGTCAATTGGTTGATAGTGACTAGCAGTGGAATCCAGGATGAAAATTTCGTCCTATATGGGACTCGTCAACTGGGTGCACCTGCATGACCAGACATCGTCGAAGCGTCTGAAAAAGGAGCCGACATGTCGACCTGAGACCAGGCACTTTCGCCCAATCAATTGACGGGAAAATCTAAAACTGAACTAGACAGTGAAACCCAGCCCAAATTGGGTCACTTACTGACGAATTCTTAGAGGTGAAATTGATAAGATTTCTCTAAACGATATATTTACTCTTTCGTTCAATTAACAAACACTTATACATTTCATGGAGGATTTCATCATGAGCTGACATCAGTTAGAGAACCACTGGAAAACCTGGAGTACTGGCTTTTCAGTGTGCACCCACCGGAATTCGACAGCCGTCTGGTTACAAGGTGCGTACTGATGAAGAGTCCCAAACTAGGACGAAACAGCTGTCCAGTACCCCGAGGTTTTCCAGTGGTTCTCTAACTGATGTCAGCTCATGATAAAATCCTCCATGCAATCAAACAAAATCCCTACAAAACCAATACTTGAAACTTATACATTATTTTGTTGATAATTTATCAAATAGGTGGTGGTACATTTTACTACAACCCTTGCTTATTATTGACCTTATTTTGTGAAAAAAATGCCAGGTTACGCTTACATGTAACTCAGTTGGTAAATGTTTATTTATTTGATAAATTATGTACATCAAAGGAAACTTAATTTTTGTTTACATCATCAATTCACTTTAATCAACACAAAAGCACTGATGATTTGAAGCGAAATTAAAAATGAACGTTCAGTTTTTCTATCCTTTAACTTAGGTTTCACTTTCAAGAGTCAGTTTGTAATGATTTGATTTGTAACAAGTTTGAGCATGTTATCAGCTAGAGAACCATCGTAAACTAGGGGGTACTGAACCGCTACTTCCTCCTAGTTTCGGACTCATTGACTGGACGCAATCGTCGGGGTTCGTAACAAGGACCTCCTGGTTACAAGTCAAGCTCGTAGACCACTCAGCCACTGGGACCCTACTCCTCAGTGCCCGGCCCATGAATTTAAACTTCAACCAACTAGTGATTTTAGCACTACACTCTGCCAGCGTCATCGCCGAGCATTTGTCTTCATTCCAAACCTGGTGGCTGCCACTGTTCAGCGGTTCTCACTAGAAACCCAAGTAACTTCATCATGTAGTCACTTACTAACTGACGACAATCCGTGATCATGCTTGAAACAGCTCAGATCCCCGCAAACTATCTCTTGAGAATTAATCTGATACTGGCTAGAAGGTCCTCATTTCGAACTCCGATGAGTGCATCTTGTCAACGAGTCCCAAACTAGGAGGAAGCAGCTGTCTAGTACTCCTTGGCTTACGATGATTTCTGTGTTTGACTTAAATCCGTGATCAAATTTGAAACTTAGATTTTAGTTCCAATTCCACTCATTATTCCATTACACTTAATTAATTTGCTAAATTAAATCTGACTCAAGTATTAGTTTGTAGGGATTTGATTGATTGGTTACAGGATTTCAACATGAGCTAATATCGGTTAGAGAACCACTGGAAAACCAGCTGGGAGTACTGGAGAGCTGTTTTGTTAGCCTAGTTTGGGACTATTCATCAGTACGCACACACTGGGGTTCGGACCCAGGTCCTGGGTTCAATGGTTCTCTAACAGATGTCAGCTCATGATGAAATCCTGTAACCAATAAATCTGACTCAAATAGTGTTGACCAACATAGTTGATTGCATACCTAATGAAAAATGTCTGCACACACATTTGTTGTCACAATCTGAACATGTAAAACTGAAGAACAAGAGAATGCTAGTTGGGTTTATACGAAACAGGATAAAACAGGGGAAATAAAGGAAGAGATACTTCAGAACACATCTCAACATTGGTTCTATTTCCAAAAAGTTCACATAAAGCGTTTCTGATGTCATAGCTTTCATGTATTACTTTATAATTCACAATGAGGCTTTGATATGATGTTATTCTCTTTTTCAACTAATCTTAATTTCAAAGAAGGACGCCGAGAAACATCTGGTCAGTGGTAAATGTCAATTTCAAACACTGAAAGCAGTTCTCCTAGGGAAAATCAACTCACCATGCGCTACTTACTAAACTCTATTTTCATTTAGTTAAAATGACGAAAATGAAGGAATTTCTTTGACGTAACGATACTTCAACTTACCAATAACCCTCTTTGTACTAAAATGTTATTTTAGAATATATTGCTGCCGGCTCGTTTTATGTTTACATATATGATTTATTTATTCTAATAAAATGCGACATTTAGAAATGCCATTTCATTTAATTGAAATTCAACAACACTACCATTAAGACGTAAAAGTCATCCATCCGATGTGTGTTTTCAATTCTTACACGCATTTTTAGGCTTGAAAGTCAAAGGTATTTCTGCGCATTTGTTACATATTTCGTTCTACATAAATTATGCCTCAGACTACATTTACGCCTAATGTAGGAGAAAGTGAAATCAACGCTGAAGTTAATGATGTCATCTCAGGTATAATGTTTAGTGAAAAGGCATGTGATCTTGTAAACAAAACAAGTATGTCCTGCATTCAGTGGATGCAATTTAAACCGACATTTACGCAAATTTTCATGAAATAATTATTAGATCTGTCTTTTGAACATTCAGAAGGTTACGAGTAATTTCTGGGTGCACTAGCGTTCATGAAATATTTACTCCGCGGATTATACTTTCGAGTACCGATAATATTCAAAAGAATGGCTACTGAACAAAGAATATTCTTGTCGATAACCTGCTCTTCATCAAGTTATAAAGTAAAATATATACATTATAGTGGATGAATTAGTGTTATCAACAACATTAATGTTGTTTAAATAACATCGAACCAAAAATAGTAATATCAATGGATTACATTTCGATAGTATCAATATAACACTACACACAGAATATCAGACAGGAAAATTAGGAAAGATAATAAGACAGAATTCATGAATTTATAGTTTCTACTGAAGGCCAGTCAGGGCAGTAGTATTGGCTGGTTGAAATCACTCTTTTTGCACACAAAGCACTGGTTGTTTCACGCGAATCGCGATAGCCTCTGCTTTTTGGTAATTTCTAAGTAAACTAGAAAATGGATCTTTGAACACGCTTATCAGAAAATTCTCACTTTATTGCCAGTATATGGATGACACCTTTATTCTTTGTGATAATGATTCGGATAGGAGTACAATAATAACTGAATTCAATGAAGTACATTCTGCTATGAAATTCACGTGAGAAGAAGAATCCTAAAACGGAATTGGCTTCCTGGATGTCCTCCTTACAAGAAAACCAGATGGTAGCATAAAGAGAAATTTGCATAGGAAAAGTACATGGACAGGACAATATACACATTTTCACAGCTTCATTCCTCTCCAGTACAAAAGAAATTTAGTAAAGACCCTCAGCCACAGGGTTAGAGCCAAATGCTCAGAAGAGGTAATTGAAGATAAAGTAAGCATTGTATATGATACCTTGACTGGAAATAGCTATCAAGAAACACATGACGAAGAAAGCGGAAAAGGACTACTCACTATCCGTAAACAAGAAGCCTTTATATATACGAATGCAATTAAAGGGGGATATGCCAAGCGAAACAATTACGAAGAAATTAAGAAAATCAGTTCAAAGAACTTTTAATGCTGGCGAACTACACGTCTTATTATCTACACGACCGATGGTGTTTCCTCGGCTGAAAGATGAAATACCTAGACTAGCCACTTCCAATTGTATCTACCAATTCAACTGCTCTTGTGGAGCGAGTTATATTGGCCGTTGTTCTAGGAACTTGATTTTTCGTGCTCAAGAACATTTCCCAGTATGACTAATTAAAGGTGTAGTAAAAACCATCAACAGTTCGATATTAGACTACCTGGTCCAAACTGGCCACAAAGCCAGCCAGCATTGAATAATCCTTCTCTATCATCTACCGGATACCAAATAAATTGCCAAAAACATCCAGGTACCACATACTCCAAACAGCAGAGGCTATCGCGATTCGCGTGAAACAACCAGTGCTTTGTGTGCAGAAGAAGCAAGTCCAACCAGCCAATACTACTGACCTGGCTGGTCTTCAGTAGAGACTATAAATTCATGAATTTGTATTATTATCTTTCCTAATTTGTATGATATTCAGTGTGTATTGTTATGTTGATGCTATTGAACTGTTATCCATTGATATTACTATTGTTGATTCGATGTTATTTAAACACTAATTCATTCATTCACTATAATGTATATATAACTTTAGAACCTGATGAAGAAGGGGTTATCGACAAGAATATTCTTTGTTCAGTAACCATTCTTTTGAAAATTTTAATGGGCATTTTTAATCAGTTATAATATAATGGTGAACCAAATTTAATTTCGTATAAGGGCTAACAAGGTACTACAGAATCATTAAGCATCCTATAAAGTGAACTAGTAGTAGGAATTAGAAATTACAGATCTTATTCTTTAGGCATTTACACAAGAATCCTTTCATTACGGAATCTTACTTTTATTGTATTGATAAAATGAGCATTAATTATGATTAGAAGTGGAAACGTGGCTATCCTGATTTATATCTAAATATTCAAATAATTACAGGGAATGAATAGAACCATAGCAATGCTGTAAACGCACTGAATGTCTAGAAAAAAGTGTATATCCTAAGGGAGGGAAGGTCGTCTTTGTTGAGGAGATTAGTTGACATAATGTTGACACATTTCCAACCTGTAATTAATAGTCAATGCGCAATTAATTGTATTACTGTAAACTGTTGTTCATAAATAACATAAACAAAATCAAGGTTCGCCATGCTTCTGTTGTACTGCAAAAAGTAAACAAAATATGCCAATCAAAAATAATTAAACTAATAATAATTTACAACACCACCGTATTTTGATAAACAATAACTCACCAATCTGTTGTAATTCTCACACAGTATTTCACATCTATCTGTCTGATTTTCTTCTTGTGGATATGAAGCGTTCCGTATAGATTTTACCATTCCAGTATGATGACCGATTGGTGTGTTCCACGGATATTTACTAAGATGATCAATCCTCTGCATTTTCATTTCGAGTCTTTTATGACTTAAGTAATCAATAGTAACCGGATCGTCAAATTCTGAAAGAAAAAAAAATGTATAGAATTACGATTTCACAGTTATCAACCAACTGAATAGTAATCATAAAAGATTTCGTTAGATAATAAGTTCCATATTCATAAGCTAAAGTATGAAGTAATCACTTTTGAAACGTCTTGGTTCTGATGGTGAATACATTCGGTTTTCGCTGAGGTTTGCTTTGTCAAACTGCCAAAGAACGGCGACTTAGGCCTGTGGAATAACTGGCGTGGAATAATGCTTTTGTCCACACCAAGTAAAATACTAAGTCACGTCATCCTGCAGAATTCTGCCAGCCAGAACAAGCTGGATTCTAGAAAGGCAGATCATGTGCTGATCAAATTACAACTGTATCCATAGAATCGCAGTCAAATCCCTAGCTACCTTAACTTCATAGACTTCGAGAAGGCCTTCGATAGTGCAGCGTTGACCGAGAAGTAATTTTGAAACTACTTGAACACTACGGCGTACCTCATTCAACAGCTGTCTATATGACAATGCCACATGTCAGGTGATTCACAACAGAAAACTCAGCAAGGCGTACGAAGTGCATACTGGAATAAGAAAATCGCCTGCCTATTATCACCGATGATATTCTTAATTGTGGTGGACTGGATTATGCGTCAGACTGTTGGGGACGAGGAGTCAGGAATACGCTGGACGACCGATAAGAAGACTCTAAAGATCTGAATTTCGCGTGTGGATTATTTATGTCCAGTGTCACAAACCTTGAAGACTTGCAGGTAAAAACCAACAAACTGGCTGAAGAAGCAGGCAGAGAAGACAGGACTCCATGTGAACACAGAGAAGATGGAGGTGATGAAGATAACCAATCAACAGCAACAACAACCAGCACCAATCATCATCAACAGGAGATATTTGACAGGGGTCACCTCCTTCCCTTATCTAGTACGCAGACGGAACAGATGGAGATGTCAAATTAAAGTCAGAATCGGAAAGGCAAGATACACCTTCATCAACCTGAAACCAGTTCGGAAATCTTCTGCAGTCAGTCAGCATAAAGAACAAGATCCGGATTTTCAACACCAGCGTGAAGTCAACCAGTGCTTCTTTACGGGTCGGAAACTTGCCTTGTGTGCGACGAAAAGGATTTACATCAGGTTGCAGGCTTTTATCAACAGCTGCCACCTTCTCTGCCTCCATACTGGAGATCAAATGGCCAGCAGAAAGAATTAGTAACAAGAAACTCTGCAGTGGAACAAACCAACCAAGAGGCGATCGCTTAACAAATATGTAGGAGAAGATAAAGATGGATTGGGCATACAATGAGGAGGCTGAAGAGGATGTTAGAAAACAGAACAAAGTAGAGATGTGTTGTTGAAGCCCTATGTTCCACTTGGAACGCAAGGGAATAATAATAATTACTTCGTGTTATGTGTATGATGGAGGCAGTCAGAAAGTTCCAATATTCTAGTTTTTACTGGTAATAAAGAGATGCATATGAACTGCATGGATACTGTCCTAAAACCTTTTAACCATTCCCAGTTGATAAGTGTCATACCTAACTGTATCTCAGTGATCATAAGTAGCTGCACAGATCAGCCAATCATTTCAGATTACCTTAGGTGCATATATTTTATTAAGACATTGTCCATGGAACAAGAACAACAACAAGAGACAACGATCAGCATAAATGGGAGGAACCTGAAAGAAACAACCCCTTTCACCTACCTGGGAAGCATCGTTTCAACTACAGGCGAACGGAACTGACGAGGATATCAAAGCAAGAATCGGAAAAGCAAGACAAGCTTTCACTACTCTCAAGTCCTTGTGGAGGTCAACAGCACTCAGCATCAAATATAAGATCGGGATTTTCGACTCCAATGTGAAGTCAGTGCTACTAAACGGATCAGAGACTTGGCCAGCGCACTTCGAACAAACTACAGACCTTCATTAACAGTTGTCTTCGCTAAATACCACTCAAGATCAGGTGGCCGGCCAGAAAAGATCAGCAACAGAGATATTTGGGAGCGAACCAACCAGGAACCGATTGTGAAACAAATAGGCAGGAGGAAATGGAGATGTATTGGCCATACTCTGAGGAAACCATCAAGTGACATCACTAGACAAGCCCTCGAGTGGAAACCGGAAGGGAAGCGGCGAGTTGGTCGTCAGTGCAAGGGTGACTTGGAGGAGGTCATGTGAAGACGAGATGAAAACGTGTGGGCAGACTAGGAGCCAGGTGAAGACCCTAGCAGAGAACCGAACGCAATGGAGACGCACGGCTGAAGCCCTATGTTCCTCTAGGAATTAAAGGAAACAATAATAATAATTGTCCATGGAAACATAGGCAATATCGCCTAGCCTCAGTTCATGGTGTTCGATTCAACACAAGTGCATGACACGAAGTGTAATTTTCTGTTTATTTTCATGTTGTTTATACGGCGATATGAATTAATAAATTGTAGACACTACATTCTGTGCATCGGTGATTCAGAAGCGATGCATTCCGAAATCTCGCCTACTATACCAACCGATAGTAAGCCAAGAAAAGAAGGGAAGTTCAGTGTCAGGTTAGCAGCCACACCCCGTAAAAAATAATACCACTGCTACTGAAATTTCTAAGCTTAAACCGCGAAGCCCAATGACGGTTTACTGGAGTGACACAGTTCAGTATAAATGCCTTGCAAAACTTAGTCTATCCCAATACAAATTTCCCCAATATCTAGTAACCTAAGTTTGGTCAAACAAAGCAAAATAGTTTCTTAAAAATTATGTATATGATGTCTCACATTAAAATAGGCGCTAAAGATTTTTAGAAATTAAACCGCCCAAATCAGAGTTTGACGCCACGCCAAAAGCAACTACATGATTTCAAAATCTTCTCCTTTACTTCAAAGTAATTTAACTTAGGAATAATACAGATTATTAGTAATACTGAACTTTGACTAAGTGTTCAACTGATTCGACCAAAATGCTTGGCCTCGTTTTAACATATCGGTTTCTTGTGCAGATGCTTCGACGATATCTGATGGATAATGACTAGCATCTTGGATTCCACTGCTAGTCACCCTCCGCCAATTTACTTTGATTAAATGGTCTCAATTTCAACAGAAAGAAAGTCGGTGAAAAATTATTTATTGTTTACAAATGCTGAATTTGTCAAAATTCAACTAATTTCTAGGTTAACATCTGTAAGAATTGACATCAGCCAGGGCTTACTTTACAACCTGAGTATTCTGAGGGTAATCCTTAGTAGATATAAGAATAAAACTTGTGCACTATGGTAGAGTGTAATTCCATTCTGGTTAAATTTTGTTTTGATAGAGTCTCACAGTGTTATACAGTAATGTTTACTGATGACGTTTCGAGCACAATTTATTGCTCATAATCATATCAAGGTAATCACATGACTTCCTAAATTCATTTGTATAGTTCCGTTGATTTCACTTGATTTTCACTTGATTTGATTGGTAGTAATATTTTCCATATTTCCGGTATGAGTGATGAATCATTCCTATTGCATGTGTTGGGTGTAGATTCGATGAACAAGGATTCAGTAATCAACCTCACTCCCCACCTACTTATATCACTGCTTAGAATTTTAACCCTCTCACAACCTATTGTGTGTTAATGCATGCATTGCAATTGCTGAGCTTTCTTCTAAATTACTTATCTTCTCTGAGTCACTCATTCTTACCTTAGCTTAATTCTTATGTTCTGATAATCTGACTACACCCGACTTACTAGTTTGACCTATGTAGTTGACCTCACAGTCATTGCAGGGTATTTTGTAAATTATATTATTTTGTTTAAATGGGTCAACCTACAGGGTACTTTAGCCTAAACAGACTGTCCTACCTGAGTGAGTTTGTAGGTTTAAATGCCACCCTAATTCCTGCTTTATTTAGAATCCTACATAGGGTCTCAGATGTCCCATCCTTATTTAGTAAAACTACTGCAGATGCCTTATATTCTCTCTTATTTATGTTATCATTACTAGTTTCACAATTATTTTTATTTTGATTTGGCCTTTCTCAATCTTCCTAATGAATTTTAAAGGATAGTTATTTTATACCAACGCTTCTTCTATCTGTTTCATTTCATCATTTAAGTCTTTTTTGTACTACTCAGTGCTACTGCTCGGTTTGTTAAACACTTAACTAAGCCAGCCCTAACAGTTAAAGGATGAGATGAATTAAAGTTTACATATCTATAAGTAGAATGCGTTGGCTTTTTATAAACGCTAGTGTGTAGTTTACCTTCTTCTATTCCTTTTGATTTTACAATCTAACTTCATAGCTAATTCTCCTTGTTCACTTTCCGATCCAAATGTGAATTTTATTCCCTCTACTAGTGAGTTTATATGTGTGAAGAAGCTAGAGATATGTTCTGTTTTTAACAATGTGAGTAAAAGTGTCATCCACATATCTCTCCCATATTTTTGGAGTAGGATTAAATGTATTTTCCTAGCTATCCATAAATATATCTGCTCCGATAGGGGATATTGGTGATCCCATTGCTACACCTTCAGTTTGTCTGTATATTTTGCCCTGGAATTTAAAGATAGTAGTTGTGAGGTACAACTGGATTCCTAAAATAATTTCATCAATGGGTAGTTTCGTTCTATAAGTGAGTTCAGGGTCTGCAGTTAGTTCTTTCATAACTGCTTCTAAGGCCATATTGATTGGTATGTTAGTATAAAGATTGATTATATCAAAACTAACTAACTAATCCTTATTAACTCCATGAGTGCCTACCACTGAAAAGTCTTAGCCAGGATGAAACTGTTGCTCAGTGTTACCTGTTTTTTTTAAAATAGTTCTTAGGGGGTAAATTGCTTCCCTAATAAAATTGACTGTCTAGTCACAATTTCGCAACTTTGTACTATTTTCTTTGCACCACTTTAGTCTGCTATTTTCATCGCAAATGCATACAAACTGAGTCCATAACAAGATCTGACAAAATGATTTACACCTTTTTAGGCTTTAAACTGAACTATTTCTAATGAATCAGCCAGTGACTCATAGATGGGAGTGAATCGAACAGTTCAGCGTTAGAAATAAAAAAACAAAACACACGTAAATGATAAATGCATCATGTGTACTGTAAAATCAGAATCTTAACAAAAGAGCACTCCATCAATTTCTTAGTCATCAGGTTATTGAAAATCTTTTTTTTTTTAAAAAGTGAGTAATCTTCACGTATTTTATTCCTCTTTCCTTTTAAACAAAAAATTTTGTAGTACAAAATCAAAATAGGATGAACATTGGTGCATTGGTTTATGTTTGCAAAAAATAATTTCTCCTTATCATGCATGAATTGTTAAGAATTTCGTAAACTTTCTAATCAATGAAGTCGGCTAACGATTCATCTCTTCACTATACTTGTAATACACTTCATTGGGAAAGAGGAAAAAGCGTAAAATAAACAGGAAAACTGTAGTAAGTGTGTGCGCCTGTGTGTGTGTAGAGCGAATGGTGTTTGTTTCCATGTTTATTAGACAAAGATTGTACTACTTTCCCTGTTGTCAGTTGAAATGAAAACTTGTTCCACTACCCTGATCAATTTATCAACGCCCCCGATAACACCTTTATCAGAGAGGATCAGTAAAAACAAGAAGAAAGCCCTAGATTGATATAAAAGGTTATCAGTTCTATCTATCTAGTATTATGGTAAATAAAAACAACCAAACAAATGCAAACTTGTAAATAAATGTTGATTTCACTTGATAAACAGACTATTTTATTTAGTATGAAGAAGGTATTAAAATTCATTTTATATGAAAACTATTCTGTCTAAAGATTATCTTTAGTCTGTATTGCTTACTTGTAAAATCGAGTAAATACTTTGATTAAGAATGAACTTTTGTGAAATTCGTAAACAATAACAAAAGTGATTATAATTATAATAATAATATAAATAAATAAAACAAACTAGGATAATATTTCGGTTCTTATGTCTTATGTAGATAATTTGGAGTTTATGGAATTTATACATCGTGTCAGTGGTTCAGGCGTAGAACATCTAGCTAACCAGGGCTCGACCCCCAAAGGACGCATCCCTAAACCTCGCTAAGCTGGTAGCTAGGTCAGTAGTGAGGCTAACAATCGCATCCCGTAAAAGGAATTTTGTAAAACCACCGCTGTCGAAACTCCAGAGCTGAAGTTTGAAGGCCTATACTCCACTCAGAACGTAAAGGAATAAAATCAATAATAATAATTTTCTATAGTTGGTTTGACCACAGGTTGATATCAGTTAGAAAACCATTGAAAACCAGCCACAGGGAGTACTGGACAGCTGTTTCATCCTAGTTTGGGAATCATCAGCAGTACACACCCACTGCCAGGGTTAGGACCTAGGACCTTCTGGTTACAAGGCAAGCTGGCTCGTATGCCATTCAGCCACCACTGGGACCAGATTCAATGGCCAGTCAGCCCATGAATTCTGACTTCTGCTAATTCACGATTTAGCACGACCACCAACCTATGTCATCGGTGGGACATGGATCCTCACACTTGACTGGATGGACCTCACTGGTCACGACTTCTCACTTGAACTCCAGGAAACTCCTTCCTGGGTTCGAACCCTAGCAGTGGGTGCGTAGTGCAGATGATTCCCAAACTAGGATGAGGAAACAGCTGTCCAGTACTCCTTGTGTCTGGTTTTCAATGGTTCTCTAACTGATATCAATCCGTGATCAACTCGTAAAAATAATAATAATAGTAATACCTGATGATTGAATATGTGATCATGATTTTCCACTTTAAGCTAGATATCATCTAGGGAGAAAACTAGAAGAACACAGTGAACTATTAAGCAGAACTTTCATAAATTGCTAATATTTATCATGCATGAATTCAAGAATGATTCACAAGCAAGTTAAAAATTCTCACACCAATCTTTAACATATAACTACTCGGTCTTTTGATGATATTGTGTGATGTCAAATAAATTATACAAAATGATCTGAATATTTTGGGCTTTCAGGGTAAACAATGGTGGAAATTCCACCTTGAACTGCATAACCTGCGAATGAATGACCTTGACAGGATTATGGGCACCGAATTGTAGTCGAAACATTATCAAGAGATTATAATGTATGACTAATTTTCAAGTATTGGTTTTGTAAGGATTTTTTTGTTTGATTGGTTGGAGGATTTCATCATGAGCTGACATCAGTTAGAGAACCATTGGAAAACCAGCCAAAGAGAGTACTGGACAGCTGTTTCGTCCTAGTTTGGGGTTCGTCATCAGTACCCACCCAAAGCGGCCCAAACCCAGGACACTTTGGTTACAAGGTGAGCTCGTCCCAAACTAGGACGAAACAGCTATCCAGTATTACTAATTGTTTTATAAAACACAAAATAATTGAGCAAAGAATATCCTTTTCGATAATTTCCTCTTCTGGCTATACAATTATACATATGTTTATATACATAGAATATTCTAGAATAGTAGTCAATAACAATATTAGTGCTCTTTAAATAATATCGATTTGTTAAGTAAGATCAGTGGAATTACAGTTCATTAAAGATGCGTAAATTATAATAAACATTAAAATATAATAGCAAATATCATAAAATTAGGAAATTTCCACAACAAATTGAGGATCATTCGAACCTAGATGGCCAAGGTAAGGACATAAATTAGGCTTCTTAAAGCGGATCCCAACGGCCTCAGAGATATTTAATTGACGAACTCCTAAGGTGAAGTTAAGATTTGTTGGTATGCGGTGGATGACTTTGAAAGCCACCTCATTATCAACACTCTTGCGTTGTGTATCCACGAGATGAGATAGAATAGAGCTATGTATGGATTTTGTTTGTCCTTTACTTAACCAACAACACAGGATGACGTTCGGAAATCCGACGAGAAACACGCCTAATTGTACGCCAATGCAACTAACTGGCTCACTCCACATGAGCAATTAAACTGGTAGATACACACACATGGAAGAGGCGAAATTAGGCAGTTTATCTTTTACTCTCGAACGCAAAATAGGGATGGTTTTGAAGACACAGAATAATTCAGAAGCATAGAATGCTCGTTTTACCGCATTTCTAAGGCGTTGTGTTAGTATCTCACTGATGTTGTACCCGAGGAAGTGAATTTGTAAGAATAAGGCCTTTTTAGGAACTGTTGGTACGTTGGTCTGCTTTGATTTTAGATTCATATTCTTATCAATAAACTTTTCTGGATAACCATTTTCACTCAGCAACCGTTTAATATTATTAAGTCTGTTAAAATTACTCTATTTTGTCATTTTACTCTACTACAGTACACAAATTTTTAATCTTAAAACTTGCTTGAATCAGTATCGTTTACTGAAAGTGGATCAAATTGTTAGTTTTAACTCTGTTTGTCTGTAACAAATATCTAAGGTAATTAGTTTGTATATTTCACACTAGTATAAAGTGAAATTACACAGACAAACATGTCAGTGTAGAACTTTGGATAAAAAGTATCACTTAACGTTTCAAAGTATTAAAGATCATGAACGAGTTGAGTTTGTATCGTTTATAATAAAGAGTCATGAAGACTTTAAACTGGGAAACCAGCAGATCACGATTCTGAATCCGCGTATGATGAAGGCAGATTCGTTTTAAACTAATCTCCCTTCATTCATGTGACCTGTGATCAAGATCTGACCTAACAGTTTCAAAAATAATTAGACGCCCAGTGAGGTGTAGACATATATGAAAATTATTGATATAAGAATAGAACTTGTGCACTGTGGCAGAGTATAATTCCATTATGGGTAAAATGTATTTTGATAAAGTTTCACAGTGTACAGTAATATTTACTCATGACCACATTTCGAGCACAATTTATCACTGCTCATAATCATATCAAGTTACTCACACAACTTTGTGACTTCGTTTATATAATTCCACTATATCTCATCTCTTGATTTGATTGGTAGTAATATTTCCCATATTTCCGGTATGAGTGATGAGTCATTCCTATTGCATGTGTTGGTGCATACTCGATGAACCAGGATTCAGTAATCAACCTCTCTCTCCACCTACCTAGATTACTTCTACCCTATTGTGTGGTTGTGTGTTAATACATGCAGTGCAGTTGCTGGGCTTTTTTCTAAATTACTTATCTTTACAGGGTCAAACATTCTAACCTTAGCCAAATTCCTGTGTTCTGATAATTTGACTACATCCGATCTACTGGTTTGATCTATGTAGTTGACCTAAATCACAATCATTGCAAAGTATTTTGTAAGTTATATTATTTTGTCTAATTGGGTCAACCTACAGGGTCCTTTAGCCTAAAGAGACTGTCCAACCTGAGTGAGTTTGTAGGTTTAAATGCCACCCTGATTCCAGCTTTATTAAGAATCCTACGTAAAGTCTCAGATGTCCCACCCTTATATGGTATAACAGTAGATGTCTTTTTCTGATCTTCCTAATTAATTTTATGAGATAGTTATTTGATACCAACGCTTCTTCTATCTGTTTCATTTCATCATTTAGGTCTTTTTTGTACTACTTAGTGCTACTGCTCGGTTTGTTAGACACTTAACTAAGCCTGACTTTACAGTTAACGGATGAGATGAATTAAAGTCTAAATATCTATTAGAATGCGTTGGTTTTTTATAAACGCTAGTGTGCAGTTTACCTTCTTCTATTCGTTTTATTTTACAATCTAACATAGCTAATTCTCTTTGTTCATTTTCGGATTCAAATGTGAATTTTATTCCCTCCACTAGTGAGTTTATATGTGTCAAGAAGCTAGAGATATGTTCTGTTTTTAACACTGTGAAAGTGTCATCCACATATCTCCACCATATTTTTGGAGTAGGATTAAATGTATTAAGAGCAATATTTTCCCAGCTGTCCATAAATATATCTGCTACGATAGGGGATATTGGTGATCCAATTGCTACACCTTCTGTTTGTCTATATATTTTGCCTTGGAATTTAAAAATAGTAGATGTGAGGCATAACTGAATTCCTGAAATAATTTCCTCAGTGGGCAGCTTCGTCCTATGAGTGAGTTCAGGATCTGCAGTTAGTTTTTTTTTACCTGTTTCTAAGGTCATATTGATTGGTATATTAGTATAAAGACTAGTTATATTTGTAAAATCTCAATGAAATTGAAATAAATAAATTCAGTGTTTCGTCCGGTAAACGAGTCCGAACTTCTTCAGGGAAATTAATCAAAATTAAAAATAACAACCGGACATATTTTATCTTTTTTAAAAGCCTGTCCAATCATATGAGTCATGAACAGGCATACAAATAAAATGAACTAAAATGTTGCATTGGCTGCGATCAAAATTTGACCATAGACTTACTTTGGCATCAGATTTTTAGTGATTACCTTCGACTAAAGTTTGTGATCATAGATAACTGAATATGAAAAGTATATATACGTGTATATGCGTTATACAGTGATGTGTCTGTGTGCCCATTAGGGAACAACTATAAATCATCTGTTAGCCTTTCCATAAGAAAATATAGACAGTCAGGAATTTAGATCAAGTATGATTAATTAGTGATACATATCCAGTTATATTATTTATTAATGAGGATTTGTCATACATCAGGTAACATCACACCTTCATGCCTGCTCTAGCCTTTGGGATTCACCCATGTATGTAAGGTTTCTGCAGTCTTTATACGAACCAAAACCTTTGTGTAGAACCTTGGTCCTATCAAACATTGGCCTTGTATCCCGTTTGTATCGAGTGTAGTGCAATCGTCAATCTGTTTTCTAGCTTCTTCAAATCTTCAGAGGTCTTTGGAACCCTCTTAGACATTTATCTAGTATGGATCTTCAAATAGAACAGATTAATTGACAGTAGATCGTGAGACACAGTTCTATCTGACCTGAAGCATAAACCAATCCATTATGATGATATCTCTTCTTTTTCTCCTTCGAGAAATACACGACATTTTGTTGAATGCCAATTACAGAAAGTTCAGGAGTACATTTTATGAACCAAGGACACTATCTGGGAAAAGTTATCTCATGTATTAGGATAAGGCACCGTCAAGGATAATGCTGTTTCTCATGTTTAGTAGAAAAACTTGCGAAACCTCAGGTCGTTAATCTTTTAAATATTTGCCAGAGTAAACAACACTATTAGAGGTCATATTTTAGAAGATTTAAACAATCTGAATATTGATGGAGGTTTCCAGTAGCCCAAGTTTTAAGCAGGCCCGTATTACAAAAGTGGTACAGTTAAGGATATGCCAAACGGGCATCTTATATCTATCCACTTGTTTAAGGCAAGTTATTAAACATTTACAAGGTTTGTTTGACACTGAGAAAGGAATAATATGCTGAAGTCAGTAGTAACGACAGATTTTCGTCTTTTTTTCTAAAAATTCATAAACAGTTATTATTTGCATGTTCAATAAAAGTGGATGAATAACTTTGGCACAGAAGATTTCTCTCACTGTTGCATCAAATCCTTTAAAGATCTTCACAAACTCTTTGTGTATCAGTTAAGTGAGTATTTAGTTAAGAGGGAATGGCATTCACACTTCCTGCTATTAACTCTTCTAAATTTTGAATTTTTATTTTACAGTTTTTTAGTCTTTAGATCTAAATCACAATAAAAGGTACTATACTGAGAGTTCCAGTACCATCGGTTCACCGCAGAATGACCTCAAAGCAAGGACGATCTACATCTTAGCCTATCAAAGTTTAAAAATATTTACAAGTTAATTTCTAACATGAGGAAATTGAGTAGGAAACCAGCAATAAAACAACTGTTGGAATAAATGTGAAGATAAAGAATTACTTCCAAGAGTTTGTTTTTGTGGAGATTTAGTTTCTTTCAAGTCTGATCACAGAGCCAGCACTGCGAGACACCTGCATTTTCCTAGTTTGCGATTCACTGGCAGTATACACCCACTGAGGTTCCAGCCGATGACCTTGCGTTGACATGTCAAGCTCATAGTCCATTCAACCACTGTCTATAAGTCTCAAACTAGTAGGCAACAACTGTCTGGTAGTACTCCCGGCTGGTTTTCAATAATTTTCTAACTAATATTCAATCTGTGATCAATTGTGAAGGATATATTTATCCGATTGGTTGTGGGATTTCATCATGAACTGAAATCAGTTAGAGAACTATTAGAAAACCAGCCAGAGGAATACTGGACAGCCAGCTATTTCGTCAGCCTAGTTTGGGACTCTTCATCATCAGTGTGCACCCACCCACTGAGGTTCCAACCCAGGACTTTCTGGTTACAAGGTTATATTTATCTCTCTACTCGACATGAACATCAGAAGTCTATCAGTTGTAATCAAACGAAATTAAATGGCCTTTACTTTTTATACTATATTTTCAATAAACAAATTATAATCACTTTTCCCGCCTTTTTTTTCCTTTACATATGGCCTGGTTTTATTTTTATTTTTGTAAATCACATGGTAAGAAATCTAATAAAATGACGTAAAAAGATGTTTTACACGCACAGAAACTCTCTCTCTCACTGCCTTATCCCCTATATATATATTTACATATTCGTGTACATTCTCTGTTGTACACCGTTCCTCTTGTTATTGCACAATTGATTTTATCATAAACACCCTTTAACAATGATACATGCATGCATGGTGTCTGGGAAATCCATATGTGAAAAATAATACCAATTTTTTTCACTATCTTTCTCTCGCTCGAGTATATTCGTACATATATATTTTTTCTCTTTCGCTCCCAGGCACACACTAGACACACTTCATGGTCAAGTGATCTTCATATGAATATAATAAACAAATAAAGTGAATAAATAGAAGATAATTTGACATTGAGAAAACAACCAACACTTGAATTGTTGACTGTTTTGACAAAACAAACAACAACAACACTTAAGTGATGACATTTTTGTTTACTTTCATGATTTTAACCTATTTAGCTTACCTACATCATCAGAATACTTACAGTTGTATTTTGAATGAAACTCATTCGATCAATTGCACCAGAGTTCTGACGAAAGTCTTAATTGAATTAAATAAGACCCGTTGCACAGCAAGTGGTTTTCGTGGCTCAGGTGGTCTAGTGCGCAACGCTTTGGAGTTGGAAACTATGGGGACTAGGTTCGAGTCTTGGCGGGAACACGATCACTCACTAGCTGGGTAATGCAGGTATATCCACTAGCTGACGAGTCCCAATCGGGGGACGAAATGTGCGTTGTCCTAGATTCCACCGCTAGTCACCATCAACCAGCTGGAACTCATGTGAGTTTAAAGCATTTTAAATAGAAATACGCGTATTGAGATGGTGCATGTTTCACTGTCTTCATAGACATCATGTTTAGGGCATGAGAGTGTTATCAGATAGTGATGTGTTGTTTTTTGATTTATATTCTGTGATATTTCATGCAATCTTTAGTGGCACAGGATGCAATACACTTCAGTGTTTTCACTAATTTTACATTCTCAAAATGTGTATCAACCATATACCTGACGACATGGCTTCGAAAATGCAAGTAGTCTGAAGGATAATGAATGGGAATTATAGTTTTATATCACACTGGATACTATAAGACATGAAACTTTCACATCTTCGACAAAATTAGCAATCTGATTGGTGTTGCAAAGGTTCAGTAATGGAACAAATTGAACAAGAGATGGGAAACAGCCAAGAAAAAGTTAAGGTTATTTCAGTGAATTATAAGCCTGTGAAGTAGTACCATGGCACAATACATCAAAATTTGCGAGCTTCAAGATTGAACATTGGAGTTCCAGTGGAGGTGCTTTATTTTCAAAGAGTGTGGTTGCTGGCCACATACCAGACTATTGTTATTCAATTGGCTTATTACCGGATTCAAGATGTGTAGGAATGTGTCAGAGGGGAGTCGAGCATGGACCACGTGAGTGACTGGCAAGCACTTTACAACTAAGCCAACCATACACAAGTTAACAATTACTATAATAAGATTTTCGGAGATTTCAAGTAACTCTTCAAGAAAGAGAACTCACTATCACCAAACAGTTTGAAAAATGCTACACTGAAATATCATACATTGCACACAATTTATTCATTTGAAGACGGCATTGAAATCTACCAATAAGTCGTGATAACCAATAATACTGTTCACTAAACTAAATGTGATTGGCTGGTTGAGAAGTAGGAAAATACTCATAATTAATTGAATGTTTGCAAAATTCAACTCTAAGTGAATCCTCTATCTCAGCCAACTGATGATAGTGATATTCTCCATGCCAGTTAAATGAAGCGGTCATCCAGAGGTCGCCTAACATACTCTGCTAAATAGGTATGGGTGGTGCCCAAATCCTAATCTAACTCTAAAATAAGTGCCATTGGGTTTACTTAAAATGACATAAGGAAATCTTAAGATAATTTGAGCAAGGCACCCTGAAAGTTTCAGTTACGGTTACTGAATCAGCCTAGTTTAAGATCTCCCTTGAGTTATTCAGTGATGAATTTCACATTCATCAAGGGAGTTCTCCATCGCCGAGTAAGTAGATAAGCAGTCTTTACAGTGAACAACTAACATTCATGTTTCAGTTGCCGATTTCATCATTGTAGAGACGTTTATCGAACTAAGTGTCGATCAAATCCAGTCAGCGAGCACATTAGTTTATGAATTAGCATATGGGGTACTTAACATAACAACTCTTTATTTCTGGAAATAAAGCACTGCTTTTTAGTCCAATCAAGCAGTATTATAGTCATCATTGATATATAATGCTTGAGGATTATCGTATGAAAACCAGATCGTTGTCATGCTACCACAAATTTAAATTTTTATAGAAATTATAGTCTAGAAGGACAAATTTAAATTGGTGAATAAAAGTCCTACATTTGAAGGTCTCATTCAACTGCTCTGGATATACTAGACTCACTGAATGAAAGACGGTAGATCTCGGAAGTAAACAAAATCAGCAAATGTTCTTATGTATCCAAACACACTGCATGCCTGTGTGTGTGTTTGTTTTCGTATCTTTGAAATTCATTACAAAATAACATTAAAATTGTACTTCTTACTTCACAAAAGAAAGTTTGTCACACTTGCATATTCAGTATTGTTAGAATATTTCTTGAAAATTGGTTTGTAAGAATTAGATTTCTTAGTTTATTCCGAGTTTAACCACGGATTGATATCAATTAGAGAACCACTGAAAACCAGCCACAGAGGATACTGGACAACTGTTTCATCAGCCTAATTTGGGAATCATTGGCAGTACTCACTCACTGACAGGATTCGAACCCAGGATCTTCCGGTTACAATTCCGGTTAGAATAGAATCTGAAAGACACATCATATATATACATATATCTGATTTTGTTTTATTGGAAAAAAATCCCGAAACCTACCGTCAGTGAACGGCATAACTGTCATCAGAGTTAATCAGCTCTCTCCACAATATGTTTACAGTTACAGAGAAAAATTACCTATGACGTAATACCTGTTTCCACACATCTTTATTTGCTGACTATCACCTTCAAGTACACTCTTAACAAGTTAACATATATATATATATTAAGCGAAAGGAAGACTAGTCACTTGAATCATGTTTTCGGCTAATTTCTTAAACATACAAATATATATACACATACATTTACGTGTATGCGTCTTTTTAGTGTTTCACACTGAACACATCTATTCTACTTTATGATTTATAAGTGTGTACACGGAGAGATGAAGTCATAGCGCCATGCATTTATCTTATATATATTACCGCGTATATGAGTTTGTCCATTTGCCTGTGTACCTATTATAAGTGATCGGGTGCATGACTGTCAGCTTGTACCCTCTTGTGACTTATATAGATATATGATAGATATATTACCTTTTCAAAGATAAATATTCGACATTATTTTCAGTGTAATATTATTTAACTAAAACAAAATACCCATTGACTGTCCAAAACTATAAAAAAAAAAGAAGCAAATAAGCAAGCTTGTTTTTTCATATTCACAAGGTACAATATCGATCAAGTTTATTTTGACTGTTTACATTCATATGAATTACTTAAGCACATATATGTGGCTATGCATATATGTATATATTCAAGAATTAGTTTGTGGGGATTCGATTTGTTTCAGTTTTGTTTTGCCCACGAATTGATATCAGTTAGAGAGCCACTGAAAACCAGCTGGGAGTACTCGGCAGCCGTTTCGTCCTAGTGTGGAACTCTTCGGCTGTACGCACCCAGGACCCTGCGGTTACATGACAAGCTTGTAAACTATTCAGCCATTGGGAGCCTACTCGGTGGCCCATTGTATACAGATGGATGTGAACCAGAGTATTTAAAGTGTAAGTTTATTCTCTTGGGATCAAATCTTACATAACAATTATGCAAACATGAAAGCGACTTTTCTTTTTTTCACGGCATAACACTAATAAGCATCAAAGCAACTCAAGTAAATTTTCGTGTAATTGTAATGATTATTTGAAAATCGACACAAATGAATACGTATGTGTTAGGTAATTTTACAATAGTTGATTACATGGAGTTTTTTTGCATTTTATGCTTAAATTAGCACTACATGCGATAATACACAAAGTGGAAGCAGGTAGAAAATGATTAAAAGTCAAGTAGCCGCGATTTTTGTCTGTAACTTTACTTTGTGACAATGAGAAGCACGTTCTCTTCCAGCTGCCTTAGCGATGTCCGGTTGTCAATGTCAGCAATTAGTTTTTATTCAGTTATCAGATTTGTCAGGCTCTGCTCACCAGCGGTCCCCATCCGAACCATTTAAGTTCTTTTACCAAGCTACTGACCAACAGGCGATGCTTTGAAATACATCCCTGTTTTTAGTGTTTAAACGTTTTTATGGGCAAGTTCTTCATATACATTGGAATGTAGTCAATTTGTTAAATATTACATTAACAACCAGATCGTCAGTGTAGCATAAATCGAGTAAGTTTTATTTGGTGGATGGTGACTGGCAGTGGGATCCAGGATGCACACTGTTTCCTATTTGAAACGATGGGTACTGGTTTCTAGCTTCAATGGGAACATTATCACTCACTGGGGTATGCAGATACACCCACTAGCTGAAGAGGTTCCAAGTAGGACGAAATGTGCATCCTGGATCCCATTGCTAGTCACCATCCACCAGATTACTTCAGGTTAAATAATCAGACATCGTCGAAGCATCTACAAAAGGAGTCGATATGTCAATGGAAGCTGAACACTTCAGTCTGTTGCGTGTCATTGGGATATAGAGTGAGTAGTAGAATGCCTGGCAGCCACTTTGTAGGTTCAGGTTCAGTTTCATGCTGACGGACTTCTGAACCGCTTAGTTCGCTAAGCTTAAAACAGAGCTAAGATTGGCCATGAAGCTAGTCCTATGTACCACTCAGAATTCATAAGAAATTTTTAAAAAAATGAGCAATTGAACTTACCAGCAAAGCATACACGACTGAGATTGCTTGTACTTCGATGCAATATGTAATCACTATTAATGTTTTGAATCTGAAGAGGATTATTCTTCAAAGCATGAATAATAATAGGAACATCATCCATTGTAGAATACCCTGGTTGAATTGCATTAGTCATATAAAAGTCTTCACTGGTTACATACGAGGATAAGTTTGAATACTGATGTTCACTGGTGTTCGTTAGTAGTATTGTAGCTTTTGTAACTCTGTACACTGGTCTACGTGATGTAACTGACATGTACAAGGCATCAATAGGCATGAGAATAAAGTAAAAAGTAATGTTACTTTGAATGATGATAATAATATTAATAATAATAGTAATAATAGTTGGCTAAAAAGATAATTTAACTTCAGCGATACAAGAAACCCGCTTGGAATACACCATTTCAATGAAGGATATGTCATTGTTACTATTTTTTGTCTTGATAACACTTTACTTTTTATTGACAGTGTGGAGGACCCTGGTGATGAAGATGACAAGGGTGTCAACAACATTTCATAGTTTTTTGAATGAATATAAGACATTCGTAGAATATTTTGCAATGATAACGATGATGATGTTGAAAACTGTGGTAAGGTGATAGATGATGCTTAGTCTGCTTCCGATATATCTCTGTGTATATGTGTAAATAAATTGCTTGGATCCTTGATATGTGTAATTACTCACTTAGCACTTATAGGAGGCTATCCAATTTATACCTTTTTGAGCAGCACTAATTATATATGTAGACTGATGTGTGTTTATGTGCGTGAATAATATTTCCTGAGTTTTAATGTGAAAAATATTTTCTGTTCGGTAATTGACGGAAACAATATTCTTCTAATGACCTGAGCTGTTTACTGGATTGATGGAAATTTTTAAGACTTGTAGAAGTGTGTACACTGAGAATGGCTAAATTACTAACTGTACGCATTAGAAGTAGAATTAGCGTTAGTTATTTTACACAGGTAATTATGAGTGATATATACTCTACGCTGCATAGAATAAATTTATACCAACCAGTGTTATATTTCTCTTCCTATGGAGTTGTAGGTGTTTTTCTCTTCATGATAAGAAAACAGATATTGTAGGTGAATTAATTCTCTGTGAAACGTAGGCATGAAAGCGTTGACACAAGTCATTACAATTACAGTTGTGTAGCGCAGTTAGTGGATTATGATCCCCAGTCATAATTGAACATTGAAAAAATGACTAATTGATCATCATTTTTCTACTTTCTGGTTGTGTCGCAGAAATGTTCGTTTATGGTGAATTAATAATTAAATACATAAATAAATAAAGCAGCTAATAAATGAATAAGCTTCCAATTGGTTCTTTATCTCTTGTAGTGAGTGAATGAGTACCCTCTTTGAACTGTGGGCGAACAATTACGAGTCATTCATTTTCAGTGTGAAATTCATCTCTGTGTTACAGACTGATAAAATTATTACAAGTAAAGGCAGACGGGTCACATTTATTAATATGATCACATTTAGCCGGTAAACGAAAGCAACCGGCCGGCCTACCGGCCGGCTTCTTGTTAAACGATCATATTCACTGTAGTATATGTGATGTAGACATGTACACATTGATGCACAATTGAAAGTGTAACTATATCTTAGGGTGAAATAAATACACACACACACATACATGTATGACTACACTACATGTGCAAAGTCTCATAGTGGTATAGGATATTTTGCACGCACACACACACAAAACACACATCATGTTAGACTAGAGTTGTCTGTTAACAGAACAATATGCACCATGGTTAGTCCAATCCAATTTCGACCCAAAAAGATTCGGTTATGTAGAGAATTAATGAAAATATTTCAGTAGAGGAACTTTTCAGGTCTAAAGTCATTTCAATATCCCTGTAGTTCATTCAGAATAGGAATAATTTAGAGAGAACAATTGTTTTCAGCAAAAATTCTTCAACAGACTCGAGAATTATAAATCCATCAATTTTCAGCATAGAATAGGCAGTGAAAGAAAATTAAAAGTACGACTAAAAAGCTGATTAGTACACGTTGACTACAAACCAGTTTGTACATGTAAAACAATACACTTTCTTACATTTATTCCCTTTGATAAATTTGAATAAAGCAAGAACAACAGTGGTTTGTGCAGAATAAAATGGTACCATCACTGTTTATTTCGTTGGCTTCCCATCAGCTGCTTACAGGCCAAAGTTATATCTACAGAAACAAATTTAACATACTTGCACAGAGTTAATTTTCAAACAAAACCGGTCAATAGACATGTGCATACAGTAATAATATATAAATATATATATAATATAACACTTTCCGAAAAATTATACACAATGGAAACTTTTGACATTACGTAATCAGATGAAAGAGAGGGTAAAAATATCCAGTTACGAGGGCAAGGAAAGCCTGATGACTGCTTCTTTCTGAAGGCATAAATCGGGTTTTAGGCGTTTGATAGAGATTGCTTTGGCAAACTTGAGGAGAATTGAACTCTTTTGCAAGATCGTTCAGAATTATCAACCCGATTTATGTGTTCAGAAAAAATAAGTCATCAGGCTTTCCTTGTCCTGGTAACTAGATATTTTCACCTCTCTTTCATCTGATTACGTAATGTCGAAAGTTTCCATTGTGTATGACCATTATTGTTCGGAATAGTGTTTAATAATATATATACATATATTATTGAATGCATATATTGGTTGATTTTTGTTTAAAAATGAACTCTGTGCAAGTATGTTGAAATTGTTTCTGTAGATGTACTTAATAATGACTTTGACCTGTAAGCAGCTGATGAGAAGCCAACGAAATAAACAATGATGGTACCAATTTATTCTGCAAAATCTGTTGTTCTTGATTTATTCAATACACTTAGTGATATAATTCTGCTTTACATTTACCGCTCAAATTACAGGATTCAGCTAAACAAAATCAATATTGGCAGTTGAAATCAAGCCTGTGATGACAGTAGTCTCCTTTGTTTGAAACTGTGAGTAAAGAGGACAAAGGCTACAGTTAGACATTTAAATTGCTCCCCCAACTCTGCTCATTACAGCTTTCGATAATGCTTAGTATAGAATTCCTGTCTATCAACAAAAGTCTTATTAAACAATCTTCGAAACAGCTTTCAAATCTTTGCATTGTACGATTTGCGAAGTTTCAAAGTCGGAATATGTTTTCTGCTGAGAAAATATTTTGGTGAAGGAGAACACAAACTTGGTACATTATGGGTACCAAGATATGAGCCACAGGATATCTCGTAATTTATGCAAGGTTTAGGATGTCACCTTGACTGCAAGACCTGATCAAATGGTTGTTATTAAGGGGCCATCCAACCCCCTCGAACCTTTTATTTAAAATCTGATCCACAGGGTAGTGGAACAGTGTCAGGAGCTACGTTCGCATGCTTTCTGGTGACCAAAACAAGTTCATACTCAAATTTGACCCTTATGGATTCTATTGCCCATGGACAACATAGGTTTGAAAACAGGGTTTACCAGCTCCCCGAGGTAGAATTTCATGTCAACCAGCCAGTAAACAGTTGTACACACAAGATGTTCGCATTCATCGTTTCATTTTTGTGAAAAAACACTCCCGCCGCTTGAAGGGTCGAAATAGGACTTACCTGGCAGAGGGTAAGAATCTGTGGCCATCTGACAGCATTTCGAGATAAAAATCGCAGTTCATCTACCCTTGGTCATAGCAGATGGTTTATGGGGCAATATGAAAATGCATATTTATTAGTACTGATATCAATTAACTGACATTGTATGTACTTTCATGAGTCACTAGTCTCTCAGATGATAAAAAAATTAAACAAAGAATGAATACTTATCAAAATTTAGAGTTGGAAAATATTTTTCTGACTTTTGAGACATTCCTGTATTAGAATAGGCATTCTGGACTCAACCAACACAGATTACACAGCAAATAACCTTAGTGAGAAACTACTCTGGTAAAAGGTCCTATAAAAGTCCTTATGACTAGAAAAGAGGATAGTACAAAAAGATGAAGAGTATATAGGAAACCTACATCAACTGACTGTCAGTACACTCATCTTTTCAGCTTCGTGCCCTTGAAATACAAACACAATTTGATAAATTGCTTGGTTCACAGAGCAAGAGGAATCTGCTCTGATGACTGTCTTAATGAAGAACTTAATATTATTAAACAGATGCTGAGTGAAAACGGCTATCCAGAAAAATCAAGGTAGGCCAAAGTACCAGTGCAGTTCGGAAAAAGGGCCTTATTCTTACAACTTGACTTCCTTGGGGATAACATCAGTGAGCACTTTCAGTGCTACTGAATTATTCTGGGACTTCAAAACCACCCCTATTTTCGTTCGGAAGTAAAAGATGAACTGCGTAGTTGCGCCTTTTCTATGTGTGTGTATCTACCGGTTTGACTGCTGCTGTGGAGCCAGTTGCATAGGCCGCACAATTAGGCGTGTTTCTCGTTGGACTTCCGAAAATCATTCTGCGTTGTTGATTAAGTAAAAGAGAAATAAAATCTATTCGTAGCGCTTTTCTGTCGCATCTCGTGGATACAGAACACAAGATTGATGTCAGTGAGGCGGTTTTCAAAGTCATTTACCGCATACCAACTAATCTTAAATACGCCTTAACAGCTCGTGTACTACATATTGCTGAGGCTGGATGTTGGGATCCACATTAAGAAGCCTAATTTATGTGTTCAAAAGAAGCTAGTTGGTTCAGACATTGTCCTTACCCCGCTGGCCATCTAGGTTCGAATGATCCTCAATCTTTGTAGAAATTTCCATAATTTTAATTGATATTCTATTTGCTATTACATTTTTAGGCTTATTATAATATATGTGTCTTTAAGTGAACTGCAATTCTATTGTGATCATACTTTACAAATCGATATTATTTAAAAAATACTAATATTGTTATTGACTACGATTCTAGAATATTCTATGTACATAAACATACGTATATAATTGTAGAGCCAGAAGAGGAAATTATCGAAAAGTATATTCTTTGCTCAATTTTTTTTCTAGTTTTTTTCTAAAATTTAATCACTTATGTATAATTTTCAAGAACAAGAACCAATCGCTGAACAAATATGGAGGAGAAAGTGGAGATGGATTGGACACTCATTGAGGAGGCCACTGGGTGACGTCGCACGTCAGGCCATAGCTCAAGTGGAACCCAAAAGGGAAGCGGCGAGTGTGACGTCCAAGAGTGACATGGAGGAGGCCGTGTGAAGAGGATCTGAAACAGTATGGATTAACATGGATGCAAGTGAAAAGTACAGCACAAGGCAGAAGCAAGTGGAGGCGTGCAGTTGAAGCCCTATGTTCCACTAGGAACCCAAGGGAACAATAATTTAATAATAATAATGTATAATTTTCATGAATTGTAACATTGATTTCAGAAGGATTACACCATATATTCATATTTTCTTTTGTTGCTAGACTATTAATCTGTAAATTATCCCTTTTTTGTATTTCAACTGATAACTGCACGTATACATACATATGTGAAATGAAAAAAATAGCCTAGAAGTACAATGATTCACGTAACCCATATTCATATGATGATCACATGACTGCCAAAATGCACGTGATATACATATAAAACAAACAAATGTAAATATCACCTTTCACATTGAATTTATCCGACCTTTTCGAGAAATATCTTCTTGTAATAATAATAATAATTATTATTATTAAATGGCTTGTTTGGAAAATATAAACTCTACGTGCTGTTTAATTCATAAGGATGTTTCTTTATGAAATCAACGCATTACCATAGAAAATGAAAACAAAAAAGAATACTAATCAGGGTTCTACAATTAGCATATCAACTAATGATTGTTTTTTCATAGCTTCCCTTGTTTAAAATTGAAAATATAAACACAACATTCATATGTTGAATGTGCTCAGGCAAAACAACTACCCAAGGAACTTCATCAACAAAATCAACACAGACATTAAGTATGGCCAAAAACGCATTCCGAAAACATGGACCTCAACAGTTGTCATTCCATATAGAGCAGAGACGTCGGACGATATCAGAAGAGTACTCAATCTGCTCGACATTAGAGTTTTCTTCAAAACATCAGACACACTACGAAACAACCTTGTCCATATAAAAGACCGAATTCCTAAAGATTTTCTATCTAATTGTGTCTACGAAATAAAATGCTTGGAATGTGATGCGATATACATCGGACAAACATCTCGAGAAATCAAAATCAGTAGAAATGAACACCGCAGAGTATCCGTTCGACCACTGAGAAATCCGGCTGAACTAGAAAAACTTAAAAAATCATCAGCCATAGGTCTACATGCTATAGAATCAGGCCACAAAATAGATTTTGACCATACTAAAATAATCCAGAAAAACTTCAGAAATCACAAAGAAAGTCTAATATCAGAAGCACTTCATATCAAGTGGAATCAAATTTGCCTGAATAGGAATCATGGACTAAAAAAGAATCTGACCTGGTTACAACACCTCCCTCCGCTCCCCCATGAAGTGAAAAAGTCAACACGAATGTGATATGCAAGTTCACTATGTAAACACACGCTGCATTTACACACTGATCAAATCCAACAATCTACACTTGGTTTTGTTATCTTTACCAACTGGCCAACTTGACAACGAAAAATGAACCCAGACTGACGAACGATGATCAAGTTAGTAAACTTTGTTTCGATATCATAACAGACGTACTATTAACTTTGTTATTTGGTTTAGTGATCTTCATAAAACAATTCCAACAGTGGTGTGAACACGGGCAGTAATTTTGCTCGAAATATAACCAATAACAAAACTTATCGTTTTGTGTAAACTACTGAAATATTATTATACTTTATTTGATCTTCATTGCTATTTTAACTTTCAATATGTCCTTTTAACTTGACCTAAGTAATATATTTTCTCACCCCTTAACTCTTTGTTATGTATATGCTGAGATTTTGTAAATTTCGGTTTAATAATACTTTGATAAAGCTATTAACATTAAATAGCGAAACGTCAGTAAAAACAACATCGTTTTGTTTTTCATTCATTGGCAAATACAAAAACCTTTGTTATAATGAATATCATATACTCAATGCCCAAATTTTTTCAAACTGTTAAAAGTGAAGTTGGTTTGGACATTTATAATGTACTTATTTTCATTGATTGGTGACTTATTGGAATACTAAAATTATGTTCTGAGGTGTGTACTTTTATATACTGTGAATCATCTTGTCCATTTAGCCCTTGTGGATTTCTGTATAATAGTGTATAATAGTGGGAAACTGTAACCAGTAGAGTACAGAAGGTTGGAGGTGAGGCAGTAACTCGTTGAAAAAGACATTGTGAAGCGCTATGTCATGAATTGGCAAAAGTGAGAATTCATGGGCTGGTCATTGGATCGGGCAAGTCCCAGTGGCTTAATGGTCTACGATCTAGCTCGCCTTGTAACCAGAAAGTCCTTTGTCCGAACCCCAGTCGGTGAATACTAGTGAGGATCCCTAAAATAGGATGAAACAGCTGTCCAGTACTCCTACCTGGTTTTCCAATGGTTCTCTAACTGATGTCAGCTCATGATGAAATCCTCCAGCCAGTGATGTAACAGTTATTCAGAGAACATCATTGGTAATTATCAACTCAATGAAAGTTTGCTTACTGAAGATTTTCAGGCCAAATCGTCTTTAAAATTTGGAAAATGCAAAAAAGAGAATTTCTACATTACTGTGAAAGACATAAAATTCAATTTAATGGCGGCCTGTTTAAATTACTGCGCTACCAAAATTTCCATCCATCAAAATGACTAAACTCTTTTGTATTTCTTATTATTTTAATCACTTATTTGTATCAAATGACCAATAGGTGAACTGGCGCACATATTTAATTTGCTTTCAACAAGACGCTGTACAGTTCTTGAAGGAAATGAATATATAAGAATATATGTGTAGAATTGGTTTCCTCTTCATATGTAACAACAATGCTTCACATGGTCAGCTTGAGATTATTACTTTATTTGTAAATCCAGTATGAAGAGTTAATATTTTGGTACATTTTAGGCTGAAAATCTCTGTACTGTTTTCACAAATTGTTTGAGATAAAGCTATATTATTATATATATATATAATAATATATATATATATATATCGTTATTATTATATTATACGCCGGCGCACACCTGATATCACATGCTGAAAATTCCATACCTGTACCAAAACACACGGTGTGGAATCAAGCTATAATCAAAAAAGTCATAATAAGCTGAGTGAAACCTCTGAGAAAATTTTCAAAAATCCGACTACTACCTAACTCTAGTATCCTTCTCAAGTAATTTTTATCGTGGTATCTTAAATTTTAAGTACGAACTGTTGCTTCTCATTCAGGTTCCATCAGAGATGCTAGTGAATGTTATCCTCAGACTATACTCAAACTATCTCCATTTACATCTACATATTTGTTGGGAAGAAGGTTCTTGGCTAGCTAGATTTCCTTGTTGTTTATTCTTTCTGGCCGACCATCTGTTCTTTAGTATGGAGAGATGGCAGATTTTGAAGGAAGTTTGAATCCTGCTGGAGATGCTTTTGGTTACATGCACCAAGTCTTCAGACTGGATAGAAGCACATTAGTGTTAGGAAGTAACATCTTATTCCTTGTGTTGTGCACAGCACATCTCTACATCCAGTTCAGAGTAATGAACGCCTGTATCGCTTTCCCGATCCGACTCTGGTTGACATTGACATCCTCACAGGTACCGCCTATACTTGAAGTGGTGCCACCACAGTAAGTGATACATTTTAAACATTTAAAGAAAATTAAAGAAAAGTTGCAGATGATAGGTAGGACAATTTACAGAAGACGTATATTAGATTTTTTTTAAAGTTGTACTGGTTCATTTGTCGTTGATCATGAAATCACCAGACATTTGTTTAACTTCTGCGATAGGTAGATTAATTTTAGAAAATGAAGTTTTAATAACGTGATTTTTAATTAAGAATTGATATTCAGTTAGAACAAGAATCCACTCGTTTATAATTATACCATCTAAAGTGGTTGTTGGCTACATTAGATGACAGTCAGGTTTCCCGTGAGTGAAAATCACCATTCTCCGCTTGCAATTATAAGTTTAATGTTTGTTATTTTCTTGACATATCCAAATGAAATAGGTGAGTAGCACAGATACTCTTTGATTGTAATTGCTTTTTCCTTTTATGATGTACGTCACGGAGCTATGGTTCTAATATTTCCTTCAAGTCTGGGTTCTGTTTCATTTTTAGAATTGCTGAAGTGTATTGTCATTAAGATTAAGTCTTTCCTTTACTTCTGTTACCCCTTGTCTACAGTTTAATCAACTTCTAGAAAGTACTCAATGACTGTTGTCATTTCTCCTGAGGAATACACTTTAGTTAATTTTCTACTCAGAGCTACTGAATAGAAATTGACTGATTTGCTTTGAAAATGATTTCTGATGCAAATCTACCTTGTCAAAATCATCAAACATCTTTTATACCTGGGCTCATGATTCAGGATTATGCGTATAGTGATTTCGGTCGATGGTGTCTAACTCTGGGACCCACGATGCGCGTTTTCCCCGGTCTTTGGGACATACATACAGTTCCAGTCAATGATAGTTTCCCCATTGACACTCAAACCTTGATAAGCAGTACTGGGTTCTACTGGTAGTCTCCATTGAATAATATACTTGGGTCCTTAGAAATAGTCGAAGAGTCCGTACTAGGAGACAACGTTTTAACAGACATTGAGTGTTTCCGTTCAAAATAATCATTCGTCAGTAGGAAAACTGATAAATAATCATTTATGCTGTCATCATAATTATCCCTGTTCAATTGATGGAAAAATACTTTAACATACGACATTTTACCTTCCTAATTCCACCAAACTTGCTCAATGTTCATATTCTTCATAATTTTATTGCATTTTGGATTAGTAAACGAAAACACAATTTAAATGCTTTGATCAAATGAATCTATAATCGGCTGCAATTGTCAAACGGATACAAGAAAACGCTGTGAAAGTTTAATAACGATACAATTAAATATGCAAGTATTGGTTTGGTAGGGATTTTGTTTAATTGCATGGAGGATTTCATCATGAGCTGACATCAGTTAGAGAACCACTGGAAAACCTGGGAGTACTGGACAGCTGTTTCGTCCTAGTTTGGGACTCTTCATCAGTACGTGCCCACCGGGATTCGAGCCCAGGACCTTCTGGTTACAAGGCGAGCTCGTAGACCATTGAGCCACTGGGACCCGATCCAATGGTCCTTGAATTCTAACTTCTGCCAATTCACGACATAGCGCGACCATTTCACAGTGTCTTCTTAGATGAGTTACTGCCTCATCTTCAACCTGCTGTACCCTACTGGTCACGGCTTCCCACTAGAACCCCAGGTTAACTGCCTGAATAGGGCCAGTCACTAGTGAGCATCAGATTAATTTTCAAGTATTGGTTTGGTAGGGATTTTGTTTAATTGCGCGTGCTGATGAAGAGTCCCAAGCTAGGACGAAACAGCTGTCCAGTACTCCCAGGTTTTCCAGTGGTTCTCCAACTGATGTCAGCTCATAATGAAATCCTCCATGCAATTAAATATGCGTTACTCATATTTACTTGGTGCTATGCAAACGTTCCACATTCAAACGGAAGACTATTGAGTTAAGCACTTATCACCTTTGTAATACTGAGTAAATTGAGTTTAAGGATTATCATTTTTTTATTATTATTGTTACTTTTAGTTCCTAGGGGAGCATAAGGCTCTATCAACACGTCTCCATTGCGTTCGGGTCTCCGCCAACTTTTTCACTTGATTCCACGTCCGCCCACATGATTTCATCTGCTCTTCGCATCGCCTCCTCCATCTCACCCTCGAAATGACGACCAACTTGCCGATTCACATTCGGGTTCCACTCGACCGATGGCCTAGAGTGTGATGTCATTCACTTGATGGTTTGTTTTCTCAGAGTATGGCCTCCAATCCACCACCATTTCTTCCTGCATATTTGTCGCACAATTGGTTCCTGCCTTTTTTCCTTCCTAGAAATCCCTGTTGCTGATCTTTCCTGGCCATCTGATGTTGGGTAATGAGCGAAGAAAGCTTTTGATGAAGGTGTGTAGTTTGTTGGAATTGCCCTAGGTGACGCGATGTGGCGCCAAGTGTCTGATCCGTATAGTAAGTAGCACTGACTTCACACAGGAGTTGAAAAACCGGATCTTATTTTTATTTTCATGCTGAATGCTGTTGATCTCCACACAGATCTGAAAGTAATGAAAGCTTGCCTTGCTTTCCCAATCTTTGCTGTTTTGATATCCTCATCAGTTCCTTCCACCTCTAGTTGAAACAATGCTTCCCAGTTAGGTAGGTAGGTAGGTAAAGGAAGTTGCTTCTTCCAAACTCTTCCCATTTCTGCTCATTGTTGTCTGTTGTTGCTACTGTTGCTGTTGGCCAGGAATCTTCATCACCTCTGTTTTCTCTGTGTTCACCTATCTTTGATGCTTCTTCTTCCAACTTGTTGCTTTTCACTTACATATCTTCCAGTTCGTGAGAAATCAGATATATATATCATCGGCGAAGTCCAGACCCTCTAAGTTTTCTGTGTGGATCCATTTTATGCCTGTCTCCTTGCTGCCCTCGGCTGTCTGTCACATTATCCATTCTACCTCAATCAGGAAACTCATTAGAGTTTTTAGGCAGCCAGCCGTCTTCACTTCGAAGGATTCAGTGAGTTTCCCGTTGTGGATTACCTGGTATGCAGCACTATCATACAACTGTTGGATGAGGTGTGTAATTGTTGGCGGTGAGTTGTAGGATGGAAGTATTATATTCACCTGATGAATTTATCAAAATTTTTTTGCATAGTACATATTTTAAACTAAAACATAACGATGATTTAGTAATACCAAATAAATAAGTAAACACGTTTCAACTATTGCCGCGCTTAAATGTCTATTTAGTGAATTAGCATTCGACAGTAATGATGTTAAAATGATCTCCCACAGAGAAAACGACATCACAAATAACATTATTAATTGATGACATAAGCTGTATATGTTTTGATAGGAGAAAACGGAAAAACGTTCCACTCCTAAAATATGTCTAGAACAAACAAAACATATTCACGTTTTTGTTACATATAAATGTATATATATTCATCGAAAATCCCCAATGGGACAAATAGAAAATTAAAACAATTGATTCAGCGAAGAGACTCTTTTCAACCAATTTATTATTAAGCTGTACAATTAAATATGTATGGTTTTTAAGAAATTATATCCCTGCTGCATCGTTGAGGATAGCGTTTTTCAGTCGACCATTACTGTTCAGTAACCTGAAGGACAAGATCCCACAGCTGACCAACTCTCTCTGCCTTTATCAATTCACCTGCTCGTGTGGAGCTAGGTATATCGGTCGTTCGACTCGAGTTTTGTCCAAGAGAGTGCAAGAACACTATCCTGCATGGTAGTTAAGAAGAGGTGGAAGTGTAGCGATGAGAAGCGCGATCATTGAACATTTGGTTGATAATGATCACCCTATCTCTACAGCCTACGCTTTTAAAGTCATCTACAAGGCAAAAAGTAATTTACCGAAATCACTACGTACCCGACTCATCTATAGTGCTGAAGCCATCTTTGGCCGTCAAAACAGAAATGCCAGATCTCTGTGTACAGAAAAGGTTCGCACAATCCATCCAACTTTCATGGTCTTAGTCCGTCCATGCTAAACCATGAAAATCCCTAATCATATTTTGGTTCTACCATTTTTTTCATTTTGTCTATTCAATTTGTATACTCTTCCTTTATTACGTCAATTGTTACTGTTACTATTCTCACTTTGAATTGTCCCCGGTATTACTTCACCCGCTCCACTTGCCATTCTAAATCAATTCAGTTTTGCAACGTCAAATTCTCTGTTGTCGAATTTCACACGATGTTACGTAACGTTTTTATTTTTATTCTATTTGCTTACTAGTCCTATAACTGCACACACCTTCCAAGTTCTGTACATCCTATGAATCGTTCTATGTATGATATTATTGTTTTACTAGTTTACATAGAACTATGATTATAGTCACAAACATTTTATTTTTATATAGTTGGTTTGTAAGGATTAGATTTGTTTTTACGAGTTGATCACGATTGATTGATATCAGTTAGAGAACCGTTGAAGATCAGCCGCAGGGAGTACTGGACAGCTGTTTCATCAGCCTAGTTTGGGAATCATCGGCAGTACGCACCCACCGCCAGAATTCGAACCCAAGACCTTCCGGCTACAAGGCTAGTGAGCTTGTATACCGTTCAGCCACCACTGGGACCCGATTCAATGGCCAGCCAGCCCATGAATTCTAACTTCTTCCAATTCGTGATTTAGCGCTACCACCAACCAATGTCATCGGTGGGACATCCATCCTCACACTTGACTGGATGGATGAACCCTGGTGGTGGGTGCGTACTGCCGATGATCCCCAAACTAGGCTGATGAAACAGCTGTCCAGTACTCCCTGTGGCTGGTTTTCAATGGTTCTCTAACTGATATCAATCAATCGTGATCAACTCGTAAAAACAAACATTTTAATTGCATTTCATACTATTATTACTTCAAGTATTCACACCTTTGAACCGATTCCCTCACCGGATATAATTTCTTAAAATCCATATGTATACGATTGTACAGCTTGGTAATAAATTCGTTGAAAAGAGTCTCTTTGCTCAATCGCCTGTTTTGAATATATATATAATTATATATAGTTATTATCGTTTGAAAAGCATACGGGAATCAGAAAAAAGGTTTCCAAGAGTTTCATTCATTTTTCTGCAGGATTCAGTTTTTCATTGAATTGTTATGGTTCAGATTAACGTTTTTAATCCTCACTGGTAACTGATGTCAAGAAACCTTAGACTGACTAAAATGTTTTCAGCTACTGGATTTTCGACCTTCGCCCCATCTGTTTTCAACGGCCTATGCAATATGAACTCCAAAATGTGTATTTATCTCTTAATTAAAAGTCAGTAATGCACTCCAGTGTGTGACTATTTATTATTATTGTTCTCTTGGATTCCGAGAGGAATAAAGGTCTTCAAAAACACATCTTCATTTTGCTCTATTGTCTGCAGTTCTCTTTTGCTGGCTCGACGATTACACATTGGCTTTCATCTCATTCACAAATGGTCTTCGCCATGTCACACTCGGAAGAACGTCTCACTGGTCGTTTCCTCTTCGCTTTCCACTGGAGTGATGGCCTAGCGCATGATGTCACCCAACTACCTCCTCAGTGTTTGTACGATCCACCTACATTTCCTTTGTGTATATTTCTTGAATAATAAGTTCTCGACTGATTCGTTTCCAGAGTATCTTGATGCTAATTCTTCTTGACTCGCCATCTGATCTTCATTATTGAGCTAGAGAAGGCAGCTGTCAACAAGAGTCTGCATTAACCTGTTCGAAATGCTTTTACTGATGCACACACCAAGTTTCTCATCCATACAGAAGAAATATATGACCTAACATTGGTGTTGCAAATCTGAATTTTGCTGTTTATGCCGCAGAGTGCAGAAGATTTCCACACCGATTTCAGAGTGATGAAGGTTCCTGTGGTTCAAGTTATATAAGGCGCACGATTAGGCAGGTTCGTCTACGGGTTCGAGTGCATAAAAAGCTCGATCATATCACACTTGGTCGATACTGGACATCGTATCGACGCCAACACAGCCTTTAGGGTTACATACCGAATTCCGAAGTCGTTTTCACGTACAGTTCACTTACGTCTCCTACACATAGCTGAAGCTGTTGCAATAAGATCGACTAAACCGGAACTTTGTATCCAAAAAGAACACGTCCAGACGCTGTTTCTACCGTGGCCAAACTTGGATTGATGATTCTTCTTCTCACCAAGAGTGCTTCCTCCCCTTAACCCTCTTGGGTTTTTCTTTTCTTTGCTTATTATTACAATTATTATTGTTACTATTCGTCATAATTTATGCCCTTCATGCAAACATTCTCTCAATACTATCGAATTTTTCATTTATACTATCCGGACTTATTATTAGTGATATTATCTCTTTTCTCAATATTTGCCTCCACCTGTTTCATTTCACACATTCCTTATTTCATTATGAACCTCTCATTGCAGTCTTACTGTCTCCTGTTTAACACAGACCACTTTGTACTAGCCACTCACCTGACACCTTTTATAACCTTGAACTGACTTGTCAATTTTCCTACCCCACACTCTACAAATCTATTATGACTAATTACCACCATCGTCTCCTATTTTACAATATTTTGTAGTCGATTTCAGCCTAGCACGTTTGTCACATAAATACGACTATTTATTTTGACACCCCATTACTAATCTGTTATTCTACGTTAAGAAAAAATGTATCCGCCGCATAACTGGCCATTATTGTAACGACAATAAATATTATATTTTATAATTGTAAGAACCTGTAGAGAAATTATTGAAAAGAATATTCTTCGTTCAGATTGACTTTTAATTCATGATGAAGGTTTGTCTAGCCTTTCCGATCGTGTCTGGTTCTGACATCTTCATCCGTGCAGACTGCCAGTATTTTAAATAATGCTTCCTAGATAAGTGAATGAAGTGGCCTCTTTCAAAATTCCCCCGCTGATTGTGACTACTACCTGTTGTTGGTTGGTTGTCTTCATCACCTTCGGTTTCTCTACGTCCACTTGAAGTTCTGTCTTCGCCTTTTGGCAGTCTATGTCAAGTTTTTTCTAAATATGATTTCATTTTGAGTATGCGACTGCGTATTTAATTTTTTTGCAATTCCCAACTGTTTAGTCAACATAACGCATTCAGGATAACAGTGTTCATTTCAAAAAGACCAGTGTTGGCCTACACTGTTTAAAAACCTTTCTATGACGTCATAAAAGTAAAATAGTAGAAGTTAGAATGAATGACACAGAGGAGAAAATTATTCTGACTCTCAGGATCACAAACTAAAAGCAGAAATTGCTTTTATCTCACCGCAAACATAAACAGAAAGTCACATGGGACTCAAACAATGAAATTAACATACTGTCAATCAACTAGGTAACTTAAAAACAAGCAATTTTCACAAAGCCTACATTTCTATCACTTATTAATTAGAATGACATAATCTGTAAATTAACAATTTTTGAAGAAATTGTAAATATTATCTCTTAAAAAAGTTTTGATGCTTCATTTTCGCATACATAATCGGTGGTTGTTCACAGAAATAATTCAGATGAGGCGTGTAGCAAGGGAAAACAGTAGCTGATTTTGGGAAAAACACAATTTTTTGTTCAGCGAAGTAATATCTCTTTTCAGCGAATTCAAGTTATGCTGTCGTATTTGTATTACCGAAAAAGGAGGCACTAAGTGGCACTAGAAATTGCTCAGTCAATATACATACGTGTGTCAAGGTTGGCGAGCATTCTAACATTGCACCACCGATGACAAGTAGTCAACTGACTAGCGGTCAGTTAGTTCCTCCTGTTTATGCAGTCGGTTTTAAGAAAAGCCTAATACATAACAGCCATAGTGATAAAGAATTAACACTTCTGTATCTCTGATTAGGCTAGTAGTACAGTGCAACAATTTCTAATAAATTTTCAAAGTTTTGGAAACATTATAAGTGACAATGTCAGTTTGCCTATACTCTTATATTAAGCGTATCGAAACACGTGCAATTTGCTCATTATAAGAGATTAAGTAAACTGACATTGTCGCTTATAATTTTTTTAAAGTGAAAAGCAACAAGTTGGCAGAAGGAGCATCAAAGATGGGTGAACATAGATGAGGTGATGAAGATTCCTGGTCAACAGCAACAAACAACAATCATCATAAATGGGGGAAATCTGAAAGAAGAAACCTCCTCCACCTACCCGACCTGGGAAGCATCGTTTCAACTACAGGTATACTGAACTGATGAGGATATCAAAGCAGCGAGGATCGGGAAAGCAAGGCAAGCTTTCATTACTTTCAAATCTGTGTGGAGGTCAACAGCACTTAGCATGGAAAATTAGATCCGGATTTTCAACTCCAATGTGAAGTCAGTGCTACTATACGGATGTGAGAATTGGCACCACACCGCGTTACGAAGGACACTTCGAACAGACTACATACCTTCATCAACATCTGTCTTCACTACATACTACTCAAGATCAGATGGCTGGCCAGGAAATATCAGCAACAAAGATTTCTGGGAGCAAGCGAACCAATCCAGCAGGAACCAATTGTGCAGCGGATATGCAGGAAAAAATGGAGGTGGATTGGCTTTTCTCTGAGAAAACAAACCATCAAGTGAGTAACATCACACTCCAAGCCATCGGACGATTGGAACCTGAATTGGAGTGAGAGAGTTGGTAGTCAGTGCAAAAGTGGCATGGAGGAGGCCATGCGAAGAGAAGATTAAAACATGTGCGCAGACGTGGATCCAGGTGAAAACGTTGGCAGGAAACCGAACGGAATGGAGACGTGCAGCTGAAGCCCTATCTTCCTCTAGGACCTAAAGGAGATAATAATAATAATCGAAACACTTGCAAATGAACTCACTAGGTGAATCATAGTGTTTATTAAATTTAACTTTACAAGGATCAGAGAATTTTCGCTGTTTTAATTGTAGACTCACTGTTTTTAAAAAAAACTTTCATCATAGAGAATATCTGTAGCTCAAGTGAGTGGTTTTGATGTGGTTATTTTCTCTTAGCTGGATGATTTCATCGCGAAGTTTTCACAGTCCTTCTAGACAACATCTTCAGCACAAGCTGATATTTCGACTAGCTTGTAGTCTTTGAATAAGAATTTCATTGAAAGAATATTCTTCTTTTGGACAGTGAAACACTTGTATTTCAGCATAATACGAAGTTGTCGTTCTCACTACAACATAAAAGACGCTGCATTTTGATTCAAACTCATGATGAAAAGTTTGTAAAATCAACATGTTTTTTTGAAGCAACTGTTTTTTTTAACGAATCGAATTTTCTGTAGGTGAATGTAAACTAAGTCCTAGGCTGATTTGTGTATCATTGCGGAATAATCTAAACACAACATGAATACGAATTATGATAATATACTGATCTTCATTTCAAACTCTATTAGGTTTTGTCTCTAGTGTATTTGTGTGTGTGTGCGAAACGACAGGTAAGTGCTTTTAACATATGACAAGAAAATCATGCGGAAACAATGACAGTGAATGTCCTGTCTTCAGTGTGTTTAAGACCATGAGGATAATGATGATGATGATGATACTGGTGATGACTGTACTGCTATCGCTGAATTGCTTAAAATGTCAGTTCACACTAAGATCTCAGAAAAAAGACATTCTCTTCTCTTGTTGTGTATGGCTAAGATCTTATTAAAGGAAAGTTTTGACATGTTTTGTTATTAATCTTATTTTCAAGGGAAACAGTTGTGGTTGGATAAAGAGTTTAAAATAAGCATTTTGAAAGACTAGCATTTTATTCAATAAGTTGATTAATGTGAAGTGAGTTAACATGCATTATTTAGAAGAAGTGTACATATACGCTTAAGTGTAAATGCAATGTATCCTACAGCTTGTTACACAGCTATGCATAGACAGGATGTTCCGCCCAATTTTGTATTTGTGTCTTAGACATCCAAGGTTTCAAAGTGGTTGAAGCATGAGGTTTCGAGAAAACAAGTGCTGTGTACACTTTTATTACATAAGTTAAAATAATTGATTTAAATTTAGTTATATTATTAAACATTTAATTGGTGGATGATGACTAGCAGTGGAATCCACCATGGTGCGCATTTCGTCTTATTTGGGAGTCGTCAGCTGGATGTATCTGCATTCCCCAGTGAGTGATGATGTTCCCGCTACCGAGGCTCAAACGCAGTTCCCATTATTTTCAAAACGGGACAAAATGCACATCCTGGAGGATTCCACTGCTAGTCACCATCCACCAATTAACTTCTAATTACATGCTCAGACATCGTCGAAGCATCTGCACAAGAAGCCGACATGTCAACCTGAGACCGAGCATTTCGGTCCAATCAGTTGACGGGAAAATCTAAAATTCAAGTAAATAAATATTATTAAACAGTTGGGAATTTTGAGCATTAACTTTGTTCCGTCTAAGTGGTTCATGACACAGCGGATACTTTATCCAAAGGTATAAAAGGTTTTGTCTACTTGGCTACTTTTGCCAAGTGTCAAGTCATCCACAACTGATAACCCGGAGTAACCTTTGAATTGAAGACACGAGTTAGACAAGGCTGCCCACTACTAACACCGATAATATTCCTAATTGTGGTGGATTGCAAATATACAGAAGACTGTGGGTGGGCAGCGAGAAGACAGGAATAAGTTGGGCTGATGAGGAGATTCTAGAAGATTTGGATTTCGCTGACGATTTATCTCTAATGTCACATAAACTATAATACTTGCAGGCGAACACAGGACATCAACTGAACATAGAGAAGACGGGGATGAAGACAACCCACCACCAACAACAATAACAACAAGCACCAATCACTGCCAATGGGAGAAATTTGAAAGAAATAACTCCCTTCACTTATGCAGCCGGGCAGCATCGTTTCGATTAAAGCAGACTCCGCGGATGAGGATGTCAAAACCAGACAGGATCACAAAAGGCAAGGTAGACATTCATCACTCTGAAATCAGTGCGAAAATCTTCTGCATTCAGCCAGCATACAGAAGAAAACGGTGTGTTTCAAAACCATTGTTAATTCAATTCTTCTATGTGGGTCAACAGCTTGACACGCGCGTCACGAAAAGCATTTCGAAATGATGAATACAGACGTTTATCAATAGCTACCCCCTTCGCTGACCCGATACTAAAAATTAGACGTTCAGTCAGAAAGAATTAGAAACATGGTTCTCTGGGAACGAACCAATCACTAACCTAGTGGTCAACATAATGTCTGAGAAGGTGGAGATAGATTAGACACACTCTGAGGAGATCACTGGGGGATATCGCGTGCCATGCTATCGTTTGAATGGAACTCAAATGAGGAACGATGGGGTGGGTGGCAGCCCGAGGGTAATATGGAGGGAATCATATGAAGAGGAGATGAGATACTATGTTTAATCGTGTGGACAGTTGAGGAGAACTGTAGAAACAAGATGAATGGAGATGTGTTGCTGAAGCCCTGTGCACGCTCAGAAAGAAACGGTCATCAGTCTTCCTTTGACCAGGTAACTGGATGTCTTAATTCTCTCTTTCACTTGATCACGTAATCGTTGACTTTACCCTCAGACCCCTTTGATAAAGTATAATTTTGCTTATCTCTTGTTTCTATGATTTGAGTTGAACTCAGTACATAGTTACCTAATTTATTAATCACTCAGCATTTTATGAATCTCTTGTCTTTGTTACCTATCTCCTTTACCATTGCATGCATCCATTTATTTTGTTTAAACCTGAACTGCCTGTGCAAATACTATATAAGCGTAATTTTCTGAGCACTGTTCAATAAGCCCGGAACCTCCAGTCAACTGACATCATGTAAAATTTGTAGGTATGTTAAAACTCTTCTGTACATAAACATGAACAATTCAGTTGATGAGAAGCCAACGAAATAAACAAAGGATGGTATGATGTTATTCTGCACAAATCACTGTTGTTCTTGCTTTATTCAAACCAACCTGACTGCCTTGAGTTTAATTTCTGCTAGCGCTTTGTCTTTGCAGCATTGAAGAGTATTAGGTTCCAAAATGACATGATTTAATTATTCTTATATAAAACACGCATCATTCTCAGTCGACAGTTGATCAAGGCTACTTTGAATTGATCAGTACTTCTGAGAAGAGAGGCATTTTTCTGGAACTACGCCTCCTAACTGAGTGTCTGGTGTATTCGTACTTAGGAACAAATAATTTGTTGGAAGTCGAATGACAGTGCATCTTAACGTCCATCGGGGTTTAGTCATGATGAGATGGATTTTCTTCATGGAAGGTATCCAGACCTAAAGAAATTTAACTCCAGGCTAAATAGCTCAGAAATAATGACTATCGTTCAAATAGGTTATAAGAGATAGGTCATTATGAGGTCGCAGATATGTCTTTCTGACAAGGAGGAATAAGTTAAGTTTGCCTGTCAAAAGGACTTACCTGTCATTTGGTTATTATCACCTAAGATATTTGGTCTTTCGCCTGAGTGAACCAATGTGAAACTTGATTAAGGGGATTCATTCAGTACTCATTGCAGTCGGTGGCATAGCGGTTTGGATGCTCGCCGACCGTGCACATGGTCCGGGGTTCGATCCCCGGCTGACGCACTCTTTTACCTCGCTAAGCCGGAAATAAAGCTGGTAAAGAAGAAAGGTTGGGCATGAGGCTAGCAACACCATCCTGTAGAAATAAACACTGCTACAGAAACTTCAAGCCACTAGCTTGAAGCCCTATGTTCCACTGGGAACGTGAAGGAAAAAAATTCAGTGCTCATGATTGAAAATATGATATATTTTACTTTGGATCAAGCAACCAGTGTATTGTAAACCACTGCTAAGCTTTTTGCCACGTAATAAAACTATTAAAATAACAGAAAAACACATGAAACCAACATCTCCGTTCTGATTCTTCAAAAATAAAATAAGGAATCAGTCCATGCATTCAAAACATTTCAGCCACTAGGAATTTACGGTACAAAGCCTCTCGCCTCCTACTGACTTACTTTTAGATGCAGTTAAGATATCTTTTTTGTGGCAACTTGAATCAACTCAAATATAATAAATCTCATTGGATTTCCGAACATCATCCTGCGTTGTTGGTTAAGTAAAGAACAAGAAGTTCAGCAAAGATATCTTTTCGGCGATTTCATTCTCAAGAGCTGTACAATCGCATTTATATAGATTAGGTTACATGAATGCAATTCTTATTTGTTTAATTCCACATAGTAACGAAGGTGATAATAATTTTCAACTTGATATGAAAGTTTGAAGGTACGAATATATAGATTACAAGGGGCTTAGAGACAAGATTGCATAGGATTAGATAACAGTTACAACGTATGCAAAATTAATATTTGATAACTGGAGAAATAGTTTTAAAGGCGAATAAAAGGTGATAATTGTTTTCAACTTGATTTGAATTACAAGAGGCATAGAAACAAAAAATTACACAGGATTAGAATAAAACTATAAAATAGTTATTATAAGTGAATTACAAGTATGATGAAGAGGAGTATGGAAAAACTTAAAATAACTGATTTTATAACTGAAAAAATGGGATGAATTGAGTGAAGACAAAGAGAGAAAACTACACACACACAGCGAACAAAACAAAAAACCGAAGGCTGAGAGAATATACCGAGCTAGGTCTATGGTAGTTGTTAAGGCTGGACTAGTTCCTTTTGAATACACAGCTCTGGCTTTTCGATGCATATGGCGAGGGCTTCTGCAGTACAAAGAAGTCGGAAACGCACCGCCTTCGATAGATTTTTGTTTACTTTGTAAATGACTCTGAATGATGAGTCAGTTGAGATTCTGTGACAGGTGTTGACAAGATGTTCAGTTATTGCCCTTCTGATTGAACCAGTTCCTCCTCTTGGCAGCCATGCTGGATGATGTTCTCTAACACGTTTTGATAAGACCCGCATAAAACGACCTATGTACCTAGCTCCGCTAGTGCAGGTGAACTGATATATATTGACCACTTCAATGTGCAATCTATTGTTCCAGTGGTTAAGTAAAGGACAAACAAAAGCTATTCATAGCCCCATTCCACCTTATCTCGTGGATACAGAACACAAGATTGATGTCAACGAGTCGACTTTCAAAGTCATTTACCGCATACCATCAAATCTTAACTTCATCTTAAGAGTTTGTCTACTAAGTATTGCTAGTTTTGGCTGTTTGGATCCACATTAAGAAGGCTAATTTATGTATCCAAAAGAAGCTGGTTCAGACATTGTCCTTACCCAGCTGGCCATCTATGTTCGAATGATCCTCAATTTTTGTAGAAATTTCCTTAATTTTAGTTGATATTCTATTTGCTACTATGTCTTTATTATTATTATTATAATTTAAGCATCTTCAGTGAACTGTAATTCCATTGATCTCACTTTAAAAATCGATAGTATTCAAAAAAAAACCATTCTGTTTTTGTCTACAATTCTAGAATATTCAATGTATATAAACATATATATGTAATTGTAGAGTCAGAAGATGAAATTATCGAGAAGGATACTCTTTGCTCAGTTTCTAGGTTTTTATAGTTGTCTGAATGAATATTTTCGTTATATTGAAATCCTCGGCAGTTTAATTCATGCTTGATTTCGCAAAAAATAGTTTATCAACTGCCTAACCACTACAACCTCATTTTATTACCGTTAAGCTGTTTCGATTTTAGAGAGCTAAGTAATCCAGTGAAGGTTTTTAAAAAGAAACTTTGAAACTCTAAGGGCTTCAAGAGGGTTGAATATTGAATATTATGTACACCGGGGGAAATATCCGGTAAATCAACCACTCACCTCGCCTACTTTGCTCACACTCTATAGCTATCATCCTTTTCACTAGTTGTACTAGCCTATGGCATAAAATACAAATAGATTAGTTGCATATGCCTCAAAGATTTTCTTCTGATTGGACACTAGTTAGTAACTAGTGTAGTGTGTCTAGTCCTTTGTTTCTGGTGCAGACTGAATTGCATCAGTTAGCCAAGTTTTCAGTGTGGCCATCATTCCAGATGGATCACTATCATGCTTCACTTTAAACTGTCGATATTACATGCTTGGAGACAATCAGCGGGAAGCTTTGGAGGTGGCATGAAACCTAAGTCGAATTCAGTCTGCACCAAAAACAAAGGGCTAGACACATTTTAAACTAGATACTAGTATGCAATACAGTCTTACGCGAGGTGAATCGCCGACTAGAATAGTTCAGTGTGACAACGTCTTTGACTGCAGCACTCCCTGGATGATGCAGGTTTCAATCTTAGAAGGGACATGTGTTCCATGGTGACTGGTTAGTACCAACTAGCATGAAGCCTGGGTCCAAGAATGGCTTCCTATGGCTGATTGCCTCCAACCGTGTCTAATATCAAAGATTTTCTTCTTTCCAAATATTTTTTCAAAAGTTTAGTGAGATTAATTATTAACTTCTGCTAATTGTTTATAAATGTGTATTATTATTATTATTAATATCTTAGGGGAAAAAGTATTTAAAGGTCAAGATAAATTCTTTTAGTGAAAGGTCATACTATTTTTTTTTATTTGTTGTGTAACTGATTTCTAAGAGAAGAGGGGAAAGCGCTCTGATAGCTATTACACGGATACCTTTCTAACATTTTTCCTTTGGTGTTTGCTATTTTGGTACATATATATTTGTGAACCCTTTTGATTTAAATAGTGAAGCTGACATTTTTGAGAAATTATATATATTAGGAGATTTATTCATATAAGAAACAGAAAATAGGTAATTGATGCCAATTACTTACTAACTAAAAAGGTCAATGACAATCCAATCGTGTTGCGCTAATAGGATATATATACAACAACAACAAAAACCCCACTTCGGTCACAAATAGATAAATATACACCGTTGTCCAATTGGTAACTTTATATGGTTATTGATCAATGCCTAGTAATTTAGAAGTTTATTTAGTCAGTTCAGGTGTAATCATTCGCATTAATTCTATCGCTGATGGGATTGTATTTTTAAGAAGAATGTGCCTATTGAACGGCATGTTTACATAGTCTCACACATAGTATCAGTGAGTGGATAATTTCAGCGAATTTTTGGAACTCATTATCATGATAATAGTCTGCATAAAGTCGGCCTTATTGAGCCCGTATCTACTGCAGTGAGAATTCTACAACGACATTTAATACTCACTAATGACATTGACTAGTGGTCGCGCTATATCATGAAATGGTAGAAGTAGGAATTCATGAGCTGGTCATTGGACCGGTTCCCAGTGGCTAATTTGTCTAGGAACGTTTCTTGCGACAGAAAGGTCCTGAGTTTGAACCCTGGCTGGTGTGCACCACTGATGAGTCCCAAATTAGGCTGACGAAACCGCTGTCCAGTACTCCCAGCTGGTTCTCCAACCGATGTCAGCGCATGATGAGTTGCTGTAGCCATTCAAATCACTGGAAACCAACATTTTAAGAATAAATCACTATTGAAAACGTTTGAGTATCAAAAGGGGTTTATGAATACCTACACTATGAAAGGAATTCTTGAAATAATCTGATACCCTAGTTTAATAAAATCACAATTTTATCTCGTATAACTGGAACATGCTTAATAAATTAAAGTTATGGCTTCTTTAAACAAAATACTGAGACGGGAATATTTTGAGGAGGCCTTGAATTTACCCTCAAATTACACTGAGATGACAATAACATTTTCACTCTTTAAAGTATAGCGCTTTATATCATCCTTTTACTTTCAAAGATTATTATTTCCTTTAATTCCTAGAGGAACATAGGGCTTCAACCGTGCGTCTCCATTGCGTTCGGTTCTCTGCTAGAGTTTTCACCTGGCTCCAAATATGCCCACATGCTTTCATTTCCTCTTCACATGACCTCCTCCAAGTCACCCTTGCACTGACGACCAACTCGCCACTTCCCTTTCAGGTTCCACTCGAGCGATGGCTTGTCTAGTGATGTCACTTGATGGTTTCCTCAGAGTATGGCCAGCCAATCCATCTCTATTTCTTCCGGCCTATTTGTTTCACAATCGGTTCCTGCTGGGTTGGTTCGCTCCCAGAGACCTTTATTGCTGATCTCTTCTGTCCATCTGATCTTGAGTAGTACTGAGCGAAGAAAGCTGTAAATGAAGGTCTATAGTTTGTTTGAGATGCTCTTTATGACGCGCCAAGTCTCTGATTCGTATGGTAAGTAGCACTGACTTCACATCGAAGTTGAAAATCCGGATCATATTTTGGATAGTAAGTGCTGTTGACCTCCACACAGACTTGAGAGTAATGAAAGCTTGCCTTGATTTCCGGATCCTCGCTGTTTTGATATCCTCATCAATTCCGTCCACCTGTAGTTGAAAAGATGAGGTCGTTTGTTTCAGGTTCCTTCCATTTATGCTGATTGTTGTCTGTTGTTGTTGTTACTGTTGGTGGTGTTGACCAGGAATCTTCATCACCTCTGTTTTCTCTATGTTCACCTGAAGTCCTTCCTGTCTTTGATGCTTCTTCTGCCAACTTGTTACTTTTCATTTGCATATCTTCCAGTTTGTAGGAAATCAGACATATATCATCGGCGAACACCAGATTTTTCCAAGTTTTTTCGTGTGAGTCCATTTCATTCCTGTTTCCTCATTGCCTGCTGTCTGTCTTTCAAAGATAAATAAAGTTATTTTAGTAATTTGTGTAAAAGCTTAATAACTTTCTTCACTCAGACTACGAATACTTGAAAATGAATTGGGAATATAACCCTATCCGTTCTTGTTTCCTCTTTCTTTTCTGAGAAATTCAGGGTTAGTTACGCCATTCACTTATCACTACCAAATGGAATAAATTCGAAAGCGGTTACTTCATTGAATTACCTAGGCAGTATGGTTTATATTACAGGTGAAGACATAGATGACGATGTCAAAACCAGCACAAACAGCAATAGTCGAAATTTAAACACCAATGTCAAATGATCCACTTCTTCTATATGGATTAGATAATTACCGCATCATGAAAAGCACTTCCAAGGGACTATCGCAGACCTCTTCTGACTCTATAGTGAAAGTCAAATGGCTGGCCGGTATCATTAAACAACAAGAAACTCACCGAAAAAACCAATGAAGAAAATATTACTCAGCAAGTTGCCGAAGAAAGTGGATATGGATCGAACACACGCTGAGTAGACGGATGGGTGATATAGCGCTCCAGGCCAACACTCCAGTGGAACCCGGACGGTAAACGACTAATGTGATGTGGATCCAAGTGTGATAAGAAGATCGTGTGAGGAGGAGGTGAGAGATTATGGGTAATCATGGGGCCAGCGGAAGAGGAGTGTAGGTAATAACACAAGATGGGGATGTGTTTTTGAAGCCCTATGTTCCACTCGGAACCCAAGGGAACAATAATAACAATGCTTCATTCAAGTTAGAGAAGCAAATGCAACACTTCAGGTGACCGCGGTAAACTGTCCTAGTAAGTTACAAATAAAGCTTACAAGTTAGAAATCACTCCCAAGTTCTAAGTAGAATTCAAAAAATATTTAGAGATTCACTCGCCGGTGACTAGAGTAATTTTTTCCCTTATTAATCACACTGCCGATGATAAAATAGATGATTAATTTCACACTGTTAATTTTGAAGTTACATGTTTTCGTGATGACTTGCTGTGGAGCCCACCACGCGCGTTCTATCATATTCGGGACTCGTTCGTTGGATTTACACGCTCCCCACTGACTGCTAGTGTTACTATCATGGCTCAAACGCAGCAACTATTGCCAGAGTGTTACCCACGAGTCTGATGGATTGCGAACATCAGTCTTTGTGATTTGAAGCTTTAAATGCTGCATACGATTCTCAGTGGGGCAGCATCATTCACTGTTGAGCAGTTACATCTAGTTAAGTTCGAAGTAGAGAGAAACGCGCGTCCTGGATTCCATGGCTTGTCATAAGCAAACAACTAATGGGATAGACATTTCGATAGAGAAAGAAAGACCAGATTTCTTTCTTTCTCTATCGAAATTTATCGAGGGATAGACATTTGTTTATTTATTTTGTTTATTTAGTTAACCTATGTACCTTTCCCCCATTACTATGATTATCAATATTATTATTATTATTATTACTATTCTCACTCTGAACTGTTTCCACTTGTCCCGCTTGACATTCTAAATAAAAATTTTGTTCAAAGTGTTGAATTCTATCTTAGCAAATTTCACACAGTGTTATGTAACATTTTATATTCGCCTACTAACCCTATAGTTATACACTCCGTTCCAACATCTATATATCTTATGAATTATTCTATATATGGCATTAATTGTTTTGCCACTTGACATTTGACTATGATTATAATCACAAACATTTTAATTGTATATCATACTATTATCATTCAGTGTATTCACACCTTTGATTCAATTCCCCCACCGGATATAATTTCTTTAAAAAACCCATATATTTATATATACGATTGGACAGCTTGATAATGAATTTTTTGAAAAGAGTCTCTTCCCTAAATACTGTGTTCTTCATATTACAATGGCAATTATTAAATTACTGAAACAACCAACTACAAATTCTTAACCATGGTGATACCGAGGTATTGAACGCGTACGCTAAAAATAACGCTGATCTATTCAGTCTAGATATACCAATGAGAAATCCCAAGTAAAAATGTAACTATAGAGTTTTGTTCGGCATTAACATGGTCAAGAGGTGTAATTGATATAAGTACAAAACTTGGTCACTGTGGTAGAGTATAATTCCATTATAGATAAGATTTTATTTTGATAAATCACACAGTTTTGTTATACAGTTGTAATATTTACTGATAATTACGTTTCGAGCACAAATTATTACTGCTCATAGTCATATCAAGACATTCACACAACTTGCTTGCTGCATTTATATACATGAGTAAAACTGAGTAGACATTTGAATAAAATCAATATAGGATAATGTGCATTCGGAAATAATAATATGAGTGTTACTGATCAAATACAATCAGATGGGAAATAAAATGTTTCTGTAGTCAGCATAAATAACTTGTTAGAATGTCACAATGTGAACTGAATACATTTTAACATTATTTACTATCCTCTGATTTGACTGGCGATAATATCTTCCATATCTCTGGTATTTGCGTTGAGTCATTTCTACTTCATATGTCGGGTGTAGACTCGATGAACCAGGCAGGATTCAGTGATCAATCTCTCTCGTTTTCTATCTTCACCTACCTATATTACTTTTTAGAATTTTGACTCAGTCCCACCCATCCTATTGTGTGGTTGTGTGTTAATGCATAGCTGAGTTTTCTTCTAAATTACTTATCTTTGTGGGATCAATCATTCTAACCTTAGCTAAATTCTTATGTTCTGACAGGCAGTCTCACTACTCCTGTTCTACTAGTTGTAATGTGTAATTTATAAAATCTGTAAAATGTGATTCAGCCACCTATTATGAAATTTTTACTTTTGTCTATTAACTTTAGGGCCCGAATAATACTGGTAAAACACATGACCTTGGGATCCGATTCATTTATCAGGTTCTTATGTCAAACAATTTACCTTCGCATCTAGTGGTAACTATTCATGTGGTCGAGTTAATGATTTGTCAGCTCTTGATGAAATCCTCCAACCAATCAAACAAAATTCCCTACAAAAACCAATACTTGAAAATTAATCTGATGCTCACTAGCGACTGGGACTATTTAGGCAGTTACCTGGGCTTTTAGTGAGAAGCAGTCACCAGTAGGTTACAGCATGTTAAAGTTGAGGCACTAACCCATCGAAGAAGACATTGCGAAGTAGTCGCGATATGTCATGAATTGGCAGAAGTTGGAATTCATGGACTGGCCACTGGATCAGGTCTCAGTGAGTGGCTTAGTGGTCTACGAGCTCGCTGGCCTTGTAACCAGAAGTTCCTGGTTTCGAACCGTGTCAGCGGGTGCGTACTGATGAAGAGTCCAAAACTAGGCTAACGAAACAGCTCGTTTTTCAATGCTTCTCTCATTGATGTCAAACAAAATACCCTACATAACCAATGCTTGAAAATGTATACTAGTTTATTGCATGGGCTTAGAATGTAACTGATGTACTGTTTGGCAGTATGCGAAACTGTATCGGTAGACATCATTTAGTAGCTGATGTAAGATAGCAATATGTTTTTGTAACACCATAACTACTTTACATATACGCGATAAAAGTTGAACAACGTTTCTGTGGTGTTTTCTTCATAAACATACGAGGCAATAAAGTGCAGCTAGGAGATCTAAATACCAAGCAATCGGTTGACTTCAACAGGGGGATATTTATTCATACCACTAGGAATTTAATGGAATTAATAGGTTATAAATGAGGTCAGTTGAATAGATATTTGAAAGGCGTCTACTCTTATCATTATCATTATCAACAATGAAGCCAATACTATTGGAGCCTGATGTGTTTAGATGCAAAAGTTTTCTGCACTTTCAAAAACTTCAGTTTATTAGGATAGTTAGTTTTACTTTCAACTGTTCAGAAGTAGATTCTTAAGCCTATATGTGTTGAATAAGAGAAGAGAAAACGTATGTACATCAAAGAGAACTTTTTTAGATTAAACGGTGTTGTACAAAGAGCATAAACTAGTAGAAACAGAATACGATTTATGTTTGTCTTCAAGTTAAGCATTGAATATTGGCGGCCTGATTATAGTTTGGGCTATCGGAAACTTTTATCAGTATATTGTATATAATTTCTCTAATTCAGATTGTTTAAATCTAGTAAAATATGACCCCTAATAGTACTATTTGCTCTGGCGGGTATTTAAAACGCTTCGAAATCTGCTGGTTTAGAAGTTTTCTTCTAAACACCTGAAAAAGCATTATCGATGGTGACAGCTTATCCCAACAAATGTGATGGCTGTTCCTGAGTGGTGTCCTTAGTTCACAAAATGTACTCCCGAACTTTCTGTAATTGACAATCAATAAAATGTCGTGCATTCCTCGAAGGAGAAATAGAAAAGATATCATCATAATGGATTCTCTTTGCACTTCAGGTCAGATCGAACTGCGTCTCACGATCTGCAGTCAATAAATCTTTTATTTGAAGATTTTGGGTGAAGAGAAAATACCATGCAATAAACTCCGCTGAAAGTTCTGTACGTTATATAAATGTTGTTCAAAATAACGCTATTATTGTTATTGGTTAATAGTAACAGTAATAATTATTTGTGGTGCATCGGTGGCACAACAGTAGAGTGCTCGCCAACCATGCAGGTGGTTCGGGGTTCGATCCCAGGCCGACCCACTCCTTTACTTCACCAGGACAGCAATAAGACTCGTAAAGAGGGAGGGTTGGTGAGTCTGAGGCTAGCAACCACGCCCTGTAAAAATAAATACCACTGCCACCGAAACTTTGAAGGTGAAGCTTGAAGGCACCCTATGTCCCACTGGGAACGTGAAGGAATAAAAACATTTACTCGCATATACTGCCTCCTAAGTAAGTTCCCTAAATCTGGTAGTGACTGTACGATCATTACTGTTACTTTCGTTTCAACACTTTTTTTCTCATGATAACTGGAAAATTGTTCACCAAAAGCTGTTACTTTATAAATTTATTCCTATTTATGAATCTGAATGAAGCCGGAACAACGTCGATATAAGAATAGAAATTGTGCACTGTGGTAGAGTATAATTCCATTGTGAGTAAAATTTATCTTTGATAAAGTCTCACAATGTTATACAGCAGTATTTACTCATAACCACGTTCCCAGAACAATTTATCACCGCTCATAATTATATCAAGGCACTCCTCACACAACTGTCTAACTTCCTTCATATGTTTCCACTATTTCTCATCTCTCGACTTGATTGGTAGTAGCATTTTCCATATTTCTGGTATTAGTGGTGGGTCATTCCTATTGCACATGTTGGGTGTAGATTCTATGAACAAAGATTCAGTAGTCAACCTCTGTTTCCACTTATCTGTTTCACTTCTTAGGATTCTAATCCTCTCACACCTTATTGTGTGGTTGTGTGTTAATGCATGCAGTACAATTGCTGAGCTTTTTTCTAAATTATTTATCTTCGCGGGGTCAATCATCCTAACCTTACGTTCTGATAATCTGACTACACTCGATACACCGGTTTGACCTATGCAGTTGATCACACTCACAGTCATTGCAAGGTAATATGTAAATTATATTATTTTGTCTAATTGGGTTAAATGTGTCCTTTAACCTACCTGACTGAGTTTGTAGGTTTAAATGCCACCCTAATCCTACGTAGCGTTTTTGATGTCCCCTCCTTATATGGTAAAACTGTAGATACCTTATATTCTCCCTTATTTATGTTATCATTGTTAGTTTCACCATTATGTTTATTTTGCTTTTGACCTTATATGATCTTCCTTTTGAATTTTGAAGGATAGTTATTTAACACCAACGCTTCTGCTTCTATCATTCCATCAATATATATATATATATATATAACCTAATGATCGATTTATGGGTGTATTAAAGGCATACGTCAGAATGAAATACACACATCTGTAGATGACGGATGAATTTCAGTGTATGATTTCATTGAAATATACACATTTGATCATAGGGAATAATAAAAAGACGGTTGCAGCGAAGAAAATTTTCTTTTTGACGAAATCAACCATTAGGCTGTAGATTTGTGTGTTTACAATAAATGGGTGGGAAAATTCCAGAGTAATTTCCGGTCAAGGGCCAAAATAGTAAAATTACAATTTGAAAATTAAAATGCCATAATAAACGGGGAGAGGGTGCGGATAAAACTGAAACAAAATAGCATCACAATTATTGAGAAAATTGATAGATTGTGCATTTTGGGGGTTAGAAATGAAGAAATAACAAAATAGACAGGATGGTTGGATAAAACATCTAGTGGGGTCATAACTAATGTGACGAATAATTGTTTATGCAATCAAGGACGAAATATGTAGAAATAATAAAATGAAAAGTCCGGATATGAAAATGTAGTAGCGTAAATACGGATTAAGAAAGACCTTAAAATAACATAAATAAATAGGAAGTTTGGATAAGAAAGGCAATAGGATAGTAACTATTAAAAGAATTACCTGTTTATGGTGGTAATCACAGGGACAAGGTTTGGACATATTTCTTTTGGATATGTAGAATGGATTTGAGTTTCTGGATGGCCAGTGCCTCAGCTATGCCCAGATATCTTGATTTTACTCACTTTGATAGGTTTGAGCGAACTTGTACATGATATTGAAGGATTTTTTGAATGGTGCTGAACGTTCTGAGTTGACCAGATGTTCTGTCGCCGAACTATGCGCACATTTCCTTCCCCTTTTATTAGCCAGACTGGATGATGTTCAAGAGTGCGTTTTGGAAGTTGGAGCATGGTACGGCCGATGTACTCTTCTCTACAACCGTCTTTTTATTATTATTTACTGAAATAGTCCACTGAGTAAAGTAAGAATCAGAACTTTTATCAATGCTATTTGGAGTCATTATTTACACAGATGGGCGTTTTCATTACACTGCCAATAAGTCTTTCTCAACAGTTACCTTCTTATTTATTCCAGTGCTATAGGTCAAGGGGTAAGTATTCACAATGCATGAAAAACCGTGCATATGACAAAAATGTGGACGTTTTCAAGCTGATAGAGTTTCCGTCTCTTTTACACGGCTGGCAGAATAACTAGTGAAAAGTATTACATTCGTTGTTTTTCTGCAAGAGTTGAGAACCATGAACGAATTGCATAGTCGCTGCTTTTGGATTGTTAGACCATTCACTGACTGTACACAAACTTGTTAGGCCTGGGATTTGTGATCGGTTTGCTGCTAAAAATATCAGTAGAATTAACTTTCCTCGCTATGTTTCCCTTCAAATGAAAATACTTTGCTTTTCAGGAGATAAAATAGGGCATAGAACTAATTTTCAAATTTGAACTGTAGAACATAAAGGAAGAGTGACATACATTTCGAAATCGCCTTTTAAAGTCGCTTTTGGCTTTTGTCGCTGGTGAGTTATTCTAAGAGAAAGGTTTCAGTAAAACAGGAAGCCTAAGCTGGCACACGATCAAAGTCACATTAATGTACTAGATTCATTTTCTTATAGTTTGAAATAAAATGAGTACAAAATACTGTGTTCATCAGTACTGTTAACGGATTTTCATAAAACATCATACCCTCAAGCCAGTCTATCAAATCAAAGGCCTTCAAGGAAAGCACAAAAAGTCGCCCTATCAATAAATAAAAAACATCTCAGAAATCACTGCAAGACTCTTCAAACCTTTAGGAATCTATGTTTCACACAAAACACCAAAATAATTCCACTCAGCTCTATGTCAACCAAAAGTTTCAATAACGAAAGAAGATAAAACCAAAATCCTCCAAAAAATAAATGGTAACAACTGCGAAAAATACTACACTGGTCAGATTGGACATCCCCGTCGTCTTCGTATTCATGAACATAAGCTAGCCGTAAAAAGATATGACATCCACTCCCTCATATCGCCTCACTGCCTACAGACAACCACGGTCATCAGTTCGACTGGGACAACCGGCGTTCAAATATTAGACAGAGGAAATACTAAGAATGCTAGGGAATTTTTAGAATCGTCAATCAATAGACACATCAAAATAGACAAAATTTACCAACTGATAAGGAGGAAGTCTCACATACAAAGGGTCAGAGTTCAAGTCAGGGAAACAACCAGGTCCAATAGAAGTAGACTAGAGGGTGTGAAAACACACAAAAACAACTTATTACAACGTTCAAGGTCACCAGGACAGACGACTAATAAACTCGTGGAGAAATCTCAAAGCTCACTCCAACAAACTGAAGTATGCGCTGAAGATGTTGCCTGATAGAGGTCAGTGAAAGCTTCGCAAATTAACTATCCAGCTCAGAGAACACAGCCACATCAAAAAAGTTCATCATACAAGTTGTCAAGTGGGGGTTACGTATAACTAGAATGATGTAATACAAAATGCATACAATTATTCTTTCAAATTAATTCAGAATAATAATAGTCTGTGATACTGTTAAATTTCAAGTAATGTTTTTGTAGGGATTTTTTTGACTGGTTAGAGGATTTTGTCATGAGTTGACATTAGTCAGAGGACCATTACAAAACCACCTGGGAGTACTGGACAGCTGTTTCCTCCGTCCTAGTGTGGGACTCTTAATCAGTACACACTCACCGACAGGGTTCCAACACAGGACCTTCTGGTTACAAGACTAGCAAGGTCGTAGACCATTAAGCCACTCTCTGGGACCCGATCCAATGGCCAGTTCATGAATTCTAACTTCTACTAATTCATGACATAGCGCGATCACTTCGCAATGTCTTCTTCGATGAGTTACTGCCTCACCTCCAACCTGTTTTACCCTTCTGGTGACGGCTTCCCACTAGAATTCAAGGTCAGCAGCCTGAATGAGGCCAGTCGCTAGTGAGCACGTTTCATTTTGTTTCATAAGTGCTCTATCATAATCTCTTCTTAACACATATCAACCTCGACTGATAAAACAGAGAAATGACAACAGTATGTGATCACAGATGAATGACAAGTGATATATAATAATAAATACTTTATTCCAAACACTAATTATTATGCTGAATGGAATTCTCAGCGTTTCTATGCATATTGCGACAATTTTTCTGCTTTTATAAATATGTTCATACATAAAATTCAAAATCGTAATAATAATATCAATTGGGAAACGACTAGAAACATAATGAAGATTAAGTAGATAGAATCATATATAATGCATGTAATATTATTAAACTTTGCTTATACTTTGCGGTTCAGATTTAAAAAGTTCATAAGTTCTTTTCTGACTTCTGACTCTCTCTTCACACAAAACCCGTGTTAAATATGGTATTATGGTAGAATTTTTATATTTAGTAGCTGTATGAGCGCAAACGCTTCTTATGAAGTTTTTTCTGGTTTAACCCAAAGACATACAAGGAAAAAGTTTTGAATCACAAAGAGGATGTTCAGTATCAGACAAGATAACTTTAACCAAATGCTTGCAAGGATTGAGGTGCTCACTGACACTTTTGTCAGTTAGCTGACTCAAAGGCACACCACTAACCCTGCCTATTTACAGCCTTCAGTGTTCTACGTAATATGACATAGTATTTTTTTGAGAACTTCAGATAATAATAATAGAGGAACAATAGGGGCGAATGGGCAGAATACATGAATCAACAAGCTATAAGAGAAGAGGTTGAGTAATGCCAGTAGAAAGTCTTTATGTAATAAGTTAAACGAAGTTTTCATCGAAATCAACGAGATATGAGACGAACAACAGAGATTCGAAGAGAAACTGATGCCGAGATTAAATACATTCGATCTACTCCCTATCATCACAATTCTTTCAATATAACAGGAATCACGCGACTGAATTGGCAATTAACGCAAGCCTTATTCACATCTGAAACTAAAATCAACAATATCACAATTAGATGGATTCAGTTCAAGACCATTTAGGTGAGACCATTTGTTAATTTCAGACAAAAATCTATTCACCATATCAGAGCAATCCAGAGCAGAAACTACTGCATCAGAAATGGTTAAATCATCAGCATATTTGATGAAGTTAGCTCTGGGAGTATATAAAAGGTCATGCGAAAAGAAAGAAAAACGGAGTGCAGAGAGTACAGCGGCTTGAGGCACACAGTTACAGGGAAACTGTGTTTTCATCAGCAAGCTACCAGTATAACACCCTAAAATATGATAGTTCCAATGCATCTGTGATACGTAACCAAAGATCACATTCTTATTTGACAACTTTAAGATTTTAGAATGGTAAAGTATATGCTACCGAGAGAAACCCTTAGTCTCACGAAAAGCTCACATGAATGAATCTTCTTGATTTGTACATTTTTAAAATCAATATTGTCCACTTTTCTTTCACGTCTTCAAGTCTTCTCTTAAGGTTTCATTATATTATGCAATCTCAATCAACATATTTCATGATCGAATTGAAATCTGTAAGAATATACCGGTTTTAGATCCCTGCTTTCTTGAAGGCAAGACAGTATTAGCACTTCAACAATCAGAACTAGTTGAACAACGAAGTTTTCATCCATTTGGTTCCCTTCATAAATTTCGACAGAGAAAGAAAGACCAGATTTGCAGTATAAAATATGATGTCATAATTCTATTCCACAGGTTATCATCAGCTGCAGACTACCTGGAATTACAATGGTTATATATAGATGATAATAACATATTTTAATGTGAAAGTGGTAGTAGAGGAGAAATACTATAAAATTGACGCAACAGAAATGTAAGCAATACAATTTTTAGTTTAAGTTTTCATCATCAATTTATACACTTTCAAAGTAGAATAGAGGGGAGCGGGTAGGGGTAAGACAGAAAACAAACAGAACAGTGTTAGCTTGTAGGTTCACATAGTAATTGAAAAAAACAAAAGCGGTTACAGTCTATAAGATTGAGATTTTCCTCAAAGAGCTGAGATCACTAAATTAGATGACTAATTAATGTAATCAGAATCAAAATTCAGTTACCAAGGCAGTGAGAGATTAATCACACTCTCTGTATGCATAAGTCTGGTTGGTTTGAATCGTTTGATTGCGATTGATTCGGCAAATCTTAGTAAATTTGCTGTCCTTTGTCTATTTAATATTTTGAAGGACTTATAAATCTCTACGAGATGACCAGTATCAACAAAATGTCTGGTAATTACACTCTGAGAATATTTGCTCCCTTTCAGATACAAGTTTCTTGGAATATGTTCAGAAAACCGGATAGAAGCCCTTCTTTCCGTCCTTCTAACTAAGTTTTCAGTTAACTGCAACGTAAAACCTTAGCGCAAATATTTCCATGGTTGAAAATATACTTATTGAAAATTTTAATTCATTTTGATGCAACGTCATACAATTTTCTGTTAGTTTGATATTTTACAAATAAATTTAAGAGTTTTGATGACTTCCTCCATGTGGACTTAAGCTATTAGTAGACATTTGTGTCTAACCGGACTGTGGCAGACAAAAGAACTGTCTGAATTGTCAAATCCTCCTAATAAACTGTCATCTGAACATGTTTTTTTTGACTGGTGATCAGGTTTTATGATTCATCAATGCAAACTGACGTAAGCAGGCAAAAATTTGGACACGAAAATGATTTTCATCAAGTTACAGACTTTTATCAACAGCTGCCCAATTCGCTGGCTACCTACTGAAGATAAAATGACCAGCTAACCAGCCAGAAAGAATTAGCAACAAGAAATTCTGGCTGGGAACAAACCAACAGGCGAGAGCCGATTGCTTAACAAATATGTAGGAGAAAATGGAGATGGACCGAGCACACGTTGAGGAGGCTGTCGAATTACTCCGCGCACAAAGCATGCCGTCGCTCGAGTGTAATCACAATGGGAAGCGATGAGTGGGTCATTTGTGTGAGGGTGAAACGGAGGAGATCATGTGTGTTGGAGGAGGAGATGAGAGATTATGGACAGTCGTTGACCCAGTCAGCTGTAGAGGACAGCAGAAAATAGAAGAAAGTGGAGATGTGTTGTTGAAGCCTTATGTTCGACTCGGAACCGAAGGGAGTATGATAATGCAATGAAGTATCTACAACTCATTTCTGTATCACAAGTTTATGGTTGGACGTCTCTATCAGCTTTTATAAGTGCATCTAAAATTGTCTGAAAGCAAAGTTTACAATAAACATTTTTCTTTTCAACAAAGACTGCAAGTTGATGTCAGTTAGTTTTCTAACAGTCAACGCTTCATTCAGTAGAACATTCTAATAGTGAGTATGAAATTAACCCATAAGCATTTGAAACGATTTGGTGGATGGTGACTAGCCGTGGAATCCAGGATGCGCATTTCGTTCTATGTGGGTCTATTCACTGGATGCACCTGCATTCCCCAGCCAGTGAGTGATGGTTTTCCCAATGAGACTCGAATCCAGTCCTCATCTTTTGAAACATCAAAGTGTCGCCTACTAAACCACTTGGGTAATAAGGGCCACCTCTTTTGTAATGGGTATAATATATTATTTATTATGATTGTTATTAATGTTTCCTTTGTTTCTTAAAGGAACATGGGGCTTCAGCAGCACATCTCCATTGCGTTCGGTTTTCTGCTAGAGTCTTAACCTGGCACCAAGTCTGTCCACACACTTTCATCTCCTTTTCACATCACCTCCTCCAAGTCACCCTCGCACTGACGACCAACTCGCTGCTTCCCTTTCGGGTTCCACTCGAGCAATGGCTTGTCTAGTGATGTCACTTGATGGTTTGTTTCCTCAGAATATGGTCAATCCATCTCGATTTCCTCCTGCATATTTGTTCCACAATTGGTTCCTTCTGAGTTGGTCTGCCCCAAGAGATCCCTCCTTGTTACTGATCTTTTCTGGCTGGCCATCTGATCTTGAGTATTGAGCGAAGACAACTGTTAATGAAGGTCTGTATTTTGTTTGAGATGCTCTTTATGACGCGCAGTGCAAGTGTCTGATCCATCCGTATAGTAGCACTGACTTCACATTGGAGTTGAAAATCCGGATCTTATTTTTGATGCTGAGTGCTGTTGACCTCCACACAGACTTGAGAGTAGTGAAAGCTTGTCTTGCTTTTCCGATTCTTGCTTTGATATCCTCGTCAGTTCCTTCCGCGTGTAGTTGAGACGATGAGGTTGTTTCTTTCAGGTTCCTCCCATTTATGCTGATCATTGTCTGTTGTTGTTGTTGTTCTTGTCCAGGAATCTTCATCACCTCTGTTTTCTCTATGTTCACCTCAGCATACCTTCAGCAGGGTATAATTTATTACATGTTCCTAATTCAATTTTGATTTCCGCATTGACTGAATAGATTGAAATGTTCAAACTGCGCAGACGTCAACAGATGGCGAACATCTCGGGCCAATCAATCAAACTTTGGCAATCATTTTGACAACTAAACAGTCGAAAAGACGGCATCGCACATCTCAGCTACTAAAAATGAAGGTTTATCTTCACAGATCTCCGTGTCTATGTGCGCATGTGTGCATATGAACAATGCTACATTATGAAATCATTCCTCTTTCACTGACATTCACATTTATCATGTAAGTAAAATGTATTCTTAAAAAGAAGAAACAACAAGAGAATATATATACCTGTTAATTTTTTTTTATCATTTTTCTTTGTTGAAGTATTTCCATCATTTATTTCATATCAAGTATCCAATATATATTATAATATGTTTGCATACTTGTGCTTATTTCATTACCCCCGGTGAAAAGAATTTCAACATGTATTATTTAGTAAATAAACATCTGGTACTGTTGAATATACCCTTTAAAAACAGAATTGACATCTGGATTGGATGAGTCATACATATACAGCGCAGTCAACAGAAAGAATTGTGAACAATACAAAAATGTGCAACGAATATGCCTTTGGTCTACTACTACAAGGTAAGTGAAGAGAAAGCAGTTGAATGCATAGATAGTGGCGTCTAAATTACAGACGAAATTCTAATTATATATATCTACCTATATATATATTTGAAGGAGGGAAATAGAATTAACAAGATAATAAATCTGCTTGTAAATTATATAAATACGTATACATACATATATATGTATTTACATATATACATTTCGAAGGTTTAAGTGTAACATTTTGTTATGATATGAACGAACCAAATATAAGAAAAACATGTGATTGAATGATGTAGTATACCTGTTGAATAAATAGATTTAGAAAACGGGTTTATAAAAATGAAAGAAAATAATATTTGAAAGTTTCAAATGCACGGACCACTTACTTGATGAATGTGTGTCTAAGTGGCTGATTAGATTAAGCATAAAATTAGTATCCTCGGTATCCTGGATACTCCTCTTGTGGTCCAGGGTTCGATCCCCGACAGACGCCCTCCTAAACTTCGCTTAACCGATAGTAAAGCCAGTAAAGAGGGAAAGTTAGGGGCGAGACTATCACTATGTCCCTCTGGGGACGTAAGGAAATAAATTAATGATAAAATATGATTTCCTGGGTACCAGGAGCGAATCTGGCTTCAGTTAATTAAGTCTGAACATCTCAGCAGTATCAAAAGTCTTCAAGGTTTGTTTTAATGCCCATCTACTGACTTCTCGGGCACTGTGTGCTGTGCGACACAATTCACCAAAATCAGTAATATGATTGGTGATAGTAGAGCAGCGTGTTTAATTACTTTCAGGATGATGCGGCTTAGTGTTTTACTTGGGATAGACAGGCATTAGTTTAAGCTATATAAATGCTTCCTACAACAATTTCTTCTTTTGTTTTAACCATTTCTGTTGACATTATGTATCACAAAACTATACAGTCAGTTAGAGATCACACCCTACCATTTCATATATATATATTTGAGTTTTCCGCACAAGACTTTTTCCGCTGCAGTCTCAAGTTAACTTTGAAATTAACCATAAAGTAAAACAAATTATGTCTAGACATCGTAAAATTTTAAAATAACCTACAACTAACAAAATAATAGAAGAATTGTCTAAAGTCAGATCATTCGGATCCTTGTGACATTTCTTACAGTCGGTATCATGAACACACGATACTATCAACAAAATGATGTGCTTGATCACAGGATATATAAATGTAAATATTTGTTGCAAATATTCTTCCCAAAGTAGTGAAAATTATCTGCCTGGTAGTTCTGAGATTTGTAACATATTAAGTGTGTTTCCCTAAGGTAAAATACGTACTTCAGTTTAGTTTCAAATGACACTACTACTAAAGTCTGTTGTGTTAATATTTTTTCAAAGAAATACTTCTAAACAAAGTGTTAAGTTTACGATTTCGGCAAGTAATTATGTGAAATCTACACTGTTTAGCACTATTGAACATTGAAAGAGGAATAAAAAACATAATTGCTGGTGTTAAAATTAACAAAACTAAATGTTTTCATTGAAAAATTAAAGACAGCAAGGTAAGGCAGATTATTCATTTTGAAAAGTCTGGTGTGTTACAAGTTTAATAAAGTAACATAACACTGTCTCCATCTTAGACGAGAGGGCTAAATTTGTTCGCTGCACCTTCCTAGATTACACATCTGCTTTCGACTCAGTACCTAGGGACATTTTGTTAAACAAGCTGGCTGAAACTCAAGCTGACTGCTGGGTTTTTAAATGGCTGCATTCTTATTTCTCAGAAAGAAAGCAATACACTGTATATCAGGGAAAGTCGTCCACTTCATTGCTTACTGAGGCTGGTGTCCCTTAAGGCGCTGTCCTTTCTCCTTTTCTGTTTTCTTTTTTCTTGCATGACTTGCCTCACTCTGATGAAATGAACTTTGTTAAGTATGCCAACGATCTAACTATTTCAATGTCTGTTAACTCCAAGCTAGACTGTACTAAGATAAACAGCTTTCTATCAGGAGTCAGTAAAAGGTCTTCGTTTAATGGTCTTAAAGTGAATCCTTACAAATGTCAGACTGTTAATTTCAGTTTCCGATGTAAAAGAAAGTTAAACGAAGCTGCAAGTTTCTATGACCGTTGTATAATTGATGATAGTGATGTAGAAATCAAATCTGAAGTTAACTATCTTGGATTAATTCTTTCTTCTGACCTATCCTGGTCTTCCCATGGCTTAGCGATTTCTAAAAGACCGACTTTTTACATTAAGAAGTTAAGGCACTCAGGCATAACCCAACTCCTCCCCTTACGGTTTGTCAACTCGTGCATCTTACCTATTCTTCTTAACTGTTCACCATTATTCTTTCCTGGATTGCTTAAAAAAGACTATATGATACTTCGTAGAACTCTGAAGACTGTCACTCAGTAGGGCGAGTGGTGGTATCCCATTGGGCCGTATCGTTGACATTGTCATTGATAGGCACTTAATTTCATGCAACAAATTTGCTGAAGGAATTTTGTCAAACTGTGAGCATCCACTTTACATGCAGCGTTTATCTTACGTCTCCTCAGGTAAAAGAAGAAGTCTTTTCAGAAGACTTTATGCACGTACATCTAAGTTTAAAAATTCCCCTGAACCATATTTGGGATGTATTTCATGTGATGAAAATAGTGCCAGACATGAACTAACTTACCTTCTTTTGAGTAGTAAATAAACCATTTCCTCCACCCGTACAACATCAACCTTTATTGTTATTGTACTTCTTATATTTATAATCCTCTCAATTTTTTGTTTATTTTTTCATAAGTGTAAACATCATTTAAGCTGTGTTATAACTGTTAATTTTGTATTTCCCCTCACCATACCATATCAACACAACATTAGATTCAATAATTTATGACATGCCAAAATTTCCAAACTGAATCGACAATACTGTTTGAAACAAACTCACTGTTATTATTATTATTATTATATTTAATATTCTCACTTCGTACTTCGAATATTTTTGACTTTATATCGTAAATGTGGACAAATTCCTCCGGTTAGTTTTATTTTAATTTCTAATTTTATTTATATTTTGAGTAAATCAGATGCAATATTGTGACAAATGCTGAGAATTCCATTCTGTATTATAAGTACTGTTTTTGGAATAAAGTAGATTATCATTATTATGTGCCTATATATTATTATTATTCCCTTGTGTTCTAAGTAGAACATAGGGCTTCAACAACACATCTCCACTTTCTTCTATTTCCTGCTGTCCTCTACAGCAGGCTGAGTACATGATTGCCCATAATCCCTCATCTCCTCCTCCAACACACCCGATCTCACCAGTGTCACCCTCGAACCAACGACTTACTTGTTGCTTCCCGTTCGGATTCCACTAGAGCAATGGCCTGCATTGCGTGCCATGTCATTCGGTGGTCTCCTCAGTGGCGTACGCCCGATCCATCTCAATTTTATCCTACATATTCGGTGAGCAATTACCTCTTGCTTGGCTGGTTTGTTCCCAACCAGAGTTTCTTTTCGCTAATTCTTTCTGGCCGGCCAGCTGGTCATTTGATCTCCAGTATGGAAACAGCGAAGGCGACAGCTGTTAACAAGTCTGTAATTTGTTGAAAATCCTTTTTGTAACACGCAGTACAAGTTTCTGACCCACACAGAAGAACTGACTGAACTAACATTTGTGTTGAAAATCCAAATTTTGTCTCTATGATGGTTAAGTGGAGATTTTCAAACTGGCTACAGGTTGATGAAGGTGTATCTTGACTTTCTGATTCTGGCTGGTGCTAACATCTTCATCCGTCTCGCCTGTAGTTGAGACGATGCTCGTTAGATAAGTGAAGGAGGTGACTTCTGTCAAATTTATCCCGTTGATAGTGATTGGTGCTGGTTGTTGCCACTGTTGTTTGGTTGGTTATCTTAATCACCTCTATGTTCACCTGGAGTCTTGTCTTCGCTGCTTGCCACTTCTGCCAGTCTGTTGGTTTTCGCCTGCAGGTCTTCGAGTTTGTGTGAAATTAAACATAAATCATCCACACGCGAAATCCAAATCTTCCATAGTCTTCTCACCGGTTCAACCAATTCTTGTCTTCTCACTACCAACTCATCGTCTAGCGCATAATCCAGTCCACCACAATTACAAATATCATCTCTGATAGTAGCCAGCCGCCTTGTTTTGTCCCTGTATTCACTTCAGAGGCTTCTCTGAGTTTTCCATTGTGGATCAGTTGACACGTAGCATTGTCACATAGCCAGCTGCTGAATGAGGTTGATAAGGACTTGGGCACTGCATGCCATAATGTTAAAGTAGTTTCAAAATTTCTTCTCGGTCGATATCTTTGAAGGCCTTTGTGAAGTCGATGAAGTTGAGATGGAGATTTGACTGGCATTCTATGCTTTGATCCATGATGATGCGTAGAGTTGCAATTTGATCAACACATGATTTGCCTTTCCTGAATCCAGCTTGTTCACGTGGGCGGAGTTCTGTATCCAGTGCATCTTTTATTCTCTTCAGGATGATGCGACTTAGTATTTTACTTAGCGTGGACAAGAGCATTATTCTACGCCAGTTCTTGCAGAGCGAGGCTTGGCAAGGCAGCATTTCTTCCAATTGTTAGGCACTTTTTCTTCCTTCCAAACATTTTGCAATAATCGTGTCAACAAATGTACCACAGTCTCTGGGTTTGTTTTCAGTGCTTCGGGTAGAAGAATGCAACGCATTGGCTGATCTGCTTTCTAGGTTATTTAAATCACTAGGGTCATTCATTCTAGGTCTAGCTGAATTTGTATGTTCCAATAATTTCGTTGACTTCAACCTACCTATTTAATTCATTCCACTCACAGTCCTTACGCGGTACTTGGTAAATTATGCTATTTTTCTTAATTGGATCTATTAGATCTTTAAGCCAACAAAGTTTACCTCTGGGAGAATGAGTTGGTTGGTTGGTTTAAATGCCACCCTAATTCCAGCGTCACTGAGAATTCTATGTAAGGCCTCTAATGTTCCTTCTTTATATCGCAGTGCTACAGAGGCTTTGTATTCTAAATTATTCTCGTTATCTTCGTCACTTTTATTGCTAGTCTTAGTTTTTCTATTGTTCTTCATATACTACTGAATAATTTCCGGCGGGTAGTTATTCTCCAGTAATATTTTCGTTATTTGTCTGATTTCATTATTTAAATCTCTTGGCTTTCTACTTAGGCTCGTGTCCTAATTATATAGATAATTAACTAAATCTGTCTTTACCTATTCTAGATGGAATGAACTAAAGTCTGATTATTTATTGGTGTGTCGGTTTCCCATAAATTCTAGTATTCAACCCACCATCTTGTTTTGGCTTGATTCTACAGTTCAGTATGGCCAACTCATCCTGTTGTTCATCGATTTAACACTACACACGTGCTTTCAGAATGACACAACGCCTATACCAGAGATATGGAAAGTGGAGACAAGCAACCAGGGGGAAGTTAGAGAGAAATAACGAGAGAAAACATATAAGGCAAGCTGTGTAACCGTGTAACTGAATTGATATGATTATCAGTAAAAATCTATGCTCGAAACCTTGTCATCCATTTGCTAATACCGTATCCCTGAGTGATATTAAGAATAAACTTATCTAATAAAGTTATTAATATAGAATAGACTGAGTTGAATCCACTATAAATTCATATGGAGAGAAAATCTTTTATTCGTTTCCACCCAGATTGTTGTCATATAAGCATGATATTCTCATCATGCAATTCGACTGTTTAGAAAGCAAAAGGATTGAGTGAAGAAATATTTACTTTTCAATTAGATCCTCATCTGTGGCTCAGCTCTAATATATATGAGCATTTTTATTACAATACACAACAGTTTACCAGTCAAGTGGCGATATATTTGTTAACAATAATTAGTCAGTATCAACGTGTCAGTGGGGTGATAATTAACGAAGAGCATACAATTGAAGCCATGTGAATCCACCTGAAGACGCCAAACCTGTGTGTTCAGAAGAAATTTGTACAGCCACTTTCCATAAGTTGGCCTTCGTTACATGAATGTATAAACCGGACTACTTCGCTACCGTCCACCTAAACCTTTAAAAATTATAATTGTCCAAATTATTTTATAATTCTTTCTGTCTACTTCATCTTTAATTACATGTTATCTTTGTAAAATCATTTTATTCTTATGACCAATTCAGCCTTAGTTACAAGTTATCATTGTCCAAATCGTTTTATTTTCTTTAACAATCTCTTACGTAATCGACCTGTGCACACACTGATTACTCTTCATTTTTCCAAAATTATGTATTACGCAATCCATGTGTTGCAACCGTTTCTACCTTTTAATTGTGTGTATTGATTTTCTTCGTTTATTATCAACCCATTGACATTTTGACACTGTTTAATTATTGTTAACAAACATATCAGTGCCACTTGATTGGTAAACTGTTGTGTATTGTAATAAAAATGCTATACGTGTATATTAGAGTAGAGCCAGAGTGAGATGAGGATCTAATTGAAAAGTAAATATTTCTTAGCTGCTCAATCTTTCTGTTTTCTAAATGTCTAAATGGGATTTTTTCTTTATTGAAATTCGACTGTACCTAAAACTAAAAATTAAATCTTACCAAGGATTTGTATCTATTACTAGTGAATACGATTAGGGTAAATAAAGTAAGTTTAGCTATCGGTAATATCTTGTGGTGACTGTCCAACTAAATATGTGGGGCAAACGTCCAGATCACTCAAAATGAGAGTGAATGAACATAAACGTCTGCCTAACTAAAGGTCAACCAACAAGAACACAAGCTTACAAGAATTTCGAAAAAAATTCATCTCTAGCTGCACATGCAGCATGGGACAAAAACCACAATAACGAATGGAACAATGTTTGAATCCTAAAAACTAAAGAGAGACTTATAACAGAATCTGTATTCATTAAGGTCACACCGGATACAAGTACAACTGTCAACAACCTGGAATTTAATTGTGAATACACAATAATGAATGAACAAAAAATGAACTATATGTATATATATATATGAGTACAAATCATAAATGTGTGAACAAAACAATTCCAACAGTGGTGTGAACACGGGCAGTAATTTTACTCGGAATATTACCAATAACAAAACTTATCATTGTGTGTAAAGCATTGAAATATATAATTATACTTTATTTGATCTAATCCACAATGCTCAAACTTTTTACTGACATTAACGATTGGGGTAATTGTAGTAACGTATTTCTTCCGTATAAAGCCTTTTAGTTAAATGTTTTCGAACCACAGTTTAATGTTGTAAATGATACTTTGAATTAATACAAGTATCTGAAATCGTAAAAGCTCATCTGAGAAGCAAGTGAGTTAACATAGTGAACAATAATTTTCAAAATACAGGCCGTCATTGGAACTTCATCATTCCTGTTCCGTTTTCCTTTTTAACTCCAGAAATATGTTGACCGGAAAATAAAGTCAACGGTTTTATTTCCCTTTTTTGGTTTGATTAGACAAGCCACTACGAAAAATGAAATTCATAGACTTTGATACGAGATTAATATACACATTCTGATAAAGAAAGCATTAGGCGTGAAACTTATAACTTACTAAATAGTCAGTAGAACAATTGGATCTCGTCTATCTAACCCATATCATTTGTAGGTACAACGTTTTCTTTCTTTTTTTCCTTTTCTCCTTGTTTGTTATGCGCTGTTTTGTTTCTCTCTTCCTTTCAAACTCTACTTAAAACTTTCTTCTTCGTTCTTTCACACTCTGTATATCACGACCTTTTTGTTACCACTTACGCCAGTAAATATGCTAGTATCTACTTTTGTAATACCTTCAAACATTCTGTTCACTATTTGCTTTGTTACCGATATGCTAATTTGTTGTTGTCAAAATTAACTGAGACTACCCCTAAATCTATGTAGAATTTTATTTATTGTTAATGTACAAACTGGATGCAACACTGCTGAGAATTCCATTCTGTATCACATGTGCTGTTTGGGAATAAGGCAAATTATTATTATTATTAGATGGAAACAATAGACATCATTTGTAAACAAACGGATCTATTTTCATCACTGGAAAGAGAGATGAAGCGCCTACTAATTCTTTGCACAAAAGACATCCAGTTCAAATTCAACAACCAATTCTACCGACAGATTGATGGGGACACCATGGGTTCACCTCTAGTACCTATTCTAGTCGATATCTTCATGGGTTATGTCGAACAGATGCGACTGAGTGACTCTATCAATGAAACAACATACTATCGTCGATAGGTCGATGATACGTTTGTTGATTGTAACGACAAGAGTCAAATTATTACTATTATTCATGAAATCAGAATAAGTAGGCAAATTGAATAAAATAGAAACGTTACGCAATATTGTGTGAAATTTGATAACACAGAATTTAATGTTGCAAAACAGAATTGATTTCGAATGACAAGTGGAACAAGTGAAATAATACCGGGGACAATTCAAAGTGAGAATAGTAATAGAAACAATTCACCTAATAAAGGAAGAGTATACAAATTGAATAGACAGAATGAAAAAATTGGTAGAGCCAAAATATGATTAGGGATTACCATACTTTAGCACAGAGGGATTAAGGCCATGAGAGTTGGAGGGGTTGAGCGAACTTTTTCTGTATACAACGATCTGGCTATTGTTTTTCGATAGTAAAAGCTTCAGCAATACAGATGAGTCGGGTACGTAGTGATTTCGGTAAATTATTTTTTGCCTTGTAGATGATTTTAAAGGTGGAGGCTATAGAGAAAGGGTGATCATTATCAAGCAAATGTTCAATGATCGCGCTTCTCATCGCTCCACTTCCACCTCTTCGTAACTACCATACAGGATAATGTTCTTGCACTTTCTTGGACAAAACTCAAGTCGAACGACCGATATACTTAGCTCCACACGAGCAGCTGAACTGATAAACGCACACAGAGTTGGTCAACTGTGGGATCTTGTCCTTCAGGTTAGTGAACAGAATTACACATATTCTTTACTATCCACTTGAAAAGGAACAGAATCCTACTCGTTTCCTTTTATTGTTCCTCTTGCTTTTATGTTAATTTTCATTTAGTCAAGATTAAATATTAAGAATTTTTTATTTCATGCATACTAGGATATGCATATTTTTATCGTATTAAAGAATCAAAGAAATCTGCACATGTTTAAATTTCCAACAGACCAGCATTACTACAGTAATCGTAAATAAATACACGCAGACATGAATTAAAACAAAATTCTTTTGAACTTAGCTGTTCAAAAGAAAGTAGTACCTTCTTCATAGTATAGTGAATTAAGAAAGAAAACAATTCCATTAAAAGAATTTGTAAACAAAAATAATTGTATTTGCTTTGATTGTATTTATTGTAATATTCTTATAATATGTGCTAATTTTTAAGGGAAATAATACATAGAAATGAAACTGGTTGGAAGATTTCATCATGAACTGACATCGGTTAGAGAACCATTGGAAAACCAGCTGGGAGTACAGGACAGCTGTTTCCTCCCCCCTAGTGTGGGACTCTGCATCAGTACCACCCATCAGCACCCACCACAGGGGTTCGAACCCGATCCAATGGCCAGCCCATGAAGTCTAACTTCTGCCAGTTCACTCACTACATAGCGTGACCACTTCGCAATGTCTTCTTTTATGAGTTATTGCCTCACCTTCAATTGCTGCACCCTACTGATCACGGCTTCCCACTAGAACCCCAGGTTAACTGTCTGAATAGGGCCAGTCGCTAGTGAGAATCATCATGAGCACCAGCTCACGATGAAACCTTCCAACCAATCAAACACAATCCTTACAAAACCAATACTTGAAAATAGAGATAAAATATTTTTAATTCATTTAAAACACGTCCCAACCATTGATGATTGAGATAGATGTAAAAGCGTTAATTCAATACTTCCTTTTATTGTCTATTTAACCGCTACTAAGCATTATTTTGAAACAAACAACTTTTAGCAATGCTGCGGTAGAGAAGTGTTGATTCCCAGCGTTTGCTATCCAAATGTATCAAAGAATACTTACCCTCATGGTTTCAAAAAGAAGAAAGAGGTCCCCCCGAAGCTCTATACTGTAAAACCTAATCACGACACCCAGCTAACCCACAAAACAACTTCAAAGTTATCTATAGAATATATGGGAATCTTGCTTAAAGAGTACAAATCAAACTTTTTCAAACAGATCAGAAGCAATGCTGGCAATTCACATGTTAAATCCTGAACTCCTCATACAAAAGAAGTTTGTTCAAACATTAAATCTACAGTGGACCTGACCTTTCTTAACACCAAATATGTGACTTTGTTTCTTCTTTTTCTTGCTTATTTGTTTCTTATACAATTTTACCCCCACCCTTTATTAAATCTCTGTCCCTTATAATCACTGTTGTTAACTTGACTTTTGTTCAATTTTAATTTTAGTTTAGCTCTACTGAACCTCGTGAATTGTATTACGTCACTCACTTTCCTTACTTAGACTTTCTTCGGTTTCTGATCCATTAACGCAATTTGTTATCTAAAACCTGCAATTCTAATAATTCTATTTTATTCACAAATTGGTTTGTAAGGATTTGATTGATTAGGGACAATGGCTATCGGTCGCGCTATGTCATGAATTGGGAAAAGTTAGAATTCATGGGCCTGAAATTGGACCGGCTCCCAGTGGCTTAATGGTCTACGAGCTCGCTGGCCCTGTAACCGGAAGGTCCTGGGTTCGAACCCTAGTGGTGGGTGAGTACCGATAAAGAGTCCCAAACTAGAAGGGAGGAAGAAGCTGCTCAGTACTCCCAGTTGGTTTTTCAATGGTTCTCTAACCAATGTCAGTTCATGATGAAATCCTGTAATTCTATTTTGGTTTCTACCCGATTACATGATCTGTTAACTAAAATTTACAATTCTAATGACAAATCTTTAAAATATTCATTTTGTTGCTAAGACATTTTGCTACGTATTTATGCGATTGTACAGCTTGAGAATGATATTACCAAAAAGAGGAGTAACTCTTCGCTTAACTCCTTTTCTTTCAAATGACTCAATGGGAATTTTCAAGAAAATTAAAAGATAACAGCAGCCTCTGAGTCCAACTGATATACATTAGTTGGACTAAGTCAATGAGATTGTATTCACTGTCGTATGCTGCAATTTCCTAATACAATGAGGTAACACGAAAATTGCTAAGTGATAATAATTATATGTTGAACTAGACTGTAATTCTTTTTGAAAGAAACTGTCATTCAGTTCAACGAGTGTTCATTACTACGTCTTTGTTACTGGTAACATATAATTGTTTTCTGAGAAAACGATTGGCTAGCTGAGACCAAGAGGTGTATAATCAGTGTGTGGATAAGATCAGAATATTAGAACTGACTCTTCCAAAGAGATAAATAAATGCAGTCTTTGATCGTCAACCAGCAAATAAAAAACAAACATTTGAGACAGTTCCCTCGTAAAAGATAATGAATGATTTTAATGAGTTGGTCTGTAGAGAACTGATTAGTTTCAAGTGTTCCCAAGGACTGAAATCATTTAAAGAACATATCGAAACTAACGGGGAGTACTGCCAAACAGCTGTTTCGTCCTAGATTGGGACTTATCAACAGTACCCACTCACCATCAGCATGTGAACCTAGGATCTTCTGGTTACAAGGAAGGCTCACAGGCCATTCAGATACTGGGACCTGATCGAGTGAACAACCCATGAATTCTAAATTTTAAAAATTAGTGATTTTAGAGCGATCAGTGTCAGCCAATCTCATCGACTGAGAGTATTTGTTCCCGCTGCTCATGACTTCTAACTGAAAATATAGTCTTATAGCCAGACACTAGCGTAAGTCAGATTAATTTTTAATTGTTGGTTTGTAAGTATTTGATCGGATCCAAGTTTGACCATCGATTGGTGGAATCAGTTGGTGAACCACCGTAAGCCGTGGAGTGGTAACGAATGAAACAACTAGCGAAAAAGGAAGTCTCCGAATAAAGTCCTATTCTTCTACTAATTAGATTTTTTCTTGATCAGTTAACAACCTGTTCCTTCAACTGATGTATGGTGACTAGAAATGGAATCCAGGACAATGTGCATTTCGTCCAATTTGGGACTTGTCGTCTGGATATACCTGCACTCCGCAGTGAGTGATGATATTCCCACCGAAGCTCAAACCCATTCATCGTCGAAGCATCTGCACAAGAAGCTGAGACCGAGCACTTCGGTCGAATCAATCGACGGGAAAATCTAAAATTGAATGAAACCTGATCCTTTGTATTAATATGATCTGCAGTATTCATTAATTCTCATTAATTACTAACATATATATTAAAAATGCGAAAATAATCTCATCTCTTTCTCAATATTTAATCGCTATTTCCATTATTATTATTATCACCAGTTTAACTACAGACAGACAATTTGTGTCAATGATATAATGTCAAGCGTACAAATGCCATAATGTGCTAACGAACTAACCTTTTTCACTCAAGGTATTTCGACTATTAACACTACCAAGACTAAGTGAAGCATAGAGTGGAAAAGAAATACTGAAAGAATACTGAAAGAATGGAATTTTTTTCGCTTCTCCGGCATTCATCAAATCAAGCATATTTTCCACTAGCTTATTTGTTTTCTACACTGTTTGACATTCACTACTGTAGGACTGACTATTTATTTCTCTTAATTAAACCATTTTTTTCATGATATAGGTCATACGAAAGGGAAATATTACCTCATCATATCCATACACAAAGAGTATTTAAGTGATAATTACCAGTTAGCTAGCTACCTAGAGATGTTTTATCGCCTTTTCCCTTATGGTGGAAAGAATGTGCGTTCTTTTTTTCGCTCTGTTAATAGACGAGTAATTACGTGTGAAAATTACGTTTATTAGGCTTAAATAAATAATTAAATAAATTATTATTATTTCATTGTAGTGAAAGTTGAAAAAGAAGCAATTAATGTTTTTATTATAATTAGATATATATCATGCCTGAATAACATTTAAGTTTTCGATCCATTGAAGTTGATGAACTGGCGAGAAAAAAGTATTGAACTAACTGTACTTTTTTTAAATCACGAAAAATACCCATTTATTCATAAGCAAAAAAAACAGTTTTTTTTTGTTCAGAGAAGAAATTTCTTTTCAACGACTTCATTTTCAAGCTGTACAGTCATATTTATATTATAGAAAAGGTTATTAAGTGGCACTAAATAATTGCTCGGCTGGTAAAAACTAGTTGCAAGTCAGCTGCAGGAAAAGTGCATTTAATACATTTAGATAAACGATTTTTAATCAATTCAGAAATGGTGTTACCTTTGAATGCAAGACGACTCATAAACAGTTTTTTTTCGGCACTGTGATTTGTCTAGGAGCGGATTCTTTCTTGATGTTACGTTCAGTTCAATAAACCTTGTAGGATATCCATTGATAAGGAGATTTGATCGAAGGTTATCTAGTTCTCTACCGATTGTCCCCACAGAGCGGATTTTACGAATTCTGGAGCGTAAGGAATGAATAAGATTTCTCTTTCTCCCTAAGGGTACCCAACTGTTGAAGTTAGTGTACTGCCCTGTGAATGTTGGCTTTCGGTAAATCGACCTTAACAGCGTTCCATTCTCTCTTCCATCTAGCTTAACGTCAAGGAAGTGAAACGAGGAATTCGACTCTTCTTCTACCGTGAAAAGCAAAGATGGGTGGTGAGAACCACTAAATATTCCAAGAAGTTCGGCAGTTGAAGAAGAGTTTTCCTCAGACAATCAATGAAGGTATCATCTATATATCTTTTATACATAAGCACACTCTCGATGGTTGTTTCCTTTACTGAGCCATTCTCTAAGCTTGCCATGAAGACATCCGCTAAGAGCGGTCCTAAAGGAGACCCCATGGCGACTCCATCCCTTTGATTGTAGATGACTTCATTAAATCTAAATTGCACATTCAGTGTGCATCTCAATAATAGTTGTTTCAGATATTCAGTTGGTAAGTCAATGTTCATGCTATTTAAATCAATATACTCGCATAGATAGCATGGGAAAATCGAATCGCTCGAAAAGTTTACGTTTTCTTCACTTATGCATCCATAGCTGAAGCTTTAGCTATACATGAAATGAAACCTAAATTATGTGTCCAAAAACGTTTTGTCAAACCCCTTTCTTTACCTTCGTCATAGTAATGTTCTTTTTAGTTTTTTAATTTTATTTTACCACTTGAATTCTTTCCACTTCACTTCACATCTTCATTCTTATCGTAACAGTATTCCTAATTTTTAAAAAATTTTTACACAACACTAGACATTTAAAAAAATTTTTGATATCACTTCACTTATAAAACAATCTTTAATAATTTTGTAATTTATCCACTTCAACTCTACCCCTTATAACATCTTAATTATCGTTATTCTTATCACATATATATGTATATTGACTGAGCAATTATTTAGTGCGACTTGATAACCTTTTCTGTAATATAAATACGACTGTACAGCTTGAAAATGAAGTCGTTGAAAAGAAATTTCTTCGCTGAACAAAAAACTGTGTTTTCATTTTTTTTTCCTCTAAAAATTACTGTTTTTGTTATAATTTTTGATCATTTTGTTAATTTATCAAGACTATATTGTTGAATTACTAATGAATAAGGTGGAAATAATCAGAAAAGGATAGTCGTTTTAGATAAGCGCTTCAAACGTGGACGTATAATCCTTTTCCTATCATTTATTCGGAAGAAACATCGTGCGTTGAACCGAGTTATCTACTAAATATGGTTGTACAGAATGAACTTTTCAAACTGTGTGGCTAAGCTCCATCACGGATTGATAGCGACCAGAGACTCAAACCAGTGTGTTGAGTTCTAAACGCTAGAAATCAATTTTGGTGTACTACCATATAGTTGACTAAAGCTTCTTTGAGTGACGCACTGTCACAAAGTGTTCCTATGACAGGGAAAAGAAAGTTGTTTGCAATGAAATCTGTGATATGGTAACGGCAGAAGGCAAGATACGGAAGCCAAGGTATATTTTCAAGTGATCAAGTGGCTTCACATATCTATACACTTTATATTCTTTAACCGTCCACTGAGCGTGTGATTTTGGTTTACGTTGAATGACTTGAAACAGAATGTTCAAATGAGTGTTATTGATCAGATGGGAAATAAGACGGATGTTATTATAGTTATAATAGGTAACTTGTTAGAATGTTTTGATGTGCTTGAACTGAAATAGAATTTTGAGATTATTTAATATCCTCTTCTCATTTGACTGGTGGTAATAATATCTTCCATATTTATGGTATTTGCGCTGAGTCATTTCTGTTGCATGTGTTGGGCTCAGGCTCAGTGAAGTCCTAAAAGAGGTCAATCGCGAGCTCGAGTAGCTCAGTAGTAACGTCTCTAACTGCAGAGGTCAATGGGTGAAGTGGGTTTGAATCCTAGAGGGGACATGAGTTCCTTCGAGGTTGCAGATATGCCTTGTTAACTGTTGAGTACCAACTAGCACGAAACTTAGGTCCAGACGAGGCTTTCTGTGGCCGATTGCCTCCAATCAATTAAGATCAAAAGTGTGTCAGAAAGAATCACTCACCAAAACACTTCTCACAGACAGATCAAGGTCAAAATTCCCAATGCCAACAATGACCTCATTCAAACAAAAGCATAATAACGAAACAATACGTCATCAACCCTATGGCACAGCCCCAAAGAGAATCATTTAAACTGGGAATTAAATAAGATAAGAGACAAGTGATAAAGATGAAGTCAACAGAGAAAATGCAAAAATAAGAATAATCATATGCAGCCTACGGGAAGAAAGGATAATAATTGCAAAGTTGGTTGACACATCCAAATAAGCATCCGTATTGTAAATATATCCTTCAGTAGGATTTTTCCAAACAATTATTCCCTTACTGAGTGTACTGCAGAGCCGCTTCGTGTTACTTTTACCAGTTTCCGTAAAGTCTAAGCACAAGAATACAGGATCTTGAAGGAATAAAGCAAAACACTAGGAGATTACAAACTGTTCTTCTTCCTTAAATTTCATCTATAAAAAACAAAATAATTGAGCAAAGAATATTCTTTTCGATAATTTCCTCTTCTGGCTCCTCAATTATATATATTTATACGTTTATACACATAGAATATTCCAGAATAGTAGTCAGTAACAATATTGACAATGTTGACGTATCTTCCTTATTCACCAATGTACCACTTATGAAAGCAGTACACTTCGTATGCGAAGAACTCATAACACGAAACATTGATGTCGGCATTCCTATATCTTTTATGAAAGAGTTTCTCTTGAAGTGCAAATGAATGTCCACGTTTTATTTAATAAGGAACTATTTCGACAAATCGATGGTGTGGCAATAGGTTCACCACTAGGACTCATTGTAGCTAAAATTTTCCTCTTGAAACTAGAAAATGGGCCTTTGAAAGATGTTATTGATGAACTTGAGTTTAATTGTCGGTGCATGGATGATACATTTTTGATTATGAAAAATGAGGATGACGCAAAGAATCTCCTGGATAATTTTAACGATGTTCAGTCTGCATTGCTGAACATCATCCTGCGTTGCTGGTTAAATGAAAGACAAACAAAATCCATTCACAGCTCCATTCTGTCACATCTCACGGATACAGAACACAAGATTGATGTTAACGAGTGGGCTTTCAAAGTCATTTACCGCATACCAACAAATCTTAACTCTACCTTAGGAGTTCGTTTACTAAATATTGCTGAGGTTGGATGTTGGGATACACATTAAGAAGCCTAAATTATGTGTCCAAAGAACGCTAGTTTAGACATTGTCCATACCCCGCTGGCTATTGAAGTTCAAATAATCCTCAGTCATTAGTAGAAATTTCCTTAATTTTAGTTGATATTCAATCCGTTATAACATTTTATTATTATGGTTATTATAATTTATGCATCTTTCGTGAACTGTAATTCCATTTATCTCACTTTACAAATCGATATTATTTAAAAAACACTAATATTCTTATTGACTACTATTCTAGAATATTCTGTGTACATAAACATTTATATAATTGTAGGTCCAGAAGAGGGAATTATCGGAAAGGATACGCTTTGCTCAATGATTTTGTCTGTTTCTGAATGTTTGAATGAATATTTTCGCTGTCTTAAATTTCACTCTACAACTTATGAGTTCGTGAATCCGAATAACTTGAAGAAGAAAGAGGTGAAAGCAAGCACAAATGCTATGGAACCATATCTAGTTGAAAGGGCAAATGAAGCACATATACGTTTCACTATAACGCTTATATTTCTTTACTAATGTAAAATGTCACACAGTGTTTCTGTCCATCTTCTTTATACTATGTGAGAGATATTCAGATTGAGTACATACTGAAAGAATTACGTATTCTGATGAAGTAGTTCATCTGAACTCTGAGCATTATTTTAAGGGATGACTGTGTCTATCAAATGAAGTTTTATGCTTTACTAGCTTTGTAAAGTTTCTGTTTACTTACAATTAATTAACTCTAGCACATACACGTATTTCTTCTCTTCAGTTCATTTCATCTTTGAAATTTCAGTTTCACATAATTACCCACGAATTTCGTTGAGTGATTATCTATCTACTTGTTACCTAACTTACTATTTCATCACTTGCCTTTCACAGTCACTGGAACACATAATAATATTTATTGTTCTCAGCTGATTAAGATTATGAAATAAGAGAGAAGATTGGTAGCTCAATTGGATGATTTGCAATTAGTTGTATCCTTTGAGCTGGTTGGTTTAATTGCTGAGCTTCAGGTGTCCTTCTGGACAACATCCACCCTCAGCACAAGTTTGAGCATAAAATGAACTGATTTAAATTATCCACAAATAAAAGAGCTGTGTCTCCTGGCAACCATCTTCGTGACTGGTGGTCTATTAACTCCTGTAGTGATAATTTTTTATTGACTTGGATTTTGAACTTTCTTGTCAAATGATTTACATTTTATTGGCTGGTAAATTTGGTCTGTAATAATGTGCTTGTTAATCCCATATTCGCTTGAGTACCAGGCCTCTAAGAATTCTCCGACTGCAATTTCGGTTTTTTCTCTGTTTAAAATTCCGACATTATCCCAATCAAATTGATTTCTATAATTATCTACATGCACTAATGTGAAAAAACATTTATCAGAATCCAGCGGTACAAATTAGCTGTGAAAAGATATGATATACATTTTCGCCAATGGTTTTCCTGATTGCAGTAGATTGGATAATGCGACAAACAGCGGGCAATGAGGAAACAGGCATAAATGGACTCACACAAAAAACTTGGAGGACCTGGACTTCGCCGATGATATGTGTCTGATTTCCCACAAACTGGAAGATAGGCAAGTGAAAAGCAACAAGTCAGCAGAAAAAGCATCAAAGATAGGACTTCAGGTGAACACAGAGAAAACAGGGCTGATGAAGATGCCTGGGAAACACCAACAGCAACAACAACAACAGACAACAATCAGCATAAATGGAAGGAATCTGAAAAAAACTACCTCCTTTACCTACCTGGGAAGCATCGTTTCAACTACAGGCGGACGCAAATGATGAGGATATCAAAGCAAGAATCGGGAAAGCAAGACAAGCTTTCATTACTCTGAAGTCTGTATGGAGGTCAACAGCACTCAGAATCAAAAATAAGATCCGGATTTTCAACTTCGATGTGAAGTCAGTGCTACTATAAGGATCAGAGGCTTGGCCAGCGCGTCATAAAGAGCATCTCAAACAAACTACAGACCTTCATTAACAATTGTCTTCTCTCAATACTCAAGATAAGATGGCCGACCAGAAAAGATCAGCAACAGAGATCTCTGGCAATGAGCGAATCAACCAGGAACCGATTGTGAAACAAATAGGCAGGAAGAAATGGAGATGGATTGGCTGGCCATACTCTGAGGAAACCATCAAGTGACATCACTAGACTAACCCTCGAGTGGAAACTGAAAAAGAAGCAGCGAGTTGGTCGTCCAAGGGTGACATGGAGGAGGAGGTCATATGAAGAGGAGATGAAAACGTGTGGACAGACGTGGAGCCAGGTGAAGACTCTAGCAGAGAACCGAACGCAATGGAGACGCACGGCTGAAGCCCTATGTTCCTCTAGGAATTAAAGGAAACAACAATAATAATAATTTTCATATCAATGCATGTAGATAATTATGACATCAATTTGATTGGGATAACGTTGAAACTTTTACGGAGGAAACACCGAAACTGCAGTCAGAGAATTCCTAGAATCCTGGTACTCAAACGAATATGCGATTAACAAACATGTTAATGTAGACTCAATCTACTAACTAATGAAAAGCAAATCATATGACTCCATATTAGTTTGTTTATCAGGTGTATCACACAGTGAGTGAAACAGCATTATTCACTGGATGATGTTTCGAACAAAATTTATTGTTCATAATCACATCAGTTATAATCACACAACTTCGAAACTTGACTTTTACAGTTTTATTTGTCGTCTCCTATTTGTCGTAGGGGTAGTAGAATTTTCCAGATGTGCGGATGGACAGGTGTTGAAGAATTCCTGTTACACGTATTTCCAGTTGATTCGGTAAACGAAGCTTCCGTTATCGATCTCTCGCTCCACCCAGTGACATTAGATTTGAAAACTGTAGTCATATCCCATCCTATTGTATGGTTGTGTGTAACTGCATGTAGTGCTTTAGCTGAACTATTCTCTATATTTCTTATCTTATTCGAGTCAACTAATCTAGATTTTGCTACGTTTTTATGTTCGGCTAGTCTGAATGCACCTGTTCTACTACTTTTACCTATGTATTTGACCTGACAATCATTCCAGCAGGGTAACAGATAAACTAAATTATTTTGTTTTAATGGCTCCACAGGATCCTTTAACCAAAAAAGTTTGTTTCTAATTGAGTTTGTGGGTTTGAATGCCACTTTTACACTAGTGTTTACAGGAAACCCACACATTCAAACAGATATTCGGACTTCTGATCATCCCATCCCATGTCAGTAAAAATAGGATTGGTTATGAAATGTTTAAATAATAGAGCATAAAAACTAAGTAGTGCCAAGGAAAATCTAAGACAGGAGGGGAAGCATATAAGAGAAGCTTTAAAACCTAATAATTACCCTGATAAATTAGTCAGAAAGTACGCAGGGAAATGTAAAAATAAAATAATTAATGACAGCACTGATGGTGATAATAATAATAGTAATGACGACATGCATGTCAAACATGCGCAAGATAACGACAACACCAAGAATAGGAAATATAAATCATCAGTAGTACTTCCATACAAAGAAGGAACCTCGGAAACTTTACACAGAATTCTTAACAAGCCAGGAATAAAAGTGACATTCGAAACGTCGAAACGTTATCCAGTAAATAATACTGTTTCACTGTGTGATACATCTAATAAACAAACTTACTACCACCATACCCAAGTTTCACACATATATTAAATCAAATAACAATAAAGTTCAAATTCCAAATAAACAAAAAATGATCAATACAGACGTAAATCGACTACCAGTCATGAAGGCGGTTACCAGGAGGCATGATTCTACCATTCGTGGAGAATTTAAATCAGTTAATTTTATGCTAAAAATTACGCTGAATATGTTGTCCAGAAAGATGAAGAAAGCTCCTCAATTGAACCAACTAGCTCAGAGAACACAACTAATTGATTAAGATTATGCCTATATGATGAATACCACGGTAACTTACATTGGAATATACATTTTTATTTATTTATTATTTATTTTTGGATACAGCTTGATACAGCTTTGATACAGCTTTTTGGATACAACTTGATATGATTATGAGCAATAGTTTGTGCTCGAAACGTCATCAGTTAATATAACTGTACTACACTGTGTGATTTAAAAATAAATTCTTATCCATTATGGAATTATACTCTACCACAGTGCCCAAGTTTTATACTTATATCAATGATACAGCTTGATGCCACACCATATTTTCAGTACAAGTATGGAATTTTCAGCATGGATATCGGTAGCCCAAATTTTGCAGGCCGACCACAGATATCGGGTGTGCGTTGGCAGGGGATCGAACCCCAAACCATGTGCATGGTCGGCGAGAGTCCTAACCACTGTGCCACCGATGCACATCACTGAAAAGGATCAGACTGATGAGTTCTAAACAAAAATACATGAATAGACACCTATTTCTCATCCTGATATTATCACAGAAGATTTATTAAAGCAATACGATGTATGAAAATGGATAAGATACTTCTTAGTATTGGAAAATATTCACAGTCTGCGTGGATAGTTATGAAATCATTGTGCTCTCTGAGCTGGTTAGTTCGACTTCGAAATATTTACTGTGATTCAGTACAAGATATTCAGTGCTAAGTTCAGGATGTTTTACAGTCACACAGTCGTAATTTCAAAGCAGTATGACTTGTGTAAGTAAGGTTTTGTTTAAATGTTTGTACCTTTACCTTCCCAGTGGAACATAGAGTGACTTCAAGCTAGAGACTTGAAGTTTCGTTAGCACTGGTGTTTATTTTTATGGGATGGGGTTGTCAGCCTCATGCCCAACCTTCTCTCTTTACCAGTCTCATTACTGTCCTAGCGAGGTTTTGGAGTCCATCTGCTGGGGATCGAACCCCGGACCACATGTGGCGTGCTTGGGGAGCATTCTACAGCTGTAACCAACGGCGGACGTAAGGTATGTCTCCATCCATATTTGATCTTTGATATGTATAAAGAAAGAATCCATAAATTTTCACAAAAGAAGAATGTCGGAGATTATATTCAAATAGATTAGACCACTTTCTTAATGTCTTAACTATTTAAGAACTTTAATCACAACTTTTCAAAATACTCATCTCTTCTCAGTTCAGTTCAGGAGTCATGATCAACACACTAGGGCGAGTGGGGTGTTGATAAACCAACTCGTTGATAATAATGTTGATGAGACAGACACTTGGATTCCTGCAAAAAATTAGCAAATATTATCCTATAGTTTGGTTTGAAAGGATTAGTTATGTTTTACGAGTTGATCACGGACTGATATCAGTTAGAGAACCATTGAAAACCAAGGAGTACTGGACACCTGCTGTTTCATCCTAGTTTGGGAATCATCGGCAGTACGCACCCACTGGGATTCGAACCCAGGACCTTCCGGTTACAAGGCAAGCTCGTACACCATTCAGCCACTGGGACCCGATTCAATGGCTCATGAATTCGAACTTCTACCAATTCGTGATTTTAGCGCGACCCTAACTATTGTCGTTGGTGGAAATCCATCCACACGTGACTACTAATTGGACCTCACTGGTCACGACTTCTCACTAGAACTGCAGGAAGCTCCAACCTGTAGAAAGTCAAACCAAACTATAGAAAATTATTCTGATGCTCACTAGTGACTTGCTACAGGTTGGAGCTTCCTGCAGTTCTAGTGAGAAGTCGTGACCAGTGAGGTCCAATTAGATGTCACGTGTGTGGATGGATGTCCCACCAACGACAATGGTCGGGGTCACGCTAAATCACGAATTGGTGGAAGTCAGAACTCATGAGCCATTGAATCTGGTCCCAGTGGCTGAATGGTGTACGAGCTTGCCTTGTAACCGGAAGGCCCTGCGTTCGAATCCCAGTGGGTGCGTATTGTCGATGCTTCCCAAAACTAGGATGAAACAGCAGCTGTCCAGTACTAACTGGTTTTCAATGGTTCTCTAACTGATATCAATCTGGGATCAACTCGTAAAATATTATCCTGTCATACTCTGAACATCCTCACCATACACAACTCTCTCCTTCCTGTATCTCTTCACTTGCTTAGAACTAGAAGCAAATATAGAATACTGCATGCTCGAACGACTAAGTACAAAAACTCTACGATACTCCATTTAGCCGGGACACATTATATGTGATGAGAAAAACGTAGGCCAGGAGATTACCAACTCACTGAGGAACTCGAAGTAAATGGCATTTTGTTTGTCCTTATTCCTATATTGTTGTTAACATTTTCGTCTGATTTAACTTTATATTCATTTCTTATTGAACGATATTAATAATGTAATTGCAGTATTTTAATTATTGCCCATGTAATGAGAAAATAAGATGAAATATTGTATTACCTGCTGAAAATTCTATATTTGTACCAAAACATACTGTTTGGAATAAAGCTAAAAAAATGGTTTCCACTCTAACTTTCACTTCATATAAGCTTAGACTTTATTTAACAATGGTCACTTATATCTTAACTGACTAGGCAATTGCATTACCGAACTGTCTGTAACAGATTGCAGACTTTAGTCAATAGCTGCTTTTGCTAAATGCCGAAGATAAAAAATGACCAGCAGAGAGGGTTACCAGTAGCGAGTTAGATTTCATTTACCACTAGGTTATTAGATAATATACTGGAGAATGTTTACAAACCTATAATTCTATGTATTCTTATATACACTTCACTGGAAGTATAGGCCCTACATATGTGTGTTTTGAGATCCTTTTAATTCGGGAAGATGCCAAAACAGTCATAGTGTGGTGACAGCTGGCTGCTAGCCAAAGTTGGTAGACAGTAATTGACGTCAATGTGTTTATGTCCCCAATATTGGTGGCGAGAAAATGAGAACAAAGGCTTTGCGTAGGCGGATACAGTTAGCATATGGATGATCTGACACAGCCAGCCACAAAGAGATGCAAGGTTAACTTTCTGTGAGAAACAATCAATCAAAAGACTGTATTTTCTACTAACAATAATCTACAATAATGTACATTAAAATCTATAAACATGCGTTGATTTTCCTTAATAAACGATCTGTTGCCTGACCCTTGTCTTCTGTTGTTACAATAGTATTTTTGAATTTGTTAAGATTATGATCAATTTATGAACACCATTTAGTTGTTATTACTTTATGAAATTTCCATAATGCATTTATAATTTAAAAAAACAACTAGTTTTGGGTTCATTGAAATTCAACGAATAACAATCATAATAATGGTATCACTTTAAAAAGTTTATTTTAATTACATTAACACTGAGTGCATGATTCATCATAGAAGTGAAATAGATTTTGCAGAATCTTACAGATTTATTTTTATGCTCCTACAACTACTTCACTTATCTAGAAGTAATCTAATGAATACAGCTATTCTGAACAATAATCACAGTAAATTATGAACACATATGAAGATTAATTCGTTATTTCTAGGAGAAGTGAGATTCTACAACAAGATAAAGATGAAATTTCCCTCATTATTGGTATTCCAAACTTACTAGTGTTCTATGACTATGTGATATTTTCAGTATTAGTAGCTGTAACGACCTAAATCGACTACTCGTTGTGGCTTGAATGCAGTCACAAAACACTCCACAGACAGCAAAAAGACGATTACTCGTTGCTGAAATGTGTGGTTCTTTTCAACGACAATAATAACAATGTCAAAGACTCAAAATTCGCCCATCAGTGCCGTTACGTAGCTATACTGTCAAGAGAACGTTCTAAGTACAAAACAAGCACTGTGTAGAAGAGACTTTTTAAATTCCTTTGCGTTCTGAGCAGTGGTGTTTATTACAGGGTAGAGTTGCTAAGCGTACACGTAATTTCCCCTCCTTGCCGGGCTTATAAACAGCTAGGCGAAGTAAAGGTGTCCACTGGTAGGAGAAAATTACCCAACCAAAATTCAGTTGTGAGGAGCACCTTGGAATGATTTAGAATATTCCCGACAGTGTTGGATTCAAAACTTTTCCCAGCAGTTCCCACAGACAGTTCAACATTAGAATCACCTTCATTCACTCAAATAAAATCATATCGTTTCAAAAATTTCTGTTATTCCTGAGAAAGTAGTGTTCTATCATAGTAGGCTACTAAGTGTACTATGCGTTGTGGCTTATGAGCTCTACCACTTAACTTTAAGACAAAAGATACCATGTCTGGATTCCACTTCACCTGTTTCAGCTTGGGCCCTCAGAATGTGTATGGCTTAGTCTCTGACACGGAAAACCTGGGCGGAATGAATAAGTTGCATTATTATTGGGTTAACTTATTAACTTCTGGCCGACTGAATACCTTCAGTATGTAATAAGTTTTAACACTAACATCAAATCGGTACGAAGTTACTTTCAGCTTAAATTATTTCCAGTAGTGTTTACTTTAGTGCGTCAGCAAAGACGCATGTGGTCGGAGGTCGATCCTCGGCCGATGCACTCCTGTAACCTCTCTAATCCAGTAATAAGACCGGTAAAGAGGGAAAGTTGAGCATCAGGCTAGCAACCCTATCCTGTAAAAATAAACACCACTGCTACCAAAACCTCAAGCCTCTAGCTTGAAGCCACTCTATGTTCCACAGGGAAATTAAAGGAATGAAAAAATAGTCGAAACATCCAAATAATTATAAATATTGTCATTAAGTCGTTCAGGAGGGACTTTCGAAACAGTCATTCACTAACACTAACATTGATTCGACTTCAATTAGTTATTCTGTCACTGGTTCGAATATGTACACGATTGAAATTACACTAGCATTACCGTAAAACATAAATTTCATGCAGGTTAGCGTTAAAGAAAACTTTAGGATAAAATGTTGCATACTGTTAACTGAGCAGGCACGTTTACTAATTGCACTTTGTAGATTTTCAAGTATTGGTTTTGTAGGGATTTTTTTTGATTGTATTGAGGATTTCAACATGAGCTGACATCAGTCAGAGAACCACTGGAAAACCAGCTGGGAGTACTGGACAGCTGTTTCGTCAACCCAGTCTGGGACTCTTCATTAGTACGCACCCACCAGGGTTCGAACCCAGCACCTTCTGGTTACAAGGCGAGCTCGTAGACCATTGGGCCACTGGGACTCGCCTGATCCAATGGCCAACCCATGAATTCCAACTTCTGCCAATTCACGACATAGCGTGACCATTTCGCAATGTCTTGTTCCATGAGTTACTGCCTCATCTTCAAACTGTTGTACCCTACTGGTCACGGCTTCCCACTAGAACCCTAGGTTAACTGCCTGAATGTGGCCAGACGCTAGTGAGTATCGGAATTATTTTCAAGTATTGGTTTTGTAGGGAATTTTGTTTGAATGAGTGGAGGATTTCATCATGAGCTGACATCAGTACTTTGTAGATTATCTTAAAATATGAATAACTTGAATTTGTTTCTTCGCTTGACAAATTTATAGTTGCTAGTAAGCGAAGTAATTTATACTAGAAATTAACTCCTCTTTACAAAGAAAGATAAATTTCTAAGTTCAGTATCTGTTTTGAAAACATTCGATTATCTGTTCCTTGGGCAGGGTCTATTTTTTATATGTAAACTTTAAATATATACTTTGCAGGGCGGAAGAATCATGTATGGTACATTTACTTCTTGATGAGTGTTTATGAAATACTCAAATCCTAAATATCTCTCAAGTGTCTTACTTCACAGACACAACATGATGTACAACGTAATAGAATCAGTGTTAATGTATTTATTATCTAATTTTCAGTAGTTCTAACAACTGTCTTCGATGGAATTTCTTTCAAATATCGCATTGTTTTCGTCTCAAAATACAAAAAAGGCGTTGTCTATTGAAATTTCTCGAGAAGTGAAATTTTCACGTATTTGTACAAATATATATATATACCGTATGCATTACAACAGATTATCAGAGTTAGATGCCTGCAGCTTCAAAACTTCTAAGGTAGACACTTTCCGCAATACCTGACTGATTCTAATCAGCTTAATTTAATTACACACTGCTGTAAGATTAAGTTATCTCTGAAGTCTAGACATAATAACATCACAAGGATAAAAAATGTCAGAATATGTCTACGTTGGACGTAGACACTAACAGTCTAATTTTTAATTTTGTTCATATTTATTCTTTTGCATCGCAGTTCTAATTCTACTTGTTCAGCTGTTGTGCTGCGTACTACTCACAAGGTTTTTAAAGTAGTATATCGTATGCTGATGCTTTTTGCAAAAAATATTGAATAGTGGACCTACGGAGTAAGTTGAGTAAAGCAGAAATGAAGACCCTTGTGAAGCAACATGCAATTTGTAGAAGGAAGTCGAAAGGAGCACACTGTAAGAATATGCATTTCGGCATAACTAAGGACCATTTTATCAAATAAACAATTTGCTGTTACATATTACCTTGTTTAGTGGTCACCTTCGATGTTTCTGCCTCCAATCAGATGATCCTGTGGCCTGAAACTTCAGAAGACGCAAGCATCTAGAGTTTCCAGAAGTATTTCGAAGCCTTTTCCGTGTTACTGGAGTAGCATTAGGGATGCTACTGGAAGTTCATGCAAAAACTGCTTACGACAGTTTGTGGGGGTGTGGGCAGTGCAGAAAATTCTTGGGAGAAGGTTGTTGAGCAACCGATGTTAGAGTCTAACAGCCTGTCAGATAGACGAGAGGAGTTGCAGAAATTTGGGATTCCACGGCTTGCTGAAGATAGTGATCCAATAGTTTTGACATTAACGCTGGCAAATCTTCTGTGACGTGTATTACCAACCTAAAACGAAGATGGAAACCCGCAGCTACTAGCTTACCAGTTTGTGGAATTCGTTCTTGCAGCTATTTCTCACCCGCCTGACTTATGTATATGAATGAGCTGGTGAAATTCAAAAGAAAGTCGATGGGTTCTGCAGTCACACAAGTCGTCGACCAATACCAAGAAGCTTTCAAGGTGCAACGACAGATCAAATAGCTGCAGAAACAGACGTCATTAGTCCGGAAAATAGTGCAGTAAGCCAATAAATGTTCCTGGAGTTAGTTATGTACGATTCGACTGATTATAAGTTTGACCACCGATTGATGTCAATTGGGTTTCCAGTGGTTCTGTAACCGGTATTAGTCCATGCTCAAACTTGTACTAAATGTTTTGCTCGTAGTAAAACAGTGCATTGGTAGAGGAATTACTTGTAATGAAACAGCGAAAGTTTAAGATAACAAAATGTTCTTTCTTTCTTTCTCTTGCATTAATTTGCAAGTTGTGTGATAGATAAAATTAAGGGCTGTAAATGGAAGAATACCAATAAACGGATGAGAGAGCTAGCTTGTTCAGTTGACATGGGAACAGCAGTTTTATATATAGGTTGAGAAAAGTGTAGGGACATAGTGGAGTGCGCTTTGGCAGTTCATACAGTGCAGGGACAAACTGTGGGATCTTGATGTTTTAGTTTGTATTATAGAGATATGAAAGTGCATTACTCGTTTATTGTAGCTTCAGATACGCATTGGACAGTACTGGAAGTGGAATTTTGAAGAGAAGTGGGTTCATTGATTGATATGAAGACTGGAAAACTGAACACAAAATATGAACGCTTTACGATTTACAACAATGATGAAGTAGCCGGAGTAGAGATAGCGACAAACGTCTAGATGTAAGTACCAACAAGTTGATAAGTAAGTATACCAGCCTGTTCACTGCATATAGAGAGCCACACGGTTATTGTTATAAGGCAAAACATGAGATTACGCAGAGATTACAGAAGAAAAGCATTACGTACAAATCAAAGAGTGCCATTTAAACGAAGTAGAAAAGACATTTCATGCAAATTTGACTCAGAGAATAATCGAACAAGCTGACTGGCACCCCGGAACAATAACCAATAAGGAACTCTTGAAGTGTAGCGAATCAGCCAAGGACCTGTTATCCAGCAAATATACTGAAATAAATGAAGATGGGTTGAACCTAACGCCATCCCCTTGATTAGAACTCAAGTAGGAAGAGATGGTTTAAGCGTCGGTCCCAGGATGACATGAAGGCGATCATGTGAAGAGACGATGAGAGAATTTAAACAGTTGTAAAACCAGGTGAAACTGATTTCAGAGAACTGAGTTCATTTGATACGTACGGCTGAAGCCTCATGTTCCTGCTGGAACACAGGGGATGAAGGATAATAAACTTTTGTGTCTTTTTTACAGACATATCAAAATATTACAGTTTTATACGAACGAAAAGTTCAGCGATGAGTCTCTTATCGGCAACGAATTCATTCACACTTAGCTGTACAGTCGCCATTATATATACCTATTTTTGTGTGCGTGTGTGTGTACATGATGTTTGTTCGATGAGAATAAAAATAAGTTGGGTTTAATGTTTACGTCATCAGGACGTTTCAAAAAATAAGATGAATAATCGAATTGTAGCAAGGAGGGGGGGGGGGTCGAAGATTAGTAAGTATTGACAAGGGTTGCGTAAAATGAAATACACTCAGAAAAATAGGATTCTAATGAAAGAACATGGACGAAAGTGTCCAAAACAAATTACGTAATAGGTAGAAAGAATAAAGAAAGAAAGAAAAAGATGTTTTCAAAATGCCATGCAAATAGTATTAGTAACAAAGTCGTAGAACTTTGAATTATACCACCCAAAGTAGAAGGAGGGGATGGAGGAGTTTCTTCTATGTGTACATAAATCATGGTCTTCTGTTCTCTTCCTATTCTTCAACAACTCCAAAGATACACTGTCGCATTTGACCACTTCTGTGTGTATTTACCAATTTACCTGCTTATGTGAAGCGAGATATATTGGTAGTACGATGCATGTTTTATCTACAATAAGGTAACAGTGGATCAATTAGGAGTGCTACAATTGAGCATATATTCAACACTGGTCACTCAGTATGTAAGCAGAATTCATTCACAGTTATGTGCGTCGGTAGCACAGCGGTTAGGACTCTTGTCGACCATGCACATGGTCCAGGGTTCGATCCCCTGCCGACGCAAACCTGATATCAATGGTCGGCCTGAGAAATTTGGGCTACCGGTATCATATGCTGAAAATTCCATATTCACACACGCACACACAGATAATTATATATAAATGCGATTGTATAGCTAGATGAATGAATTCTCTGAAAAGAGACTCTTCGCTGAACATTCTTTTCTTTTACTACATATTTGTTCAATCTCGTGTAGGAAAAATCACTCGAAATCATTATTCACAAGATCCCTCATCTGTCCACTTCTCTGTGGATATATTTCGGTTCACCTGTTGCTGTGGAACCAGATACATTGGTCATTCAAGGCTTAGCCTATCTAAAAGTTTCCAAGAACACTATGCTGCACGGCCGCAAAAGGGTGATAGTTGCGGCATAAGGAATGCGATAATCAAACATCTCATCAACACTGGTCATTCCATTTCAACAAACGTTTACTTCAAAGTGGTCTACAAAATGAAGGACAATCTACCAAAGTCAATAGGCTTCCATCGCCTTTGTATTACTGGAGCCTTAGGCATTCAATTGGAAAAACTAGAGTTATGCATAGAAAAGAAAATTACGCAACCAATTCTACTATCACAGTAACAACTGTGTTGATTTCTACTGACTTGATGTTTGTGTGCTTGTTTCTTTTTTCTAACTCCTCATAATATTTTTAATTTTCAGAACTCTTCCATAATTCCACATTTTCCTTTGTTTCTATGTGCATCCTAATCACAACTCACTCATTGAACTATTCATCATCTTATTACGTAACTGTATTACGCTTATTCAACTTTTATGTGTTAATAAATACTTTTTTGATAACACATCACCACTACCCTCTTAGCAATCTTCACTCCCATTGGTTACAGTTTGATTACTCAGCACATTTTTGAAATGTCTTGACAACATGAACCCTAACTTACTGTCATTCTTATCGGACAAACCTAATGTGTACACACATGCATACAAAAATAAGTACATATAGTTGCGATTGTACAGCTAAGTGGGTGAATTCGTTGCTGAAAAAGACTCTTCGCTGAACAGCGTGTTTTGATTTTCATTATTATTTAATGTTTTTTTATTAGAGCTTGATTCCACACAATATTTTTGATACAAGTATGGAAACAGGCATAAAATGGACTCACATAAAAAACTTGGAGGATCTGGACTTCGTCGATGATATATGTCTGATTTCCCACAAACTGGAAGATATGCAAGCGAAAAGCAACAAGTTGGCAGAACAAGCATCAATGATAGGACTTCAGGTGAACAAAGAGAAAACAGAGGTGACCAAAATTCCTGGACAAGAACAACAACAACAGACAACGATCAGCATAAATGAGAGGAACCTGAAAGAAACAACCTCTTTTACCTACCTGGGAAGCATCGTTTCAACTACAGGCGGAACTGACGAGGATATCAAAGCAAGGATCGGAAAAGCAAGACAAGCTTTCACTACTCTCAAGTCTGTGTGGAGGTCAACAGCACTCAGCATCAAAACGAAGATCTGGATTTTCAACTCCAATGTGAAGTTAGTCATTGCCACTATACGGATCAGAGACTTGGCCAGCGCGTCATAAAGAGCGTCTCAAACAAACTACAGACCTTCATTAACAGTTGTCTTCGCTCAGTACTCAAGATCAGATGACCGGCCAGAAAAGATCAGCAACAGGGATCTCTGGGAGCAAACCAACCAGGAACCGATTGTGAAACAAATAGGCAGGAAGAAATGGAGATGGATTGGCCATACTCTTGGGAAACCATCAAGTGACATCACTAGACAAGACCTCGAGTGGAAACCAGAGGGGAAGCGACGAGTTGGTCGTCAGTGCAAGAGTGACTTCCAGGAGGTCATGTGAAGAGGAGATGAAAGCGTGTGGGCAGACTTGGGGCCAGGTGAAGACTCTAGAAGAGAACCGAACGCAGTGGAGACGCATGGTTGAAGCCCTATGTTCCTCTAGGAATTAAAAGAAACAATAATCATAATAATAATGGAATTTTCAGCATGTAATATTGATAGCCCAAATTTAGCAGACCAACTATTAGTATCAAGTGTGCATCGGCCGCGGATCGAACCACGGATGGTGTGCATGGTCGGTGAGAGTTCTAACCTCTGTGCCACCTACTCATTGAATGTGAATTATTCACGAACTTTAGTTTTACAAAAAACGTTCAGTCAAATATCAAGGCACGTTATATCATAATCGAAAATAGTTGTTATAAATATTAATAAAAAAGAGTAGAAATCAAAAATTACATCTCTTTTTTTCTCATTATGTTGTGATTTGAAACAAAATTTTAATTGAAAATCAGTTAATTTCATTATATTTTAATAAAATGAATATTGAACCAGCTGATCTCTGTTCATTTTTGTTCAAATCATCATCATCATCGTCAAAATCCTCCGTCAATTTCATCCCCCAATATTTTTCAACCTCTTGTTGAATATTAAATAATAGTAATTATGATAATAATAATACTAACAATAATGATAAAGTGTATTGTAACATTAACATGTGTAAGAAGCTTGTATAATCGTATTCAATTAAACATATGACACTAACAACAACGACAACAACAGATGTTTCATGTAGGTAAGTTGCCTAGCAACAGATTGAATTCTGTAATACTTGTTTCTTCTTTTGTTATGCAGTTTATGCAATACTGTTTTTGCATTTATTCGTTATCTTATATTACTGTTACTGAAATCAGTAGTCTCAATGTATATTATAATGTAAATGGACATGAATGAATTAAATAATTGATAATTAAAATAAACTGTTTTCTATAGTTTGATTTGTAAGGGTTAGTTATGTTTTAACGAGTTGATCATGGATAGGTATCAGTTAGAGAACCATTGAAAACCAGCCACAGGGAGTACTGGACAGCTGCTGTTTCATTCTAGTTTTAGGAATCATCGGCAGTACGCACCCACTGCCAGGATTCGAACCCAGGACCTTCCGGTTACAAGGCAAGCTATAGAAAATTAATCTGATGATCGCTAGTGACTTGCTACAGGATGGAGTTACCCACCTGGAGTTCTAGTGAGAAGTCGTGACCAGTGAGGTCCAATTAGATGTCACCAACGACAACGGTTGGGGTCGCGCTAAATCACGAATTGGTAGAAGTTAGAACTCATGAGCCATTGAACCGGGTCCCAGTGGCTGAATGGTATACGAACTTGCCTTGTAACCGGAAGGTCCTGGGTTGGAATCCAAGTGGGTGCGCACTGCCGATGATTCCCAAAACTAGGATGGAACAGCAGCTGTACAGAACTCACTGGTTTTCAATGGTTTTCTATCAATCCGTTATCAACTAGTAAAATAAATGTCTTTGTTTGGTTGTTGGAAAATGCATAAAAGTACAGTGTTTAATAAATTAATTTATTAAATAATTAAACTTTGACTATACACTAACGAGTCTACTGAATACCTTGATGTCAGGAAAATATGCTTTCATGTTTAAAAGTTAAAGGTACTTTACTTTAAGCTAAGTGGCCCAATCCATAAATGTAGAAAAATTGGCTTCTAAAAGGATCAGAGGGTTCTTGAGCGTAGACAGCTTGGTGTAATTCACTCATCGGTGATGAAGCAGTTTGTCAGGGCAATATCAGATTATTTCATACATTTATTCCTCTTAATGAATTTGAACAAAGCAAGAACTACAGTTTTAGCAGAATAAAATGGCACCATCTTTTATTTCGTCGCCTTCTCTTCAGCTGCTTACAGGGCAAAGTCATCATTAAATACATCTACAGAAACAATTTTAACATACTTGCACAGAGTTCATTTTAAACAAAAATCAATCGATCAATATACACATACACTAATAATACATACATATATATATATGAAATACTGAAAACAATTCCGAGCAATAATAATCATACACAATGAAAACTTTTCAGTATCTCGCATTCGGATGAAAAATATCCAGTAACCAGGGCAAAGAAAGACTGATAACCGCTTCTTTCTGGATGCATAAATCAGGTTTCAGGCGCTTGATGGAAATGATGGCTTCAGCAAACTTGAGGAGGATTGAACTATTTTGCCTATTGATAATTTTGAACGACTTTTGACGTCCACCTCATGACCCGTGTCGTGGAGATGCTTAGCGGTGGCACTGTTTAAAGCATTTGTTCCCTTTAGACGTAAGATTTTTGGTACATGTTCAGATAATCGTAGATATGCTCTTCTTTCTGTTCTTCCAATGTAACTGCTCCCGCAGATACACGTAAATTTGTATATACAGTTGGAGTTAACATGAGAAGGATATCTATCGATTTTCGGTTGCACCAGAGATAAAGTGTTGCACATAAAGTGTTTAGTGCGGACAAAAAGGTAGTCCACGAGATCATGAAACCTTAATGGTTGATTCAACTAATAGTGATAATATCTTCATTCTATAAATAGTACTATTGGTATAAATACAGAATTTTCAGCGGGTAATACAATATTGCATCTTATTTTCCCATTACATGGGCAATAATTAAAATAGGACAGTTACATTATTAATATTATTCAATAAGAAATGAATATAAAATTAAATCAAGTGAAAACGTTAACGGCCACATAGGAATAAGGACAAATAAAGTGACATTTACTTAGAGTTCCTTAGTGAGTTGGCGATCTCCTGTCTTACACTTTTCTCATCAAATAAAATGTGTCCCGGCTAAATGAAGTATCGTAGAGTTTTTATACTTACTCGTCCGAGCATACAGTCTTCCATAGTTGCTTCTACTTCTACCCACTTGTGTATGGAGATGATGTTTAGAGTCTGACAGCATAATATTTGCTAATTTCTTGCAGGAATCCAACTGTCTGTCTAATCTGCATTAGTATCAATTAGTTGGTTTATCAACACCCCACTCGCCCTACTGACGGCTTTTAGTGCCCTATGCAGTATAACAAAGTCTTTCATAATGGTGGGACAGTAAAAAAGCATGGGCAGAATACGCGAATTAAAAAAACGGTAACAGCAGAGACGGAATGATACCAGATCGTTTTTACTTCCTTACATAGAACGTCAAACGAAATATCTTTCTGGAAACTATCATTATGTGGGAAGACCAGGGAAGATCAGAGGAAATACACAATTCACGGTATTTAACATTCTACTTGGTTTATACTTCAGTGCCATCTATGATAGTGGAACCCTGAGCACTAATCAGTTCAAATAAATCGCACCTGCGTCTGAAAGTGAAATTGGCCACCCGGCATTCGGAGGGATTAAGCTTAAGACCATCTGACGAGAACAACTGAATAATTTCTGATAAAATGTTATTCATTTTGGAACAGTCTGACTGAGAAGTAACTGTCATATAAGCAGCCAGATCGTCTGCAAACTAAGCAAAATAGGCTTCACCAGAATGGGGCATTTCATGTTAGAAGAAGGAAAACAGAAAAGGAGAAAGAACCGCCTCTGGAGTGAGCAACACCAGGTAGAGTAATTGAAGCAGTGGAGGAGTTCCCATTGTAAACAGTGTGTACCGCTTCCTATCAGAAAAATAGGCACGTAACCACTTAGCAATCCAGCATTGTGCTTGTGACACAGCAAGCTGGTTTAACAATAGAGGCCTAAGTGCAGAGTCGAAGGCAGATGTGTGATACATGAAGGCACACCGATCATATCCGTCACCCCTATCTAAACTAGAAACAAAATTATTATATAAGACGACAGTGGCATCTAAAGTACACCTACTATGTTTGCCAACAAATTGATTAGGGTTGTTAAAACCTTCAATGAAGGTCCAAAGGTAATTAAAAGCAGTTTTTGCATTGTTTTAAAAAAAGTGAAGTAATGGCAATATGCCTGAACTTAACCGTTGGTCCACTTGATGATTTAGACGCAGGAACAATTTCAATGTCCGTCCAAGAAGTAGGTACAGTGTTACTGGAAAATGATTCACTGAAAATACCATTAAGAGGATGACATAAAATGTCAGCACATTTTTTGAAGACAATAGCTGGTACACCATATGAACCAAGCGACTGAGTAGGTTTTAGGGATTTGAGATACTTAAAGACATCGTTTGAGTTAAAACCAGAGAAGCGGTCATTATTTGCACTTGCAACTAAAACGTGTCCCACGCATACTTACTTTAAGTGAAGTAGGATCATAGTCAAAAAGAGTTTGACGAGATCAGGATAAAATGTATCATCATTTCATGAAAATATTAACGGGCGAGTAGCTTGACATTGGTGACCAGGATGATAAGGAACAATGTTTTGTAACTCTTAGTATAAACCTTAACAATGGCACAGATATATTCTCTCTTCGTTATCTTTTAGAATCTGTAAAACTTCTTTAAAATTTATTCAGTTATTTTCTCTGTTCCATTCGTCTCTGTCAATTGTAGTAACGTTTTTCTGACCAATCGGTTATACGTGAATTGAGGAGCGTGGCAGCTTGAACTCACACAGATGTATGTTATATTGGGCATTGGTCTGTGAGTCACTATTTGCTGAAAGTATCAACATTTATAAAAACGCCTTTAATTCTTTATCAGTTTGGCTTGATAAATTGTAATGTAAATTAGTCATGCACAAGTTTTTCAATGAAATTTTCAGTGTAACCCAATATATATTTTTTTCGTGGATGATTTATGTCACACAAAATCGAAGAATTACAAGCGAAAACCAACAAACTGGTCGAAGAAGCAGCAAAGACAGGACTCCAGGTGAACATAGACAAGACGGTGGTTATGAAAATAACCAACCAACAACAACAACAACAGCAGCGACATCCAGCACCAATCACCATCAACGGCAGGGATTTGAAAGAGGTGACTTCTTTCACTTATCTAGGGAGCATTGTCTCGACTACAGGAGGAACGGACGAGGATGTCAAATCGAGAATCGGAAAGGCGAGAAACACATTCATCAACCTGAAACCAATCTGGAAATCTTCGTCACTCTGCATCAACAACAACAATAAAATTCCGATTTTCAATACAAACGTCAAGTCAGTCACGTCTTCTATATGGATCAGAAACTTAGTGGGTAACAAAGAATATTTCCAACAGCCTGTTGCACACCTTTATCAACAACTGTCTTCGCTCAGTACTCAAGATCAGACGGCCGGAAAGAATCACCAACATGAAACTATGGGAACAAACAAAACAAGAACCAGTCACCTAACAAATATGCAGGAGAAAGTGGAGGTGGACTGAACACTCGCTGAGGAGGCCGCTGGGTAACATCGCGCGTCAGGCCATAGCTCGAGTGGAACTCGAAAGGGAAGTGGCGAGTGGGACGTCCAAGGGTGACATGGAGGAGATCGTGTGATGAGGCACTGAAACAGTATGGACTAACATGGATGCAGGTGAAAAGTACAGCAGAAGACAGAAGCAAGTGGAAGCGTGCAGTTGAAGCCCTATGTTCCACTAGGAACCCAAGGGAACAATAATAATACAATATATATTTTTGGTGGATGGTGACTAACAGTGGAATGCTGGATGTGCATATCGTCTCATTTGGGACACATCACTGCACATACCTGCATTCTCAGTATGTGACAGTGTTCCCAACGAGACTTCAACACTGAACCCATAAATTTTAACTCCAAAACGTTATCCACTAGATCACTTAGGTCATGCCAGCTTCCTCTTGTGCAAAGAGTATCAGTAACCATTTGTTTTTGACTCAGTTTTGATTTTCTCGTTTACTGTTTGAACTCTTGTGACTGAAGCAGTCTAGTGGATAGCTTTTTCACGTTCAAATAGATGGGAACTGACTCTGATTCTCAGTGGAAACACCATCACTCACTGGAAATGCAGGTACATGCACGTAAAGAGTCCTAAATAAGAAGATATGCACATCCAGGATCCCACCGCCAATCATAATCCACCAAAGTTACTTGAAACCCTTAAAGATTAGCCCTCAAACTTCATCGAAGCGCCCGTACTAAGAGCCGAGGCCAAACATTTTGGTTCAATCAGTCAACAGAAAAATCAAAATTGAATTAGAAACAAGTAGTAGTTTTCGAATATGCATTAAAAATTAGTCAGATTAATTAACCGAAGAGATTTATGGATTGACTTGAAAGTAACGAAATTTACGCTTCCTTTCATAAGAGATAAGAAATCCAGACTAGTAACCACAATCAACCGAAATTCCTAAATAAGAGGAAGGATTTTGACGTAAAGCTTTTTGAATATAATGAATGTTTGAATGTGCTTTGTTTTAGTAACATGGATTAGAAATACTTTTAGGCGCCCTAGACTAAAGTAAACACGCTTCTGTTAGTCATATGCCGGTTATGTTATTAGATAGTTGGAGGCAATCGGCCACCGGAAGCCTTGTCTGGACCTAGGTTTCGTGCTAGTTGGCACTCACCAGTCTGCAAGGCGTATCTGAGATTCGAACCCGCGTCACCCAGTAAGCATTGCAGTCAGAGTTATTACCACTGAGCTATTCGGGCTCGCGATTGACCTCTTGTAGGACTGTAGTGGGACGTGCGTTTCTTCAAGGTTGCGGATACGCCTTGCTGACTGGTGAGTACCAACTAGCACGAAACCTAGGTCCAGCCAAGGTTTCCTGTGGCCAATTGCCTCCAACTGTCTAATATCATCAAATCAATGTACACTGTGATGGTGAGCTACCTTGAATGGTGGTCACATTGCAAACTTGGCTGACTGATAGAATTTAGTCGGCACCAAGGAAAGGACTAGACACATCACACTTGTTACTAGTGTCCAATCAGAATATGCCAGTTATTTCAAACGAAATACCATTAGTGTATTTGAAGCTGTTTAATGTTTCACCGAGAGCACGTCTAAGGACAACAACAACATTAAATAAAAGTGGAGCATTTTTCGATTATATAAACAGATGTTTATGCATATATCATTACAGGATAACATCGAACAATGTAACTTTTGTGGATTCGTTTACTTGTGATAAAGGTACATATGTTTATATTTAACTACACGTTCCTTTTAATCTTCGTAAGTTCACCTGTAAATCGAGTTAGTAAAGTAGTAAAACATGATGCCCCTATTTAGACATAATACTCTTGAAATAAGCTTATGTCAGTAATCAACTACCTTCAAAGTAACATTCAATTGTACACAAATTCATTTGTATTTGTTTCATGTAATGAATTGCAGATAGATTCACTTGAAATAAGTACACTTTCTGTTTTATCCATCAAAGTTATTTTATTTTTCTAATCACAAAAGATAGGACCGTTTAGGTACACAATTCGTAGGTCATATTTACGATAAACAGCTTTGGTGAAGCTATTTCCCCAGTTATCAAACAGTAGGTCATTAACGAATGTGTTATTTCGATTTAAATCAAAGGGAATCGGTGTATGTAACACAGGGAAGTCATAGGATATTGTGGGAATCGTTTGCTAAACACCATATACCTGTTTTGCATATAACCAGAATTAACTGCAAAGATCAATATTTTACTCATTTACTTCTGTTTTAAGTTGTCGAAAATCGTTAAAAGCACAAAATGTTTCATATTTAGGGTAAATTTGAAGTTATTTTACTATGCTCCCGAGTTTTAATTGTTTTATATGAATTGGCGTCACTAGCCCTAAGACCAACCTTTCCTCTTTTCTGGAATCAAAACTGCCTAGTAAACTAGGCGAATAATTCAATCGGTGAATAGTAACCATCAGAGGAATCCAGGATGCGCATTTACCCCTCTGATTGGAATTCATCACCTGGTTGCACCTGCATTCCGCAGTGGTCGATTATGTTCCCACTGGGGCTCGAACCCAGTACCAATAGTTTCAAATGCCAAAGTTTTATCCACTAGACCAATTAGGCCACGAGAGCTACCTCTTGTGTAACGGGTTTTATTAATAATTTTATTCAGTTTAGATTTTCCTGTAGATTGATTAGACCGAAGTAGCTTCATTTATATCATTTTTGTTTCCTTTGGTACATGATAGTTTGCACTGTATTTAAGTGCATATATTCCGCCTTAATTAGGACTATCGTTTCAGAAGCCTTCGTGTATTACCCACTAAGACATTGTAAAATACGAAATCCTTTATATTAATGAATATCTTATTGAGACGTATGTACCCGAATGACGTTCTAGATGGTAAAAAATAGGAATATATTTAAGGTAGGTAGAAGGATGTCTGCGGGCCATTTAACACCAGCGTGATATGCAGAATATGTCACATCCAAGATTGGACGTAGTGGTACGTTCTCTTTCTCCATTTTCCGTAGACCATATAAGCGGGGATTCACGGAACTCGAGGGTCGTATTCGCTCAAATCATTCACAGGTGATAATCAATTCTCTCTTCCGCTTCGTCTTTCCGGTTATTTTCTCTTGAGAATTTGTTTTCATCAGACATGACGAATAACACTTTATCGATGTAGTCTTGACGATTGTCAGTACCTATATCAGGGCAGGTCAGAACCATGTCTTTACTCCTCAGAATCTCACGTAGTTGCTTTCTGTGCTCAATTGAAATCAATCGTTTGACATTTGATTTTGTATCGATGTACTGATGGGAGCTATTTAATACTGCAGACTTGAATTGTTCATATGATTTGTTGGACACTGGGGGAAGAGCCATATAGACAAGAAAGAATATCTCAAACACTACCAGAAGTGTTTTTGTCTCAATCATATCCATCCAAATCATCGCTCTTTGAAACGTCGTAAACTGAATGTGATCGATGAAATAAAATCTCGAGTATTAGAGATAGAAAGAAACATTTCCTTGTGCGTCGTTGGCACAGTGGTTAGGACTCTCGCCGACCATGCACCTGGTCCGAGGTTCTATCCCCTGCCGGTGCACACCCGATATCTATGGTCGGCCTGCGAAATTTTGTCTACCGATATCCATGCTGATAATGTCATACTTGTACTGAAAATACGGTGTGGCATCAAGCTGTAATCAAAAATAAATAAAATAAAAAAAATAAAAATAAAAAAATAAATAAATGAATACGTGCCTTATTCGAATTGACGAACAGAGAAATCTTATGGACTACATCGATTCAGTTTCAAGAATATGTTGTGAAGATTTAAACTTGAAAATCGCAGATACTCTCAAAGCTGCTGACACTTTCTCGCGTCTTCTTGCGACGTTTTCAACTACTCTAGTATTTCATTAACTCCTATCCGATTGCAAGCTTCGTCGTTGGGTTCAAAATTCTGTGATATTTCAACAAATTTGAGTGACTCGGATATAAAAGTCCAGTTTGAGGCACTGGTCCATCAGACACATGATCTTCCCCCAGTGTCTAACAAATCATATGAACAATTCAAGTTTACAGTATTAAATAGCTCCCATCAGTACATCGATACAAAATCAAATGTCAAACCATTGATTTCAGTCAAGCACATAAAGCAAATACGTGAGATTCTAAGGAATTATGACTTGCTTCTGACCCGCATCGATAAAGGTGCTGTCACTGTCCTGGTGAATCGTCAAGACTACGTCGATAAAATGCTATCCATCATGTCAGATTAAAACAAATTTTCGAAAGAAAGTATCCAGAGAGACCGAACCGAACAAATTGAAGGAGGGGGGGTAAGATAACACAAATGCTGAAGAATACGAAGAGCGAATCGATTATCACCTGTGAATGATTTGAGCAAATACGTCTCTCAGGTTCTGTGATTACCCGGTTATATGGTCTACGGAAAATGGAGAAAGAGAACGTACTACTACGTCCAATCTTGTATATGACAAATTCCTCATATCATACTGGTGCTAAATGGTTTGCAGACATCCTCCTACGTATCAGAAATAATCTCTGTCAGCATAGTGTTTCAGATTCATTTGAATTCGTCGATTCAATAAGTGGTGCTAATGTATCCGGGATAAGAATATATTTAAATGATTTACTATAAAATTTCTCTACCTGAATATTTAACAGTTATTAAGAAAAGCCCTATATATTATCATTAATTAATGTGCTTTAATGCTCTTAAAACACAAAGAAACTTTGATAGTCGTTTCAGCCTGCGATCTACCAACAACAACAACAACAAAAATTAACTAAAAGTGATGGGAAATAGGTATGGCAAACAATGCCGATTTCATGGAACTTAATCACCTGTTTTTTTTTGTAAATGCACCAAATCTGGCATCCATTTGTCTTTAGTTGTACTACGATTAAATACAGGTCGGGGGGGGGGGCGCTGGTGGTAGTGATGGGAGTGAATAAGCCGATTCGCCGTCGATTCGGTAATTTAATACTTTAGATTATAACTATTAATATATGAAGGGAATTCGCTTCGTCACATGTTTAAATTGCTTGTTCCCACCATCACTTGTTATCCTTTTCTGTAATCTAGTGCGACACAGAAATAAATCAGAAAAATAGTTTGTGTGTACGTATGTGTGCGCGCGCGTGTTATTAATTAAATGTCATTAGAAGGAAAAAGGGAATTTAAAACTGACTCTAGTTAGATATTACTACTCTACCTACGAATTGTGAAGTAATCTTAACTGGATTTATTTGATCTAAAAATTCTGGCATTCTAAGTCATACTCGTTCAACTTCACATAATAGTTATAAATAGGTAAAAGCCTTAATTGGTGGATGGTGACTAGCAGTGGAATCCACCAGGATGCCATTTCGTCCTCTGGTTGGGACTCGTCAACTGCATGTATCTGCATTCCCCAGTGAGGGATGATGTTCCTACCACCAAGGCTCTAATCCAGTCCCCATAGTTTCAAACGTTAGAGCGTCATCCATTAGACCAACTGGGCCATGACAGCCAACTCTTGTGCAACGGGTCTTATTAACTATTTCAATCAATTTTGGATTTTCCTGTCGATTGACTAGACCGAAGTGCTCGGTCTCAGTTTGACATGTCGGCTCCTTATGAAGATACTTCGACGACGTTTGGGCATGTAACTTAAAAGTCAACTGGTTGGTGGTGAATAGCAGTGGAATCCAGGACAATGCGCATTTCGCCCTATTTGGGAGTCGTCATCTGGATGTATCCGCAAGGGACAATATGTCAACCTGAGACCGAGCACTTCGGTCCAATCAGTCGACGGAAAAATCTAGAATTGAATTAAACTAATCAATATGACCCGTCGCACAAGAGGTGGCTCTCGTGGCCCAGTTGGTCCAGTGGGTGACGCTTCAAAGTCTGAAACTATGGGTACTGGATTTGAGCCTCAGTGGGAACATCATCACTCACTGGCTGTGGAATGCAGGTACATCAAGAGATGAGTCTCAAATAGCACGAAATGCACATCTTGGATTCCACCAATTAACTTCTAATTACATGTTCAGACATCGTCGAAGCATCTGCAGAAGAAGCTGACATGTCAACCTGAAATAGAGGACTTCGGTCCAATCAATAGACCTGGAAAATCTAAAATTGAATTAAATAGGTAAAAGCCTTGTTGATTTTTAACACTACAACAGTCTTGACTGTAAATTAATATTAACTATGCTCGTTACTCGTAGTATTCAGTAATATAATAGGCAATCTTTTGATATTAGATGATTGTAGGCAATTGGCCACAGGAAGCCTTCTCCGGACCTAGGTTTCGTGCTAGTTGGCATTCATCATCAACAAGGTGTATCTGCAGTCTTGAAGGAAATCATTTCCCTTGTGAGATTTGAACCCATGTCACCCAGTGAGCGCTCGGCTCAAAGACGTTGCCAATTGGCTTGTGACTGACCTCCTATGGGACTGTATTAAATATTTTGATTGGCCACTAGTTAGTCCTTTGTTTTCGGTGCAGATTGAATTCTACCTAGGTTTGTCGTCAAATCCAAGGCCTCGTACAATCTAATATCAAGGATTTAAAGTGTACCATGATGAAGAGCCACATTGAGAACTTGACTGATAGAATACATTGAGCACCAAAAATAAAGGACTGGACCCATTACACTAGTTACTACCTGGTGTCCAATCAAAGTAGGCAATCTTTTATGTGAAGCTTGTCTCTTATAAAATAAACCTGAAACATTCTTTGCGAAAATTTATGCAAATAATTATTATGAATTTCAATAGTGAAGTGCACTATTATTCGAAAACCTTGTCTATCTGAATCTTCGTGATTTCATTCACTATAAACCGGCTTATTTTAGCTAATAAACTGGTATTTTCTTTCACTGAGTACTTTGCAGTCTTTGCAATTACACTCTGACCTCAAATTTATTTGATCTGATGAATCTAAACATTTTTCACAGACGCAACTGAGTCTGTTTGTCGATTATGGCTTAAACAGAGAGAAATTCCAAAGCCTTTTGAGGCTCATGTTTCATTTTAATATACAAAATTTGAGTCCCAAACTTTTTGAACCTTACTATATTCGATTGGTTGGAGGGTTTCATCATGAGCTGACATCGGTTAGAGGACCATTGCAGAACCGGCTGGGAGTACTGGACAGCTGCTACCTCCATCCCAGTTTGAGATTCTTCATCAGTACTGACCCACCACTAAGGTTCCAACCCACGGCCCTCTGGTTACAAGACTAGCGAGCTCGTAGACCATTAAGCTACTGGGACCCGATTCAATTGCCCATGAATTCTATCTTCTGCCGATTCACTTATCCATGTCTTCTTCGATGAGTAACTGTCCTCAATTTCGACCTGCTGTACCCTACCGATCACGGCTTCCCACTAGAACACCAGGTAGCTGCTTGAATAGGGTCAGTCGCTAGCGAGTATCAGATCAGTTCTCAGGTATTGGTCACTTACTATGTTCTTCAAATGAACATTCTAGGAATATAAAGATTTAAAACGACGAATATCTTTGAAAGAGAATGGCGAAATAGGCAGTTAAAACGCTGAAGAGATATTGCTGCTTTCGTTGGTGGCTTATCGGTAGAACGCTCGTCAACCACGCATGTGATTCGGGGTTCGATCTCCAGCCGATAAGGCACTCCTGCAACCTCTCTAACCCAGTAATAAGACTGGTAAAGAGTGGAGGAGGTTGGGCATGAGGCTAGCCACCCCATCCCGTAGAAGTAAACACTACTGCTACCGAAAATCAATATCTGAAGCTTGAAGGCGCTCTATATTCCACTGGGAACGTAAAGGGATTTAGAGAGAAGAATACACGAAAACTTGAAGTAATCAACTTTTTTTAACAATCAACTAAAATACACCAACTTTAATTTCATGTCCTGAATAATGGTCAAAAACAAAGAAAAAACAACTAGAAAATAAAAGAATGAAACTCAGTCAAAACAACATGATTTGTGATTAAGTGTCTACTTTATAGATGAATAAAATGCAAAAAACAACACACATATACAATCGCTCATCAAAAGGTAAAATTAAGCGTAACACACTTTACCGTTCATCAGGTATTGTTGTTATTATTATGAAACATACAGACTGAGTCTATTAAACTAAATAATAGATATATATATCAAATAAAACACTCTTTACACACTTACAATCGACTTCATTACAAAGAAGTTAGTGACAGCAGTTACGTAATAAACAAATTCAAGTAAGAACGAACGAATGAATGAATGCATGAAAATGGAACTTCTGCTGTACAGGGATAAAATTGTAGTACAACACTAAAATTTGACTTATGAGGAGACTATAACTATGTTTTTGTTCGTAGAATAACACTAAAGAGTTGCAATATGTATTCTTCAATGTGGTTGATATTAAACATGATTTAAACACTTAAGATGAAAAAACACAGAACTGACGTCTACAGAGGAGTTGTAACTCCACTGTCTGTTCACTTTTTAATCGTCGATAGTGATCTTCCTTGGCCAGCATACAGACATTTTTATCCTGTTGGGATGATGAATTAAGGCGAGTGTGTGTGTGTGTGTGTGTAAAACTGATCGTGTGGAGTTCAGACACTTTCAGACGAATAGAAACATGCTTCTTTTTTTGCCCTATGTACTTCCAAGGCATAACATAATAAACAATGTAATTTCATTTATTCTGTGTAGATTTTCCCATCGCTTGTAGACAAATTAGATTGACGTTTCTGAAAATAAATGTATTTTAATAACATGGAACATTCCAGATATTATGTAAAAGAAATTATGCTGTATTTGGTGAGTTTAAAGTTATTTAAAATCTTAAAATCATCGTTAAGTCTCAATCTTTACCAACCACTGTGGTTAAACAAAGACGTTGATCAAAACCATCAAGAATTCTAGATTGGATCACCTTGTGCAAACAGGCCACGAAGCTGGCTAGCCACATTGAATAGTCTTTCTCTATCATCTATCGGGTATCTAATAAATTATCAAAGTCCTCTAAATACCAATTACTCCAAACAGCAGAAGCCATTGTAATTCGCCTAAGTTAATTGGAGTTTTCTGTGCAAAGGAAGCCACTATTCCTACCCCGGTGTGCTGTTATTATTATTACTATTAATTATTATTATTTCCTTTAATTCCTAGAGGAACATAAGGCTTCAGTCGTGCGTCTTCATTGCGTTCGGTTCTCTGCTACAGTCTTCACCTGGCTCCAAGTTTGCCTACACGTTTTCATCTCCTCTTCACATCACCTCCTCCAAGTCACCCTTGCACTGACGACCAACTCGCCGCTTCCCTTTCGGGTTTCATTCGAGCAATGGCTTGTCTAGTGATGTCACTTGATGGTTTCCTCAGAGTATGGCCAATCTATCTCCATTTCTTCCTGCCTATTTGTTTCACAATCGGTTCCTGGTTGGTTCGCTCACTGCCAGAGATCCCTGTCGCTGATCTTTTCTGGCCGGCAATCTGATCTTGAGTATTGAGCGAAGACAACTGTTAATGAAGGTCTGTAGTTTGTTTGAGATGCTCCTTTATGACGCGCCAAGTGTTTGATCTGTATAGTAGCACTGACTTCACATTGGAGTTGAAAATCCGGATCTTATTTTTGATGCTGAGTGTTGTTGACCTCCAAACAGACTTGAGAGTAATGAAAGCTTGTCTTGCTTCCCCGATCTTTGCTTTGATATCCTCGTCAATTCCGTCCGACTGTAGTTGAAACGATGCTTCCTAGGTAGGTAAAGGAGGCTGTTTCTTCCAGGTTCCTTCCATTTATGCTGATTGTTGCCTGTTGTTATTGTTGTCCAGGAATCTCCATCACCTCTGTTTTCTCTATGTTCACCTGAAGTCCTTTATTTGATGCTTCTTCTGCCAACAGAAGCCGGTCTGCTGTCGAGCCTACAAATTCTTCAGTCATGTGTTACCTCCCTTAATTCATCTAATATTCAATGCATTTAGTGGTATATTACTGCATTTTACCTCTCTCTCTCTAACTGATGCATTTGAAATGTAATCTGTTGACACTATAACCTGATTGTAATTTAAAGGAACATTAATGTTGTTAGTGAGAATATTTCCTAAATTATTACTGTCATACAAATGTAGGACATAATGACAAATTTATCGAAAAGATGCAAGTAACTTGAGAAAATTTCAGTGAAATAGGTATATTGGCCGCACAAAGCGCACGCTTTCCAAACGTATCTCTGAACATCATCCGGCATGGTTAGCAAAGGGACAGTGCAAGATAATTACTAGCTCAATTCTCAAGCATTTGGTGAACTCAGGGCACGTAGCTCCACCTGAGTCGTCTTTCAAGATCATCTACATAGTGAAGCCAAATGGTACGAAGGGCGTCAGGTTTTGGCTTTTGTGTATAGCGGAGGCGCTGGCAATTCATCAATACTACCCTGAACTCTGTATAAAGACAAAGTTTGTCCAATCTCTTACTCTACCATGGTGTTAACCTTCTCATTAATCGTTACCTGTAAAAGCATTTTGACATTTTTCTTTTCTTTTTTGTAATTTTTAATCTTACTTTTAGTTTGCTTTTGCTTTATTAATCAATTCACTATTATCACTTTCATGTGCTCCTTTTGTATATTTTCACACCCTCTTCCCACTTGTTACATTGACACTCAAATACCTTTATACTCTTTCACTCAATAGCAATCTTAACCTTATCAAATTTCTATCTTTGTTCCGTTGAGTACCACGTAATTTACAACTTTTAATTTTCACTTCTAAAGCCACTTCTGAGTAATTATATCAGTTATGTCACCGCCTATTACTCAACAATAGACCACTATATATTATTGTAAATATAAATAAGACACTACAGCCCCTGAAGATGATTTCGTCGATAAAGAAAATTTTCTTCGCTAAATCTGTCTTTTATTTTCTTCATGACTCAATGGGTATTTTCGGTGAAATGGGTATTTCTGAAATTTTTACTAAGTGGTGTACTGTTGCGAATAGAAATCAGCTGAAGGATTACTAGAAAGACAAGGAGCACTGGGAATTTGTTTCATCCTAGTTTAAGACTAACCAGTGGTGTACCATGACCCCACCAAGTGATGAATCCATAAGCTGAGGATTTAGAAATGATTCACCTATAAATTCTTACTTGTGACAGTTTGTGAATGAAAACTTGCCGCTTGCCAGTCTATGTGAAATATGAATACATGCCTAAAATTGTAGCATTACGTCAAAGTATGTTTTACACCTTTTAAGCACTCATTACATCATAGAGCTACTATGAAGTATTTAATAGTACTTCATTGGGTGATAGTCGTAACTGTCAGATCACCGACTGACACAATTTAACCAAAAAAGTAGATTGCTCGAATACGTTTGCATATTTCGAAAAATATTTCTTCATAATAGGTAATGTCAGCTAATGAGAACTTCAAGGAGCTGACTTTCTGATGCAGTTATTTTAGGCCAAGTCTCACATACAACGCCAAAGGATACCTCTATCTAACTACCTAGACCTGTTTGTAACTACCAATAACAATGAACAGTTCTTTCATTCTTGTGAAACGTATAAAAGGATCCCTCAGTTCCTTGAATATGTCTACACTCATTAGGCCGTCTCTTTGTAGAACAAGTAGCATATATGTTAATTAAAACATTAAAAATTATCTTCTTTAACTAACATCCCACCAGCTTAAATTGATATACCGTTCTTTACACATCGCGAATTATTATTCTTGTCCCTTACGGTTCCGAGTGGAGTTTAAGGCTTCAACAATACACCTCTACTTTGCCCTATCCCCTGCTGGCCTCACCATTGCTCATTGGCTCTTATCTCCTTCTGACACGATTTCCTCTAAGTTGTCTCTGGACACACGTTAAACTCGTCGTCTCCCATTCGTGTTCTACTTCGGAGATGACCTGACGTGCAGTGTCACCTCCATTTTCTTCTGAATATTTCTTGAGAAACAGGTAACTGATTGGCCCATTCCCAGAATTTCCTTTTGCTAATTCTTTCCGACCGCTCATCTTATCTTCAGTGTTGAACCAGAGAAGGCAGCTGTTGATCAAAGCGTACAGTGGCCTCTTACAAATGCTTTTCGTGACTGACTTAACTTTGGTGTCGCAAATCGGAATTTGTTCCTCATGTTGAGTACAGCAGATTTCCAAACTGGTTTCACAGTGATGAAGGTGTGTCTTGTATTTTCCATTCTGCTTTTGACATCCACATCTATGCTGTCCGACTGCCTGTGGCCGAAACTATGCTGCCCAGCCAGATAACTGAAGGAGTTAACCTCTCTCAAATCTTTCCTGTTGATGGTGATTGGTGCTGTTTTTTGTGTTGCTGGTTGGCTGGTTATCTTCATCACCTTTGCTCTCTCTGTCCGCCAGAAGTTCTGTCTTCTCTGCCAGAGTCTTCAGCCAGTTTGTTGGTTTACGCCTGCCTGCAAGTCTTTGTGTTTGTATGACATTAAACATTAGTCATCCACACGCGAAATCCAGCCCTTCTAGAGTCTTCTCATAGGCCCAACGGATTCCTGTCTTCTAACTCTCAACGCATAATCCAGTCAGTCCATCACAATTAAGAATATCATAGGTGATAATAGGCAGTCAACTTGTTTTACTCCTGTATGCACTTCGACCACCTCACCTCGCTTCCGCTGTGGATCACCTGATGCGTGGCATTACCGCATAGCCAGCTGTTGAATGAGGTTAATAAAGACTTGGTCACTGCATGCCATAGTGTTGAAGTAGTCTCCAAGTTACTTCTTGGTCGACGCTGAACTGTCGAAGGCCTTTCGAGTTCTATGAAGGAGGTTGAGGTAGAGGTTTGACTGCCACTCTATGCTTTGTTCAGTGATGATGCGCAGAGTTGCGATTTGATCAACACGTTATTCGCCTTTTCTGGATCCAGTTTGTTCAGTTAGGCGGAGTTCTGTATCCAGAGCATCTTTTATTCTCTCCAGGTTGATGCGACTTAGTATTTTACTTGGCGTGGACAAAAGCATTATTCCACGCCAGTATTTGCAGAGGCGTAAGTGGCCTTTCCTTGGCAGCTTGACAAGGTAGCCTTTCTTCCAATCGGTAGGCAACTTTTCTCCCTTCCAAACAATTTCCGATGGTGGCATCGGTATATTCGCTGCGAGCATTGGGTCCGTTTTCAGTATTTTGGAGAAAATTCTGTCTGATCCTGCTGCCTTCCCTGACTTCGGCGGCTTGATTACATTCATGATTCCTGATTTCGTCGGGTGATTGGTGTCCACTGGCAGGCAGTTCTGTACGTGCTTTTGGTGACATTTTTGGCTGAGATGCAGGTGACAACAGATCTAAGATTCCTTTGAAGTCATCAGCGCATTATTTGCTTTCTCTCTCCTCCTTGGTAATTAGATTCTCTCAACAATCTTTTATATGTTTCATTTGCGTTGGTCTCTTCCTGGATGCAGACCTGGTTATCTGATATAGCGTTCTGAAGTCTTTTTTACTTCCGGCTTGTCCTGATTCAATTTCCAGTGTGCCGTAGAATTCTCTTTGGTCTTTCCAAGAACTCTTCACTTTTTTATTGAATACGATGTACATTAACCTCAGCTTCTCCTTCTGTTGGCCATTTTTGCATTGAGAAATCACCTGCATCAGGTAAATGAATAGCTCCAGAAGCCAACAGTTAACGAAACTGAATTATGATGTCTTCATAATGAATTTCATTGACAGAAATCAGTGTACTGAAACTGCTGCTAATTAAATGACAAATGGCTGCAGACACTACCAAATCGCTTACACAAAACCCTATGCAGAAAATTACCAAAAACCGGGGCTGTAAGATTTTCCATAGATTAGAACAATATAATGGCTTTTATTGAAGTCAATTTCTTTAGTAGTACAGGACAAGAGGCTTTTGATTGGTTGGAGGATTTCATCATGAGCTGACATCAGTTAGAGAACCATTGGAAAGCCAGCTGAGAGTACTGAACAGCTGTTTCGTCAGCCTAGTTTGGGACTCTTCAGCACCACGCACTTGGGGAAGATTATTTGTCTGATGGATCAGTACTTCAAACTGAACTTTTATATCCAAGTCACTCAAATTTGTCGAAATACCACAGAATTTTCGACCCAACGACAAAGCTTGCAATTGAATAAGAGTTAATGATATACTAGAGCAGTTGAAAACGCATTACTCTGATGTGGCATGAAAACGCGAATAAGTTTCAGCAGATTTGAGATTATTTGCGAGTTTCAGGTTTAAATCTTCACAGCGTCTTCTTGAAATTGAATCGATGTAGTCCATAAAATTTCTCTGTTCCATTTCTGTCAGTTTGAATAAGTCACGTATTCTCAAGGAAATGTTTCTTTCTATCTTTAGTACTCGAGGTTTTATTTCATCGATCACATTCAGTTTACGACGTTTCAAAGAGCGATGATTTGGATGGATATGATTGGGCCGGAGACACTTCCAGTAGTTCTTGGGATATTCTTTCTTATCAATACAGCTCTTCTTCCAGTGTCCAACAAATCATATGATCAAGTCAAGTCTACAGTATTGAATACCTGCCATCAGTATATCGATACAAAATCAAATGTCATACGATTGATTTCAGTCGAGCACAGAAGTCAACTACGTGAGATTCTGAGGGATACAGACTTGGTTCTGACCGGCCCTGATAAACGAATCCATTATCAGCTCTGAATTATGTGAGCGAATACGACCCTCAGTTTCTGTGATTCCCCGGTTATATTGTCTACAGAAAGTGGGAAGGAGAACTTACGACTACGTCCAGTCTTGTATATGACAAATTCCCCATATAATTTTATTTTATTTTGCAATGAATTAATGAGATCTGTTCTCTAATGTTCAGAATTCTAAAGATAATTTACTAAATATATGTGATTATACAGCTTGAGAATGATATCCCCAGAAAGGGTAGTAACTTCTCACTAAACGCCTTTTATCTTATATAAAGTCCAGATCTATATTTCATGACTCCTGGAATTTGTCCCCAAAAGGCTGTATACGCTAGAAAACCTGTTCTGATTTACCCTATTCTGGCATAAATCATTTTACTATCAAGCAATAGATGAAAACTGAAACATGTATAGAAATTATCCGTCGTGGGAAAGTCTCTCTTTGTTTCCCTTCTAGCCTAGAAAAACCATATGATACGTTAAAAAAAGTCTTTGTCAGACTTGATAAGTAAGTCAAAACTTGGGTAAACAAAAGTTTGCTTTAGCTAATAGTGATAACCTAAGGCCGTAGATACATGATGCCGATAGAAAACATGCACCTACACTACAATATCTCAGAATACGACAGTGTTTGCGTCCCTCCGTTTCGCTTGCAGTTTAAAGTAATCTACAACAGCATGCAAAATAATATGTATACATATATATATATATATATATATATATATGTAACAAGGAGTGACTGCAGTAGAAGTTTAGCAACATCATAACTCTTACATGAAAATGTACTTAAATAACTTGAATTTTTATTCTTAACAAAGTTAGATACGCATTCGTCATTAGACGCCTTGCCTCCTCTATTAGATTAGATCATATTTGCAGAAAGAAAAATTTATGATTAGTCTAGGGTGCGTATACAGAGATCCACCTGTTCATCTTAAATCATAATACTCAATTCAAATGGATTCAAATGCTTAGTATTTGCATTTTACACCTGTCCTATATACAACAATAATCCTTTCATTTAACTTATTGTTTAATTTAATATATATATGACTAAGCACTGGAAATGATAACTTTGGTAAACAGTTTACAGCAGCCCGAACAAAACATTATGATGCTTTCACCATGTTGTACTGACCACCGATATCAAAGGCAATTTTTTTCCGTTAAAGTAACAATTTCATGCAATTCTTGCCATTAATAAACTTGAACAAAGCAAGAACAACAATTGTACCAGGATAACATGAGCTCATCTTTTATTATTATTTCGAGGATTCTTCCCAACTGGTTACAACCTGAACAATAAAAAACGATGAATTACATGAAAGATTTGAACATACTTTTCCACGATCACAAGGAGTAATTGGTAGGAAGTAAAAGTCACATTAGTCCGGAATAATTTAACTAATTAAGAGTTACAAACACTGACTATTTATAGAATAATTAGGCTTGGAAACAAACAACAGAGTTGCGTACATATATATGTGTGTATAGAAACAAGGTTTAGCTAGAAGGAGCATAACAACGAGTCAGATAGAAACAGAAGCACTTTCACTAGGATTCAGATTCCACATTCCGACAAAATCTACCAGCAAAATTGATGTGGAAACCATAAACTGTCCGAATTAAAACCAGCGGATGACGATAAACAAAGTTGGTTTAAATCTCGACTTGTCACGTTGCTAATCAATATATCATTTCACCGAATCCAAAATCTGCAGTTTTATCGAAAGATCACCAAACAGCATTAAGAAACTTAATGAAGAATGAGTTAATTGTTATTCTCCGACCTGACAAAGGATCAGGTGTTGTGACAATGGATAAAGATAATTATGTGAAAAAAGTGGAATCAGTTCTGAATGACTCATCAACATTTCGAACTGATCCATCGAAGAAAGATCAAACCGAATCGATGGAAAGATGGATTACAAAGAAGCTTAGAGAACTTTTGAAGAAGAAGTTGATTGACAGCAACGTATACAACGAATTGAAGTCCAAGGGATCCAGATTGCCTCACCTATACGGCTTACCAGAAATGCATAAGCCTGACATTCCTATGGGACTAATATTATCTGTGGTTAATTCGCCGTATCACAAAGTAGCTAGGTGGCTAGCAGAAATGTTAGAACCAATCCGTGGTAAATTAGCAGTCTACAGCCTGAAAGACACCTTCCAATTCGCTAAACGATTAGAGAATCTAAGCATCTCAAATAAATTTATGGTGTCCTTCGACGTGTCTTCACTGTTTACAAAGATCCCAATGGAAGAAACAATACAAATTATGTCAACATTCCAAACTTCTTCCTCTGACCAAGAACGGACTCAAACAACTTTTACTTATGTGCACCAAAGACGTGCAGTTCCAGTTCAACAACACTCTGTACCGCCAAATTCACGGAGTTGCCATGGAAGCCCCCTGGGTCCGATTCTGGCAGATATTTTCATGGATAGTCTAGAACAAACAAGGTTGAAATCCGCAATCAGTCAGACCAAATTCTATACCAGGTATGTCGATGACGCTTTGGTTATTCGTAATTCTTTTAATGATGCATCTCAAGTACTAAAAGTCTTGAACAGCTCCCATCCTAAGTTCACAATGGAGTATGAAAAAGAGGAGAAGTTCCATTTTTTTGACCTGGGTATCCAATGAGATATAGAGGGCAAAATCATAAGATATATACACAAAAAAAACCTGAAGGGCGGTTTATCTTAACTTCAAAAGCTTCTGCCCTATAAGTTACAAAAAGGGATTGGTGAGAACATTATTTGATCGTGTAAGAAAGCTGTGTTCAGAAGAAAAGATTGAGGAAGAGCTGTCCATTGTGGAGAAATGCCTACGCGACAACGGTTACCCACAAAAGTTCATCGACAAGTATGGGAGACGTAATGTTGAAAAAGTGAAAAGCAGCACAGTAGAGAAAAAGACTATCTTTCTGCAGCTTGAATTCAAAGGTGATGATACTGCTAGTAGAATAAGATGCAGACTGAAAGCTGCCATGAGAAGGACATATCCAGCCGCCAAGCTTGTATGTGTTTATCAAACAGCTAGTTGTTTGAGACAATCAGAAGTGGACAAATACCCACCTCATGTTACCTCCAACTGTGTCTACCAATTTACATGTACGTGCCAAAGCACACACATTGGGAAAAGTAAAATATTTTCCAGAGCTACACGCATTTATTAAGTGAAGGTTTACGACCACAAACTTTTTTTTACAAATCGAATTGTAAAACCATCCTGCACCCCAATTTCTATATTTTCTATTCATGTTAAATGTCAGAGGATGACATCGTGCTTACGACACGGCGTTCGGTATACTGCAAGATATCAATCTTTTCATTCTATCTAGCTTTGCCGGGAACCTATAACACATACTTGTCACAAATTCTTTGAAATTTAACGTAAAGGAAATCAGATATTTCAGCTGATTCCCCTGCCACAGCGATTTGATCATCTTAAGATGGCTTTTAGGTTTATGTTCTCGTCCGAAGTAGTGCAGAAATCTTAGACTTTCTATTCGTCGATTTATTTACTACATGTAATGTAGTAAATTTAAGACAGGTGGGGGAAACTCTTGAATACGGGTTTAGTATACAGAGACCCATATTATTACATGGCTTTGAAAAGACCTTCAAAAGAGTTGATCACGAAGTAATATGGAAACTACTTCAACACTATGGCATGCAGTGCCCAAGTCTTTGTCAACCTCATTCAACAGCTGTCTATATGACAGTGGCACGTGCCAGGTGATTCACAATGGTAAACTCAGCGAGGCGTTTAAAGTGAATACAGGAGTAAGAAAAGCTGGCTGCCTATTACCACCGATGATATTCCTGATTGTGACGCACAGTAATTGGGAAGAAGAAGACAGTAATACGGTGGACCGACAAGAAGACTCTAGAAGATTTAAATATCGCGGACAAGTTATTTCTGACGTCACATTAATTAGAAGACTTACAGGCGAAAACCAGTATGAGTGGAGATGAGGCTGGTAGCGAAGATAAAACTTCAAGTAAATACAGAGAAGACAGTGATGAATATGACCATCTAACGACAACTACCAACACTAATCACTATCAACGGGAGAAATTTGAAAGACATCTCCTCTTTAACTTGTCTGGTCAGGCATAGTCGTTTCTGATGAAAGTGACAGCACCGATGATGATGTCAAAACCACAGTCATAAAGGCACGACAGACCTTCATCACTGTGAAATCAGTTTAGAAATCCTCTGCACTCAGTACCATAAAGAACAACACCAATGTTAAGCCCCTTGTGATTTCTATATGGATCATAAACCTGCACTATGCGCCACGAAAATCGTTTCCAACAGGTCTGAGATGTTAATGAGCAGTTCCCTTCGCAGATCAAATGTCCAGAAAGAAGTAGCAACAAAAAACTGTGGAAATGGACCAGTTGAGACCCCATAGCTTAAAAAATTTCCAGAAGAAAATGAAGATGGATCCGACAAACGGTGAGAAGACAATTCAGTGATATCACTCGACAGACTATCCCTAGAATGGAACCCGGATGGAAAACGGTTAGTCGGTCTTCCGAGGGTGAACTGTAGAAGATGAGAGCCTATAGGGAGTAGTACGGCCAGCTAAAGGGTACCGCAGAGAACAGAACAAAGTGGAGATATGCCATGGAAGCCCGATAATGCAGTCGAAATCCGAGGAATTAACAATATAATAATAATTATATGATATTTTATTGTCATATATAAATCAAAAGGTTTATTTGTCAAGGGAAAGGAGATTTTGGAGAAAAATATTCTTTTGGCTGTGAGTAATCACACCGTTAACTGAATCAATAAAAGGAAACAAAGACGACAATAGAAGAACCTCTGTTTCGTTAGTTCAGTAACCTTTATATACCACTTTGAGAATAAATCAAATGCGCAGTAGAATATCTCTTTGAGCACAATTAGAACTATGTGAAGTGATCCAAGTGATAACATCTGCATTTGAATCAATATTATTGATATATTTGAAAAGATCAAAAAATCTATTTCATTTTATCAATGAAAGGTTCATTTGTTGGTCATGTTATTTCATTTATTAGTTCATGTTAGACTAGTAGCTCCATCGTCGAATACCTTGTCAACTCTGGACATTGAGCACCCCAGCATGAATGCTATACATAGTCCTTCAGTATCGTACTAGAGGGCTTCAAATACGCCATCTCTACATAGCTGAATTATTACCCATTTGGGATCCGAAACTGGGCCTCTGTATTCAAAAGCATCAAACACATTCACTCACCCTACCATGGCTAGAGTAACGTTCTCACTCCAATTCTGCTTCCTTTTATTATGTAAGTCTACCGTTTTGATTGGACACTAGTAAATAGTGTGACGTGTCTAGACCATTATTATTACTATTATTATTATCCTTATTTTATTATCACGCTTTATCGTCTTTCCAGCAGTTTTTGTCCATTCTACACAGTTATATTGACAGCCTTTCTTTCAGTGGTCCAACCTCCGCGACGCATTCGATTTCGTCGATTCAATTAAAACTGTCGGCCTCGTAGATAAAAATAATCGTCCCTCTAGACGTCGTCTCTCTCTTCAACAGTTATACTGACTGGTCATTTTCCCACACTTATTACGTCATCCCACCTTCGACCCCTTTTCTGATTTCCAGTTAGTCACACCTCCTAGATTACACCTTACATTATGCAATACGTTTTCGAGGACAAATTTCACCAGTATCTGATTGGTCTTTTGAATTCTTTGTTAAATATAACCACTGCTGTACAACTGATGAGAGCGAATCGTCGAAAAGAAAATTCTCTTCGCCGATTACGTCTTTTCCTTATAATTCAGCTGATCTTGAAGTCCACAGTTCGTTCCTTAGCAGTCTAACACCAACTGGTGATTTCTAAAGGAGTGTGAGCCACATTTCTATCTGATTCTGTTCAACCTCATCGTTATAAATGAAGTAATAGCTTCAAGCGGTGACGTTTCCTAGAGGCTATATTCATATTCTGTACAACTACTTTTACAGACAGATCTATGGATATTCACACTCCAATTCACTAATCTGATTCTTTGATATAAGAATAAAACTTGGGCACTGTGGTAGAATGTAATTCCTCTATGGGTAAATTTTATTTTGATAATGTCTCACAGTGTTATACAGTAATATTTACTGATGACGTTTCGAGCACAATTTATTGCTCATAATCATATCAAGGTAATCACACGACTTGCTAAATTCTTTTACATAGTTCCATTTTTTTTCACTTGATTTTCACTTGATTTGATTGGTAGTAATATTTTCCATATTTTGGGTATGAGTGATGAACCATTCCTATTGCATGTGTTGGGTGTAGATTTGATGAACAAGGATTCAGTAATCAACCTCTCTCTCCACCTACCTAGATTACTTTTTAGAATTTTAACCCTATCCCACCCTATTGTGTGGTTGTGTGCTGATGCATGCAGTGCAATGCAGTGCTGAGCTTTTTTCTAAATTACTTATCTTCTCTGGGTCAACAATTCTTATCTTAGCTAAATTCTTATGTTCTGACAATCTGATTACCCCTGACCTACTAGTTCGACCTATGTAGTTGACTTAACTTAGTCATTGCAGGGTATTTTGTAAATTATATTATTTTGTCTAATTGGGTCCTTTAACCTACAGAGTTTGTCCAACCTGAGTGAGTTTGTAGGTTTCAAAGCCACTCTGATTCCTGCTGTATTAAAAATCCTACGTAAGATCTCAGATGTCCCCTCCTTATATGGTATAACTGTAGATGACTTACATTCTCTCTTATTTATGTTATCATTACTAGTTTCACAATTATTTTTATCTTTCTTTTGGTGTTTTTCAATCTTCCTAATGAATTTTAAAGGATAGTTATTTAACCCCAACGCCTCTTCTATCTGTTTTATTTCGTCGTTTAGGTCTTTTTTTGTGCTACTTAGTGCCATTGCTCGGTTTGTTAAACACTTAACTAAGCCTGCCTTAACAGTTGAAGGATGAGATGAATTAAAGTCTAAATATCTATTAGAATGCGTTGGTTTTCTATAAACACTAGTGTGTAGTTTGCCTTCTTCTATTCGTTTGATTTTACAATCTAACATAGCTAATTCTCCTTGCTCATTTTCCGATTCAGATGTGAACTGTATTCCCTCTACTAGTGAGTTTATATGTGTCAAGAAGCTAGAGATATGTTCTGTTTTTAACACTGTGAAAGTGTCATCCACATATCTCCACCATATTACGTTTGGAGTAGGATCAAACGTATTAAGAGCCATATTTTTTTTCCAGCTATCCATGGAAAATAATACTACCAATCAAACCAAGTGAAAATCAAGTGAAAAACAATGGAACTATATAAATGAATTTAGGAAGTCAGGAGTAATCTGATTCTGCTTATTTGCAGGCACGATTATACGAAAAATTCACTAGCTAATTGAATACTATCACTTTTCCCTTGAACATAATAAAGTGAATTTCTCTCTCTCTTATCAGTAGCATAAATAGAAGACACAAAAAATAGAGTAAATTAGTTAACAGACTAGTGAGTGATATTGTTATCTAAAATATATACTGAAATAACACAGAGAGATAAATTAAGTGGTCATTATTCTTATTATTATTTCGGTAGTTGATTTCATGTTTTTTTCCGTTTTGAAAAGAAACGAGAATCGAATAACAGAAGCAGATATATCTAATATGTGCTTTATCTTTAACTTTTAGTCTAATTTCCGTACAGTGATTCATTATTTAGACTATTTTTTTGTATGAAATGTATTGATATCTATAAATCTATGAACATAACATTTTAAATAACTAGTTTCGCATATAAGGTCAACTTTCATTTACTTTCATTTCTGTGAAATTTATACCGTCTAAAAATAGTCGTGTGCTTTTTCAGACTGTTTTACTGACAACTGGTATAGTTTTCAAGAGTTGGTTTGTAGGGATTAGATTTGCTTTTTACGAGTTGATCACGGGTTGATATCAGTTAGAGAAGCATTGAAAACCAGACACAGAGAGTACTGCCAGACAGCTGTTTCCTCCATCCTAGTTTGGGAACCATCGGCAGTAAGCACACAACAACAGGGTTCGAACCCAGGACCTTCCGATTACAAGGCAAGCCGGCTCGTATACCATTCAGCCACCACTGGGACCCCATTCAATGGCCAGACATCCCATGAATTCTAACTTCTACCAATTCGTGATTTAGCGTGACCACCAACCAATGTCATAGGCGGGACATGCATCCTCACACTTGACTAGATGGATCTCACTGGTCACGACTTCTTACTAGAACTTCAGGAAAATCTGTCCTGTAGCAAGTCACTAGCGAGCATCATATTAATTTTCAATAGTTGGTTTTCAATGGTTCTTTTATATCTTCTTATGTCATCAATTTAAAATCCTCTTATCCGATGCCTGTTCACTGTCTGTTTCATGGGTAATTTTGGTAAGTGCCATCAAATAACTAGACATCAATACCTGATTCATCTACCCAATAAACAATTTAATCCGTCTGTTAAGACCAAACCCGACGCTTGTGGTGTGAACTCAAGAAACCCATGATCTAATCCTTACATACCAACTATTGAAAATTAATCTGATGCCCGCTGGTGATTTTTTACAGGAAAGAGTTTCCTGGATTTCTAGTGAAAAGTAGTGACCACTGAGGTCCGTCCAGCCAAGTGTGAGGATGGATGTCTCATCGATGACATTGGTTGGTGGTCGCGTTTAAATCACAAATTGGTAGAAGTAAGAATTCATGGACTGGCTGGCCATTGAATCTGGTCCCAGTGGTGGCTGAATGGTATACGAGCCGGCTTGCCTTGTAATCGGAAGGTCCTGGGTTCGAACCCTGTTGTTGTGTGCTTACTGCCGATGGTTCCCAAACTAGGATGGAGGAAACAGCTGTCTGGCAGTACTCCCTGTGGCTGGTTTTTAGTGGTTTTCTAACTGATATCAATCAGTGGTCAAACTGTTATAGTGAAGGATGAATTGCTTTCTACGAAATTATGCGTCGGTGACTCAGAGGTAGGACGCTGGCTAACTATGTACATATTCTGAAGCTCGATCGTTGACCGATGCACTCCTGAAGCCTCGCTGAGCTAGCAGTAAGGCCGGTTGAGAAGGAAGGTTGGGCGTGGTGAGGCTAACAGTTCTCAGCTGTAAAAATGAAACCACTGCCACCGATACTTCAGAGCTGAAGTTTGAAGTCCTATGTTCCACTCGGAGCGTAAAAGAACCAAAAAATCATTTGAGACTAGATGACTAATGTTATAATTTATTTTTTAATCTCGAAAGACCACAGGTGTATGACTTTGCTATCTAACGATGAAATTTCCGATTGTGGTGGACTTAGTCGTACGATAGAGTGTGCACGGGAAGTGAGAAGATGCACATACATTGGACTGAGAAAACGACTTTAGAAAGCATGAATTCTGTAGTTGATTTATGTCTGGTTACAATGAATGCTTGCTCGTTGAACATTCAGACACTACGACCCAACTCAGTAACCAGCCTACGGATTCTAACTTCTACTAACTCGTGATTTTAGCGCAAACACTTTCATCAACGAGTATTTATCCTCACTCTCTACCGGATGAATCCCATCGGTCACAACTCCTCATCAGAACTCTTGGCAACTCCATCCCGTAGCCAGTCACTAGTGAGCATCAGACTAATTTGCAAGAGTTAGTTGGTAAATCTTTCCTGTGTCAATGTGTATGTTGACTGCTGATTTAGCTGAATACCAGGCTTCTAGAAATTCCCGGCATTTTCAGTGTTATCCTATCTAAGATTTGGATACTGTCTCAGTCAAATTGGTGTCCGTGCATGCAATGATATTAGGGGATGCATATCATCTATTTTGATGACCAGTTTATGTTCATAGATGCGACCACGAGGACGGCGTCTACTGCTTATCAGAGCACATTGCTAATTAACTGAGTTCTTATGATTGTCGTCCTGTTGTCTGTACTTACAAGTGAGATAGCCTGCTGATTTATTGAGTAATTAAGTAAACTAAGTTTAGTAAGGGCTGATACAGTGGGGCTAACCTATTGCACTACCAGTGTCTAACAGACGAATTATATATTATCTTTGTGACGATGTGTGCAACTCAGTATCTCAGTTTACAATTGTACATATTCAGTAGACATTAAGGATTTTTCTGGTCACTAAAGTTATCCATTCACACCAACTGGAAGATACGCTAGTAAAAGGCAACAAGTTAGCAGAAGAAATATCAAAGATCGGATAAAAATAGGTGAACATAGAGAAAACAGAGGTGACGAAGACTCCTGGCCAACAGCAACAGCAACAACAACAGACAACAATCAGCCAACATAAATGGGAGGAATCTGAAAGAAGCAACCTCTTATACCCACCTATTGACCTGAGAAGCATCGTTTCAACTACAGGCGGACGGGACTGAAGAGAATGTCAAGGCGAGGGTCGGGAAAGCAAGGGAAGCTTTCATTTCTCTCAAGTTTATGTGGAGATCAACAGCACTCCGCGTGAAAAATAAGATGTGGATTTTCAACTTCAATATGAAGTCAATGCTACTATACGGATCAGAGACTTGGTGCCGCGTCATAAAGAACACTTCGAACAAACTACACACCTTCATCAACAGTTATCTTTGCTCAATACTCAAGATCAGATGGCCGACTAGAAAAGATCGGCAGCATGGATCTCCGGCAAAGTGTCAACTAGGAACCAAGTGTGCCACAAATATGCAGGAAGAAATAGAGGTGGAGTGGTCATACTCTGAGAAGGCCATCAAGTGACAGCACACATCAGGTCATCGCTCGAGTGGAACCCGAGTGGGTAGCGGCGAGGTGTTCGCTTGTGGGAGGGTGAGATGGAGGAGTTGGTGTGAAAAGGAGATGAAAGCATGTGGGCAGACGTGGAGACAGGTGAAAACATTGTCGGAGAACAGAAGAGAATGGAGACATGTGGCTGAAACCCAATGTTACTCTATGAATTGAAGGAAATAATAATAATATAATATTAAAGTTATCCATTACTTCACAGAGAACTCAGTGGTTTGAATGGTTCCCTAACTTCAAAAAGAAACTAGAAATTTTAAATATTGGACATTTTAATCTGTGTATTTTAATTTTGAACAAAATAAGTAAAAGTTAGATCAGAAGACTAAGCATTGAGTGTAATCAATGCCGGCTTCGATAGATAGCTGTTCTCATCAAGCGATTGGATGTGTAGTGTCACTGGATATCTGACATGTTCTGATAAATGAATAATTGACTTTGTAACATGTGCACTTGGTATGCGCTTGATTTCCATACCGTTTATTGATATCTGTGTAAAAAATAGTTAAAAGAAATAGCCAGGTTAGCTGCTGAACTTTAGACATTATCAAAGGAAAAATGGTTACATCTTAACTATAGCGACCCAGAGAAATGACAAAAGTAGTCGAATGTAATGACGTCAATCATCTAATCAGACCCACCCTTAGTAAATAATGCAATTTAAAGAACTCCTTTATATACATAAATGTTAGCGTTCAAAAATAGTTATATGGGGTAACTTTCTCGTATGTGTCCCAACAAAAGCTTCTAGTTCCCTGTTGGAGTATTCAGTGATAGTCCAAACCCATTTCTGTACATAAATTCATCCAGATAACTGAGTGTCATACTGTTTCGTGATCCATTTACTGCTCTACAGCACCCATAAACTTAAAAAAGGAACGACATATCTTCTCGGAGAGATTTTCTGTAACGACAAGCTGGACATATGTTCACCTATCCGTCAACTATGGCTGCATACCTTCGTAAAGGCATTACTCCCTCCTCCGCATCTACAAACTTCGCATAAGTCTCTTGTCCCTATAATACTGAAACATTACTCCTTGATGAAATTTGCGACGTATTTTATGTAGTGCATCTATAACGTTGCGGTTTTAGTATGGGTTCCTCTGATTAGTTGAGGAAGATCATTACGTCCGTTTACTTGAGCTCTTCATCTGGGTGGTTAATATTTAGGGTTATCCACCCACCCACTCCGCCGCCTTTACCGGGCTTACTGCCGGCTAAGTGAGGTTTAGGAGTGAGTTGGCCAGGGATCAAACACTGCACCATATGAGGCGTGGTTGGCGATTATTCCACCACTGAACACCCGCCGACGAACTCGAAACGTTCAATTCCCTTTAATGATTTATGCACATTCGGGTTCCAAGTAGAAAACAGGGCTTTAACAACACATCTTTACTTCCTTATATTTTCTGCCATCCTCTTCAGATGGATCCACGATTGTCCATAATCTCTTATCTCCTCCTCTCCAGACGATCTCCTCCATGTCAACCTTGCATCGACGACCCACTCATTGCTTCCCTCTCTGACTCCATTAGAGCGTTGGTCTGTCATTCTACGGTTTCTTCAATAAATGCCCAATCCACCTCCACTTTCCACTACATATTTGCTGAGCGATCGGTTCTTGGTTGGTTTGTTGCCAGTCAGCCAGCCATCTGATCTTCAGTATGGATCCAGCGAAGGTGGCAGCTGTTGACGAAAGTCTTCAGTGGATTGTTGGAAATCCTTTTCGTGATACACGTACAGTGCAAGTTTCTGACCGGCATAAAAGAACCAACTGACTTTACATTTGTTTTGAAAATCCATTTAATTGCATATCACGCTTTTTTGTAACCCATTCACAGCTCTAATTTACCCATGAACTTAAAAAGGAACAATATATCTTCCCGGAAAAGTTTCTTATAACGACAGCCTAGATATCTACACACAAATCCATCAAAAGCAGTTGCATACTTCTGTTAAAATATTACTTCTCTGCATCTACAGGCTTCCCATAGGAGTGTTATCCCGACGATACTCAAACACCGCCTCTTGATGGAATTTATAAGGCAGTTCACGCACTGCATCTATATTATGGCGTTTTTATTATGGCCTCATTTGATTGGTTCGTCAAGGTCATAACTTCTGTTTGCTTGGGTCCCTTGTTTGTGTTACTACAGGTTAGAATTACGGGACATCTATGCAAGCAAAATCAGCCATTGAACATACCCAAAATGGTGAATGCCTGATACCGTAGTATTTTTCTTGACCATATGCACTTGAATTCAGACCAGTTACCGCTTCAATTTCATATCATACTTTGCGGTGGTGCAAGCTATTCATCTGAAAATATACCGGGTTCACTGACAAGGCAGTAGCTCAAATATCACAATTTAAAAGAGTTTCCGGCAAACATATACCTATAGCTTAGTATCTGTTGATATTGTCGGTCACTTCTGTAAATGGATATTCTTAACACTGGTTAGAAAAAAAGGGTAGTTTGTCCTACTTTAATACTTGCTGACAAGCTGATGCAGAAGGAATGCACTTCAAGAACACATGAGTTAGCAAAGAGATCTCTGCTTCCGTAACTTTATTTCAAAGATGGACAGTTATTTAGGAGGTTTATATATGCGATATAAACTGATAACAAAGGCCAAAGGTTATTGGTAACAAAGTAAATCAAGGTGAATGAGTAATAATTGTGTTTGAAAACTTAAGATTAGTCTTACGTCATCAAGAGGGTTGAGTGGTGAACAATCGTTCAGAAATGGTTGATATGGGACAATAGAACAAGGGATTGGAAATGAACTGAGACAAACATAAAGCGGACCGCATAAAGCTTATTATACAGTTATTCAGAAAGACAAGGTAGCAAAGTGGTACTGAAATAGGCTGACTGAAATGTTTCTGGCCACTAAGTTCAAGTTTCATCTTAAGGATTGCGAAGGCTTAAGCTGCATAAAGAAGATATAGGCGAAATCGTTTCAAACGGCTTGGCCATAGTTTATAAAGATGACTCTGAAAGAAGTCTCTGCTGATGCACACTTTATAAAACACTGTGTAGGGGTAGGTAATTCCCCAGAACTATTGGCCACAGCATTCATCACTGAACATTGGATGTTGACCCTGTCTAAGTCAACTTGTTTAGCTGAAGACTTCCGGTCAAGCATCCACCTCATTTAGTACGCTGTCGTGTCACATTCTTTCGTTTGTGCATGATCCCTAGCTATTTGAACAATCATCTCTCACACTGATTTGGTCCCGAAATACAACTCGTAATCTCGACGATCAATTCTGGTGTTTTGCTTTGCCTTTGGTCTACACGAAACTCATACTATAGAAGTTGTGGGTATTAGATCTTGAGTAGTTAGTATACTTCGTACTATTCGTGAACGTCAATACATTCAGCCCCTAAAACTGTATTTTTAACTCCTCTTTCCCTACATCCAGTACCCAATTAGGCCCTAATCTTTTATCACTGTCATTTTTTCTGATGATGGTACCACTTTCAAGAGAATTCTAGTTTCCAATATTTCAGGCAGAATTTTATTAATAATAATAATAATAATTTGCTTTATTCCAAAACAGTACTTGTGATACAGAATGGAATTCTCAGCATTTTTTACTACAGTATTGCATCCAATTAGTACATTGTCAATAAGTAGAATTCTACATAGATTGAGGAAACCACAGTTCATTATTGCAACAATACATTGGCATGTTCAGTAGCAAAGGTAAAGCTTAAACAGTGTTTGAAGGTGTTAGAAAAGTGGGAGCTGTCTTATTAACTGGCGTAAGCGAGAGAAAGAGACAAAGCAGCACATAACGGAAAAAAAAGTACATTCTCGTATTACTTAATTTGTTCTCCTGTCTGTATGATTGTGTTTCATGGTACCGTACCAGTGAAGAAAATGATTTAAAGATGACTGTTACTAACACATTGTGAAACACGTAGCTTGTAGCTCCACTGACCGCTTATCTGTCTGCATCTATAAGATTTTGTTGATTTTCTTATGTCTGTCTCGTCGACAGTGAATTCAAAATATCCCGATATCTGGACTACACGTCTTTCTACAGTCTAGAAATTGTTTATCAAATTGCAGACGGTTTTTAGATCTCTTATTGCGATAGTGAATACTACTTGGCTTATACAGTACGTCGGAGTAATTGACGTGTTTACGTATAGAGTGTTAAATTCCTATTTTCTTTTGAAACAATTAATTCCCTATATGAATTTAGACAAAGTAAAAGGAAGACGTAATCTGTCTGAATCGTGTGTGTGTAATGTGCATTTGCGTAACACATTTCGAGCAATCTGATCACAGACAGACTTGTCATAGGAATGAATATATATTTGAAATTATTAAGGAGTTGAGAGGTGAAAAAATGGACTTATATCAAGTTAAAAGGACTTACTAAAGGTCAAAATAACAATGACGACAACTAAACCAAATAAAAGAGGTAATAGTACATCTACCCTGGCTGGTATCAAAACAAAATTTACCAAGGAAGGTTTAGTGTGATAATGAATTGTTGCTTTGAACGCATAAAGGTGGTTTAAACTTTCTAATTGCCGACTAGGGCTTCCACAAACTGTAGAATTGGTTTAAACATCAATTTTATGTTCTGTCTCTATAATATGTTTCGCAATAAAGGACCTAGGTCGCCTGTTCTCACCATTAATGGGTTCTGAAGATTCTATCTGCTTTTGGGGCCATTTAAAAGTATGCTCTGAAGCCAGCCCTTACTTGCAGAGATCGATGAGTCCCCCGTGTGTCCACACGTACATTCAAATTGGTAAATACAGTGGGATGTGACATCATTTTTCGCAACGTTCAAAGGACTTAGGTGGATATATTGGCTTCAAACTCTCAATTATTATGATATTAGCTGCATAAAAGGTCATTGTAACCACAGTGTTCAATATTTGTCTAGTTATCAAGCTGCTATGATGCTCCATATAGGGTAGCTTGATGTACACGTCTTTCTTAGTGGCGAGTTTGAAAAATGGTTCTTGGTGTTCCGCTGACTACTTTATGTCTCCTGATGAACTTGTCTGGATAATTATTATCAACCAGAGCTTGTATCACCTTTCTTTCTTCTTCATCAAGTGCATACTCGTTGGATTCTACTGAAGAGGCACCTTACTAAGGCTCTTTTGTACGGAACAGGGCAGAAGCTATGGCAATTAAGATACTGTCCTGTCCAGGTAGGTTTTCTATAAATAGATCGTTTTATTGACCCATCAAGCCATCGACTAAGTAATAACTGCAGGAAAGATAAACAGTTATCTTCCTTTCTTACAGACGTAAGTGATATGCTATTCTGAACTTTATTCATTCGATTTAAAATTGAGGTGACAGAACAAGGTTTGTCATTTATGATTACTATATCATCTACGTACCTTCTTTAAAGTGCCACATTTTCGATTAAATCCTCCGATAAATTCTCAATGTATGATATATAGATATCTGCTAAAAAGGGGCCCTAATGCTTCGTATCCTAAAGTTTGTGGAAGCCCTAGCTGGCGTTTAGGAAGTTTAAACCACCTTTGTGCAATCAAAGCAACAATTCATCATCACACTAAACCTTCCTTGGTAAACTTTGTTTTGATAACAGCCAGGGTAGATGTACTATTACCTCTGTTATCTGGTTTAGTGATCGTCATTGTTATTTTGACCTTCAATATGTCTTTTAAAATTGACCTAAGTCTATTTTATTCATCTTTTAACTCCTTATTAATTTAATATATATTCTTCCCTATGACAAGTCCATGTGTGATCAGATTGTTCGAAATGTGTTGCATAAATGCACATTACACAATTCAGACAAATTAAATCTTCTCGTGGCTTTGTCTTATTTTCTTGGCAAAATTACGAATAGTTCAGAGACAGACGATTCTCTAGGAGTCTTTGTTTCGTAAGGCACAAAATTATGTAACTAAAGGGTACTCAAGATGTAATTTCATCTCTTTAATAACCACTTAACATACTGTATGTGTAGAGGTTGAATATTATACAATTCTCACAGCGTTATCAAGGAACGTAAGGCAGCTTTTATTGGCTGAAGGATTGTATCATGAGCTGGCATCAGTTAGTCGGCCATTGGAAAACCAGATGGCAGCACTGGACAGCTGTCTCTTCCGTCCTAGTTTGGGACTCTTCAGCAATACGCACCCACAGCCACGGTTCGAGTCAAGGACCTTCTGTTTACAAGCCTAGCAAGCTGGTAGACCATTAAGCCACGGAAACCCAATCCAGTGGCCGGCCAATTCATGACATAGCGTGACCACTTCGCAATGTCTTCTTCGATGAGTAACTGTCCTCACCTTCAACCTATTGTACCCTACTGGTCACGGCTTCCCACTAGAACCTCAGGTGAGTGCGTACTGATAAAGAGTCCCAAACTAGGGTGAAACAGCTGTCCATTTGGTTTTCCAATAGTCCTCTAACTGATATCAGCTCGTGATGAAATGCTCCAACCAATCAAACTAAACCGCCAAGAAAACCATTACTTGAAAATAAGTCAGCTTTTGTTATGTTACCATAGAGTTAGCTTATATCACTTGATTACGTTGCAAACTACTTTAATCTCAGCAAGTAAATGATTAATCAACTTACTTACCACATATCCAACAATTGAAGTAACTGTAGTTTGGTCTGAGGCCACAGATTCAGGTTTACTCCATGACACTAACCATGTATTATCCAGTGTAACCAAGACTGCATCAGGATTTAATGGTCCATGAATATCTTCTGTGTTGATAACTGATGCCATGGTATTCAATGAGAGTGGTTCACTAGTTTCAGTATACTGCAAAGTGAAAAATAGCAGCAGTAGTAGGCATTATTCGATTTTTTTAAATTAATTTATACAAATCGTTAAACTAGGCTTCCATGTTACCATATGGTAAAATATTGAAATGGTATAAAATAGCAGCTGGTGTAATATTTCTGTCAAAATTCTAAAATGTTTAGTGTAGCGTGAAATTGTCTCACTGGACAAAGATGAACAAAGATTGCACAGTAAATAGAGAAGGGTAATATGAAGATTAAATGACCAGAAAGAATAAGCAAGAAGAAACTATGGAAACAAACCAACAGGCAAGAGCCGATCGCTCAACAAATATTTAGGAGAATGTGGAGATGGGTCAGGCATACATTGAGGAGGCCGTCAAATGACATTGCATGCAATGCAGGCCAGTGCTTGAGTAGAATCTCAATGGGAAGCGATGAATGGGTCGTCAATGCGAGGGTGACATGGAGGAGGTCATGTGAAGAGGAGATGAAAACGTGTGGGCAGACTTGGAGCGAGGTGAAGACTCTAGCAGAGAACCGAACGCAATGGAGACGGACGACTGAAGCCCTATGTTCCTCTAGGAATTAAAGCAAACAATAATAATAATAATAAATGATAATTGTTATCGTATTGAAAATAACGGACAAACTTTTGCAAATTAACGGGTGTTTCTACCGCAGATTCTAGATTCGACTGAGTGTAGGACGAAGTGCAACTGCACCATTAGGGATAAAGTACAACAGCTCATAAGGAATATAATTATTCACCTTATCATGTTATCATTACAATGCACTATGACATCGCTATATTACCACATTAAAATTTTGTATATCTTCTAAATTATATTACATTATTATTATTTCCTTGGATTATCAGTAGAGTATAGGTCTTCAGCGAATCATTCACATTTCACTATGTTTAAGATATTCTTTCGTAGCTGGCTCTACGACTGCTCATAAGCTTTCATCACCCACTCACTCGATCTCCTCCATGTTACCCTCAGATGCTCGACTTGTCTTGTCATATTCGGGTTCCAGTCGACGGTCAACCTGGCACCTGATGTCACTTAATGGTGTGCTTAGCCTGTGTCCAATCCATCTCCACTATCTTTTGTGTATTTGTTGGCAACAGGTTCTCCGTTGTTTTATTCTCAGAGTTCCTTATTGCTAATTCTCTGTGGCCTTCTGATATCCAGCATCCAGCAAAGAGAACTGTTGACACGATATTCTAGATACGCATGTGCGTGTGATTGGACAATAGTAACTAGTGTACTGTGTCTATTCTATGTTTGGTGCAGACTGGATTCTGCCAGTGAAGTTTGCAATGTGGTCACCATGCCAGGTGGCTCACCATCATGGTGCACTGTGAATTATCGATATTAGATGGTTGGAGGCAATCGACAGGAAGACTTGCTTGGACCTAGGTTTCGTGCTAGTCAGCACTCACCAGTCAGAAGGACTTATCTGTAACCTTGAAGGATTTCATGTCCCTTCTGAGAGTCGCATCTGCGTCACCCAGTGAGTGCTGCTGTCAGAGCCGTTACCACTGAGCTATTCGGCCTCGCTATTAACCTCCTGTAGAATTGTACTGGATACTTTTGATCAACTCCTACCATCTAATATCAGCAATTCAAAAGTGCACCGTGACGACAAGCCACTTAGAATAGTGGCCACATTGCAAACCTGACTGACAGAATTCACTCTGCTCCAAAGATACGACCAGAAACATTACACTATTTAATGACTAGTGTCCAATCAAAAATATCGAATATAGCCCTGCAGGAGGTCAATCGTGATCCCGAATAGCTCAGTGGCAACATCTCCGGCTGCAGAGATCAGCGGATGTCGCCGGTTCGACTCCCAGAAGGGACATGAGTTTCTTCAAGGTTGCTAGTACGCCTTGCCGACGAGTTTCATCTAGCGCGAAACCTACACCCAAACAGGGCTTCCTGTCGATTGCCTCCAGCCATCTAATATCAAAGCATGGACATATATACATAAATATACTACGATAGAAACTATGGGATTCTCTACTTAAAATGTATTTTAGATGTTTAAGTCATTCTACGTTCTCCACTGATTTATTGCATTAGACCGAAATGCACTTGCTCACAACTGACAAGTCCTAAATGGGATGAAACGCGTATCTTGAATTCCACTGCCAGCTGATGTGAACCGAGTAACACCATATATCTCTGACGTTTAATGTTGCAGTAAATAAAGTTGATAGAACATCTTATCTTAGCTACATTATCAAATAATCCATTTATTCTTTAAAAATGATTAGAAAAGACCAAGTGAAATAACCCGATGAGTTTCCATTAACTTAGCAATGAGTAATACTTATTGAGACGTCTATAAAACACAAAATAATGGAGCAAAGAATATCCCTTTTGATAATTCCCTCTTCTGAATCTATATTTATATACATATGTTTATATACATAGAATATTCTAGAATAGTAGTCAATAACAATATTAGTGTTTTTTAAATAATATCGATTTGTTAAATAAGATCAATGGAATTACAGTTCATTAAAGATGCTTAAATAATAATAATAATAAAGATATAATAGCAAATAGAAATTTCTAAAACAACAAATTGAGGATCATTCAAACCTAGATGGCCAAGGTAAGGACAATGACTGGACCAACTAGCTTCTTTTGGACGCACAAATTAGGCTTCCTAATGTGGATCCCAACAGCCAGCCTCATTAATATTTAGTAAACGAACTGTTAAGGCGAAGTTAAGATTTGTTGGTATGCGGTAAATGACTTTGAAAACCGCCTCGTTGACATCAATCTTGTGTTCTGTATCCACATGATGAGATAGAATAGCGCCACGAACAGATTTTGTTTGTCCTTTACTTAACCAACAATGCAGGTGGTATTCGGAAATCTGACGAGAAATATGCCTAATTGTACGGGCTATGCAACTGGCTCCACAGGAGCGGTTAAATTGGTCAACAGCTTACGATACTACAGGTATAAAATGAACCTCTATAGGTGGAGCATGGTTCGAACGCACAACCAACCTTTGATAACCAAGCTTTTAGACCAACGAATCACAGCTGTGGACTGAATACTCAACAAATCAATGGAAATCTGTGTCATTATTTATTCGTCGAAATGAGTATCATTGCAAATTAAGCTATAATTAATCAATAAATGCCATATACTTTGAATTTTACCAACAAAAATTTATTACTTTATCGCTAAATGTCTTTAAATTCATATATTCTGATTCCATTTTCTGATTCGCACTACCATTTGGAAGTGGCATTTGTTTCCGGTGATACACTAGTTGTTGTTGTTGTTGTTGATGTCGTGGTGGTGGTGATGGTTCTTCTATTTTTGGTGTTAGTGCTGGCGCTGGTGTAGTTGGTTCTTGATGAATTCTCTGCTTCTCTTCCACATGACGTTTGCTATATTGTTCCGGATGACTTTGTGGCTGTCGTGTTTGATGCTGATCTGACTGATTTCTCATAGCATTCATTTTCTCATTGTTCTCATTATATTTGGATAACATTAATTGTTCACTTAGATAGAAAACTAGTGTTTTCGCTTCAGCCAACTGTATATTTCCGTTTTATGAAAAGAAAAAACGGTTTGTTTAGTTTCACTTACATTAAAAGTAGAATTTAGATTAGTAAACAATTATTAAACTCCGCAATGCATAAAAATAAACAAAACTATCAAGGTACTGGTTTGTAGGGATTTGATTTGATTGGTTACAGGACTTCATCATGAGCTCACATCGGTTAGAGGACCATTCGAAAACCAACAGGGAGTACTCTTCAGTAGTACGCACCCACGGGGTTCAAACCTAGGACCTTCTGGTTACAAGGCCAGTCAGTAGACTATTAAGCCACTGGGACCCGATCCAGTAGCCAGTTCATGAATTCCAACTTCTGCCAGTTCACTACATAGCTCGACCACTAGCTAATGTCCTCACGTCCTACCGTGATGGGTGCGTACTGACGAAGAGTCCTAAACTAGGCTGATGAAACAGCTGTCCGGTCCTCTTAGCTGGTTTCTCAATGGTCCTCTAACGGATGTCAGCTCATGATGAAATCCTGTAACCACACATCACTACTTTTCTGAAAGTGTTAGTAATAATAATGACTCGGGAATGTCAGCGGTAAGGGATATATTCAAGAATTACCTTACCTATCGTACAAAGAAGGGAAACTAATAGCATATTCTTGAGTAAAATATCTAATATTTATGATAAAAAGATGAACTATTCATAGGAGAAACATTCAGAGCTCTTTATTGTTAAGTATATGAGGCGTAAATAACTACACAAGCAAGTACGTGTGAAGGTAAGTCACTGAGTGAAACTAATCAGCATTCATGCAATTACGGAACTTTTTTTCAGAGGTCGCTGTTTTGTAGAATGAGGAGCTTATATCTCTTTTAAATTTTACACTCAGAACCTTCTACGTTAGTCGAGAATGGTGTTTCCCCTTTTCCTGGTAAATTTCACATAACTACTGAGTAAGGATAGGTTACGTTGAATTTTATTCACTGCGAACAAATGGAGTGGATCGCTAGCTATCACTTAGCATTGAACTCTTACAATTGATACATAACGTGTGGCAAAAAGAGAAGCAACTGTGCTGCGTAAGAATTCGTTTTAACTGAACAGTAAGACTGATATTTAGTTTTTATTTTATTCCTTTACATTCCTAGTGGAACATACGGCTTCAGGCTAGAGCTCTGATGTTTCGGTAGCAGCGGTTTTATTTCTACGGGGTGGATTTGCTAGCGTCACGCCTAACCTTCCCTCTTCATCAGCCTTACTACCGACTTAGCGAGGTTTAAAACTGTGAGTCGACCTGGAATCGGACCCCGGACGATATGCGTGGTTGACGAGAGTTCCACCACTGAACCACCGACGTACAAGAATGATATATTTCACTGATGAACAGTGAACACTATTGCATTCATGAAAAATAAGATCGAAAACACTGTCATTCATACTTATTTACACAGTTCTGTAAGTAAAACGTATATCTTTACCATGATTCAGCCTAATCAACACACATTTCTTCACTTATGTATTAGGCGGTCAAATTTTTTTTTCCTTCACGTTCCCCAGTGGTACATAGGGCTTCAAGCTATTGGCTTTAAGTTTCTGAAGCATTTGTGTTTATTTTACAGGATGGGGTTGCTAGCCTCATGCCCAACCTTTCCTCTTCACCAGCATTATTTCTGGCTTAGTGAGGTAAAGGAGTGCGTCCGTGGCCGGGGATCGAACCCCGGACCATGTTCATGGTCGACGAGCGTCCTAACCGCTATGCCACCTACGCACCGACGGCGGTCAAACGGAACCGGTAAACCTCCAAGGAGATTTTAAGTTGCTTACAAAAGTTGGCAAGTACTTTCCAGTACCGATGCTGATATCCACCGAATATGTAGTGAGTACACACTACTGTGATTGAATCTTCTATAGAAATAACAAATGAAATTCTAAAATTCTAAATCATACTTACATCTTTCTGTTGTTCTAGAATAATATTCTCTTTCTCTAGATTCTTGTACTTTATATAATTTTCGATATCCATGTCTATTGTATCTGTGCTGACAGAATTTATCCTACTGAGGGCAACAGGTCTAACACTTGAGATAAGAAAAGAAACAAGGTTAAAGTGAAACACTATATTACATCAAAATCTGTTAATTTTACAGTGCATTTGATTATAAGTGACCAGTGAAATATATTGTAGGATAATTAAGAGATGAAGCTTACTTATATAGTGTTAATAATACTGTACGATGTAGCGGTGGGTTCCCAGGTGATGTTCACATTCAACCGGTAGTAGTTACATAACAGTTACTTTTGAGCTACCTCAATGAATCATTTTGAGGTACAGAGACAGTAATTTGTGGCTGGCGCATAGACAAAAACGTCAAGGCTTGGTTGAAGTCATTAGAAAGTCACTGGCTCTAGTGCCTTATGGTATAGGGTGTCGAAAAATGCTGTTACTACAAATAGATACAACTTAGTTTGTTAATTGGCTCTCTGTCTGGTTCAAACCAGACACACTGGTGAATTCAAATTACATAAATAACAAGTGCTAAAGGCTTGACTTTTTTGATGTATCCGAGGCAGATATATAGACCACGAATTATTCCAGGTGTTCAAGAGTTTCTCTGTAGGGATTTGATAAGTTTCAAGTTTGCCCACGGATTGATGTCAGCTAGTGAACCGTTGAAAACCAGCCCGGAGTAGTGAATGGCTGTTTCCTTGGTCCTAGTTTGGAACTCGTGGGCAGTGCGAACCTTCCGCAGGGGTTCCAACCAAGATTCTTGGGGTCACATGTGAAGCTTGCAGACCCTTCAGCCACTGGGACACTACTCAATGGCCAGAACATGAATTCTAACTTCTAACAATTCTAGCATTAGTCAGCATCACTGGTGGCCAGTATTTGTCCTCACCCACGACCGGATGGACCCGACTGCTCACGACTTCCCATTAGGACTCTAGGCAACTTCATCTTTTAGTCATTCACTAGGGTGCATCATTCTAAGTTAACTTACCTGATTCTCAATGGATTTATTCGTCTAATCCTGCCACAGAAACTTTAATTCTGTGAAATACATGACGGTTTAAAGTGAATTCATTTCAAGCCTTGAGTAAACTGGTGTTCTTATACGCGCATGATCTTTTGCGTTTTAGAACCACCTTAGAGACACGAGTGACATAGAAATTTCCAGATACATATTTGCTACGGTCATACATTGTAAAAATGCTTGAAAATGACTCCTTAGTGACTTATAGTTCAATGAGTGGTAAGGTGACAGTAGCTAACACAGCGACGGAAATCTTTAGGTAAAGATGAACTTTCATCACGTTCGTTTATACTTCATCATGAAAATCTGTCGGAGGGATACCTCAGTGACTTCCATCTTTGTTTAGATCTCTTACGTTCTGAAAGATCACATTTTATCATCTGAGATTCCTGAGTATGAAGGTTTCGACAAGTGCAACTATTCTGAAAATTACGAACAACATAATCCTACTTGATCTGCACTTCCTAGTGTATATTCAGCTGTTATACAAAGTACGAATCTTCACGTCAATGCAAAAAGGAAAACTCAACCAGCAAATGATTCCCTTTTTCAAATGATGAGTAGTCTTCGGAGTTTTGTGCCCATTATTCCCGAAGTATAAACAATATTGTTCAGTAACTGAAACCATCTGCATTTTCATACAAAGCCAGATGAATATTTCTAGGGGCTACCACTTTGTGCGAATTAATTCAAAAGTGATACCATTAGGTTTTTATTAAATTTCATACAAGTAACATCAACCGCGTTTGCATAGCGGTTAGGACGCTCGCCAACCACACACATGATCCGGGGTTTGATCCCCGGCCGACTCACTACTTTACCTCGCTAAGCCAGAAATAATAATGCTGGTGAAGAGGAAAGGTTGGTCATGAGGCTAGCAACCCCATCCTGTAAAATTAAAATACTGCTACAGAAACTTCAAGCCACTAGCTTGAAGCCCTATGTTCCACTGGGGAACGTGAAGGAAAACAAAAACACCAACCGGTGATGATTAAGACTCACTGAAGATTCCCTGCATACTCGAGTGATAACCAAAATTGATGGGAAAGAAAGTTTTTAGAATGTGTGTAACCAAAGCCACACTATCTCCTGATTCTAAAAAATATTTTGATTCATATAAGTATACAACTTGGGCACTGTGGTAGAGTATAACTCCATAATGGATAAGATTTTATTTTGATAAATCACACAGTGTTACACAGTAATATTAACTGATGACGTTTCGAGCACAAATTATTGCTCATAATCATATCAACTTACTCACACAACTTCTTTCCTGCATTTATATACATGTGTGGAATCGATTGGATATTGGAACAAAAATCAATATGCGGTAATGTACATTCAGAAATAATAGTACGAGTGTTATTAATCCATTTCAATTAGATGGGAAATAAGACGAGTATTTTTATAGTCATAATCAGTTAATTGTTGTTATGATGTGCTTGAATGGAAATAGAAATTTAAGATTATTCATTATCCTCTTCTGATTTGACCGACGGTAATAATATCTTCCATATCTCTGGTATTTGCGTTGAGTCATTTCTGTTGCATGTGTTGGGTGTAGACTCGATAAATAAGGATTCCGTAATCAACCTCTCTCTCCACCTACCTAGATTACTTTTAGAATTTTAACCCCATCCCACCCTATTGTGTGGTTGTTTGTTAATGCGTGAAGTGCAATAGCTGAGCTTTTTTCTAAATTACTTATCTTTTCAGGGTCAATCATTCTTACCTTAGCTTAAATTCTTATGTTCTGATAATCTGACTACCCCCAAGCTACTAGTTTGACCTATGTAGTTGACCTCACTCACAGTCATTGCAAGGTATTTTGTAAATTATATTATTTTTTTAATTGGGTCCAACGGGTCCTTCAACCTACAAAGTTTGTCTCTGAGTGAGTTTGTAGGTTTGAATGCCACCGCCCTAATTCCTGCTTTATTGAGGATCCTACGTAAGGCCTCAGATGTCCCCTCCTTATGTGGTATAACATTAGAAGACTTATATTCTCTCTTATTTATGTTATTATGTTATGTTATATTTTGATTCAGTTATAAATATAATAATTATTGCAGTTTAGTTAAATCTTGATTTCTAGTTGGAATGGAATTATGTTACAGAAACTAGATAACAGAATCGTGTTCTTAATTTTGTATCTACCATATGTTGAAATCACCTTTTCTTACCACAGACATGCAGCTGTTCATACTGTACCAGACAATGGAATGAAAGTAAAGATCCCTTATTTTATGCGGTTTAATATACTTAGCTGTATGTAATATACCTTTCCGTCTTCACTGAATCGAAGTTCTTAAGAGAGAATATTAAACCACACCTCTCCTAGACGCATACAGACCTTACTTAATACCACAAAAACCAGTCGACTAATTCATAAGGCAAATTTAAACGATTTGACAGACTCTTCTCTTAGTCTAAGATAATCTGCGAACAGGTCTATAAATCCTACTTGATGCAATAAAAATATTTCAGGAATTCAGAGGTTGTTCAAGATAAATTTAAACTGTGAGAGATTCAAAAGGTTGATGTTCACATAACAGATGTTTTCTGTAGGATTAGAAAACTGGAATTTAATAACCTCAGATTTTGCTTTTCTGTACATATTAGATAAAGTTTTCACTGAATAAAAATGGAAAATCAAGTATTATGAAACTGACAGTTTCAATACACTGCTAAAACAGTATTGCAGTCTGGCATGTTTCATTTGGTGTGGACTGAATTCTATCAGTCACGCTTGCAGTGTGGCCACCATTCTAGGCGGCCATTCATCATGGTGCACTGTAAACTGCTATTATTAGATGTTTGGAGGCAATCAGCCATACGAAGACTTGGACATAGGTTTCGTGCTTGTCGGCACTCACCAGTCAGCAAGCCATATATGAAATCTTGAAGGAACTAATGTCCCTTCTATGGTTCAAATCGGGGTCACCCAATGATAGAGACAGTGACGTTACCAATGAGCACACTGAATTCTATCGGTGTGCAACAAATGGAGGACTAGACGCGTGAAGTCAATTAATAACTAGTATCCAATCGAAATATCCATTACGATTATACAGGAGGTCGATTGGAGGTCCGGATAGCTCTGTGGTAACGTCCTGACTGCAGTAATGGGTGACACAGGTGGAATCTCATAAGGGACATGAGTGCAAGAAGGCACGAAAGCGAGGCTGAAGACTTTCTATCGAATGCTTCCAAACCTCTAACAACAATTCATATGAAATGTGATCGAGACTTGACCGAATAGTTCCGAAATAATTCGGCGCCGAGTAAGAAGTAGATATATGTAAAAACTGTATTTGTAAAGTCTCACCGAAAGTGAGAAGAGTAATTCCAGTCTTTCCTTCCCCAAACTGGTCCGAACTTCTTCCATCCACTGACCGATCGTTAAAGTGTTTGACAGCCGAAGAGGCACACGTCATAAGACACAAAATTACAGCTATACTACTTAATCGGAAGCCATATGCGCCGACTATGAGCAAAAGCGAGCAACTGGCATTAAAACAACTGCAGAAAGATAAGTTGATTGTCATTACAAAAGCAGATAAAGGCAATACCATGGTTGTTATGACCTCTGTAGATTATGGAAAGAAAGCTGTTGACCATCTTAATACCGAACCTTATGGAAAAGTCAACATGACAAAGTCAATGGCGACATTGAATAAGCTGAAGGCTGAAACAAGCAGAATGTTACAGTCAATAGAAGAGAAACTAGGTGTATCACTTTGGTTTACTCTGGCTCCAAAAGGCTGCAGTCCCAGTAGATTTTATGGATTTAGATATGATAGAGAAGATTTGTATCTCAGGTGGATGATTTTGATGTAATTGTGTTCTCTGAGCTGGACAGTTAATTTGCGAAGCTTTCATCACCCTACTGGGTGACATCCTCACTTCAATTTGAAGTGAGCTTTTAGATTTCTCCACGAGTTTATTAATCATCTCCCCCGGTGACCTAGGGCGTGATTGGTTGTTACTTGTATTATCACTTGTTACTTGTATTGTCACTCATTGTTTCTTTGACTTGAACTTTGACCCTTTGTGTGTGAGGTTTCTTTCTTATTGGTTGATAAATTTAATCTATCTCCATGTGTCTATTGATTGATGATTCACTGGAATGCCAAGCTTCTAAAAATTCTCTAGCATTCGGCTAGCTTATGTTCGTGGATCCGAAGACGAAGGGGACGTCCACTTTGGCCAATGTAGTGTTCTTCGCAGTTGATACAATCTATTTTGTAGATGATGTTGGTTTTATCTTCCTTCGCTGTTGAGTCTTTTGTCTGACATAGAACTGAGTGAAGTGACTTCGTTGGTTTGTGTACGACGTCAATTCCTAAAGGTTTGAAGAGTCTTGTAGTGATTTCTGAGATGCCTTTTATATATGGTAAGGCGATTTTCTTTGTGCTTTCCTTGGGGGCTTTTGGTTTGATAGGTTGGCTTGGGGGTATATGTCTTTTGATGAAATTCCGTGGATATCCAATCTTTTGGAAGACGTCCATGAGATATCTTTCTTCAATTTTTCTTAAGGTGGGAGTGCTGCAATTAGTTCGGGCCCTCTTGTTCTATTATATCCAGTTGTGGATTTGACTAATTCCCCAACCTGCAAACTCTCTAAATACATTTGTCGAACACTAAGTTCATATGAAATGAAACCGGAATATGGGGTGAAGAATTCGTATGAATTTAAGGGAAAAATCAGTACAACATATATTGAAGAAGATGAAGTAATGGCACGTTTCAATTTTTATTCATTATTCACGAATGTTCCCATTATTGATCCTTTAAGTATCATTTATAATTTACTTCGTTCTGACAACGAACTCAGTGCTCGGTGTCCTTTAAATCCAGACGAAGTTATGAAGGCATTGGAAGTGTGTCTGCGTTTCACGTTGTTGACATTCAGAAGGGTTCTTTACTGTTAAACAGAAGGCATTGGTATGGGATCTTCAGTGTGTTCGCTAGTCGTCAGTCTGTTTATTTACCCATGAGCAGCAAATGCAATTACGAGATGCTCTAGTCCTCCAAAAATGTGGTTAAGATGCGTGGGTGATACCTTCTTCATAATCAGATGCAGCTTGTTGAATGAGCTTTTTTATTTAATAAACAATATGTCAGAAACCATTAAGTTTTCCAAGGAGTTTGAATCCGACGAAAATGATCTGGCTTTCCTGAACTGTTTAGTAAAAAGACAACCAGATGGTCAAATTAAAATGAACGTTTTCAGAAAGCTGACACATTGTGACAGATACCTAGACTACTCTATTCAGCACATCCCTTTACCGTCAAAGTAAATGTGGCCAAGAATCTAATCGACAGAACCAAGCGTCTAGTTACTAAGAAGGAAGAGATTACCAAGGAACTAAACTTGGTTCAGTTCACTCTTGAATTAAATAATTACCCCAAAGCCTTTATAAAAATATATTTAAAATGTGAAGGCAAAGATAAATCGTAAAATGTGGCTAGGAATTGGGTTAGTACAGTGGTGATTCCTTACCGCAAACAAACATCGGACAATGTAAAGTATATTCTTAACAATCATGACATAAATACGAATTTTCGTGCAACAGACACCTTGCGCTCATCACTGGTGAAGGTCAAAGATAAAACAGAATAAGACAGTCAACAGAATCGTGTGTATCAGATCAATTGTGGGGATTGTCAAGCGTTATATGTAGGAGAAACTTCCAGACAGGTAAATATAAGAGTGAAGGATCATAAACAATGTCTGAAGGTGGTTTCAAAGACCTCAGCAGACTTAAAGAAACTAGAGAACAGATCGGCGATTCCATTGCACTCGATAGAAACGGGACACAAGATCAACTCTGACAGGATCAAGATCGTATACAAAGGTTTTGGTTAGTATAAAGAAAGAATGATTGCGGAAGCCCTATATGTGTGGGTGAATTCCAAAAGCTAGAGCAGGCATGAAGGTGTGATGTTACCTGATGCATGGCAAATCTTGATTAATAAATAATATAACTGGTTATGTATCACTAATTAATCATACTTGATCTAAATTCCTGACTGTCTATATTTTCTTATGAAAAGGCTAACAGATGATTTATGGTTGTTCCCTAATGGACACACAAACACATCACTCTATAACGCATATACACATGTATCCTTTTCATATTCAGTTATCTACCACCATGAACTTTAGTCGAACGTAATCACTAGAATTCTGAAGCAAAAGTACACATTATTTACAGTGTTTAACAAAAGTAGACTAATATTTGTAATTTTCTATAGTTTGGTTTGTAAGGATTGGTTATGTTTTACGAGTTGATCACGGACTGATATCAGTTAGAGAACCATTGAAAACCAGGGAGTACTGGACAGCTGCTGTTTCATCCTAGTTTGGGAATCATCGGCAGTACGCACCCACTGGGATTCGAACCCAGGACCTTCCGGTTACAAGGCAAGCTCGTATACCATTCAGCCACTGGAACCCGATTCAATGGCTCATGAATTCTAACTTCTACCAATTCGTGATTTTAGTGCGACCCCAACTATTGTCGTTGGTGGGACATCCATCCACACACGTGACTTCTAGTTGGACCTCACTGGTCACGACTTCTCACTAGAACTCCAGGAAGCTCCAACCTGTAGCAAGTCACTAGCGAGCATCAGAATAATTTTCTATAGTTTGGTTTGTAAGGATTGGTTAGAATTCAAGAGCCATTGAATCGGGTTCCAGTGGCTGAATGGTGTACGAGCTTGCCTTGTAGCCGGAAGGTCCCGGGTTCGAATCCCAGTGGGTGCGTACTGCCGATGATTCCCAAACTAGGATGAAACAGCAGCTGTCCAGTACTCCCTGGTTTTCAATGGTTCTCTAACTGATATCAGTCCGTGATCAACTCGTAATATTTGTAAGTTTGAGGTCGAATTTTGATCACAGTTCATGCAATTTCATCTAATATATTTTGATGTCTGTTTCATAACTCAATGTGATTGAACAAAGTTTTTAAAACAAGGGATATTCTTTTTAAATATAATATACCTTTGTTATTTTAATTTTGATTCATTTTCCTGACGAAGTTCGAACCAGTTTGCCGAAAGAAACATTGGAATTACTCATTTCAATTTCGCTGAGATTTCACAAACACAATTTTTACATATCTCTAACAACAATTTTGTGCGTCGGTAGCATAGCGGTTAGGACGCTCGCCTACCATGCACAGGGTCAGGGGTTTGACTCCTGGCCGACTCACTCCTTTACCTCGCTAAGCCAGAAATAATAATGCTGGTGAAGAGGAAAGGATGGGCATGAAGGTAGCAACCCCATCCTGTAAAATAAACACTGCTACCGAAACTTCCATCCACTGGCTTGGAACCCTATGTTCCACTGGGAACGTGAAGGAGAAAGCAACAAAAAAAAATACTTGAGTACTATTCAGCATTTGAAGTAGGTAATAAACCTAACACAAAGATATGTCTCCACCGCGCTAATATCTCTTCAAGCATATGAATGCTTTATTTAAACTCCCTAGTTTGCAATCTATACAGAAGATATATGTGTGATCCGGTAACAGAATAATTCCTGTATTGAGTGGAGTTTCATTTGCTACTAACACACTAAGTGCATCTCTTATAAAGAAAAATCTACCATTTCTTACTGATTTACCACGATCACTGTTTTAGCAGTAGTCAGATCTGTGTTGGTCGTTAAATGCATAAGCAGCATGGCAGATTGCTTTCAAATCAGCCTGTTTTCAAAAAAACAAACGCCTTGTTTTCCCAATAGTTCAAGTACATGTTTTTCTGCTTTAATATACAATCATGAGTGGTCACGGCAACGGTGGAAAGTCTCGCACTAAAGCTAGAACTCGACCTGACCGCGCTGGTCTTCAGTTCCCAATTGGTCGTATGCATCGTCTGTTGCGCAAAAGTAACTACGCTGAACGCGTCGGTGCTGGATACCCCGTCTACTAGGTAGCCATCCTTGAGTACCAGGCCACTGAAGACCCGTATCATCCCTCGTCACTTGCAATTGGCCATCCGCAACTATGAGGACTTTAACAGACTGCTTGGTGGTGTGACCATCGCTCATAGGCTGGTCATTGGATTGGGTCCCTGTGGCTCAGTGGCCCTGTGCCCAGAGGTTTCAGAGTTCGAACCGCCGTGGTTGCCTACCACTGAAAAGTCCTAAACTAGGCTGGTGAAACAGCTGCCTAGTATTCCTTGAAGGTTTTCCAATGTTTCTCAAATTGATGTCAGCTCATGGTGAAATTCTGTAACCAATCAAATCGAATCCCTGCAAACCAATACTTGAAAATTTTAATACTTTATAAGCTCTGAATTTTCTTTAGTACCGTACAAACAGTCAGTAACTAGTGTATTGTGTCTAGTCCTATCTTCGGTGCAGACTGAATTCTATCAGTCAAATTTGCAATATGGCTAGGTGGCTTGCCATCACGGTGCACTGTGAACTGTTGGTATCAGATGGTTGGTTGGAGGTGATCGGCAGAAAGTCTTGGTCCTAGATTTCTTGCTAGTTGGCACTCACCAGTCAGCAAGGCGTAGCTGCAACCTCTAGGGAACTCATATGCTTTCTTCACCGAAGATAGGACAAGACAGGTTACACTAGTTACTGACTAGTATCCAATCAAATATATCCTATACAGTTCTACAGGAGGTCAATCGCGAGCCCGAATACCTGAGTGGTAACGTTTCTGACCGCAGCGCTCAGTGGTTGACGCGAGTTCGAATCTCAGATTGGGCATGAGTTCCTTTGAGGCAGTTGCAGATACGTCTTGCTGTTTGATGAGTGCCAACTTGCACCAAACCTAGGTCCAGGTAAGGCTTCCTGTCGCCGATTACCTCCAACCATCTAATACCAACAAGAGTCTATAATAGTCCTATAAGTTGTCAGCATGTTATTTCAGATTCACACAAACATAAAACACATGTCCAGTTGCCAAAATGCGTGCTGAATTTCGCACATTGATCAAACTAACATGACTTTATTACAACATTAGTGAATTTGTAACTTTTATAAACTAGAATATTATACCATGTTTGAAAATGATATCCACATGTAATCCAATAATATAAAAAGTATTACCTATTTTGTGGAGTTGTTGTTTTTTTACATTGAAAAAGCCCTGAGGTTAACTTTTCTTTTGGCGAACTGAATGAATGTATTTCTAGTCTCTTGAGAGATACCAAGCATAAATCATGCCTGCCTTTTACAAGCTCTTAGGCATACAATCAAATTTAAGACTGGTTACCTTAATTAAGAAAATGTGATCATTGGCTATTGTAATGGGAATATTTCCTAGCTGAACTATTTACTACAGAATAATAATAATAGTAATAATACAGAATAATTGTAGTTATTGTTTTAGGCAATTATATACGCTGACATAAATCTTTGATGTTAACATGCAATTTGCATTAAAGACAGTCATAAAATGCAGTCAGCAATAGAGAACAACAAATAACAGTAAAAAATGCTAGAAATAAATCACAACATGAAAAGTAAAATCGAAATTGTTGCCTGCTTCTCCTTATCCTTCTTCTTGTTCAGTTCATTGTCATTTTGTGTAGGGAATTCAAAATTCTGTACAAATAAATGTTACTGCCTTCAATGGGTTTAAAAGTTTTCAAGCTTATAATGGTTCTCTAATTGATATCAGTCCGTGATCAACTCGTAAAAACAAATCCAATCCTCCCAAAAGCTGTCTTCGCTCAACACTACTCAAGATCAGATAGCCAGCCAGAAAGGATCAGCAATAGGGAGGGATCTCTGGGGACGAACCACCCAACCCAGCAAGAACCAATTTTACAACAAATATGCGGGAAGAAATGGAGGAGGTGGATTGGAGGCCATACTCTGAGAAAACAAACCATCAAGTGAGTGACACCACACGCCAGGTCATCGCTCGAGTGGAACCCAAACTGGAAGCGGCGAGTTGTTCATGTGAAGAGGAGATGAAAGCATGTGGGCAGACGTGGATCCAGGTAAAAGCGTTGGTGGCGAACCGAATGCAATGGAGACGTGTGGCTGAAACCCTATGTTCCCCTAGGGAATTTAAAGAAAACAATAATAATGTAATCCTTACAAACCAACTATTGAAAATTAATGCGATGCTCGCTTGTAACTTGCTACAGGATGACGTTTCCTGGAGTTCTAGTGAGAAGTCATGACCAGTGAGGTCCATCCAGTCACGTGTTAGGATAGATTTCCCACCGATGACATTGGTTGGTGGTCACGCTTAAATCACGAATTGGTGGAAGTTAGAATTCCTGGGCTGGTCATTGAGGGGTCGGGTCCTAGTGGTGGCTGAATAGTATACGAGCTTGCCTTGAAATCGGAAGATCGTGGGTCCGAACCCTGGCAGTGGGTGCTTACTCCCGATGATTCCCAAACTAGGCTGGTGAAACAGTTGTCCAGTACTCCCTGTTGGTTTCCAATGCTTCTCTAACTGATATCAATCCGTGATCAACTCATAACAAACAAATATAATCCTCACGAACCAACTATTGAAAACTTAAATTAATTCAGTAGTGTATTCTCCCTTGTCCTAAAATTTAACCTATTTCACCCAACAGGAGAAAAAAACAATTGTGAATCATTAATCTTTGTAATGAAATTAAGGTAATATGACAAGGTCGTAATATTTTATGATGGCGCCAGGTATAATAAAAAAAAGGAAGAAAAGGTTTGTTTATCTCATTTAAGCAAAGCTCATTTACACATTAATTCATTCTTGATGTACCCAGTTCAATTCATGCACACTAGTATATACTTATTAGTTCAGACTAGCTGCTTATTCTTAGGATATTTTGTTGTCAGAATTTTTAGGAGACTCAGAGAAAGCGACGTATATTTTCTCTAATTAACTCTTGTGATTCTTGTGATTACGGTATACCAAGTGAACCCAAGATTTGGTTGGTAAGTTCCAGCTTTAAAGTCGTACTTGACAAGTAATTGTGTGGGGGATCAGATTGTTGTTCGAAATGTGTGCGTCGGTGGCACAGCGGTTATGATTCTCACCGACCATGAACATGGTCCGAGGTTCGCCCCCCTGCCGACGCACACCTGATATCAATGGTCGGCCTGCAAAATTTGGGCTACTGATATCACATGCTGAAAATTCCATACTTGTATCAAAAATACTGTGTGGAGTCAAGCTATAATTAAAAAAATACATCACTTTTTTCAGATAATCTTCGTCTTCTAATAACACTATCCATATTCTACTTATTACTGCTGCCATTTAAACGATAATTGATAAGTATCACTGGCACGTATCATATACTTGAAGGAAACTGTTTCCAAACACAGTGCTAGAGAAACAACTCTTGGTTATGTACAAAGCCCTGAATCGAGGAGTCTCAAGGAGTTTTTTTTATTCCTTTACTTTCCCAGTGGAACATAGGGCGACTTTAAGCTAGAGGCTTGGAGTTTCTGTAGCAGTGGTGATTATTTTTACAGGATGGGGTTGCTAGCTCCATGCCCAACCTTCCCTCTTTACCAGTCTTATTACTAGTATAGAGAGGTAAAGAAGTGAACTGGCCGTGAATCGAACCCTTGACCACATGCGGCGTGGTTGGCGAGCACTCTTCCGCTGTGCCACCGACGTAGTCTCAAAGATGGTGAAGCATATTTTCCTTTAATAATAATAATAAAGCGGCTTGTTTGAATCACTGGCCTAACGAAACTGTTTTTCACCAGAGTGCTTAATTTCATATGGATTTATCATTGTTTCACTCGTTCAGTTATATCAAATGACCTCTACATGAGCTTGCACTCTGGTTCTACCTGCTTTGAAGTAAACTCTGTGAAAGTCCTCGACGAAATCAAGATATACTACAGATTATTACTTTACATAAAAATCCTGTATGAGGAAAACGTATTTTGGAACTGAACCAGCAGGGAGTACTGTGAGAGAACTGTTTGGTCCTAGTTTCGAACTTCTTGGCAGTAGGCATACACCAAGGTTTGAAGCCAGGACTTTCCAGTTGGTATGTACTGCAGAAGACTTCCAGACTAGGAAGGAAGAAACAGTTGTCCAGTACTGAGTATGGGTTTTAAATGGTTCAATAACTGAATTCGACGCGTTATCAAGCTTGAAACAAATCAAAACTATCGAAAATTTTCATCACCAGCCGACAGTAATTTAAAAGCTGTCAGCAATTAGTCCCTTTTAGTCTTGCTTTTGATACAAAAGATAATATTATATGTTGTAAGAAGATGGTTTTAATACCAACTAACTTGAAACCATGTGTTTCCCTTTTCGATTAAGTCCATAATTCCCCAATGCTATCATCCCTTGCCAACACAACTGCCCAAGTATACAGGTTGATGCTTATGAGGCTTTTGAAATTTTACTATAAATGGGAAAAATATACAAATCTTCCATCAGGCCTCTACACGTACCCAAGGATTTTATTTAAACGAATAATTGTTCTTGAATTACATGCTTAAAGTGAATCAACCACTACTAAGCATTCATGTCTAGATGGAAAAAAGCAATAACACTTAGTAACTTATCTGTTATTATGTGATTTCATTTAGTCATATGAATCAAGGGTATTTGCTTCACTCTTACAGCAATCTGTCGCATTCGTTTAGAAGTATTCTGCAGCACAAAACCATGTTTGTAGTTCTACAATCTCACCATATTAAGGATTATGGACCGATTTTCTTCAGCAAAGGAATTTACTACTGTTTACTGACGGGAATCTTTATAGTATTATTTGAAACACTGTACGAATGAAGAACTCTAGGGCTCTGAGCTCTTGGAAATAATTTATTTCATGAGGATACTACTTGACAGTAGTATAAATTGTATTTCCAAATTTTCATCTAAATACACCATCCATCATGAAATAATCATGTAACATAACAATATATACTTTTATACTTTTTATACTTTTTTTAAAAACTTTTACATGCTAAAGAAGCTTAGAAATAGAGCAAGCGCCTCTTTTTGTCGTCTTAGCCTGCAGTTTAACTCTTTTCTATTGACTGCAAAAGTGCAAAATTACCATAAATACGCTGAGTATTCTGCCTACCATTTTAAATCTACAGGGGATAAACAAGAAATTCATTTTTTCCAGTTATTGGGGACCATTTACAGTTAGTTTGATCGTGTAATAAAGATGCAGATTGGTAAAGCTAATCTATACAATCTGTACGAAGAGTGGATTAGTTACGTGCTTAATTGTTCCTAATGGATTTATCAGGCAAAGAATTTCCTATGGATTCCATACACGTCTATCACTCGTAGTGAGAACTATGATTCGCGTGACAGTCATTCTGCCATCCAGTTTCTGTTACAGAAGCAGACAGATGTCAAAACATCTTCCCCTGAAATACTGCTCACAAAAAGAGCTGATGGATCGTTGAACAGGACAGTTTTGTTTACATGGACACAAAAAGGAATTTAATCTTTTCTCTTTCTTCATGTGACCGGCGAATGTGTTCTGTAGACAGCCTTAACAAAAACAATTCCGTACAGAATGGTTATCCAATACGTTCTGTAGAGGCTAATAGCAAATTATATGAAAGAATTACAGAGTGAAATAAGGTATCTAAGAGACTGTTGCATATAAACTTGGAATTTAGAGGGTAAAACTGCCAGTAGCAATACCAATGAGGAAAATATTTTCTACTGCAACTGTACAAATAGCTTACTCCAACCATCCAGTGGTGAACTTTAATTTCAAATAAATGTTACCTCAATTGCTCAGTTTCATGTGCATTTATATGTTCACTTCTTCTTTTGGAACTACGTTCACGGTTTAACGGTAGAAGATGAAGGACTTAGCAATGGAATGTTTAATTGCCATTTAGTGTCTCTATATAGCGAAATTATGCATACCTTATCATTAACGCACCATTTGCACAGATATTCCGTTTTGGGGTACTTCTAGGCTTCATATTGTGTTTCTCTGTGTTCTTTCCACGTCTCCCGTCTATCGCCACAACTCTGTCTCATTTTTCTTCTCTGAAATCAAATGTATCTCCATGCTATTTGATGTTTTCATGCCGGTGAACGTCTGCTTACATAGTATTGATAAATCTTATTAGTAGCACACACCAAAATGGGATATTCATTGGGAATAATATCTCTCTGTGTTCGAGGAGAGCGCAAAGCAATTAATCGTTCTTCTGTTGCAGAATATAACAGACTATGAGAACTTGGTTCTGATGTTTCTTTTAGCATAGTCTATGAGATCCGATAAAGGTCGCCGAAAAAGGTACGAGTGCATTTACTTTGTATTGTGGGAGCTTTGGTAATTCATAACATGAAATTAGAACTTTACGTACAAAAGCACTTTGTTCGATCTGTTTCATTCTTCTTTAGTCCATTATTGTCTAATATTGTCTTGTCTTATTTCCCTTTGTGTTATCACATTCGAAAATTCTATTTTTCATCATGAGCTGACATTAGTTAAAGAACCATTGGAAAACCTGGGAGTACGGGACAGCTGTTTCGTCCTAATTTGGGACTCTTCAGTAGTACGTACCCACCATGATTCGATGTTCAGTCACTTTGTAATTCACGATCTTCCACATTAATAACATCACACATAAATATTCCACTTACAGCCCAACTTTGACACACACACACACACGTACACCAAGACTACTTGTTATTCATTTTTGGATCCGTTGGTGGTTCACCGGTAGAATGCTTGCCACTCACGAATGTGATTCGATATCGATTTCCGGTCAAGGTGGTCTTATACCTTGCCTACTTTATTAGTTGGAAGTAAGTCCGAAAACGAACGAAGCTTTGGTGTCAAGCTAACAATCTCAACAAGTAAAAACAAAACCACTACTAATCGAAATCCAAAGTCTAAAGCTTCATGTTCCAGCTGGAACGTAAGGAATAAAAAACAATACCTAATCTGATATAATGGTGAAGATTGGCATCTTCATTAGATGTTTTCGCCATTGTGGCTTCCTCTAGTACCGATGATTCGGTGTCGTTCCAGACAACACATCTCAGAGAAGCTGCCTAGGGGCTTAGTCATTTCCAGTCAACTGACTGTCAATATCTCATAATCAAATTTAACTCCATTGGTCTTTTGAAACGATTTAATGAAAATCTATTCTTAGAGGCCTCTTTAAATACCTGCTTTTACACTTCTTAGTTTTGTGCTTATTGATTTTATGGTTCAAAGAGCGTCTTAAACGATTCATTCCCTTTTTTTTAATTTTAATTGACTGAATAATTTTGCTTTCTTCAGCATTTAATAAGTCATACATTTTGTATTTGTAAAACTTTTCATTGTGTGCAATAAAAGCGCTTCCATTCTAGGTTAAGCCTATATCGATTACTCATAGAAAAGTACACGTTCAAATAATCCCCTTTAAATCTATCTGGGTACATTATTCAATGACAAATGTCATGCTTTACTCATCTGTCCACTGTGTGAAATTAATTCAAGACATTAATGAAAAAGAAAGTACGTAGTTCAGCGAAGAGTCTGTTTTCGGAGAATTCATTCATTCACCTGTACAGTAGCAATTATGTATATTAAAAGTCAATCTGAACGAAGAATATTCTTTGTAATAATTTCTCTTCAGGTTCTTACAATTATAAAATATAATATTTGTTGTCGTCACAATAATGGCCAGTTATGCGGCGGATACATTTTTACAATTATTATTATTATTCGTCATAATTTATGCCCTTCATGCAAACGTCCTCTCAATACTATCGAATTTTATATACTATCCGGACTCATTATTAATGATAATATGTCTTTTCTCAATATATGCCTCCACCTGTTTCATTTCACATATTCGTTATTTCATTATGAACCTCTCATTGCAGTCTTGCAAACTCCTCTTTAATACATACTTTGTACTAGCCTCTCATATGACACATTTTATAACCTTGAACTGACTTTTCAGTTCTTCCTACCCCACATTCTACAAATCTATTGTGACTAATCCCCACCATTGTCTTCCATTTCACAATATTTCCTAACTGAATTCAGCCTAGCCCGTTTGTCACACAAATACGACTATTTATTTTGACACCCTATACATACTAACTAATCTGTTATTCTACGTAAAAATGTATCCGCCGCATAAATGGCCATTATTGTAACGAAAACAAATAGCATGCTTCGTGAGTATGTTGACTTCTACTGACTTGGTTGGTGTTTGTGTGCTTGTTTGTTGTTTTCTAACTCCTTATAACATTTGTAATTCTTGGAACTCTTACACAATTCTATATTTTCCTTTGTTTCTATGTGCATCCTAATCACAACTCACTCACCAATTAAACTATTCATCCTATTACGTAACTGTATTAAGCTTATTCAAATTCTTTTATTTTATTATTTTTGATTAAAGCTTGAAACCACACAGTATTTTTCTTACAAGTATGGAATTTTCAGCATGGTATGTCGGTAGCCCAAATTTTGCAGGCCGACCATTGATATCAGGTGTGCATCAGCAGGGTATCGAAACCCGGACCATGTTCATGGTCGGCGAGAGTCCTAACCACTGTGCCACTGACGTGTTGATTAATATTAAAAAAACTATGTTTTTTGACAAAACATCATCACTACCCTCTTACCGATCTTCACACCCCCCCAACATCTAGTTACAGTTTGATTACTCAGCACATTTTTGAAATGTCTTGACAACATTAACGCTAACTGATTTTTATTCTTAATGGAAACACATGATGTACACAGAAAATGCATACAAAAATACGTGTATATAATTGCGATTGTACAGGTAAGTGCGAATGAATTCGTTGCTGAAAAGAGACTCTTCGCTGAACTACGTGTTTTGTTTTTAATTAAGGTCTGGATGGGGATTATTCATGAAATTTATTCCACTAGTTAATATGTGCTTATATATATTGATGTAGTTGTGTTATCTCAGTTGGAAGGTTTACTTCACTGCCGTACTAGGCAACACCTTCGATGTACACATCAATTTGAAGTGAGCCCAAATTGAAGCATGCGCTGAAGATATTGCCTAGGAAGGCAGTACAAGCTCCGCAGGTAAACAATCCATCTCAGAGAACACATAATGTTGGAGAGAAAATACGACGGAACACTCGAAAGATCTGTATACCGTAAAGACACATGGAGTGGTCTTTACTTGAATTTCAACAGCTTCTGCCCGGTGAGATACAAACGAAAGCTGGTGAAAACGCTTTTCTCTAGAGCGAAGAGAATATGTTCACCAAACAAACTAGACAGTGAACTAATGTTTCTTGAAAAATGCTTGAAAGAAAATGGTTACCCACAAAGTTTCATTAACAAGTATGGCAAGAATGAACTCAAGAAGCTTGATACTGCTACAGTCAGTAAGAAGCCTATTTTCATCAAAATCGACTACAAGGGCGACGACATTATGAGAATGATAAATAAAAGATTAAGCGCAGCCCTGTCTAGGACGTATCCTGCAGTGCTATTAGTCTCTCTATCCCGAACAACCTCTTCACTGGTGCAGTCAAAGATTGACAATTACCCCTCACATGTTACCTCCAACTGTGTATACAAATTCACATGTATCTGCGGGAGCAGTTACGTTGGAAGAACAGAGAGGAGGGCCTACGTCAGATTCTGCGAATATGTACCAAGGAGCCTCCGGTTAAAGGGACAGAATTATCTAAGCTCTTCAATCGCCAAACATCTGAGTGACAAAGGACACCGAGTAGATGTGCTGGAATCATTCAAAATAATTAACAGACAAAGTACCTCAAGTCTTCTCAGGTTTGCCGAAGCTATAGCAATAAAACGATTGAAGCCTGACTTATGTGTCCAAAAAGAATTCGTTGTTGGATTTCAATTACCCTGGTTACTCACTTCTTAGTAACTCTTTGTTTTCTAATTTTGTTAACTTATATTTTCACTCCACCCTTCCCTTTATGTTTCGCTTGACTCTCTTAAGAGATAATTTTTCTCGATTTTCTGAGTTCTGCTCACTGTATTACATCATCAACTTCTCATGTGCACCGTAATTTTAAAATTTTGATCTTCTCTTATCTAATTGCGTAACTATTGCTAATTGTCTTTCGTTATGACCTTAACAACACAACTGTTAACTCTCTACCAAGATATATATATGTCGTGACACTTTAGACACCCTGTAAATCTCAATGCATTATTTTATTATGACACTCTGACACTATGCTTGCTAATGGACAAAGGTTTGTTAAAATTGTATACTTTTTATTTTTAAATAAAAAATTCAGGTTGTACGCAGCTGATGAGAACCAACGAAGTAAAATGGATCCAGATTGTTCTGCACCAATGTTTCTTCTTTCTTTGTTCAGAGAACACAGTTACATCAGAACCATCCACCTGAGCTACAAACCTCCATTATATATATGCATAAAGTACAATCTCTGTTGTGTCCTTGAATGCACACCATATTTCACCTTCTTTGAACAGATGTCACTAGATTTACTCATCTGACTGTGTCTATCGCAGATACGTGGACAGTAATGCACTAAGGATGCACAAACCTCTGATGTTTCATTACTTTCTTCTGGTCCCTTAATTTTCTAAATGATATTATTACAATCTACCTTCTATCTGCCCAGTTCTTTGTAATTTCTGTACTGCATTCTTCTGTCTATTTTGTTCAACTCATATTTTATGGAGTCGTGGATTTCTAGCAAGATTTTGTCTGACGCTCCACATCCATGTGGAAATTTTTGCAGCAGCTGTTTCGTCTTTATTATTATTATTATTATTATCACTACTGTTATTAAAAGTAGGTGTCAATGGACGTGAACATTGAACGTTTGTTTTATTTGATCTGGCAGTCATTAATGGGCAACTGAAAGGCGCGAATGGTCGATCGCTTGCAAGTTGAAGGAAGACTGGAGTTAAATACGAATAAAAGTACTTTATAACTTCATTTGTACTAAACATTTGTTTGTAGACTTTGTAGTTTTCTTCAATTTAATTGCCAAACAATATAATTTCGTTCAAGGAATACTGGTGTTTTGGATTTAAAGTTGAAGAAAGTACATAGTATTTATCGGCTCAATCGCTTAAGTCTTCATTACGACAGGAACTTAGGGCTAAGTTCCTTGACAGTAGGTCTGGACGAAAAATGCTCTTTTCTCCACAAATTCTCTTCAGCTTCTTATACTTATAGACATGAACACTTAACCAAATCAAATCAAATACATCAAAACCCCTAATACTACAATATAACACATATTCACACCCTTTTAATATTTCACTTTTGTGCATTGGTCAACTCTGATCAGTTTTTATGTAGTTATGTTAACAATATCAAAACATTACACTGGACAGAATACTTACGATTGCCTGACTATTTCAGAAGTTCCTGGATCTGGTTTTGACTTTGGTAGTGTAGAATGAATAACATTTTCTCCATTCAACGATTTTGGATTGACTCTCATTTCTGATTTTGTTTTGTCTACTGAATCGTGTTGAAGTTTCTCTGGTACTTGGTACTGTATCATTTCTCTGCTTACTGGTGGTGGTTTCATATACCTTCGAACTCCTCTAGGTGTACTAACCAGCTGAATATCGAAGATGTAAGAAAAAATAATGATGAAAAATTTGTCAAATACAAAAATTCAGTGATGATATTAGATGGTTGGAGGCAATCGGCAGAAACCCTTGGACCTAGGTTTAGTGCTAGTTGGCACTCACCAGTCAGCAAGGCGTATCTGCAACCTTGAAGGAACTCATGTCCCTTCTGAGATTCGAACCCGCGTCACCCAGTGAGCTCTGTAGTCAGAGACGTTACCACTGAGCTATTCGGGCTCGCGATTGACCTCCTGTAGGACTTTAGTGGATATTTTGATTTGACACTAGCAACTAGTGTGATGCGTTTAGTCCTCTCTTTGGTGCAGACTGAATTCTATCAGTCAGGTTGGAGGTTAATCGCGAGCCCGAATAGCTCAGTGGTAACGTCTCTGACTACAGAGCTCACTGGGTGACGCGGGTTCGAATCTCAGAATGGACATGAGTTCCTTCAAGGTTGCAGATACGCCTTGCTGACTGGTAAGTGTTGACTAACACGAAACCTAGGTCCAAGGCTTTCTGCCGATTGCCCCCAACCATCTAATATCATCACAAACAATGTACACCGTGATGGCGAGCTACCTAGAATGGTGGCCACATTGCAAACCTGACTGATAGAATTCAGTCTGCACCAAAGAGAGGACTAGACGCATCAAACATTAAAATTTGAACTTCATCATCAACAGACGATTTGATCAACTAAATTAGTGACGAAAAATCGAAAGTATGACTATCTGACATATCCATGATACTTTCTTTTAATTCCTTTACGTTCCCAGTGGAACATAGGGTGGCTTCAAGCTAGAGGCATGAAGTTTCTGTAGCGCAGGTGAATATTTTTACAGGATGGAGTTGCTAGCCTCATGCCCAACCTTCCCTCTTTACCAATCTTATTATTGGCTTAGCGAGGTAAGGGAGTGCGTCAGTGGCCAGGAATCGAACCCCAGGCTATGTGCATGGTCAAGGAGGATCCAGACCGCTGTGCCACCGACCATGCTACTAAGAGTGATTAACTGCCTAAATAAATACATTTTACCTGGAATCAAATGATTTGTTCAGTCAGCCAGTGTAAATTTGACGGACAAAAATTTACTTGTCGCTTGTTCACATGAAAGTAGAATGAAACGCATTGATAGTTGAAGCACAACTTAGATGTGATTAGCAATTAGGTCTTTTAATCACTCAGTGAAACACTGAACCAGGTGTTTATGAGAGGCTGGTTTGAATCCCAGGCAACTCCATCTCCAACACTGACTTCGATCATCAATTCACTAGGCAGTCATCAGCAAAAAGCCTGATTACCATTACATAAAAATGTTTGAATACGGTTCAGTAGAAAAATTGTTTGGAAAATCCCTCCTGAACAGTCTAATTACATTATTCATACATCTTGGAAGTTATAACTACAGTACTAGAAAATTATCTAGCCCCGTTGACGTTATTTTGAGTTTTGTTTTTATCACTGATGAACAGAGCCACACAAATGTCCCAACCACGAACAGTCGTCCTTTTGCTCTCTTTGGAGCTTCGTGTGGCTGTACGATTTAAAACTGATGGCATAAGAAGTTCAATTCAGGAATTTTACGAAGATATCCCTAGAGAAACACCAACACACCTAGAAACAGATACTGAATGTGTCAAAAACTAAAATAACCTACTGAACGAGGTCATTTCTGAATACGAAATCGAATAAGCTGTGAACAAAGTCAGCAAACCAAGATGAAAGCAGTTGAAATGAACACCGCCTCTGACTAAACTCACTGATATTTTGTATTAAAAACACATGAATTATTGCGAAAATATTCATTCAGACATCTATAAAACACAAAATAATTGAGCAAAGAATATCGTTTTCGATAATTTCTTTTCCTAGCTCTACAATTATATGTATCTATGTTTATATACATAGAATATTCTAGATTAGTAGTCAATAACAATATTAGTGGTTTTTAAAATAATATCGGTTTATAAAGTAAGATCAATGGAAATGCAGTTCATTAAAGATGCTGAAATTATAATAATAGTAATAATGTAATAGCAAATAGAATATCAAGTAAAATTCGAGAAATTTCTACAAACATTGAGGATCATTCTAACCTAGATGGCCAGCGGCGTAAGGACAATTTTTGAACCAGCTTCTTAATGTATATCTCAACAGCTAGCCGGACTCTTTTGGCGAAGTTAAGATTTGTTGGTATCAGGTTAATAACTCCGGAAGCATACCAACAAATCTTAACTTCGCCTAAAGAGTTCGTCTACTAAATATTACTGAGGCTGGATGTTGGGATCCATATTAACAAGCCTAATTTATGTCTTCAAAAGAAGCTAGTTCAGACATTGTCGTTACCCCGCTGGCCATCTAGGTTCGAATGATCCTCAATTTTTTGTTGTAGAAATTTCCTTAATTTTATTTGATATTCTATTTGCTATTATATCTTTATTATTATTATACTTTAAGCATCTTTAATGAACTGTAATTGCATCGATCTTACTTTACAAATCGATATTATTTAAAAAAACACTAATATTGTTAATGACTACTAATCTAGAATATTCCATGTACATAAACATATATACACATAAGTGTACAGCTGGAAGAGAAAATTATCGAGAAGGATATTCTTTGTTCAATTATTTTATGTTTTATAAGAATTCATGTAGCTTGTTTGCTTCACAACACCGTCAAATAAAAGGCAAAGTTAAACTTTAAGCACCAGTGAGTATCAACGGATAAATGACCTTGAACGCAACAACCACATGATAAAGGCGGTTTTTGATTACATAATGCATATATTCATGAAAATAATGAATTGAGGGGCACTTAAGTGTTACACAGAGTATCTTTCTCAGAATAATTTTACCACAGCCTATGGATGCATTTATCTCGGTCTTCTAACCAGAACAATAACTCTAATCTTTCCTTAACTTAACCCTAACGTGGAAATATCCCCAAACTAACCCTATTCTAAGTCAAACCAACTCTGATGTCGTCCTTGTTAGGTTAACCTAACCCTAACGTCTCCCTAACTTAATCAATCCCTAACGTAATCCGGAACTTACCAGATATCCCACTGAATAACATAGTACTTCATTAAGTATATTTTATTCACGATTACACTATTATTTATTAGGTGTCACTGACCTGCTCGGTGAGTGTTTCAAGGTTATTGGTGTGGTCACACTCCATTGGTATTTTGTGGTGCTTAAAGTTTAACTTGGCTAAATAAAAAGTGGATTATTCGGGATGCTATGGACCTAACCGGGTACCCTTAAAACAAAGAATTTCATGCAACCGGTAGCTTAGACGACATCCAGACGTGGTTGTCAATTTTTACGCCTAAGCTCGTTATTACATTCCAATGAGGTAGTGTCTGCCACTATCTGAATTCAAAAGAGAAACAAGTTTCCATTGTGACGTAGTCTTTAAAAATATAAATTCCCTCATCTGAAAAATTCTTAAGGATAATCTCAAGTATTGATTTTTGTAGGGATTTAGTTTAATTGGTTGGAGCACTTCATAATGAGCTGACATCAGTTAGAGAAGCATTGGAAAACCAGCTGGAAGTACTGGATAGCTGTTTCGTCCTAGTTTGGGACTCTTTATCAGTACGGGTTTAGCAAAGAAGCCTTTTCCTGATGAATAAAAGCTGAATGATCTTATTGCACATCTAACTGATAGAACTGCCCCATCGATGAAAGCAGTATCTAGATATATTAATCATTATTACACGCGAAACGCGTCACCTAATACTAGAGTACACTTAAGACATGGCAACATGACATATGAAGCAAATTTAATGCTAAACATCAATGCACTCACTTGTTTTATCTTTGTTGAACAGTCTTTCGTTACAATTCCATACCGATTCGACTTATTACGCTCACTAAAATTGATTGGTTCATCCAATTGATATGGTATAGGCAAATACTTCTCAATATTTTCATAAATATTATGCCTTACTGGATTGTACATTGAATTATTCACAAATGAACAATGACCACTGAACACCTTGAACATATATATTAGGAAGAAGAGAATTTATTTACAGATTTTTTATTGCATTCTTTATTGATCTGTAGAGTAGTTAATCAATCTATTGACCAGGTAGAAGAAGAATTAGTTTTTGATAGACAAAATGGTGTTTTATTTCTTCTACTGACAGTAAACGATCGGAGTTTTTTTCTTTTGTTCTAACATTCTTTACGTTTATGTAGATCGTGAGAATCATTAAACAGTTGACTACCAGGTAAATTTGGTAGGATTTGAAGTGGAATTTAATCAGTTCATTATTGATTTCTATAAATTGGCAGTGAACAGCACGCATTTAGAGTTCCCCTTTGTCTTTGTTACTGCAAGCCTGACAGAGTAACTTAGAAAACTGTCCAGTTCCTTCACTGTCAGAAGGTACTTGCGACGTTTAGGAGAATGAAAAATCCACATTGAGTCATATGAAAAGAAAGGTATTCACAGAAGAATTACACTTTTCTGTGGCATCATTCTTAAGCTGTACAACTGTTCTCGGTGTTAAGACAGCTAAGATCCATTGTAAGTTCAGTGATTCAACCAACTCTGGTATATAGATTTCAAGATTTCGAGTGTGGATTCTGTGGTTTGAAGAACTTGATTCGCACTCATTTAGCAAGATTTCTGTGTATTCTGTAAAGGACTTTGAAGTTGGATTGATGGTTCGCTCGGTGTCCATCAAGAGTTCCAGAATAGAGCTAAGGGGGGATCTCTTTTCCCCCTTATCAGGATAAGAGTCCAGTGATACGTTTGATTAGCAAACCCTGAGTACGGCCGCCATACCGAGTTCCACAAGGTATTGCTACTCTGGTATGGATGAAAAGTTAGTTTATTTGGCAGCAGACATCACGAACTGTAAATAAATGAAAAAGTGGAAATACTATGTACAGATATAGGTGATTATCATTGTCATAATTCATTCTGAATTAGTCTACCGAGTTGTCGAACGTGTATTTTCATGAATGTTACCAACAACAAGTATTAAATTTGAATACTGTTCTGTAGTGAATATACCAGCTACTAGGCCTTAACATTTGATATATATATATTCTCAAGTATTGGTTTTGTAGGGATTTTGTTTGATTGTATGGAGGATTTCATCATGAGCTGACATCAGTTAGAGAACCTCTGGAAAACCAGCTGAGAGTACTGGACAGCTGTTTCCTCCGTCCTAGTTTGGGACTCTTCAGCAGTACGCACCCACTGGGATTCGAACCCAGGTCCTTCTGGTTACAAGGCGACCTCGTATATATATATATATATATAACGAATAGACATTAGAACAGAAAAACAAGGACATCTATGGAAGACTAATGTAGAGCATTGCCAACACTAAGACCATACTGTATGGGTTGTTGCTTGCACCTAATTAGAGAAACCTAAAGTAAGGGTCATAGTGTTTTTGAAAAATCCCCTCGTTTCAAGGCTAATCGGGTTCGATTAACTTAGTCAGCTGACTGAATGAGGGTATAATTCACTAATATTATTTTTGACTTCAACTCTTCTCCCCTTAAAATCAGTTGATCATTATGACTGTACTGATTTCTAGATATTAATACACTATTATCTGACCTAGAATTCTACGACATCCATTTTGATATGTTATTAAAAATTCTAATGAACACGGAATAATCAAAATTTGACTTTGCTCTTGCCCCTTCGCCCACCTCTGTCAAACTGCTAATTTCAGTGATGTAATCAATTTTCGAATTCATGTTAAGAGTCTGTGCGCTAGCCTTAAGTTAGAAGAATGTTACTTATGTTGCAGACTATGTTAGAAGGTGTCTGGCACCAGATACCTCGGAATCACCTTCTCTGGGACACTAGCAGTTGAGCCAGGAGGCCTAAAGGCTGGCCAATTCATCACTGCAGTGCAAACATGACGTGTAATGTCTAGCTATCAGGTGAATGATTGATATGTAACTGTCGGTTCACCACACCACACCACACCAAGTCCTTAGCTAGGTCTTCCACCTACTGATTTAGAAGATCAGCCGCTTCCTTCGCGTTCCCAACAGAACAAAAGGCTTCAAGCCAGAGCTTTGAAGTTTCAGTAGCAGTGACTGTTTTTTTGCGGGATGAGGTTGCTAGCCTCACACCCTACCTTCCTTCTTTACCGGGCTTACTACCGGTTAACCAACGTTTAGGAGTGTGTCGGCTGAAAGTCGAATGCCGGACCACTTGCTAGGTAGGCGAGTGTTCGACCACTGAACCACTGACGCGAAATCATATGATAGTGAGCTAATCTTGAGTTAAAAACTGTGGACGATAGTGTAACGACTACAACCGGCTCATTGTGTTCCGAAGGCAGGGGGCTATCTTTGAGTTCTATAGTATAGATGACAAAACCTCCTTGAGACATGTACAGTCCCAAAACACTCCAAAGTTAACAAAAAGACAATTATTCTTTTCTGGAATCTGTGGTTTTATTCAGTAACAATAATAATATCAAAGCTCAGAATTACCTCAACAGTGTTGATAGGCAGCTATACAGGCAGGAGAACATTCTAAGTACAAAACAAGTACTGTAGAACGAATTTAGTTTACGCAAATTCAACTGTAAGACGTCCCACTAGAATCAAGTAGAATATTCCCAACAACGTGGGGGGGCATCAAAACGCCGTCCACAAGGTCACGATGACCTCAATCCACTCAAACAAAATTACATCACAAAACAACACATTATCAGTGTATATCACATCGACAAACAGAAGCTTCAGAAATAGAGACTGAACAGGAGCATGGACAAATATCAAGGATCGAGTCAAAGTATGATATGCAAATTTTAGAACATTGATATAGAGCACAGGAGAAAAACTGAAACATCCAAATAAGTATGAATATTGTGATAAGGTCATTGAGGAAGGACTTTACAAACAACTATTCCTCTACAAGTGGGTCGGTGGCATAGCGGTTAGGACGCTCACCGACCATACACATGGTCCGGGGTTCGATCCCCGGCCGATGCACTCCTATACCTCACTAAGCCAGAAATAATGCTGGTGAAGAGGAAAGGTTGGGCATGAGGTTAGCAACCCCATCCTATAAAATAAACGCTGCTACAGAAACTTCAAGCTACTAGCTTGAAGCCACCCTATGTTCCACTGGGGGAAGTGAAGGAAAAAAAATTCCTCTACAAATGCATTTAGTTTCGATCAAACAGCTTAAACCTAGTAATCCTTTAACCTTATTCTGACTTTAATGATTTCTCCAAAATTAACAGTAAATAATATCAGCGTTGATTAATTGAAAGTAGTACCTTAAATTCTCATCATTCAGTAATCCAGAAATCAGTCTAGGGCGTTTCTTGTTACTAAGTCACACAAATTACCTACCATCCCTAACCCTATCAGGTATTTTATACCAGATATCAAAACTTCTGTCACAATGCTCACCAGCCGCCCGCTTTAGACCTAATCCCATTCCAAGCAGACACATATTTAAAATGTACTGGTCGATAGTGAGCTCAAAAAATAGGCATGGTCGAACATGAGGCCAACAACCCAACCCCGCAAAATGCAATACCACTACCACTGAAAAGGTTTGAATCTTCAAGATAAATGTCCCCATCACAATGGAAATGCATGGAAGAAAAGATTCCATATCGATTTTTTGATTGGACACTAGTCAGTAACTAGTGTAATGTGTGTGTTGGGTCCTGTCTTAGGTGCCGACTGAATTCTATCAGTCAAGCTTGCAATGTGGCCACCATGCCCCTAGGTGGCTCGCCATCACGGTGCACTGTGAATTGTTGGTATTATATGGTTGGAGGCAATCGGAAGGAAGCCTTGCTTGGACCTAGGTTTCGTGCTAGTTGGCACTTATCAGCAAGGCGTATCTGCAACCTCGAAGGAACTCATGCCCCTTATGAGAATCGAAACCGTGTCACCCAGTGAGCTCTGCAGTCAGAGACGCTACAACTGAGCTCTTCGGGCTCCCGATTCCCCTCCTGTAAAACTGTATTGGATAATTTGATTGGACACTAGTAACTAGTGTGATGTATCTAGTCCTTTCTTTGGTGCAAACTGAATTCAATCAATAGTAACGTCTCTGTCTTCAGCGATCACTGGGTGACGCGGATTCGAATCTCAGAAGGGACATGAGTTCATTCGAGACAGTTGCAGATATGCCTTCCTGACTGGTGAGTGCCAACTACCACGAAACCTGGGTTCAAACAAGGCTTCCTGCCAATTGCCTCTAACCATCTAATACCAACAGATTCCATGTCGTTCTGTCTAGAGTCTTTAAAACAGAATGATACCCTTAATCGATGTGATCAATAATGCTGACATTTTTCGACTACCTTCTAGTTTTTATATCCTTAGAATCGATATTGACTTTTGAAGCCATTAATCTCTTATTATTATATTTTAATGTCTACTGATAGATAAACTAAATGGAAAATTTCTTCTCATTTATAGAGTAATAACAATAAAACAATTCGAATTTTATGGGAATCAACTTTCTCTTCTCCCAGATGCTGTTTATAAGTGTGGATTATTCATCAGTGAAAGTTGACTGGAGAGGGAGTTTTCACGTGAAATTCATTGTGTTCATTCCCTCCCTTTTCTCATTTATTCTATCATTTTTTGAGAAGTTTTTTCTAATGTCGATTAGTTAGGAAATAAAATAAATGTTGGTTTATCATGAATTCTATAATAACATTTGTTTAAAACATATATATATCCTTATTTTGTGATTGTCTTCATCGTTTTTAAGACGCTTAAAGTCATGTTTTGCTCAAAGAACATGGTGACAAAGTGCATTACTACAACGTGAAATGACTTGGAAAAAAGCATCAAACACCAAGCATTAGGAGTTTAATGAAGTCAGTGAAGTTCAGGGGACATCAGATTGAACTTCATAAATGAATTGCCATCAAAATTATTATAGAAAACGAAATGTCTTGTATCAAACAAATGAAAGAAGTACTTTGAAAAACCAAATATAAGACGAGAGAATGTAGAACAAGTCTTGTGCCTGTGTGAAGCTATGTTATCTTACTATACTGACTAAAGTTGCAGCAATACAAAGAGATCGGATATACACCAGCCATAGCGGATTAATTTTGACTATGCGGATAACTATGACAGAATTTGGAATCACATCCCAGCGACTTAATGCTCTACGAACTGGCCTTGTAACCAGAAGGTGGCGGGTTCAAACCCTGTTGGTTGGTGCGTACTAATGAATAGTTGCAAACTAGGATGAAACTGCTGATCAATACTCCCAGCTGGTTTCCCAACAGTTCTCTAAATTATCTCAGCTCATGATGAAATTCTGTAACCAGTCAAATCCCTGCAAACCAACAGTTGAATATCATTTTATTTTATTCGCCTTCTGCACTATCCATTAATTAACTGTTGTGACCCAGTTTCTGAAGTACAACTCTTCATGAAATCATCTAACTGCCTAATACTGATAACCTGGTCGGAAGAATTCCAGCCAGAGCGTAGAAGTAACGAAAACTGTCTTCAAAATCCTCCATCAACCATCACATTGATGAACAGAAATCCATAGCATTCGAATAAGTAACACCGTTATAAAACCCAACTGTTACACTGGGACAGAACACCATACCTCTAGTCATAGGAAACAATTAATGATGCTGGAAAGTCACTTGACAACATCTTCAAAATGCAAAAAGTCTCTCCCCTTTATTGTATATTCCTTCTGTCGTGTTAGTTTATTTCTTCTTTTTATTAAGTTTCTATGTCGTTTCGAAGTAATGTTTAAGGCATTTGATTTGAAGGAGAAAGACAACAGCTCACTGAATTACTGTTAGTCAACAATTACCCTTTGAAATTTATTAGGTTTTATGGAAGTGTCAACCAAGGAGCTCTACCAATCCAATCAGCTCCCAAAAAGGATGTTTATATATCCTTGCCGTTCAGAAGTGACCAACAAAGTTTGGTCATTAAACAAAGACTAAAGGAGTCAATCAATAAAACTTACTATGCAGCCAAACTTATCTTCATAGTGAAAACGAGGGCTATCCTGTCCTGTAAACCCTCACAGCCTCGGAACAATAGTGTCACATCCCACTGTGTTTATCAATTTACATGTATGCGTGGACACACGTACATAGGGAGGACCCATCGGTTTCCACAGGTTAGGGCTATGGGATATATCCCAAAGTAGCTGCAACAGCAAATCAAATCATCAGATGCATCTGATCCCAGAAATAGATGTCCAGCATCGTCTACAGCGAAGCGCAATATAGAGACGGGTCATAAGGTTTATTACAACAATGTCTTTAAGCCTATATATAAAACAAGAGTGGGTCACATACTTAAATTCGTTGAAGCCTTGGTCATAAAAAGACTTAAACCTGTCTTATGTGTCCAAAAGTTACTTTTTATCACTTTAAGCCTGCCTTGGTAATCCAATATACAACCGACGATCAACTTACTTCATAATAATTTTTAATCCCTTCTTTGCTTTGTTTTTTCTATCCCACACCTTTGCGTCATCTCGCTACCCATTATTTGTGACCTTGACCTGTACACAATCTGATCTGTATTCTAATTATTCATGTCTTCTTGCTTTCTACAAAACTGTGTATGACAAGTACGTGTGTGATGAGAATGTCCGAAATGTGTTGAGCAAATATGCAGATTATAAATTTCAGATAAACTGTGTCTTCTTATTGTGGGTCGGTGGCATAGCGACTAGCTTGAAGCCCTATGTTCCACTGGGGAACGTGAAGGAAAAAAATGTCTTCTTATTGTGTTGTTGAAATTCATAAAGGGAAATAATTGCTTTAAATATTTGATTTACGTTAATAGTCTTTTGGCTTTCAACTTTTGTCCAAGAATCTTTGTTCACTCATCACTTGACCGACTACTAGTAGACGTCAGATATCTAGGTCACAGAGATCCTGAATCTCTCACTGATAGTGGAAAAAAAGGATACTGAGAAACTCTTCTCACACATAAACAGCCATGTAGGCGCAATACAATTCACTATGGAAGTAGAGAATGAAATTGGGGAACTGCCTATGTTAGACTGCAAAATACAAAGAATAATAGATGGCAGCATTAAAACGACGCTATATAGAAAAACCACACACTCTGGAAGATTCCTTGATTATCACTCAGCTCATCCCCTCACGATGAAACGAGGATTAATACAAGGTCTTGCAGATAGAATACGTAGACTTACAACAAAGCCAGAGGACCAGTGTAAACAAATAAACGTCCTATTTAAAATGCTACTCGAAAACAACTACCCAAAAGAATTTATAAAAGATAATATAAAAAAGAGAAAAAAGAGGGTAAAACCGGAGAATAACAAGATGGAAGAATGCAAAAAGACAGTCACAATACCATATAAAAATGGTACATCAGAGGCAATTCAAAGAAACCTCAAAAATATCGGCATTCACACAACTTTTAAACCGACAAATCTAATCAAAAATAAAATAAATCAACTTAAAGATCCCATAAAAATGATGGATAAAAACAACTTGATTTACAAAATATCTTGTGCTGACTGTCCGACTAAATATGTGGGCAAACGTCCAGATCACTCAAAATAAGAGTGAATGAACATAAACGCCTAACCAAAGGTCAACCAACAGGAACACAAGCCTACAAGAATCTTGAAAAATTCATCGATAGCTGCACATGCATGGGACAAAAACCACAATATCGATTGGAACAATATGTGTATTCTAAAAACTAACATGAACAAATGGAAAGAAAGACTTATAACAGAATCGATATTCACTAAAGTCACACCGGATACATGCGACAAGGGTGACTCAGTACAACTATCAACAACTTGGAATATAATTCTGGATACAAAAACATGAATGAACGTGGAATATAACTCAAATACAGAAAAAAACATGAATGAGCAAAAATAATGAACTATATATGAATATAAGTAGATATCATAAATGTGTGAATCAAACAATTCCAACAGTGGTGTGAACACGGGCAGTAATTTTGCTTGAAATAATACCAATAACAAAACTTATCATTGTGTGTAAACTATTGAAATATAATTATACTTTATTTGATCTAATCCACAATGCTCAAACTTTTTACTGATATTTACTCTCACTGATACATTGAACACTACGCAGAACAGCAGAAGATGGTTGGGCAACACGACTGTTTATTGTTCAATCGATAATGAAACAGATTTACAATGGTTATGCAGTGTTAAAGTCTGTAAATAAACGTTAAAACAATGTACAGCAATATTTCTGATCGTGTTTCTCCAATCTTCTGTCAACCAGTACACGATTATACACTGATAGCCTTCTTTTCTCCCGCCGAAATGGAGACCAGTTTGAAAAAACAAACGATTCAATATTCAGTAGGATTGACTGCCTCCTTCCTACATTAAAACAAATATTTATCCTTTTCTATTATATGACTATTCGAAACCATTTTGTACTCTTGATAAAAAGTGAGAAGAAGGAGAGTAATAGTCAGATATCGATCAGCTTTTTATTTGAAACATTAAGTTCTAAAAAAGTGTTATTAAGGAATTCATGATAAACCAACATTTATTTTATTTGTTAACTATTCGGCACTAGGGAAAAACTTATCAAAAATGATAGAATAAATGAGAAAAGGGAGGGGGAAACACAATGAATTTCACGTGAAAACTCCCTCTCCAACTAACTTGCACTGATGAATAATCCACGCACATATAAACAGCATCTGGGAGAAGAGAAAGTTGATTCCCATGAAATTTGAATTGTTTTTATTACTCTATAAATGAGAAAAAAGGGTTTCCACTTAGCTTATCTGTCAGTAGGCTTTAAAATAATAATAATAATAAATTAATGACTTTAAAATTCAATATTGATTCTAAGGATATAAAATTTAGAAGGTAGTCGAAAAATGTCAGCCCTATTGATCACATCGACTAAGGGTATCATTCTGTTTTACAAACTCTAGACAGAACGATATGGAACCTGTTGGTATTAGATGGTTAGAGGCAATGGACAGGAAGCCTTGTTTGGACGTAGGTCTCGTGTTAGTTGCCACTCACCAGTCAGCAGTGCATATCTGCAACTGCCTTGAAGGAACTCATGTCCCGTTTGAGATTCGAACCCGCGTCACCTAGTGGGCGCTGCAGTCGTCGACGTGGTGTATACTGCATCGTGAGCTCATCGAACAACACAGTGGGTCAAGAGTCAGCATAACTATCATTTCATTAAACTGATTAATTAGGTGGGATAAAATAATAAACGTGTCTGTCCATAGTGGTAAATATCCACTTTGATTATATATATCCAGACACTCATATTTCCTTCAAGTGACCCAGGAGCCTTAAAATATGAACTGAAAGATATTTAGTTCTAACCCCTGACTTTTGTAATAGCAACTATAACAATAAATAAGTTTGTAAAGCGAAGTCACTTGGTTTTTAGTTACTTCATTACATGAGTCACCATGATCAGCTGCCAGTGAGTAAGGAAATGTGGGAAAGTTGTATTTCTTTTGGAAAGACACTTTTAGTGACATTGATAGTCTTCACACAAAGAATAACTCAGAAGAGAGATCGACAGTACTATTTCAAAGAGTTTACAACAACTTAGACCGGTCAGTATTAGGACCTGTTTTCTTGAAGAAACTCAGAAAAGTGTGCTTCATCTGAAAACGAACGTGAGGTATGTGAGATGGCAAACGACATTCGACAAGGCGAATATGATAGTTGATAGTGACAGATGCTTCACAGTGAAAACGAGATGTTTCTAAATTCAGTGGGGATAGATAAAAAACAATATAAAAAAGGATTCATGACTGCTTTTCAAAGCAGGTCAGTAAAATCTCATAAAGTTTAAACTACTCATTGATAAATTTATAGTTTTCATCTATTCGGAATAGATCCTGAAACAAAACTGGTGATTGTGACTGTACCTCCTATGACAAGTCGTCAGAGAATAAAGTTTTTAAAGTTCTGTGACTGTCGAGGGTTTCCTTGCTACTTTTCAATTCATGAATAATACCCATCCAGACATAAACGAAAACAAAAAGACGTATTTTCAGTAAATGGCCTGTTATAGACAACAGTCAAAGATCAGCATAAATGCGAGGAACCCGAAAGAAACAACCTCTTTTACCTACCTGGAAAGCATCGTCTCAACTACAGGCGAATTTGACGAGGATGTCAAAGCAAGAATCGGAAAAGCAAGACAAGCTTTCACTACTCTCAAGTCTGTGCGGAGGTCAACAGCACTATTCAGCATCAAAAATAACATCCGGATTTTCAACTCCAATGTGAAGTCAGTGCTACTATACGGATGGATCAGAGACTTGCACTGCGCGTCATGAAGATCATCGGAAACAAACTACAGACCTTCATTAACAGTTATCTTCGCTCAGTACTGAAGATCAGATTGCTGGCGAGAAAAGATTAGCAACAGAGATCTCTGAGAGCGAACCAACCAGGAACCGATTGTGAAACAAATAGGCAGGAAGAAATGGAGATCGATTGGCCAAACTCTGAAGAAACCATCAAGTGATATCACTTGACAAGCCATTGCTCGAGTGGAACTCGAAAGGGAAGCGGGGTGTTTGTCGTCAGTGCGAGGGTAACTTGGAGGAGGTCATGTGAAGAAGAGATGAAAGCGTGTGGGCAAACTTGGAGATAGGTGAAAACTCTAGCAGAGAATCGAATGCAATGGAGACGCACGGCTGAAGCCCTATGTTCCTCTAGGAATTAAAAGGAACAATAATATTATAATATAGGCGAATTCATTTTACAATTTAGCTTTACAGCTGCATTTATACACGGTCTCTTCCTCAAGAATGAGGGCAATAATAAAAGTGATGAGTTGTCACAATCATAGTTGTTAGTGTTAATATTGGTCAATTAGTAAGAGGGGATGAGTAAATGTATTACAGTTACGTAATAAGATGAATAATTTAAAGTGTGATTTGTGATCAGGGTTCACTTTGAAACGAAGGAAGATATGGAATTATGCGACAGTTCAAAAGACGTACAAGAGTTATGAGGAGTTAGACAAAAAGACAAGCAAAGAAAAATGAAATGAGCAGAAATCGACAAAGCTGTCACCACACTGGCAGGAGTGGTTGAATAATGTTCTTTAATATGTGTATCTCCGCTTTTTTCTAACTGAATGGCTAAAGCTTCAGCAATGTGAAGGAGATAAACGCGTATAGCTTCTCGTAATTGATTCTTCTCTTTGTCGATCACTCTAAATTTGGTGATTGTTGATATGGAACGACCAGTTTTAAGAAAAAGGCATGAAAATGAATCGTCGAAAAGAAAATTTTCTTCGCTGTTTGTGCCTTTTTCTTATGACTCAATATGGGAATATTTCGTTCATTGAAGAACTCCAACGACCAGTTTTGACAAGGTGTTCGATTATCGCACTCCTCATAGAGCTACTACTACTCATCGAATGACCAGTATACATGGCTTCTAAGGCTTAGATATGATGGAGAAGATTTGTAGCTCAGGTGGAGGGTTTTGATGTAGTTGTCTTCTCTGAGCTGGATGGTTTATTTGCGAAGCTTTCATTTACCTACTAGGCAACATCTTCAGCGCATACTTCAATTTGTTGAAGTGAGCTTTTAGATTTCCCCACGAGTTTATTAGTCACCTCTTCTGGTGGCCTTGTAGAAAAGAAATCTTACACACAAAAGGTTAAACTTCAGCTCAAGGAAACAATCAGTACCAATACAAGTAGACCAGAGGGTGTGAAAACACACAAAACAACAAATCACTATCAACATCATCAGGAGAGATGACTAATAAACTCTTGGAGAAATCGAAAACCTCACTTCAAATTGAAAAATGCGCTGAAGATGTTGCCTAGTAGGGCAATGAAATCTCAGATAAACCATTCAGTTTAGAGAACACAACTACATCAAAACGCATGACTCTACACGAACAGGTGAATTGATATTTGCACACAGGAATGGTCACATGTTAGATCTTGCTCTTAGGGTTCTATAGACCAATGGACGACTGGACAACACCATTCTTAACATTGCTGAGAAGAATGTTTTTCTTAGAGATGATAAAATTCTTCTCTTCAGGATATCAACAGTTGGCCTGGAAATTTGGGCTACCGATATCACATGCTGAAAATTCCATACTTGTACCAAAATTACGGTGTGGAATCAAGCTATTATCCAAAAAATGTATCGCAATTTAAGTTTCCCCTGAAATCCTGCTTTATGTTCTCTTTGGGAACAAGTAATATTTCTCTACTCCTAACTTTTAGTTTGATATTCTTGTCAATGAATCTTGATGGGTATTCACTACATAATATTATCGCAACATATTGTATTCTTTTCATTCATCTGAAGTAGTAGCGAGGACTTTCCACAAGGATGCTGAAATATCAGCCCTTAAGTCACCTAATTTCAAAAATTTCAAGGTTAGTATTAGTTGTGTGACCTAAAAACTTCCACTAAGAAACTGACCATAAAGACTAAGTGATGTATTTTTCTCTTCAACACAAAAAACATCCGGTATCACATACCGTTGCCGACAAGAAGTCGACACTCCTTCCTGTTGCCATAAGTATCTAGCTAGATTGCAGAAAATTCTATAGAAATGCTATATAACTTCACTGCTTAGGAAACGAGTTCTCTCTATATTTAGACAGCTACTTAAAAGCCAGTATGAATTAAGCACGGTGAGGAAACAACCACATCAATAAACAATCCTACAGTGTTTAAATACCTCTGAATTGAACTGTGAAATCTGTTGATCAATATAAGTGAATCTTAACTACTTACTTTTTTTTAGTATTATATCTCGTTCGTTTCATTTTTGAGTTTGATTAATTGATGTTCTCCATGTCTGGCCACCTTTATATGTATCTATCAGTTCACCTGCTCTTGTGGAGCAAGGTATATTGACCGTAGCCAGAGGACTCTTTCTACACGGATACGAGAACATATTCCAGCATGGCTTTACAAGGGAGAAAGGAAGTGTGTGAGAAGCTCTGTTCTGGAACAGCTGATCGACTCCTGTCACTCTGCCAACGCTGACCATGGTTTTAAGATCATCTACCGAATCCATGCTAACTTGCCACATTTTCTTTGTTACAGACTTATAAAGACAGCGGAGGCCATGGTAATTCATGACTTTAAGCCAGACCTTTGTGTACAAAAGAAGAATGTATAATCTCTACTTCTGCACTGACTGTAGAGGGATAGACATTTATTTATTTAGTTTATTTCGTTACTGTGTGTACCTTTCCCTTATTCATACGATTATTATTATTATTATTCTCACTCTCAATTGTTCCCGCTTGTTCCACTAGTCATTCTAAATCAAAAATTATTATTTTTTTGCTTTTACAGTATTGAATTCTATCGTATCAGATTTCACACCATGTTATGTAACATTTTATATTCGCCTACTAATCCTATAATAATGCACCCCTTTCCAACATCTATACACCTTATGTATTATTCTATATGTGACACTCATTGTTTTGCTACTTGACATTTAATAATGATTATAATCACAAATATTTTAATTGCATTTCATACCATTATTATTATTATTTCGTGTGTTCACACTTTTGATCTATTTCCCTCACCGGATATAATTTCTTAAAATCCATGTATATACGATTGTACAGCTTGATAATAAATTCGTTGAAAAGAGTCTTTTCGCTGAATATTGTGATCTTAGATATTATATTTCCCAAAGGTAACATGGAGGAGATCGTGCAAGGAGGAGGTGAGAGACTACGAGCAATCGTGAGTCTAGCCAAAAGAGGACAGCAGGAAATAAAGCAAAGTGGAGATGTTTTGTCGAAGGTCTATCTTCCAGTCGAAACCCAAGGGAACAATAATGATAATAATAAAAATATAGTTAACCTGACAGCACTAAGTGGACGGTTATATCATTCTAAGTATCTTATTTATCCTCTCAGCCATTCAGTTGTCAGACAGCTAGACTGTTACTGAAGTTTACAGTACTCAAAATTATTCTTACTGTCGCATTACAGTTTCTCAGTACAGCTTTCTCAGTTAACATACTGATAGTGAAACATTTTCTTCAAATGTAAACAGGTTGACCAATAAAAACCATCGCTCATCAAAATTATCCTCTGTCTTCTCATTGGTTTTCATTCAAAACAATTTTATATCCACTAAAGAAAATGCCCAATTTATGGCAGAAGCAAACAGTTTTTGACGCTGTCATGTCTCTGAACACAAGTAGATTATGGAAAATTATATGGATCAGTTTTATTTTAATTATTATAATTGAAGTGATCCTTCTCATTCATACATCTCATCATCTTAAACTGGTACGATGAATTTTTTTTCCAATTACATTGATATTATCTCTTGTGTCGTTAACTAGAATGCTTCATGGCAAGTTGAGTTACTTGGAAATATTTTGAATTCAACAATACAAACTGTAAGTTCACATTAGAATATATTTGTATGTTTCGATAAGTAAGTGTACTTCATAACTATTGCAGTTACTAGTGTCCAATCAAAATATCCACTAAAGTCCTACAGGAGGTCAACCGCGAGCCTTAATACCTCAGTGGTAACATCTCTGACTGCAACGCCTACTGGGTGACGCGGGTTCGAATCTCAGAAGAGACATGAGTTCCTTTGACGTTGCAGGTACGCCTTGCTGACTGTTGAGTGCCTATTAGCACGAAACTTAGGTCCAAGCATGGCTTCCTGCCGATTGCCTCCAACCATCTAATAGTGTTCATCATTAACAAAACTTTATGAATTACGCAATACAATTTTAGCTCCACAGAGATACACCCACTTGAGAACTTCTAGCCCAAGTAGACTTAAAAAAGATGGACAATTATCTCGTTTCTTACTCCAGGACAAAGGTTTGATTATCGTAAAAGATTTTCTCTGTGGTTTCCAAATTCTCAACACGACAGGGATACGCCACTTAGCTAAATTGTCCCGATAAACAACTACACATATGTTCCACACCATGAAGAGATTAATGTGAGCACAGAGAAGTGTGCAGGGAGCATGTATTTCTCAAATACTTTGGCTCCTGTTGAGATAGACTGAAACTCGGTAAATCAATCCCTTTTATCGGGAATTAACCTCAAATATAAGAAAACGGCAGAAAAGTCTGGTGGTAATAGGATGTAGTGGATATCTCCACACTATACTGACTTAAAATAGCCAAATAACATATAAAGCAGTGCGCTGGCGGCTCGATGCTAAATTATGTGGTGACCGTACACTTCTTCTGGATTTGATTCACAGCTGGAGTATTTCAAAACCTCACCTAGCTCTCTAGCCGGCAGTTCCCGGAAAAACCACGAAGGTTGGATGTGTGTCTAGAAATTCTACCCAGTAAAAACAACACTCCCACCAAGGTGCTGAAGCTCTTTATTCCACCCGGGACGCAAGGGAATATAAGAAAAATGTCAATTAAGTGTTAATTGTGAAACTAATTTGATGGAAATATCCTCAGTAAAAGTTGATTGAGTACTAGAAATGATTGAAGAAAGGCTAACCACCGATAAATTTGAAATTCACTAAGTGTTACCATAGAAATCTCAAAAGATAAAAAATAGAACCCACAATGGTAATCTTTTTTCATCATTTCCTTTTGGAGAATAGGTCTTCAAGCCTCAGGTTTGAAATTTCAGTAGGAGTGGTGTTTTTTATGAGGTGGGATTCCTAACCTGAAGGCAAAATTTCCCTTTTTATAGGGCTTACTATCGGTGAAGTGCACTGGCTTGGAGCCTACCCCACACCACATGCACGGTTGGCGAGTGTTCTCCCCCTGAACCAGTTGCATCAAGAACATGACACGCCATGTCTCAAGTATCCAAATGTTATTTCTTTAGCTACACTGTTAAGTCTTCTGTATGTTGTGTTTAAGATTACCACAGATAACAGAATGCATTAATTTCCTCATACTGGCAAGTACTCGACGTTTTCCTCAAATATGTAACAGTGATAACTTCAGTTCTTGAAATAAGACTGCGACTGTTTTCCTTACTTTATCTCATGGATATCCGTACATTAACAAAAGTCGTTTAAAGTAATCACTCACACAGTGTTATCAAAAAAGGAAAGCTACCGTGGTCTCCTCTAGTTTGAATTTGCGCGAAATTACATCCAGAAAAGAAAATTTTCACAAATGCTCTTCATAAATAACGCACTTACAGCTTCGTGAATGAAACTGTTGCCACTCAATCTTTAAACTGAAATTCAGGCACTCCCCCAGGTGAGCATGCTTAAATCATAGTGAGAAGTGCACTGGTTACTAAAATTCAAAAGTGGAATAGATGGATAGCCAGTTATCTGTTTTCGATACTGTTGTACCAAGTAGATAAGGCTTATTGGCATTAGATCGTCTTTCGTGCCTACACCTCGCTTCTCTTCACTCCAGTGTGTCTCGGTCAGTGTCACTGACAGGCATAAGTCAATGGTAAAGTCATCTTCAGAGCGTGTTTGTGGACACAAGGGCTTCGGGGCTATGCGAAATCGCTTCCAATAAACTCGATTCAACATCGAAATTCTTAATATCAATCGGATCAAAGCATCCTAGGAACTAGAGTGTCATTCACTGTGCTCTTAATATGTCCTGAGTTCACATTACTCCCTAAGATTCAGGTATGGTCAGCCAAAAACTTTCGAGTAAAATGGGAGGTTAGCCGTCTGTCTGGCCAAACGAAACTTTTAAATTGGCGTTGCTTTACTCATTTTCAAGCTTTTATGAAACGACAACGTAAAATTTGGCCATAAAATATCTCTTCATTCTCCTCATGCTACTAAATTTAAAAATAAGTAGTATGTTTTATTTTCGATAAATTTCTAAACGGAGGCATTAAGTATAAAATTTGTGTTTACACAGTTCCATTAGTGTCCACAGGTAATTAACTCAACCATGAGCAATTTTTTAAATAACCCTTACAATAAGACTATTCCTGTGATGCGATAATAGTCACGCATGTGTTAACTTGCCTCGATTGGATAATTACAGAAAAAATTGAAGGCCTGTACAATACTGTCTTTAGAACTATCACTATCTTTCGGTAGTTCTTCCCATTTCAAAAATACCCTTTGCGCATCAAGTGTAATAAGGCGAGTGACAAATGCGAGGTGAATTTATCTGAAAACTTAGGGTGAACAAAGAAGGTGTATAAGTCTCAGTTTCCCCTCACTGAAAACTGTTACCAAAAACCTAAGTCACATCCAAAACGCCATTCTAATTTTCTATAGTTTGGTTTGTAAGGGTTAGTTATGTTTTTACGAGTTGATCACGGACTGATATCAGTTAGAGAACCATCGAAAACCAGGGAGTACTGGACAGCTGCTGTTTCATCCTAGTTTGGGAATCATCGACAGTACGCACCCACCACAAGGGTTCGAACCCAGGACCTTCCGGTTACAAGGCAAGCTAGCTCGCATGCCATTCAGCCACCACTGGGACCCAATCCAGTGGTCCTTGAATTATAACTTCTACCAATTCGTGATTTAGCGCGACCCCAACCATTATCGTTGGTGGGACATCCACCCACACATGTGACATCTAATTGGACCTCACTGGTCATGACTTCTCACTGGAACTCCAGGAAACTCCATCCTGTAGCAAGTCACTAGTGAGCATGAGATTAATTTTCTATAGTTTGGTTTGTAAGTGTTGGTTATGTTTTTTTTCGAAATACTTATTCATAGGCGTGTTCCACAGGAGTTTTATACTACGTGAATTAATTTTCAGACTGAATAACCGATAAATGAAATCCGTTTCAAAATGAACACTATGGCATATTAATAATGAATAAGTTTCAGTGACTGGGATGTTCACAAGACATAAGTAAAGACCCAGTGATTTGGGTAGTAGTACATAGGAACACACCTGCAATGAATAAAAATATCTATAACCGTATCATGCTCTTCATAATTTACTAATCACTAGACTCGTATAAACTATTCAACTTAAAGTTTACCAAAAAGGCATATGATCATCACTGTCACCATAGAAAAAAGCCTGAATTTCAAATTTCCGGCAATGCAAAATAAGTGAAGTGACTCACCAAGGTAAGACATAATATTGGTCTTTCAGGGAAGAGGCTCTTTAAGCCGAGTTTATCTTCCACTTTGGATGCACTATTGCATTTATATACAACCGCTTTTTCATGAAACAGGGTAATAACAAAAGTGATGAGTGGTCACAATCATAGTTGACAGTGTTAATATTAGTCAGGGCATAAAAGGGAAAGAATTAGAGTGTTAGAATTACACTATAAGATGAATAATTCAATGAATGAGTTGTGATCACGATGCATATAGGAACGAAATTTCCAAAGAAATATATGAGTTATGAGGAGTTTTAAAAATGGGCAAACAAAAATAATGTGAGTAGAAATCAACAGAGTTGTTACCATGATAGCAGGATTGGTTGAATAACGTTCTTTTGTGTGCATAACTTTGCGTAAAGCCGGATTTCAAGGGAAACTTAACTTTCGATATCCCTGGGAGAAGAATTTCATCATCTTCTCAGCAACTCTATGAGTGGTATTCTCCGGTCATCTATTAGTCTTCAGAAACCCTCAGGACAAAATCTAGCATATGACCACTTCTGTGTGCATATATCAATTCACCTGTCCCTATTGAGTCACGTGTGTTGGTCTTCTGACGAGTATCCTCTCTAAAAGTGTTCAAGAACACCAACCGTCATGGTCGCAGAAAGGCAGTGGTAGTTCTTTGAGGAGTGCGATAATCAAACAGCTTGTCGAAATTGGTCATTCCATCTCAACAAATACCGCTTACTATAAAGTAATCGTTAAAATAGTGAATAACCTGTCAAGAGCAATACACTTTCGTCTCCTTTGCACTGCTGAAGCTGTAGCACATAGAAAAACCGTAGCTCTGCACACAAAACAATATTATTCAATCATTCCTACCATCATGGTAACAACTCGGTTGATTAGCTGCAAATGAAAGGTATATAATCCATTGTTCTCACTTTACTTGTTATCTCTACATATAGAAACAAGCTGCCCAACAAAACTCTGCTAGGTGGATTTACTAGAAATGAATAACTCCAATAAAATTTGATCACCTAGACTTATACTGATTCGCTAATGTTATTTTCCCATTTTCAGGAATCGTACCATTCTCAAATCAGTGATAATACCTCAGAGTTCATTGAAGAGAAAGACATGATCATGGATTTATTTGAAGATATTGAAATATCAGTTTTGTGTGATATTTTTCATGGTAAGCATCCACTTGCACTGTACAAATCCTTTAAATAACATGTACAATTTCTGATCTTGTCAACTATAAACGTGGTCCGGGTTCGATAGCCAGCCGACACACTCTTAAATCTCTCCTAGCCAGTACTAAGCCTGGTAAAGAGAGACGGTTGATTGTTAGGCTGCCCAACCTCACTCCATAAAGAAATAGCACTGCTACTGGAACTTCAGAGCTCAAGCATGAAGCCCTGAGTTTCCCTCAGAACTCAAAGAAATGAAAGATATTGTCTTTGAAACATGTCAAGTGAATAAATGAGAGACTAGGAAGAAGAAGAAGAAGAAGAACAGGTTAATTAAGTTAGCAAATTAGACTCGAAAACGTGAAAACAAAGAAGCCAAAGAACAGTAAGCAGTTAGACGATTCTCACTCCAGCACTCAGTGCATTTCTTCCATTGTTGCAGAGTAGTTGTTCCCTCAGTTTGGTACTTGATACTGGGGAGATTCTATCAAAAGAAATCCAGATTTGTCGATATCAGACGGCTGGAGGCAGTCGGCAGGAAGCCATGCTTGGACGTGGGTTCCGTGCTAGTTGGCACACACACAAGTCACTAAGGCATATCAGAAACCTTGAAAGAATTCATGTCTACTCTGGGATTCGAACCCGTGTCATCCAGTGAGCTTTGCAGTCAGAGACGTTACCAGTCACTGAGCTGTTTGGGCTCGCAATTGACCTCCTTTAGGACTGCATTGGCTACTTTAATTGGACACTAGTCAGTAACCAGTCTAGTGTGTCTAGTCTTTTGTTTGGTGCGGATGGAAGGAACATGAGTTAACTCGAGGTTATAGATACGCCTTACTGACTGGTGAGTGCCAACTAGCACGAAACCTAGTTCCAAGCATGGCTTCCTGCCGATTGCCTCCAACAACATATTATCGACAGTTCAAAGTGCACCATGATAGCGAGCCACCTAGAACGCTGGCAACATTGCAAGCTTGACTGAAAGAATTCAGTCAGCACCAAACATAGGATCAGACACACTACACTAGTCACTGACAAGTGTCCAGTCAAAGAATCCAGGTTTATTGTCAAAAGCGCTTGAGTTAGAATAGGTGGTACTAGGTCTGTGATTTTAAACAAATAATGACAAAACACTTTGAGCACAGAATACTTTTCGCATCAACAAGATATCTGATAAACGTAAATACTGAAGTTGCTAGCAGGCCATTTAAATTCATTTTTGTGTGACAACCCAGAATATATTTGTGCTTCACACAAACCAGAACAAACGTACTTAGGTTTATTTTACTCATCACATCATTTATTTATATCTGATTGCTGATAACCTTCTAACATCTAATATCGGAGCGATGTCGATAATAGTCCCATATCGCTTAGATTAATAGCTGTAGTTACAAGCAGTTAACAGCATGAAAGAGAATTTTACTACCTCAAAATTTAAATGAGTTTTACTTTATTTCAATAATCTTTTCAGATGTCAACGCTTCGAATAAAATAAATCCACCCAACATCACTCTGTCCGAAGAAACCCTTTATGCCCGCGTCCGTCTACGTATTGAACAAGGTGAATGTACAAATCAAACTGTTTTTACAAAGTGAGAATAATTTTTGAAAAAGTGTGGAATTTGTTTTCAATATGGTGTAAATAAGTACTGAAGAAGTAAGCTTAACTATAATATAAGGTGAAAAGGAATGCAAATAGCACTAATTCAAATCATGATACATCGACTATAACCAAAATTATTAATTACTCCTTGTCCTTTTCTACTATGCTACTTGATTTATTCCACCTGAAATCTAGTCACTAGTTTTATTGCATGGAGGATTTCATCATGAGATGACATCAGTTAGAGAGCAATTGGAAAACCAGATGGGAGTACTGGACAGCTGTTTCGTCCTAGTTTGGGTCTCTTCATCAGTACGCACCCACCGGGGTTCGAACCCAGGACCTTCTGCTTACAAGGTTAGCGAGCTCGTAGACCACTGAGCCACTGGGACCCGATCCAAAGGTCTTTGAATTCTAACTTCCGCCAGTTCACTACATAGGGCGACCATTTCGCAATGTCGTCTTCGGTGAGTTACTGCCTCATCTTCAACCTGCTGTACCCCACTAGTCACTAGTTTTATTCCTGAAAACAGGATAGAACGTTTAGCGTTCACACAAAAGGCTGAAATTATTCTTTTGGGCAGACTGTGCGTATATAAATCAATAAGTAAATATACGAACACCAAACTTTGAACCAATAGCTTTTAGGCTTCCAAACCCAATTACTAATGCCAGTATTATCGAAGCCAATAATTTAGGTTGGAATGACGAATCCCTCAAAAATACACTGAACTTATTAGTTTCATGAGATAGAATTTGATGACTCCATTATAGATAAGATTTTATTTTTGTAAATCACACGGTGTTATGCAGTAATATTAACTGATGACCACGTTTCGAGCACAAATTATTGCTGCTCATAATCATATCAAGTTACTCAAACAACTTTTTCCTTCATTTATATACATGAGTGGAATTGATGATTAGATATTTGAATAAAAATCAATACGGGATAATGTACATTTAGAAATAATAATATGACTGTTATTGATCAAATACAATCAGATGGGAAATAAGACGAGTGTTTTTTATAGTCAAAATAAGTAACTTGTTAGAATGTTATGATGTATGTGAATTGAATTAGAATTTTAAGATTAGTTATTATCCTCCTGTGATTTGGCTGGCAGTAATAATATCTTCCACTCATCTCTCTGGTATTTGCGTTGAGTCACTTCTGTTGCATGTGTTGGGTGTAGACTCGATGAACCAGGCAGGATTCAGTAATCAATCTCTCTCTCCACCTACATAGATTACTTCTTAGAATTTTAACCCTATCCCACCCTATTGTGTGGTTGTGTGTTAATGCATGCAGTGCTGAATATTTTTCTAAGTTACTTATGTTCTCGGGGTCAGCCATTCTAACTTTAGCTAAATTCTTATGTTCTGACAGGCAGTCGCACTACCCCTGATCTACTGGTTTGACTGACCTATGTAGTTGACTTAACTCAGTCATTGCAAGGTATTTTGTAAATTATATTGTTTTGTTTAATTGGTTCCACCGGGTCTTCTAGCCTACAAAGCTTGTCTTCGAGTGAGTTTGTAGGTTTGAATACCACCTTAATCGCTGCTTTCTTAAGAATCCTACTTGGGGAGAGTCTCAGATATCCCCTCCTTATATGGTATAACAGTAGATGCCTTATGTTCTCCTTTATTTATCTTATCATTATTAGCTTCACCATTATTTTTATTTCGCTTTTGACCTTTCCCGATCTTCCTAATGAATAGGATAGTTATTGGACACCATGTCATTTCATCGTTTAGGTCTTTTCGGTGCCACTTAGTACTACTGCTCGGTTTGTCAGACGCTTAACTAGGCTTGCTTTTTAGAGATTATGGATGAGATGATTTAAAGCCTAAATATCTATTAGGAGAATGCGTTGGCTTTTTATAAACGCTAGTGTGTAGTTTACCTTCTTCCCTTCGTTTTATTTTACAATCTAAAATGATAGCCAATTCTCCTTGTTCAAATGTGAATTTTATTCCCTTTACTAGTGGGTTTATATGTGTTAAGAAGCTCGAAACGTGGTCATCAGTTAATATTACTGCACAACACTCGGTGACTTTATCAAAATAAAATCTGATCTGTAATGGAGTTATACTTTATCACCACAGTGCCCAAGTTTTATGCTTATATCAATAGAAGTTGATAACACCGTCAAATATGCAGCTTACCTTCACATCTACTTCAGTGGTTTGATGAAGCAGTCAACATGATGTCCTATGATCCGGTAAAGATCACCAGTATGTTGTATGACTGACGGTTAGTGAATTGGCATGCACATGAATGTAGAAACACTGAGAGGTAACTAATCTGACTATATTTCACTCACCATTTAGACATTTATCAAATAAACATGATACGTTTTGGCCGTATTTATGCATCTAAATAGAGTGAAAGCTTAATACTAAATCACACATCCCTAATTTGTTGTTTGGGGTGTATTATAATGTCTGATATCTTGAAGAATCAGACTGTAACATTGAAAAAGTGTATGTTCAGCGCTGGGTTTTCTTCACTCGTAGGTTCCTTCTCACTGATTTAAGGATGTACTCAGCTTTAACATCTGATAGACAATAACAGGAAGAAATAATGCACTAAAGACTTCCTACATACCAATTGTATTGTCCTCATATAAGTCATTGTAACGGCAGAACACAGAGATATTTAGTAAAGGGATTGTTTATTCAGAAAACCAGATACACTGGTGGCAAAATGCAAAAATCTTACATCGAAATCTCATATGCACAAATTCTTCATATAGTACCGCTTCTTCCCTACTCATTTCCCGTTTTCCAAATTGTTTCACAAGGGTCTTCTTTTGTAGAAGACATCATACACAATTTAATACTTACAGAATCTCATTGTAACAACAGAAGACAAGGGCCAGGCAACAGAACGTTTATTACGGAAAATCAACACGTATTTATAGATTTTGATGTCCATTATTGTAGGTTAATGTTAGTAGAAAATACAGTCTGTTGATTGTTTGTTTCTCACACAAAGTTAACTTAGCATCTCTTGTGGCTGTGTCAGTTCATCTATATGTTAACTGTATCCGCCTGTCCATCTTGACCTTGTTTTCACATGACTAACATTGACTTCAATTACTGTCAACCAATTTGGCTAGCAATCGTCTCTTACCACACTCATCCCCCCGTCAAAGACTTGCGACTGAAGTTGGTTCGGTCTTCTCGGTTCTTGGGGCTTTGCTCTTTTGTCTTGCTGTCTGGAACCTTGGCGCTTGCGGATGTTCACTTGTTTCTCTGTATTTACCATTGCGATTGTGTCTGCGTAACCCCATCTCAACGTGACAATATATGGTCCTTCCCACTTTGGTAACTGTTTGCCTGACCCTGTCGCACATTCGTAGGTATTTCGCCTCACACTTCCATATGCTGCTTTCTCCTGACCTCCCAGCAGCGTCCCAAGTAGCAGCCTCATCGCTGACAGATCTTGAACGCCACTCAACTGCGAAGAAGCCTCAAAGTCCTGCGCGAAGATCCATATGTCTCCATCAAAAACTGCAGGGCATAGGCTTTCCATTTGTCGGTAGGCAGCGACACCAAATGTAACAACAGAAGACAAGGGCAAGGCAACAGAACGTTTATTACGGAAAATCAACACATATTTATAGATTTTGATGTACATTATTGTAGGTTAATGTTAGTAGAAAATACAGTCTGTTGATTGGTTGTTTCTTACACAAAGTTAACCTTGTATCTCTTGTGGCTGTGTCAGTTCACCTATATGTTAACTGTATCCTCCTGTACACATAAGTCTGCAGAACTGTCAGTCACACAAAGAGTGGTAATTTATAACCCCTTGTGCAATCTCCCTTCATCTATGATGAAGTGATTTCCATATTAACAGATCAACTGTATAGTTCACTTCACTACATTTACTCCATTGAAGTAAGTTACGTTTAAGTACTATAAATAGTAGTCGAGAAGAAGAAGGTTTTCGATTTAATCTCCATGAGGCTTGATGCTTCTCAGCAAGGACACATTTGTGAACTTGAGGAATAGTATGAATATCCTTCATTTAGTACTGAGGATGTATTAGTCATATCACTCAAAACACCTGGTCAACTGGAGTACACCGTTTAACTCCGTAAAAAGGGTTTGGTGAAGTGTGAGCGGTCTCTGAATAACGCATGATCGAACTTCAGGGGAAAGCATCAATTTCATCAAAACTTCATATATGCCCTATGATCGATGATAAAAACTTGAGTGTCATGGTGTTAAAACTTTTAAAACTACATTTATATATGTTATTACGAGTTGATCACGGAGTGATATCAGTTAGAGAACCATTGAAAACCAGCTGGGGCTACTGGACAGCTGTTTCATCCTAGTTTGGAAATCATCGACAGTACGCACCCACTGCCAGGGTTCCAACCCATGACCTTCCGGTTACAAGGTAAGTCCTTATCTCATTCAGCCGCCACACGGAGCCGACTCAATGGCCAGCTCATGAATTCTAACTTCTACCAATTCATGATTTGGTAGAAGTATGAAATGCAACCGAAACCTTTGTGATTATAATCATGGCTAAATATCAAGTGGCGAAACAAATCATGCCATGCATAGAATAGTTCATAGGATACATAAATGTTGGAATGGGATGTAAAATTACATGATCAGTAGGCTAATCTAACACGTTACATAACATGGTGTGAAATTTGATAAGATGAAATTTAACATTCCCAAAAAACCTTTTGCTTTAGAATAACAAGTGGGATAAGTGAAATAATATCGGAAAAAATTCAGAGTGAGAATAATAATAATATTCGACATAATACGGGAAGCATATGCAAATTGAATACACCAAACGAAAAAATAAGTAGAACCGAATTACGAATCGGGGGTTATCGTACTTTGGCATACAAGGATTATGACCATAACAGCTGGATGAGTTGAACAAACTTCCTCTGCATACACAGATGTGGCTTACCTCTTTCGATGGTCATAGCTTCAGTGTCAGATTCGTAATGATTTGGGCAATTTACTTTTCGCCCTGCGGATAACTTTAAAGTAAGGAGCTGTAGAGGTAGGGTGACTGGTATAGACCAGATGTTCAATAATCGCGCTTAGCATAGCCCCACTCCCACCTCTTCTTAATTACGCAGGATAGTATGATTACAGTTACGAATATTTTAATTATGCTTCATACTATCATTATTTTATGTTATCACACCTTTGTGCCACTTTCTTCACGAGATATAATTTTTTAAAAACCATGCATATATACGATTGTAGAGCTTGACAAGAAATTCTTTGGTTTGTAAGGATTAGATTTCTTTATACGAGTTTGGCCACGGATTGATATCAGTTGAAGAACCATTGAAAACCAGCATGTAGTACTGGACAGCTGTTTCATCCTAGCTTTGGTAATCATCGGCAATACGCACCCACTGACAGGGTTCGAGCCCAGGACCTTCCATTTACAAGGCAAGCTAGCTAGTGTACTACTCAGCCACCATTGGGACCCGACTCCTCAGTGGCCAGCCCATGAACTCCAACTTCTACCAATTCGTGATTTAGCGCCACCACGTACCAATGTCATCAGCGGGAAATCCATCCTCATACTTGACCGGTTGGACCTCAGTGGTCACGAGTTATCAATAGAACTCCAAGAAACTGCGTTCTGTAGCAAGTCGTTAGCAAGCATCAGGATAGAGTTCCCAGGAATTCTGGTGAGAAGTCGTGACCAATGAGTTCCATCCAGTCAAGTGTGAGGATGGATGCCCCCTCCGATGACATTGGTTGGTGGTCGCGCTAAATTCTTTGAAAAGAATCTCTTCATTGAATCAATTGTTTTCATTTCAATTTTGACTCCAAGATCTTAGTAAAAACCGTCACTAAAATCCAAGACACGCATCTTATCAATATTGGAACTTATCGAGTGGATAGGCCAGTACCTCAGTGCTAGTATCTCCACTCAGCTTCAAAACCCGTCAACCAACCACATCACATATCATGAAACTCAAGTGACAACTTGTAAACAGAAGAAACTACACACCAAATTAAACATGATTTTGAGACATAAGAATTATCAGTTCAGCTTCAAATTCCTGTAATTCATTAGCATCACCAACGTATCAAAATGTGTCTTTAAAATGCCGACAAATGCAAAGATCGCATAATCAGAACAAATGAAATTCGATATGAATTGTTCGACTTATTTTTTTCTTTTGTCTTTTTGTAGACACAATTTTGTTGCTGTTGTTGTTGTGTCCGGGAATAATAAAACAGATCACATCACATTGTGATATACATTATTTCGAAAACTGCTTAAAAAAGATTCCTAATACACAAAGAAACTCTTTATTTTTGTGGTTAGAAACATTTGAAAGTTAGATAGGAGTAGTGAAAAGTTATCAACATATATAAATAGGTACATGTTATACTGACTTTGAAAATATAAAATCTCTGTGTTTTTATTCCAGTGGATATCTCCTGAAACTAGGTAATAACATACCACCAAGAGAAGACTTTTGTTTTATGTCAATAATGTGTTAGTTTATAACTAGTTCTCTCTGACTGGTCTACAGCTGGTTGGTCAGTTTGAAGAGTACTCTTATTAATGGAAATATTAACTGGAAGGCTTACTTAGTCGAAATATATATGTATATTCTCAAGAGTTGGTTTGTAAGGATTAGATTTGCTTTTTACGCGTTTCACCACGGAGAGATTGATATCAGTTAGAGAACCATTGAAAACCAGCCACAGAGAGTACTGGACAGCTGTTTTATCAGTCTAGTTTGGGAATCAATAGTTCTCTAATTGACATCAATCCGTCGTTAAACTCGAAAACCCATGATCTAATCATTACAGACCAACTATAGAAAATTAATCTGATGCTTGCTAGTGACTGTCTACAGGACGCAGTTTCCAGTGAGGTTGATCCAGTCGGGAGTGGAGATGGATTCCCCGCAGATGACATTGGTTCGTAGTCGCATTAAACTCATCATGAATTGGTAGAAGCTGGAATTCATGGGCTGGCCATTGAGGAGTCGAGTGCCATTGGTGGCTGAATGGTATACGAGCTTGCATTGTAACCGGAAGTTAGTGGGTTAGAATCCTGCCAGTGGGTGCGTACTTCCAATGATTCCCAGATTAGGACGGGGAAACAGCTATCCAGTATCCCCAGCTGGTTTTCAATGGTTCTCTAACTGCTATCAATCCATGGTCAATCTCGTAAAAAGAAATGTATTCTGTTGTATATTTTTCAGACATTTACTAAATGAAATTATTGTTTGCTGATAAACTTTAACTAGCTTTTAATCGATATTGTTGATAACTCTAATTTGAACGTGATTGTAATTATTATTCCCTTGAGTTCCGAGTGGAATATAGAACAACACATCTCTGCTCTGTCCTATCCTCTGCTGTCCTCTTCAAACTGGGCCACGATTTCCTACAATCTCTCATCTCCTTTCCCAACTCACACGGTCTCCTTCATGTCACCTTCACTCTGACGACCTACTCGTCGCTTCCCATTGGGATTCCACTCAAGCAACGGCCTGCATTGCGTGCGATGTCATTCGGCGGCCACCTTAAGGTATGCTTGACCCATCTCCACTTTCTCTTACGTATTTGCTGAGCGATCGGCTTTTGGCTAGTTTTTTCTCAGCCAGAGTTTCTTGTTACCTATTCTTTCTGGCCTGCCATTTGGTCTTCAGCATGGAGCAAAGGCAGCTGTTGATGAAAGTTTGCAACCTGTTGGAAATGCTTTTCGTGACACGCAGCGCAAGTTTCTGACCCGTATAGAAGAACCGACTTCACATTTGTATTGAACAGGATCCGAATATTGTTCCTTATGCTTAATGTAGGAGATTTTCAGATTGGTTTCGGGTTGACGAAGGCGTATCTTGCCTTTCTGATTCTGGCTGTCTTTGACATCTTCATCCGTTCCCGTTTGCTATGGTTGAAACGATAATTCCTAGATAAGTGGAGGAATTGACCTCTGCTAAATCTCTCCCGTTGATGGTGATTAAAAGTGATTACTGAAATGAAATCACTAATATTTACTCTTAGAATCACAAAGAGACAGTCATCGTTATCAACATAAAATTATGCCCATTACCTGAATAATTATTAAAAACTAGGTAGCATAGGAAATTTCTTTTCATTCTAAACTAAACTGTACCCCTGATCCCAATCATGTACCTCAAATAGAAGTCAGAAGTCACTGTCTTATAATGCCTGCCAGTTGGTTTCACCTACTGTAACGCTTGCAGCAGTATCTTTCAAGCAAATGGCTTTATCAACTGCTCGTCATGGCGAGTGTGCACTTCAGTGCCACTAATCTGCTCCTTCTTACTCCAACGAAAATGATCAAGAGGACAGACACTTTTCTCTGTTTCCATTAGCAGGAGTTGATCTACTGGAATAGTTAAACAGAGAGGACGAAAGAATATCCATTTGTAAAGTTGGCTAGTGGTTTAGGATTTGTCAAAAATATGAAGAGCGCAGAACTTTAGATCACTGGTTTCCAATTAACTGTTTGAATGATAGCTTGATGATTGTGATGCCTAGATGATTTGAGTTCAACCTAGTGTCAGAGTTGAAGTGTGCATTTCCAAGTAGGTGGAACTAAGCAAGGAACAACAGTTTACCAATTCAGTGGTCCACCGATTGACGTCCACCAGTGACGGAAACAGTTTTAACATAACCGTCAACTTTCAGTAGTTGGTTTGTAAGAATTAGATTTGTTTTTACGAGTTGATCACGGATTGATATCAGTTAGAGAACCATTGAAAACCAGCCACTAGGAGTACTGGATAGCTGTTTCATCAGCCTAGTTGGGGAATCATCGGCAGTACGCACCCAACACAGGGGTCAAACCCAGGACCTTCCAGTTACAAGGCAAGCTCGTATACCATTCAGCCTTTTAACTGGAAGCTCCTGGGTTCGACCTCATGTGGCGGGTGCGTACTGCCGATGATTCCCAAACTAGGATATCGCACGCCGAGTGGAATCCAAATGGGAAGCGAAAAGTAGGTCGTCAGAGTGAGAGTTACATGGAGGAGACCGTGCGAGTTGGGGAAGGAGATGAGAGATTGTGGGCAAACGTGGCCCAAGTTGAAGAGGACAGCAGAGGATAATACAGAGTAAAGATGTGTAGCTGAAGCCATATATTCCACTCGGAACTCAAGGGAATAATAATTACAATCACGTTTAACTTAGATTTATCAACAATATCGGTTGAAAGTTAGTTAAATTTTATCAGCAAACAATGATTTCATTTAGTGAATGTGTGAAAAATATACAACAGAATATATTTCTTTTTACGAGTTTGACCACGGATTTATATCAATTAGAGAACCATTGAAAACTAACTACAGGGAGTACTGCCAGACATCTGTTTCCTTCGTTCTAGTTTGGGAATCATCGGAAGTACGCACCCACCACAGAGGGTTCTAACCCAGAACCTTCCAATTACAAGGCAAGCTAGCTCGTACACCATTCAGCCACCACTGGGACTCGACTCCTCAATGGCCAGCCCATGAATTCTGACTTCTACCAATTCGTGATTTAGTGCGACCACCAAGCAAAGTCATCGGTGGGAACTCCATCCTCACTCCTGATTCGATGGACCTCCCTAAGCATGACTTCTCACAAGAACCTCAGGAAAGTGAGTTCTGTAGCAAGTCATTAGCGAGCATCAGATTAATTTTCAATAGTTGATTTGTAAGGATTAGATTTGTTTTTCGAGTATGACCATGGATTGATGTCAGTTAGAGAACTAGGCTGATGAAACAGCTGTCCAGTACTCCTTGTGGCTAGTTTTTAATGGTTCTCTAACTGATAACAATCCGTGATCAATTCGTAATTACTATCAACACTCTTTTAGGATTTGTACATATAGTTTGTTAAGAATACCAAATACGTAACCAACTTTGAATGGCTGAATACTTTACTGTATATTTTTATCTAACTTGTGACACAAGTCCAGTTATCTAACACTGGCAGGGACTTTACTCCAAAGTGACTTCTTTTTCTGGAACTAGTGCGTCTTCAAATGAAGGTAATTGTTTGAAATGTGACTAAGACTACTACTTGGTCAGTCTCTATTCTACTGACTGGAAGTTCAGTGCTACTATCAGTTTCGTACTGATCTGAATGGCTTTCAAAGTCTTCAGGCTTCAATTCTAAGGTCATATGATTAAAACACAAGTAGATGCAGAATAACTTACTACCGACTCAACGCTTGGTTCTATTTCGAGATGGTCAAGTTAACACTCCTTTTATCGTAAAATTCTTTTGACTACTCAATTTGGTTAGTAGTATAAATTACATTAACAATGAAGTAATTTGGTATATGGTAACTATCATTGGAATCCAGAATGTGCATTTCGTCCCATTTGGGACTCGTCAGTTGGATGTTCCTGCTTTCCCCAGTATGCGATATTTAATCTACAATCATCTGCTGAAAGCCTTTTTGCAATAACGTGCAATTTAACTAGAAAGCTTCCCTGGAACATTGAATTCAGACGAAAAAAATTTAATAGCCATATTGGATTTTACCACCAGTTCACTAATTAACTGAGTCGCCATTTTTCAAGTCAGACATTTTATCGAAATGGCCTATGGATTATATGATTTGTTATCACATTTATTAATATTCCTTTGGGTCCAATATGGAACGTTAGACTTCAGCAGCACATATGTATTTCAGTCTGTCTATTTTTATTGATTTAAGAATAGAACTTGTGCACTGTGGTAGAGCACAACTCACACACACACAGTGTTATACAGTAGTATTTATTGATGACTTCTCGAGCACAATTTATCACTGCTCATAATCATATCAAGACACTACTCACACAACTTTTTAACTTCGTTTGCATAATTCCATTATTTTTCCTCGCTTGACTTGATTGGTAGTAGTGATTTCCACCTTTCTGGTATGAGTGATGAGTCCTTCTTATTGCACGTGTTGGATGTAGACTCGATGAACAAAGATTCAGTAATCAATCTCTCTCGCTCTCCACCTACCTAGATTACTTTTTAGAATTTTTACCCTCTCCCACCCTATTGTGTGGTTGTGTGTTAATGCATGCAGTGGAGTGTAGTGCTGAGTTTTTTCTAAATTACTTATCTTCTCGGGGTCAGCCATTCTTACCTCAGCTAAGTTCTTATGTTCCGACAATCTGACTACCTCCAACCTACTAGTTTGACCTATGTAGTTGACCTCCCTCACAGTCATTGCAGGGTATTATGTAAATTATATTATTTTGTCTAATTGGGTCAACCTACAGGGTCCTTTAACCTACACAGCTTGTCCTACCTGAGTCAGTTTGTAGGTTTCGATGCCATTCCAATTCCTGTTTTATTAAGAGTCCTACTTAGGGCCTCAGATGTCCCCTTCTTATATGGTATAACAGCGGTTGACTTACATTGTCTCTCATTTATATTATCATTACTAGTTCCACAATTATTTTTATTTTGCTTTTGGTCTTTTCTGATCTTCCTGATGAATTTTATAGGATCGTTATTTGATACCAACGCTTATTCTATCTGTTTTATTTCATCATTTAAATCTTTCCTTGTGGTACTTAGTGCAACTGCTCGGTTTGTTAAACACTTAACTAAGCCTGCCTTACCAGCTAAAGGATGAGACGAATTAAAGTCTAAATATCTATTAGAATGCGTTGGTTTTCTATAAACACTAGTGTGTAGTTTGCCTTCTTCTATTCGTTTTATTTTACAATCTAACATATCTAATTCTCCTTGCTCATTTTCGGCTTCAAATGTGAATTTTATTCCCTCATCTAGTGAGTTTATGTGTGTCAAGAAGCTACAGATATGTTCTGTTTTTAACACTGTAAGGAAAGGTGGCATCCACATATCTCCACCATATTATCTTTGCAGTAGGATTAAATGTTTTAAGAGCCATATTTTCCCAATAGTTCATAAATATATCTGCTACACCTTCTGTTTGTCTATATATTTTGCCTTGGAATTTAAAGATAGTAGATGTGAGGCATAACTGAATTCCTAAAGTAATTTTTTTCAATGGGCAGCTTTGTCCTATGAGTGAGTCCAGGATCTGCAGTTAGTTCTTTTTCAACTGCTTCTAAGGCTGCCATATTGACTGGTATATTAGTATGAAGACTAGTTATATCAAAACTAACCATTGTTTCATCATTCTGTGGTTGAATGTTATTTAGTTTATGTTTCACCTCGAATGAATTAGTTAGTTAGAGTTTGAACGATCTCCAATGGGGCATAATATTGGAGCTAAGTATTTTGATAAGTCATAAGTAGGGGTATTTTTAAAGTTTGGATGATTTAATTTAATTCAGTACCTAAAACTAATAATGCTAGTCTTATATATGGTACTATTTAAACACATAAGTTAGGTTCCCCATATGACCAGGTGAAATCTACTTATGAATTATCAAAACACTTAACTCTGATATTATGCCCCATTAGAAATCGTTCAAACTCTAGACTAACTAATTCATATGAGATCACAAATAATCTAAATGATATTCAACTAAAGAATGGTGAAAAAATGGTTAGTTTTGATATAACTAGTCTTTATACTAATATACCAATCAGTATGGCCTTAGAAGCGGTTAAAAGAGAACTAACTGCAGATCCTGAACTTACTCATAGGACGAAGCTACTCTTTGAGGAAATTTTTTAGGAATTCAATTATGCCTCACTATCTTTAAATTACAGGGCAAAATATATAGACAAACAGAAGGTGTAGCAATGGGACCACCAATATCCCCTATAGTAGCAGATATCTTTATGGACATCTTGGAAAATATTGCTCTTAATACATTCAATCCTACTCCAAAAATATGGTGGAGATATGCGGATGACACTTTTACTCACATTGTTGAAAACAGAACATATCTCTAGCTTCTTGAGACACACAAACGCACTAGTGGAGGAATAAAATTCACATTTCAATCGGAAAATGAAGAAGGAGAATCAGCTATGTTAGACTGTAAAATAAAACGACGCATTTTACTAATAGATATTTAGACTTGTTTAGACTCATCTTATCCATTATCTGTGGAGGCGGGCTTAGTTAAGTGTCTAACAAACTGAGCAGTAGCACTAATTTGTACAACAAAACACCTGAATTGGTGGAATGAAACAGATAGAAGAAGAAGCGTTGGTGTCAAATTACTATCTCATAAAATTCATTAGGAAGATCAGAACAGGTCAAAAGCGAAATAAAAATAATGGTGAAACTAATAGTGATAAGATAAATAAGAAAGAATATAAGGCATCTATAGTTACACAGCATAAGGAAGGGACATCTGAGACCGTCTCTACGTAGGATTATTAATAAAGCAAGAATTAGGGTGGTATTCAAACATACAAACTCACTCAGGTATTACAAGCTGTGTAGGCTAAAAGACCCGGTGGAACCAATTAAACCAAACAATATAATTTACAAAATACCTTGCAATGAATGTGAGTTAGGTCACCTATATATGTCAAACTAGTGGATCTGGATTGGTCAGATTACCTGTCAGAACATAAGAATTTAGCTATGGTTAGAATGATTAATCCCACCCGTGAAGATAGGTAATTTAGAAAAATATTCAGCACTTCGCGCACTAACACACAACCACACAATAGGGTGGGATAGGGTAAAAATTCTAAGAAGTAATCTACGTCGGTGAAGAGAGAGATTGATTACTGAATCCTGCCTATTTCATCGAGTCTACACTCAACACATGCAACATAAATAACTCAATGCAAATACCAGAGATATGGAAAATATTATTACCACTAGTCAGTCAAATCAGAGGAGGCTAATGAACAATGTTAAAATTCTATTTCAATTCACGTACATCGTAACATTCTAACAAATTACTTATTTTGACTATAAAAACACTCGTTTTATTTCCCATCTGATTGTAATTGATTGATAACACTCATAATATTATTTCTGAATGTACTTAATCTTATATTGATTTTATTCTAATGTCTAATCATCAGTTTTTACTCATCTTTATAAATGAAGTAGAAAGTTGTGTGAGTAGTGCTAGGATTATGAGCAGTAATAAATTGTGCTCGAAACGTGGACATCGGTAAATATTATTGTATAACACTGTGAGACTTTATCAAAGTAAATTTTTAACCATAATGGAACTGTTCATTTTTAGCCGGCTGCACAGCTGCCGATAAGCTTCGATTTCTTTCTCACAGGACCTCCTCGATATCACCTTCGGACTTAAGCCCAATTGGTATTTCCTATTCTAGTTCCACTCATGGGTCTGGGGCACTACTTCACCCAACAGTCTCCTCGGCGTATGTCCAATCAATCTTCGTTTCTTTGTGTATATTACTTGCACGATATGTTCTTGGTTGTTTCCTTCCCAGAGTTGCATGCTTATAATCCTTTCCTGCTGGCCATCTGGTCTTCAGTATGGAGAGAAGTTAGCTGTTGATGGAAGTCTTCAGGGAATTAGAACGGTCTATAAGGAAAACACAAGACCATAAACGATCATAGTGTGACAGAATTGCTTGCAGAACTACTCTTCACTTAGTGACCTAAATACCCCTATAAAAAATTATAGAATTTGCAGACTTTTTGTATATCCGGTTTAACGACAGCCCATTACTGTCTTCATTTTGCATTTCCAAAGTCATATTTTACTTATTTATTGAAGGTAACATTTAGGTGGACTTTGAAATGTTATTCAGAAGAATAACAATCTATCTACTGATTTACTGTCTTCAGTAATTTTCCTTTGATTACCTTTCAGATGGGTGAATTATAGCATAGGACTTGGGGTGAATAAATTACGGTATACTATAGTTCCAGAAGATTACAAATGGTTAAATATCACTGGAGTGTGTGCTGCAGTTGAGCACATGAACTACACTTCTTACAATCATGTATATTCTGTTAGATTTAACGTTGCACGTTTTTTATCACAATATCATGGTGATAAACAGTTGCTTAAAGTTTGTATTTTAGAACAGGTTAGTTGGTATTCAATGTTTTTGAATAAACTGTATTCATAATCTTCTTTGCAAGTTAACATCCGTTCTGTTACATTTGCTTGGTGTGCGAAGCAAATGATTACCCCCAAAATACATATAAACAAATACCAAAAAAAGTGGGGAACACTAAATATAAGTTTAAGGGCTGATAGATATCAAGTGTAGCATTGATAATTGTGTAAAACATGGGCACTGTGGTAGTAAGCAATTCCGTATTAGTTTGTTCACTAGATATATCACACAGTGGAGAAACAGTATTATTTACTGAATGACAAAGTTTCGAACACAATTTATTGCTGTTCATAATCATATCAGTTATAATCCTACGACTCCGAGACTTGAGTTTTACAGTCTTCTTTGTTCTCTCCTATTTGTCGTAGGCGTAGTAGAATTTTCCAGGTATCCGTTTGGACAGGTGTTAAATCATTCCCATTACACGTATTTGCAGTTGATTCGATAAACAAAGCTTCTGTTATCCATCTCTCCCTCCAACCTGTGACATTAGATTTTAAAACTGTCATTTTATCCCATCCAGCCTATTGTATGGTTGTGTGTAATTGCATGTAGTGCTTGCGATAGCTGAACTATTCTCTAGATTTCTTATCTTATTCGGGTCAACTAATCTAGATTTTGCTGCTAGGTTTTTGTGGTCTACTAGTCTGACTGCCCCTGTTCTACTGGTTTGACCTATGTATTTGACCTGAAAATCATTCCAGCAGGGGTGTTAGATGGACTGAATTGTTTTGTTCAATTAGCTCCACAGAATCGTTTAAATGAAAAACCTTGTTTCTAATTAGGTTTCTGGGTTTGAATGCCAGCCACTTTTATTCCTACCTTGATAAGAATTCTGCGTAAGGTTTCCGAGGTTCCTTCTTTGTATGGAATTACTACGGATGATTTGGATTTCTTGTTGTTGGTGTCGTCATTATTATGATTACTATTATCACTACCACTACCATTATTATTGATTTTATTTTCACATTTTCCTACATACTTCCTGATTAATTTATTAGGGTTATTATTAAGTTTCGAAGCTTCTCTCATGTGCTTCACTTCCTGCCTTAGATTTTCTTTGGTGCCACTTAGTTTTTATGCCCTATTACTTCAACATTTCACCAACATTCCTAATTTTACGGACACAGGATCGAATGATCGGAAATCCAAATATCTGTTTGAATGTGCCGGTTTCCTGTAAACACTATACAATAGGATGGGATAAAATGACTGTTTCCAAATCTAATGTAACAGAGTGGAGGGAGAGATTGATTACAACGGAGGCTTTATTTATGGAATCAACTGCAAACAAATGTGATTTAACGGGCGTTTGGACCCCTACGACGACAAATGGGAAAGCACAAAGAAAATTGGTAGAGGTTGGAATTCGTGGGTCATCGGATCAGGTCCCAGTGGCTTGATGGTCTACGAAATCGCTAGCCTTGTAACCATAAGGACGTGCGTTCGAACCCTGTCGGTAGGTGCGTACTGCTGAAGCGGAGTCCCAAACTAGGCTGAGGAAACAGGTTTTCAGTACTCCCAGCTGGTTTTCCAATGTTTCTCTAGCTGATATGAGCTCATGATGAAATCCTCCAACCAAAACTATCAAACTCAAGTTTCGAAGTCGTGTTATTATAATTGATGTGGTATGATTATGAACAGTAAATTATGTTCGAAACTTTGTCATTTAGCAAGTAACAATAGTGTTTTTCCCCTGTATGATAAATCTAATAAACAAATTAATATGAAAAAAGTATTCTGGTCATAGGAACAGTTATGAATATCAATGCTGCACAGATGAAAGTGTTAACGACGATTATAAAGTGTACAGGTGGAGTCAACATACATACACAATTTACTAAATATCATGTAAAGACTGTTAGTGAGGTGAATTGCATAGGTCAAACTAGTAGATCGGGGTCAATTAGATTATTGTAACATAAAAATTTGTCTAGACCAAGAATGATTGACTCTGCTAGAACCTAGAAACAAGCTCAGCCATCTACTTGCAGGTAATCCCAAAACAAGTTGAAGAAAGCGGTTAATCACTGGAGCTTTGTTTATCCATTAAAACACCGCACACGTACAGTTAGAATGGCGAAACGCCTATACTGTGGAGATATGCAAAGTGTCAACAAACAACGACAAGGGGAAGTTGGAGACAAAGAAGGAGAGACTAAATAGATGTGATTATGAGTGGCAATAATTTATGCTCGAAACCTTGTCATCCATTTGTTAATACTACATCATTGTGTAATTTTTAAAATAAACCTATCTAATATGGAATAACATAGTTAGGCGTTTTACGTTAATTTTCAACAAGGCCTCCAGAGGGTGATACTATAATTCCCTGTTAACCCATTGTTCCCCTCTAGAGTCAGTATCCCTGCTGAGCAGACAACACCTCGGTGACTTCGCAGCATGAAAGTGAGCACCCCATGCCAGGCACCCCATTAACGCTCCCGTAGCGGTAGGTGTTTTCTCACCCCCACTGTCCAGGTCTCAACACCAACCGTGGCTGCTTCTCAGATGATACATACTGCCCCACCTCAGCGGTTCATGGCCACTCACACGGCTTGGTCACATAATTGCACTTCCACCTTGCAGGAAGCATACAACCACAGTCCTCGGATTGGGACATTTCCTTACATGGACGTAAGGCCGGCAAGGGCACCTAGAAATACCGACGATCCTCTCACCGCTGGTTCCCCTCTGCTGACCAAGACAACAATGACTGAGGGATTTAATTTTCACTATTAAGGCCCCCTTCAACTCATCTCGACCCATGAATCCATTCCACATCCCGAACCACCAGATGTCCGAAATGCTCCCTGAATAGAGACGATGGTCATACACCCCTCTTGGGGCAGTCGTACAAAGATGTTCAGTCTGGTCTGACAGACTGGGTCCCTGGACCGCGGGCGCTTACTCCCACGGCTGGTCTGCTCCCACTAAATCATGAGCGGAACCGTGACTCTTGCGCGTCCGAGCAACAGTCTAATCTCCTACTGATGTTAGAGCTCAAGAGGTTCTCGGGGAATAATATGAAAGATTTGCAATCCAAGGATCCAGTTCAGTGAACACCAATGGTCACACATGATTTCTACTAGCGATTACTGAGTTCATTGGTAGGACGCTCGCCAACCACGGGACATGTGGTTCCGGGTTCAATCCTTGGCGGACACACTCCTAAACCTGTCTAAACCGGTAGTAAGTCCGATAAAGAGGGAAGGTTGAGCGTGAGGCTAGCAATCCCACCACCACACTCTTAACCGAAACTTCAAAGTTCTACCTAGAAGCCCTGCGTCCCACTGGTAATGAATGATAAAGTGAACGGCTACCTTGTTGTAGTTTATAAACCAGAAGATATTCGCTTTCTTGTCTCCATGTTAACAGCTGCCATGCCAAAACGACTACTCAGTATCGTTTTATTTTCAACTGTTAGTATTATCGACCTGTTTGGCTTTTATTGATTTTAATAAAGTAAACTATCTTTCTGTCAGAATAAATGCTTAAGAGCATACTAAAGTCAATTAATCATTTGAATGTAGAATAAAATTCCTACTTATCAAATTTTTTGCTTACTTGATCGATTTTTTTAAAGTGAAGTACTGTTTAATAAGTTATTATTATGAAGTAACTTACATTTGATGAGCGTATTTTGCTCTCAAAGTATCTCATAATGACACTGATGATTACGTTGATAAACTAATCGATTCAGATGAAAATCAATAGTGAATAGATGATGGATTTTGAGCGCACCTCACTGTCAATCAATAATATGTAATTCTCTTTCTTTTATTCTATGTGAGCACATTTGTACTCACTCACTCACTCACTTGCTCAGTTAGTCAGTCAGTTAGTTAGTCTATCACTTATGGTTGTTAGGCAACCTTAAGACTTGGTAAGCACACTCATGCATACATACACAGGCACATAAACACTCACAGAGAGACAAATATTCACAAATACAGCTACTCAAAACCCCACACTTATATATATATGTATTAGTTAGATGAACTGCTTTATTCCTTCATAGTATTATAGCATAACTATAATCTCTCTATTACTGAGAAATGTATTTCTTTTTTAGTATTTTTGTGTAATTTTGAAAAATAGAAAACTTTGACAGTGAAAACTATTTTGTCTAAAAAACGGGAGGTTATTACAAAACTTAGTGGTGTTGTTGTTTTTGTTTTCCTTGTTCTCTTTTTGTGCTTTTGAATTTGAATTTTTGAAATAGTTTTAAAGTTTTCTGTTAGCTTAGATGCTGATGTTTTTTGTTTTGTTTTTGTAATGTCAGTTTTGATTGAATGAATTTATACATAATACAAAATGTTTAATATGAAAACATCCTGTGGCGGCTAAACTCTTAGCCTTCTGGGTGTAGTAATTAGCTGATAGATTAATTTTACATAGATGCTTGAAACAAGAAGGTATCAGTTGAAAGATAGACAGCGCTTTATCCAATGCCATTCCTAATTTTCCTGACCTCTGTGATGACAGTGTCAGTTACATAAGGGGTGTGGGAAACATTGCAAAGTAGGACAGAGTGACAGAGGCGGAGAGAGAGAGAAATGAGATCTGTTTTTCAGTTGTGTCTACCTAATTACCAGAAAAAAAGTAGTCACCTCATTTATACTACTGATATGAATGCACAGATAAGTAGTGTATACAAAGTCAGAAATTCATCTTCAGGAACAGTATAATAGGTTAACATTTTCCGAATGAATATCAGTTCCTTACAGTAGCTGTAATGCAGTGTGGCGTGTGCTACTGATAAGGTCTATCAGTAGTATATAAAGAGACGTTCATCGTCATAAAAATACCAAAAAGCGGAGACACATATTTGACATCAATGATAGCAAATCAATCAGTATTGTATCGAAACATGGGGGACATGGAGAGAAGACAAAAAAACAAGATGAAGGGTAGACCTTCCGGTGTGGTTAAAATTTATTTTGGTAAAGTCTCACAGTGTTATACTGGTGACTTTTCGAGCACAATTTATTGCTCATAACCATAAGGCATCTGCTGTTATATCATATAAGGAGGGGACATCTGAGACCCTTCCTACGTAGGATTCTTAATAAAGCAGGAATTAGAGTGGCATTCAAACCTACGAAATCACTCGAAGACAAGCTCTGTAGGTTAAAGGACCTAGTTGACCCAACTAGACAAAATAACATAATTGACGAAATATCTTGCAGTGACTGTGAGTGAGGTCAATTACATAGATCAAACCAGTATATCGGGGGTATTCAGATTATCAGAACATAAGAATTTAGCTAAGTTTAGAATGGTTGATCCTACGAAGATGAGTAATTTAGAAAAAGGATCAGCACTACATTGCACAACATGCATTAACAAACAACCACACAATAAGGGGGGGAAAGAGTCAAAATTCTAAAGAGTAATAAAGGTAAGTGGTGAGACAGGTTGATTACTGAATCGTTGCCCATCGAGTCTGCACCCAACACGTGCAATAGGAATGAGTCACCACTCATACCAGAAATATGGAAAATAATACTGCCAATCAAATCAAGCGATGAAAAATAATGAAATTATATAAACGAATTTGGAAAGTTGTGTGAGTAACATGATAAATTGTGCTTGAAACGTCATCAGTAAGTATTACTGTCCAGCACTGTGAGACTTTATCAAAATAAATTTTACTCACAAAGGAATTATACTCTACCATGGTGCACAAGATGTATTATTATATCGAAGAGTAGAAGTAGCACAACACGGAAGACCTGTGAAAATGACGGTTTCAGATACAGTGTACATAATTTCCCCATAGAGCGATACCAAATACCAAATAAACATTCCGTTACCAAGTCTCTTGTCTTCTGCCGTTACATCAATACTTATTGTTACCTCAGGTTCCGAGTGGAACACAGGGTTTCAAAATCACACCTCCATTTCATCTTGTTCTATTCAGTCCTCTTCATCTGGTTCCAGGATTGTACAGGTGTCTCATTTTCTTCTCACACAATTTCCTCCATACCACTAGTGGACCAAATCCAAACTCATCGTTTCTTATTCAGGTTCCACTAGAGGATTGACTTGGCGCGCGACGTCATCCGACAGTCTCTTAACCTTGTGTTCGATCCATCCACATTTCATTCGGCATATCTCCTTAGCAATAGGTTCCTGACTGGTTCGTTCCACCGAGTCTCTTGTTGATAATTCTTTCTAGGCGTTTATTTGATTTTCTGTATTGAGCCAGACAAGCCAGTTGTTGATAAAAGTCTTCAGTAACCTGTGGGAAATACTTTTGCTGACACGCGCAACAAGTCTATGAACAGTATGGAAACACTGACTAACTGGACATTAGTGTCGGGAAACCGGATCGTGTTTTTATGGTGAGTGTAGTACATCCTCACAATGGTTTCTAAGTAATGAAGGTCTATCTTGCCTTTCCGATCCAATCTCTCACATCTTCATTCGTGCTGCCTGTTGTTGAGACAATGCTGCTCAAATAAGTGAATGTGGTAACCCCCTTGAAATTTCTCCCAATGATAGTGATTGATATTAAATCAATTGTGTTCTTTGGGCTGGTGTAATCTGAAAGTCTTCAAGTCAGCAATTGGACATCATGAGAAATGGTTATAATTAATACACTATTTTCACTTGGTGTAAATGATAATAAAGGTTTTTGTATTTCCCAATGAATGAAAAACAAAACGATATTGTTGCTCTTACTGACGTTTCGCTATTTAATGCTAATAGCTTTACCAAAGCATTATTAAACCGGAATTTACAAAATCTCAGCATATATATAACAAAGAGTTAAGGGGTGAGAAAATAGACTTAGGTTAAGTTAAAGGGGCATATTGAAAGTCAAAATAACAATGAAAATCACTAAACCAAATAACAATGGTATGTATAGTATCTAAACCAAGTTTACTAACTTGATCATCGTTCCTCATCATGGGGTCATTTTTGCGTTGTCAAGTTGGTCATTTGGTAAAGATAACAAAACCAAGTGTAGATTGTTGCATTTGATCAGTGTGTAAAATTATAAAAGCAGCGTGTGTTTACATAGTGAACTTGCATATCACATTCGTGTTGATTTTGTCACTTCATGGGGGAGGGAGGTGTTGTAGCCATGTTAAATTCTGTTTTAGTCCGTCATTCCTATTCAGACCATTTGGATTCCACTTGATATGAAGTGCTTCCGATATTAGACGTTCTTTGTGATTTCTGAAGTTTTTCTGGATTATTTCAATATTGTCAAAATCAATTTTGTGGCCTGATTCTATAGCGTGTAGACCTATGGCTGATGATTTTTCAAGTTTTTGCAATTCAACGGGATTTCTCGGTAGTCGAACAGATGCTCTACGGTGTTCATTTCTTGTGATTTTGATTTCTGGAGATGTTTGTCCGATGTATATCGGATCATATTCCAAGCATTTTATTTTATAGACACAATTAAATAGAGAATCTTTAGAGATTGGTCTTTTATATGGACAAGGTTGCTTTGTTGTGTGTTTGATGTTTTGAAGAGAACTCTAATGTCGAGCTGATTGAGTACTCTTCTGATATTGTCTGACATCTCTGCTCTATATGGAATGACAACTGTTGAGGCCCATATCTTCTGAATAGTTTTTCAACTATATTTAATGTCAGTGTTGATTTTGTTGATGAAGTTCGTTGGGTAGTTGTTTTGCTTGAGAGTTTCAGTAATGTTTGATATTCCTTCTTCTTTTTCTTTCTCATCCGTTATCAGAGTGTTTGCTCGTCAAAGAAGACTTGAAACAACTGAAATCTTTGTGCTGATGGGATGTTATGATTTGAAGTCTAAATATTTATTGGAGTGGGTTTTCTTCGTGAATATGGATATACTAAAATGTTCGTTTTCCCTCCTCTTAACTGGGCAGTCTAGAAATGGTAGTTCACCGACGTCTGGTTCTGCTTCCGAAGTAAACGAGATCTACACAGTTCATTCCTGGAGAAAATAAACTGTGTATCTCCCAGAATCCAGTTTACTGTTAAAAGTGAACTTGGTTTGGACATATTCACTTGGTGTACTTGGTATTTTTCAAGTATCCCACTTGACTTAAGTGTTCAGCGATTTCAAACATTTAAACTCATGGTATTCACTCATTCAGAACCAACAGCTTTTAAATCTAATCTACAAAGGTAGTTTTTTGTCTATTCTTTTCCTCTCTTCAAGAACTGTCTTCACTGGATAGACAGGTCCAGACACTGTGGACTACAAGATATCAGTGATGTAATTCATCCAGAATTTCATTCTTTAACAAGTAATTGGAATCGTTCAGGAGGATGGATAGCTTTCCTCGAGTATATAAACAACCTTTGTGATCAAAACCTCCAGGGTCACGGATTGATGAGTAAAAATGGTGAGTTATTACCAAATTTTATATTGTTAAACATTACCGCGAGAGTCTTTTAACCCTACGCAGTACATTCTATGCCCTTTGATTTATTCATATTATAAGTGTACGAAAGTAAACCCCATTTCAGCTAAACTGCAAGTTTTAGGAATTCCACATGATCTATCCTCAGAAAGAGTGTGCTGAATAAGTTGGTGTATAAGAAGCCGGTTGAATGAACAGCATCAAGGAGCGATACCTCACAGACTGCCATTAAAAGATCAAAGTCTAAGGACACTACTTTCACTTTAAGGCAGGTTTCCAAGAATAGTCTGTAGCCTTAGAATCATAAGTATTATAGATATTCTAACTGAAGAAAATCACATTAGTAGACTTTAAGCTTCAATGCTTATCGGGCTGACGGTAACGTATATTTAACTGAATATTGAGTGCATATACTTCTTCTGTGCTGGAATCTTCAGTTTTTCGAAGAGCAGATTTAACAAGAAAATGAGTAACCATACTTAAAACAGCTAATGACATAGATTACTCTTCATCATTCATAGACGGACTATACACAGACCATATCAGTTTCACTAATCTCATGTAAGAAGGTAAGCATCAACAACCCTGACAACAAAATATAAAAGGTCAAAAGTCACCTTGATTTTATCGATATACAGTCGGCCTATGTGACAAGAAAATATTCAAGTATTGGCTTTGTAGGGATTTCATTTAACTGGTTGGAGGACTTCATCATGAGTTGACATCGGTTAGAGAACCACTGGAAAACCTGCTGGGAGGACTGGAAAGGTGTTTCGTCCTGGTTTAGGACTCTTCAGTAGTACGTATCCACTGCCAGGGTTCCAGTCCACAACCTTCTGCTTACAAGACTTGCGATCTCGTAGACCATTACGCCATTGAGACCCTAATCAATGCCCGCTAGCAACTGGCCCTATTCAGGCAGTCAACCTGGGTCTCTAGTGAGAAGCTGTGATCAGCAGGGTACAGCAGGTTGAAGGTGAGGACAGTTACTCATCGAAGAAGACATTGTGAAGTGTTCGCTCTATGTCATGAATCGGCAGAAGTTAGAATTCATGGGCTGGTCACTGGATTGGGTCCCGGTGGCTTAATGGTCTACGAGCTCGCTAGCCTTTTAACCAGAAGATCGTGGATGGGCACCCTTTCGGTGGGTGCATACTGCTGAAGCGGAGTCCCAAACTAGAACGGAGGAAGCAACTGTTCTGTACTCCCAGTTGGTTTTCCAATGGTTCTCTAGCTCACGTCAGCTCATGATGAAACCCTCCAAGCAAACAAGCGAATTTAACAGCTGGTAGCGAATTGTTAATGCTAACTGAATTCCGTACGTCATCAAACTAGGTGACTTACCATTTTGGTGCACTTCGAATCGGTGTTGGGTGGTCGGAGACAATGGGTAGGATGCAATGAGCTTGAAATTTGTGTTTTTTGGCACTAATCAGAAGGGTGTATCTGAAACCTCGAGGGACTAATATCCCCTTAGAGATTCTAACCCATGTTATCCAATGCTGCGATCAAAGAGGCTGCCATTGAGGAATTCTAGACAACGGAGCAGTGGTAGAATTTTCAATCATGACTACGGTTATACATGAACAAGTTAATAACTCCTTCAACTCCACCTGAAAGTGGAATTACAGGTTTTTCTTCATATTATCATTATGGCGACATAGGTCTCTCAGTGAACCACAAGAGCTTGATCAAACGGTAATCTAAACATGACAACTGACCAGGATTTTTATTCTACTTTCAAGATAAGCAACAAAGCCTGATAATTCACTTTTATAGAAGTTACAAGATGTTTTGTAATTCAACTGTACTCTGAAGAAAATCTGTCAAAAACCTAAGAATTCTTAAAATTGACAAATAGTCAGACTGTGGTGACGCATAAGTTGTTCTTTATCCTTTAAAACCTGAGTCTGTCTTTATCGTCCTGAGTTTGTAAATAGTTACTTTCAGATATCTAATCACCACTATCATGTATGATATCATTTATCCGTCCAGGTGAGCCACTTACAATTTTCTCATATTCATGCTGATTGGACAGTAGGCAAGTTTTGAGATTAAAGCCTCGTTATTGATGGATAGTACGTCTTAGAAGCACACAAACAAGGTCCTAGTGAAGCATTTCGAATGCCTTTCATATCCATTTTTGATAGAATGAGGCCAGTTTAGTACAGGCATTCAGCTTAGCTGCTATCGATGTTGCAATAATCACTGCAAACTAGCCTGAGCTGAGTTACTTGAATGGACATCCACCAATAGCTATTTATGTGATGTTAGTTTATAAGCTTATATTGGGGTAAGAAGTATCTAGTCATTATTTATTATTATTATTATTGCTTCCTTTGGTTTCTAGAGGAACATAGGGCTTCAGCCGCACGTCTTCATTGCGTTCAGTTCTCTGCGAACATATGCACCTGGCTCCACGTCTGCCCACATGATTATATCTCCTCTTCACATGACCTCCTCTATGACACCCTCGGACGACCAACTCGCCACTTCCCATTCGCGTTCCACTCGAGCTATGGCCTGGCCTGGCGTGTGATGTCACTCACTTGATGGTTTGTTTTCTCAGAGTATGGCTTCCAATCCGACCATAACTGGTTCCTGGTTGGTTCGTTCGCTCCCAGAGATCCCTCCCTGTTGCTGATGTTTTCTAGCCAGCCATCTAATCTTGAGTAGTACTGAGCGAAGACGGCTGTTGATGGTGTGTAGTTTGTCCGAATCGCCCTTTGTGATGCGGCGTGGCGCCAAGCCTCTGATCCGTATAGTAAATAGCACTGACTTCACATTAGAGTCCAAAATCGCGATCTTATTTACCATGCTGAGTGCTATTGATCTCCACACAGATTTGAGAGAAATGAAAGCTTGCCTTGCTTTACCGTTCCTCACTGTTTTGATATCCTAATCAGTTCCTTCCACCTCTAGTTGAAACGATGCTTCTCAGGTAGATAGATGGGTAGATGAGGTTGCTTCTTCCAGATTTCTCCCATTTATGCTGGCTGATTGTTGTCCGTTGCTGTTGACCAGGAATCTTCACTTCTGTTTCCTCTATGTTCACCTGAATTCCTATCTTCTCTGGATGCTTCTTCTGCCAAGTTGTTGCTTTTCATGTGCACACCTTCCAATTTGTTGGAAACCAGACATATATCACTGGCGAAGCCTAGATACTCAAGATTTTTATATGGGTTACGGATTTGCAAAACTTACGTTATTTCCCCCTTTGAGCCGAATAATTTCAGACAGGACATAATTAAAAGTGATTTCTGCCATCTGATAGATGACCTCCTCAAACATATATACTCGACAAATATCATAGTGCTTCTTCGTGGCTTGAATGCACAAGTTGGGTGTCCAAATACATAGGCCGGTTGTTTATTTGGGCACAGGTCAAACAACAGGTAGCATAATCTACAGCTTTATGGAGTTCATGACGTACTTCTAGATAGCATCAACTCCCGGCGCAGCTATTACCACAATCCTAGTTCGAATCCACCCTCTAATACTCAGGTTTGGACTCAATTGGATCACACTGATACAAGACTAGAACCTTTTATAAATCAATTGTTTGGATTAGAAATACGCTTTAATGTGCCCCAGAAATCCTCTGTTTTTCTGGTGAAGATTACATAGGTTTTCATAAACGAGTTGATGCAAGTAAACTAGCTGTAGCTGTCACTGCAGCCAGACACCAAGCCTAACTTGAGCACATTATAGGTTGCTTTTCTTTCGGTCTGTGTTATCCAAATGTTCTTGATAAGCATGCTAACTTGTTTTCATTCTGCTTTTTCTCATCGGTATTATTTCTCTTATCAATATATTATAATTATTTCATTACTGAGTGTAGTGCGTCGCTTGGTGCTCATACTGTACCAAGTCTGGGGTATAAATAATCACTAAACTATCTATCCAACTGATGTGATAGTATGTTACTGAGCTTCACGAAGTGGTTTTTCAGATATCGTGTAAACACTGCTAATTACGAATGTAGAACAACAGTAAATAAAAGCATGGACTTTATCTGAACTACTTATAAGTAGTCTAAATTAATATACCAAATATTCAATGAAGTCGTAAATTATTACATTTCAGCATTATGGACTTAATCTTGGGTAAACAATATCTCTGTCCTTTTGAGGTGGAGTAGCTTCCTGATTACAAACACGTTTCTCAAAAATTCTGTGATTTATTGGTCACCATAAGGGATACTACGCATCCTGATAGTTGGAATAATGAGTTAAACCAAGTTGAAAAGGTAGTCACTTTTAAAGAGCGCTTAGATTAGTTGTTTGGAATCAGATACAATATACTACTTACGAAATCTTGTAAGTAGTAGAACGCACCACACATTTTCCTGACTATATTTAAATTTTGTCACACTGGACATTTGAATGTTAACATGTATTAAAATAGCAGCAGTGGAGTACAACTCAAATTCTTTCGTCTTATTTTCTCCAAATTCTTATTCATCTCATTGCTCAGTTAAACTCTATTTAATACATTTTTCGTATCCCTTACTTGAGACCAAACTCTCTAAATTCGAAATCGCCAAATGCTGATGATATTTGCCGTCTGATACAGAGCAATATACTTCATTTTTACAACGAAATAACAATAACATGAAGACAGATAAAGTACGTTTAGTCTATCTTGGTACTGTTTTCGCACAAATCGTGAAACCAATTAGAGAAAACACCAAGTTACATCAGAATCTAAATGAACTTAGAGCGAATTTCGGGTTGTTTACTAATTAAGAATCTGTCCGTTAATATATACCTAGAATATGGATCTTCTGATATTCAATAGTGATATCTAGACTAGTTCAGTTTAGAAGTCATGGAGTTTTCTAAATCGCCTGTACTTATATGCACTATGAAAATGAGCAGTATACGGAACCGATTGAGAAGCAGCTCACAGACGTCTTGAAGAGAATGAAAGCCAGTCAACTAATCAGTGGCGATATCTATGACCAGATCCGGCCAACAGGTTCACGAATACCAAGATTTTATGGCATACCAAAGGTACACAAGGTTGGTCTCCCACTTCGTCCAATTCTGGATATGTCAGGTTCTCCCCCCCTACCACTCTATTTTGAAATGGATGGCAGATATTCTTGAACCTGTAAGGAAACAATTATGCATTCACTGGCTGCATACAAGACCTGAATGTATCTAGTAGTATTATACTGTCCTTCGACAGTGACTCACTTTTCACCAATGTCTGCTATATATATATATATATATATATTTTTTCCTTCACGTTCCCCAGTGGAACATAGGGCTTCAAGCTAGTGGCTTGAAGTTTCTGTAGTAGTGTTTATTTTACAGGATGGGGTTGCTAGCCTCATGCCCAACCTTTCCTCTTCACCAGCATTATTTCTGGCTCAGCGAGGTAAAGGCGTGCGTCGGCTGGGGATCGAATCCCGGACCATGTGCATGGTCGGCGGACGTCCTAACCGCTATACCACCGATGCATCATATATATATATACATATATATGTATATATATAGATAGATAGATAGATAGATGAGAACCATCTCAATATTGGAATAGCAACAGCATATCTGAAGGAACTGCTACTGAAATGCACTCTGAACGTCCTAACTTTGGTGCAGACTGAATTCTGTCAATCAAGTTTGCAGTGTAGCCATCGCGTTAGGCAGCTCACCATTACGGTGTATTCTGAATTATTCCTATTAGATGGTTGGAGGCAATCGGTAGGAAGCAGTTTCGCACCCACTAGTCAGCAGGGCGTATCTGCAACCATGAAGGAACTCATGTCCCTCCTGACATTTGAATCCGTGTCCAGCTTCCTGCCGACTGCCTCCAAACATCTAATAGCAACATGCTGGGATTAATTTAAATAATTTATAGTGAGTCAATCTGACTCGGCGCTCAAATTATTCCAGGAAGTTCGTAACACCTACGGTCTGGAAATTTATGATCTAATAGCAACGGTTGAGAGTGCACTGTGATGACAAGCTAACTAACTTAGTGGCCACGTTACAAACCTGACTGGTAGAATTCAGTAATTTCAAAATTCCCATTTACGCATTTAGAAAAAACAACAGATTGAGCGAAGAAATGTGCATTCCTTTTCAATTAGTTCCTCATCATCAGCTGACGACTCTACACTAATATATATAGTTTTTTACATCAAACATTTTTACCAATCAAGTGGTTATTTTAGTTAATCAGTTTCAGGTATAGGCTGGGGTAAAATCAAGAGGTTAAAGGTCATCAAAACAAATAACTAATATATGCTAATTAGTAACTAGATATCTAAGTTTTAAAAGAGGGGTGAAAATTAACTGCGGAATTCAAGATAGGTTGATACTTATGCGTTGGCAAAAAGTTACTACATAATTAAGAAATTTGTAAAATAACAGTGATGACTAAGAAGAATAGGATGACTCAGAAGAATTACTTAAAATACAAACAAACAAGTTAATAGAATTAGCTAGAATTGTAAAAATTGTAAAAATTAACAAAGTCGAAAGATAGTTACAAGGGTAGGGAAATAAATCGTTTTTAAAAGCCTAATACATATTATGTAGTTGGACATGACAAAGGAAGGGGCTGTACAGAATTCTTTTGAACACAGATTTTACTTGTTCAGATGAATTCCGATTACCTCTGCTGTATGTAAATGTCGTACTCGTAGACTAGAATTGTAAAAGTTATAAAAATTAACAAAGTCAAAAGACAGATACAAGGGGAGGGGAATAAATCGTTTTTAAAAACTTAATACATATTATGTACTTGGACATGGCGAAGAAAGGGGCTGTACAAATTTCTTTTGATCTGACGCATAGATTTGGCTTGTTCAGATGAATTCCGATTTCCTCTGCTGTATGTAAAAGTCATACTCGTAGACCATGAGGCGACAGGTTGTGTAATATACGATAAATAACTTTGAAGGCTTTATTAGAGTCTATTTCATGTTCAGTATCGACGAGATGAGCTACTATTGAACTGCGTATAGCTTTATTCATACCTTTGCTATACCAAGATGGGAGGTGTTCAGAAATTCCACGATGATCTTACCTGATCGTACGCCCTATGTAACTAGCTCCTCCGCAAGGGCAGTTAAACTGGTAAATACACATGGAAGGAGAGAAACAGGGCAGTCTGTCGTTATTTCTTGAACTAAGTATTGATCGGCTAGTGAATGAACATACAGCATAGCTTAGCTGCATAGAAAGTCTTTTCTTCGCTCAGTCTGTTGACAGAATTCAGTTTGCAGCAAATAAAGGACTACAGGCATGACACCACTTACCTACTACTAATAATAATAACAATAACAATAATGATAATTTGCTTTATTCCAAAACAGTACATGTGATACAGAATGGAATTCTCAGCATTTTTACTACAGTATTGCATCCAGTTAGTACATTATCAATAAATAGAATTCTACACAGATTAAGCAAAATCTCACTTCATTATTACAACAACACATTGGCATGTCGGTAGCAAAGCCAAATTTGAACAGGGTTTGAAGGTGTTAGAAAAGTAGGTGCTGTCATATTTACTGGCGTAAGCGGAAGTAAGAAACAAAGCAGCACATAACGGAAAGAAGAAAAAAGAGAGAGACAGAAAAGGAAAAGAAAGAAAGAAAATGTTGTACCTATAAATGATATGAGTTGGAAAGACGAGGTCCAGTTGTTCTACTGACTATTTATTGAATTATAGGTGTCACGCCTGATGCTTTCTTTATCGCACAGAACACGAGCTAAGTAGGGTATGGTTGAGTTTTTGTACTTGCTAGTGCGAGCATTTAATTTTCTATATAGGCTTCTTGTTTTGCCTGATGAGATGCAAGGGGAGGGGAGAGTTGTGAGTGAAGAGGGTGGTGTGAGTTAGGTAAAATGGATTTGGTCAATTTTTCACATGAGTCCATGTGCCTGTCAAGCAGAATATTAACAAGCTGCTTAAGTGGCACGTTGCTTATCCTGCTGACAACCTTTAACATCCTGCATAATATGTTATAGTCTTTCTTCAGTAGCCCTGGAAAAACTAAGGGGAACAATAGAGAATAATGGGCAGAATGCGAGAGTTAACGAATTGTAGGCGTAAGGGTTGGGTCATACCAGAATGTTTTAACTTCTTGATGTAGAAGGTAAGACGGAATATTTTCTTAGAAATCGCCAAGATATATGAGACGACCAGGAAAGATCAGCAGATAGAATGACACCTAGGTATTTAATTTCCGACTTGGTTTCTATTTCAGTGCCGTCTATGTTGCATGCCTCATGAGAGCCAACCAGTTTGTTTTGGTCGGATTTATGCCTAAAGGTGAAATTGACTGTTTGGCATTTGGGGGGTTTAGGGTAAGACCGTTTTCCTTGGACCACTGGCTGATTTCTGACAGAAAGCCATTAAGTTTAGAGCAGTCACTTTGACATTTGACAGGCAAAGATACAGTCAGGTCGTCAGCATATTTGACAAAATTAATGTCATTTGAAGATGGTAAGTCATGTAGAAAGAAAAGAAAAGAGAAGTGGGGAGAGTACAGCACCTTGGGAGACACCGGCTTCATTGAGTACAGCAGAGGATGATTAACCTTTGTATACGGTGTACTGCTTTCTGTTAGAGAAGTAGGAATGCAACCAGTGTGTTCGACCAAAGTATCTAACACAGACCCACAGGGGGTCAATCGTGAGCCCGAATAACTCATTGGTATCGTCTGTTACTACAGCACTTGGTGACACAGATTAGATTCTCAGATGAGATATTACTTCCTTCATAACAATTTCTACTTTTTTGCATCTGCTTCGTTTGGTTTAATCAGCTTGAAACATGATGTTTACCGCTTTATCGGATAACTTATTAATTTGGTAGTATTTTCAATTTCCCTGTTGCATCACTGGAATAGGCATTTGGTCGAGTTATACTCTCTGAGACGTTTCACCGGTAGTAATTTTACCTTCGTACCACTACCATACACTAAACCTAGTCATCGAATTATCGAAGCAATGACTGTTATCTCTATTTCCTAGTATGACTGTCACATTTAGAGTTCTTATCGTAAGGGTACACATCACACTTAGTGGGTCACTTTTAATGGAATATTCCAAAGAGAGTCCAACAGAAAGTGTGTATGACGTTATTAAAATCTTAAATTTAACTGCACAGCAAATAATTATAAGGGAAACACTTTATTACTAGGTCAAATAATGTAGCGAAAAAGTCCACAAAGTAATTATCAAGTCACGCGTGAGGGCGGATACTCCTCGATGAAAGTGGCTGACGGTAGCTATATATATATGTATTTCAAAATGACAGGCATCTGAATTCACAAGTCAATGGACTTCGTCTCAGATAGCTGAACAGTAATGTCTTTGCCTCGTAATCTGAAGGCCATGATTTGGATCATGAGTGAGCAGCTGAGGAATCCCAAACTTGGACCAACCACTTATTTATAGTCATCTCACTCATGAATAAATTTTCATTAGCTAAATTCTTTACCTTTCAGTACCATTCTGACAATCATCCAAAACTTATGACAAATGGTTTCCAACACGTAACATATAATCGATGCTGGTTGATAAACTGCCGAATTTACTTTTCTGTGCAATTTGTAACCAATATACTGGGTCTATCCAGCTAATAGAATCCCTGAGAATTTACCAATATTAGCTCTGGTGATATAATTCAATAATTCTTCTTCTTTAAGTATTGGTTTTGTAGGGATTTTTTGTTTGATTGGTTGGAGGATTTCATCATGAGCTGACATCAGTTAGAGAACCACTGGAAAACCTGGGAGTACTGGACAGCTGTTTCGTTCTAGTTCGGGACTCCTCATCAGTACGCACCCACCGGGGTTCGAACCCGGGACCTTCTGGTTACAAGGCGAGCTCGTAGACCATTGAGCCACTAGGACCCGATCTAATGGTTCTTGAATTCTAACTTCTGCCAATTCACGACATAGCGCTACCATTTCGCAATGTCTTCTGTGATAAGTTACTGCCTCATCTTTGATCTGCTGTACCCTACTGGTCACGGCTTCCCACTATTCTTCTTTACTTGAAGACACTGTGGGTGGTTTGATTTAACTTTGATAAAATACTTCTCAACATTTAATCTTGTCGTATGACTAAATTAACATCCTTAAAACATCGAGGTACTTCCGTATATTAAATTATTTCTACTCTCCTGTATATACGTGAGTTCACATATTTCGTGATCACAATTTGAAAAAAGGATACAGGTCATATTTCTATATCTTCATTACTGTCTTATGAAGAAGATAAAAGTTTAGGTTTCCATATTAAATTTACCCTTGGGAGACAGTTCATCGTTGAAAAATGCCTAAGTTAATTCTGATCAAAATGGAATATTCCCATCTATTTGTTCATCACTTTACTGACTTATCACATCAACGAGTTTAACATAAAGTGCAATTAAATATTATTGCAAGAAAGAATCACGCCATCGGATGTTTTAACTGCTCGTTGGCTTCCGTTTCCACAGTTCTTCATTACGGTTGACCTATCACTATCATTATTGATTTGGATAACTAATGCAACTGAGGTAATAAATCACACGACTTTCACGTTGGTTCATCCACCCATCAAAACTGATGGGAAATTGGGAATTTGACTTTATACTATCTTATCTTAGATGCAGGGGATAAAATATAAAGTTATCTACAGAAGTCGACAGCAATCATGTTAAAGGCTCAGAGCTGATTACTCCTAGTTACTGAGGCCATGATGCTCGCTAGTATATTTGGACACAAAATACCCCTGACAGACTGTTAAAGGTGGTTGATCACCCAGTGTTATAGGGAAAAAACAAGATTTTCTGTGACGGTCACAGAGGGATCAGCTTGGGTAACTTACTATCTAACGTTGTAGGTTTCATAGTTCTGGGGAAATTTGTTTTATTTCTTTGCGTTCCGAGTGTAAAATGGGGTTTTAAGCCATAGTTTTGAATTTCAAACGTCAAACCTTCCCTATTTACGAGCAATACTCCAGGCTTAGCGAGGTTTGCGAGTGCATTGGGGAAAGAACCCTTTAAAATGAGGAAGGATGCAGGCGCAGATTCGATGAGCAATTCATGTCTTCGCCCTTCAGCAGCTTATGCGACAAATGCGTCATTATCGGCTTCCAGCAGCTACTATAAATTAACCTGAATACAGCATCTGGTTTTGTCAGTAAAGAGATATCCTGGAGATGTCTGGTTGTGAGTACAGTACCGACTTAGTCGACTTCGATGTCTTACGGATTGACTTGTTACCGATAAAGATTATTATGGAACTAGAATAGGAAGACAACATTCTTCGTTTAAGCAAAGACCATAAAATGTAGAGTCACCCGAAAACTTCTGGTGAGCATGATTCACTTCTGCCACAATATAAGACTGGTCTCCATCATTTCCCAGTTTAAATGGCTGAATGTATTGATCACTTCATTCATTTCGGAAATTGTCTGTGCCCCAACTGACTGTTTGCTATCGAAATCTTGTTACTTCCAAACTTTATTCATCCTTGGTGCAGTCGTAATATCCACTTCGTCCTCCTTTATGACTTATAAAAGTGGGCATTTAAGTCAGAAAAAGCGGAGAGGAACTGTCTTCGCTAAATTCCATGTTTCAGATGCAACGACAAGTCCCTAGACAGTGATATTCGATGGACAGTGGTTTGTAAGAAGAGAAAGTTAGTCCACCAGTTTTTGAATGACCACTTTTAAGACGTGTGTTAATCACAGAAAATCATAACGTTTCTCGACAAGCAATGCTAGGTGAAATAGGATCAGATTAGCAGAAAGTTAGGACTGGCTCGATAAAAACAATACATCAGTCAACAAAGTCTTTGAATGTTTATCCAAGTTGCAGTGGGAGATGTAGAGTGCCCGACTGAGATCCCACTCTGCGGAATACTGGAATTTGTTATCTCTTTTTAATCGCCAGTGATAATATTTCTCCAGTTGCATTTTACTAATCATGTTTAAATGAAGAAATTTGTAAACCCTTATTCATTCAAATAAACCTAACATGTGATTCACATATAAATGATTGTTGCCAATATTAACAGAAAAAATGGCTTCTTTCTTCATTTTTCTCTCTGTTTTAATCTATAATACACACGTTTCTACTCTGTATTACTATTTTAGTACCACTAGTTACACATTCAGCATGGTTTGTCCCCTGTATTCGTTGTAACAGTCATCCAGATGAAGAGGCTAATTGTGATTGGTCGAGTGCCTTATGGTTTGAAGCAAACAATCCAATCTACCCATGTATATATAGTGAGAAAAGGACACATAATGACCAAAAGCAGCTGTCAGCTTATTTGAAAAATAAAGTTGTAAGTTGTTCAGTATCACATTGTAATAACTAATATTTTTATTAACCCTTCACCCCTCGAATTACGTCGAATCCACTTAACTATAAACATTATTAGTTAAAGGCTACGAAAATCCCCTAATACTTTGATAGTCACTCTCTTTGACTGGACATTAGGTAGTAATTAACTGGTTTAATGCGTCTAGCCCGTCATTTTGTGCACACTGTATTCTATCAGTCAAGTGTGCATTGTGGCCATCATTCTAGGTAGCCCGAAGTCACAGTTGACTATGAACTTTTGTTATTAGATGTTTGGAGGTGATAGACGGGAAGCCCACTAACTAGGTTTCGGGTTTGCTGGTACTCATCAACACGGCAAATCTGCAATCTTGAATAGAACTCATGTTCCCTGTGACATTCGAAACCGTGTCACCAAGTTACGCGATCAGAGATGGTAGAAATGAGCTATTCGGGCTCACGATTGACCCCCTAGAGGACTGTATTAGATTATTATTATTATTTCCTTGCGTTCCGAGTGGAACATAGGACTTCAACAACACATCTCCACTTTCTTCTGTTTTCTGCCGTCATCTTCAGCTGGCTGGCTCCGCGAGTAACCATAATCTGTCATCTCTTCCTCATACTATCTCCTCCATGTCACCCTCACCCTGACGACCCACCCGTCACTTCCCATCGGGAACCCACTCGAGCAATGGTCTGCATTGCGTGTGATGTCATTTGGCGGCCTCCTCAATGTATGCCTGACCCATCTCCACTTTCTCCTACATAATTGTTGAGCAATCGGCTCTTGGTTGGTTTGTTCCACTGCAGAGTTCCTTGTTAATTATTCTTTCTGGCCATTTGATCTTCAGTATGGAGCCAGCGAAGGCATCTGTCAATGAAAGTTTGCAACCTGTTGGAAATGCTTTTCGTGACACGCTTGCCAAGTTTCTGACTCGTATAGGAGGACCGACTACACTTTGGTGTTGAAAATCCATATCTTGTACCTTATGCTGAGTGTAGGAGACTTCCAAATTGGTTTCAGATTGATGAAGAAGAATCCTGCCTTTTCGATTCTGACGAGCTTTGACATCTTCGTCCGTTCTGCCTGTAGTTGAAACGATGCTTCTCAGGTAAATGAATGAGGTAACCTCTGTTAAATCTCTCCCGTTGGTAGTGATTGGTGCTGGTTGCTATTGCTGTTGCTGTTGGTTGGTTATCTTCATCACCTCCGTCTTCTCTTTGTTCACTTGCAATCCTGTTTTCGCTGCCTGCCTCTTCAGCCAGTTTGTCGGTTATCGTTTGCAAGTCTTCAAGTTTGTGTGACAATTGACATATATCATCTGCGAAATCCAGATCTTCTAGAGTCTTCTTATTGGTCGTCCAGTGTATTCCTGACTCCTCACCCCAACAGTCTGACGCATAATCCAGTCCACCACAATTAAGAATATCATCGGTGATAATAGGCAGCCAGCTTGTCTTACTCCTGTATGTACTTTGAACGCCTCTCTGAGTTTTCCGTTGTGGATCACTTGACACGTGGCATTGTCATATAGCTAGCTGTTGAATGAGGTTGATAAAGACTTGGGCATTGCACGCCGTAGTGTTGAAGTAGTTTCCAAATTACTTCTCCGTCAACCCCGCACTGTCGAAGGCCTTTTTGAAGTCGATGAAGGAGGTTAAGGTAGGGGTTTGACTGCCATTCTATGCTTTGTTCTGTGATGACGATGCGTAGAGTTGCAATTTGATCAGCACATGATTTACCTTTCCTAAATCCAGCTTGTTCCGGTGGGTGGTGGAGTTCTGTATCCAGTGCATCCTTTATTCTCTCCAGGATGATACGACTTAGTATTTTACTTGCAGAGTGAGGCCTAAGTCGCTCTTCTTTGGCTGTTTGACGAGGTGGCCCTTCTTCCAATCAGTAGGATGCCTACTGTGTATTAGACACTTTGATCGAACACACTGCCTAGTAGGTAGGTAGCGTCATAAGTGTAGTCCTTCATTTGGTGCAGTCCACATGTGGCGCTGCCGATTTTGCCTAGGAAGTCAATAGAATCTCTGCAAATAAACCCTTCAGCTCAGAGAACATAGCTACACCAGTGTCATCCACCTAAGCTACACGTTTGCCTCACTTCTATCTCTAAGCTGTTCGATGTTCTCCAAGATATCGTACTGTATCGTAGACATTTCATCGTCTGTCTTGATGACATCTTTTGAAGTAATTTTATTAAAATGTCAGTAAAGTTATTTCTGAAGATGTCACTAAGCTTGGTGATGCAGCATGAACAATCAAATACCAAAGGTCGGAGAATATCGAATCATTTTCATCCTCATCGTTAATTAAACATCATCTGTGTTATTTCAAATACTTATCTGTACATCAGAGAAAATACTAAGTTTTTTTTTCAATGAAACCGATCATTTTAAAATTTTATCAATACTACTTACAAATGTTTGTGCTTATTCATTAACATTAACAAGGATTATTATTATTATTATTATCTGTCTATCATTCAATGTTATCAATGATTGATTTATTACAGTCACGTTAATTTTTTAATACACAGTGTAGTTATAATAATTTCACATGCCTTATTCATATGATGTAGTAATAATAATAATTAGTGTACATTCAAATGGCAAGATGGAGAGATACAGTGAGTGAGCGAGTGAGCGAGTGAGCGAGCGAGCGAGAGAGAGAGAGGAGAGATAGTGAGCGCGTGAATCAACGAATCTGCCAGTATTTAAAACATTCTGTCTTTTTTAATATTAGTTAATGAAAACCATTTTAAACAACAACAAAAAAATTTATATATATTAAATCAATCTCTCATCCTTCTAGAAACAAATTATTTGAATTAATTAAAATCATGGATTTATGTGTATGGCGGTGTATTTGGCGTCGATGTTACTTAGCAACGCTATCAGTCCTTGAGGTAGGAAAAAATAGTACTGAGAAGGACACCAGTTGCACAATGAAAGTGTTTAAATAGCTTTTCTGTAGGTGATGAAGATAACCAACCAGACAATAGCCACAGTAAACAGCATCAAACACTATCGATGAGGGAAATCTCTTCTATGTGTGTCTACCAGTTTGACTGCAGCTGCGGAGCCAGCTACATTGGGCGTACAATTAGGCAGTTTCATTGTCGTATTTCTGAACATCATCCAGCGTGGTTAAGCAAGATCTATTCGTAGTTCTATTTTAGCACACCTTGTTGATACTGAGCACAAGGTTGATGTGAATACTGCATTTAAAATTATTTATCGCATTCCGACTAATCTTAACTTTGCTCTACGAGTTCGTCTTCTACAAACAGCTGAAGCAATCGGAATCCACCAGAAGAAACCAAGCTTATGTGTACAGAAGAAATTTGTACAGCCACTTTCCTTACCGTGGCCATTGTTACAAGACAGGACTACATTGCGTCCTCCCCCTATTAAATTATAATTGTCCAAATTATTTTATTTTTATTTTGACCACTTCATCTTTAATTACGTGTTATTCTTGTAAAATTAATATATCCTATCCATTTCTACTTTTTAAATGTGTATTGATTTTCTTCGTTAATTATCAACCCATTGACATTTTGACACTGTTTAATTATTGTTAACAAACATATCACCACTTGTTTGGTAAATTGTTCTGTATTGCAAAAATGATATATATATTAGAGTAGAGCCAGAGAATAGGATCTAATTAAAAAGTAAATATTTCTTCGCTCAATCTTTCTGTTTTCCAAATCTGAAAGAGGTTACTTCCTTCACTTATCTAGGAAGCATTGTTCTAACCACAAGCAGTCGGGAAGGCTGAAGATGTCAAGCCCAGGCAGAATCGGTAAGGCAAGATACAACTTCATCAATCTGAAATCAGCTTGGAAATCTTCTGCACTCCACTCAGTCAGCATAGAGGACAAGTTTCGGATTTTCAACACCAATGTCAAGTTAGTCACTTGTTCTACATGGGTGAGAAACTTGCACTGTGCTTCATGAAATGCAATTCCAACAGACTATTACAGATTTTTATCAATAGCTACCACCTTCGCTCTGTATTGAAGATCAAATGGCCAGCTAGCCAGAAAGAATTAGCAACAAGAAACTGTGAGAACAAACTGGTCAAGAACCCGTCTTTCAACAAATATGTAGGAGAAAATGGAGGTGGATTGGACACACACACTGAGGAGACCGTCGAATGACATCACGCACCAAGCCATCGCTCGAGTGGAGCCCAAGTTGTGAGCAGATGCGAGGTTGACATCGAGGAGATCGTGTGTGTTGGAGGGGGAGATGAGAAATTATGGGAAATCGAGGACCCAGCTGAAGAAGACAGCAGAAAATAGGAGAAACTGGAGACGTGTTGTTGAAGCATTGTATTCCACTTGGAACCTAAGGGGACAATAACAATATATAACAAATAGCTTCTCCATAATCCATATACACCCAGTAGTTCTTTTGGAATGAGTGATCTGTTAAAATTTTCACGGTTTTGAATGAATAAACAGTTCGGTTATTTCTGATCCAATACCGTAATATGGAAACACTATAAATCTCCAAATGTTGTGATAATTTCACCAGTGAGTTTGTTTTTAAAACATTACAGTCTCTCACAAATATGAACTCAGTGTTACTGGTGCTGAGTGAAAACAGAATTACCAGCTTCATCGAATCCACGTAGAAACAAATCTGCACCGCTTCGATGAAGTATAACTCCATAATGCAAACTGACAAAGTATTTCTAACTTCTTGAAGTGTTGAGTACAGTTCATCCAGTGATTGTGGAGATGAGCATGCATCCCAATCAACATAAGTCACTGCATCACTATATTTTTCAGTAAAGAAAGTGTATCCAGTATAGAGGACTTGAATTTTTGACCACCGTCCTTGTAGTTAACAAGTTCACCTTGAGTAACTTTTGTTCTCCGTTTACACAACGTATGAGTAAATCTTTAGGGGTTTATTGCACAAGTGTCAACGAGTCTGAATCTAATGTAATAACAGCCTTTTATTTATTTTTTTGTTCCTTCACGTTCCCAGTGGTACATAGGGCTTCAAGCTAGAGACTCGAAGTTTCGGAAGCGATGGTATTTATTTTTATGGGATGGGGTCGCTAGCCCTACGCCCAACCTCCCCTCTTTACCAATCTTATTACTGGCTTAGCGAAGTAAAAGAGTGCGTCAGTGGCCGGGAATCGAACCTGGGACCACATGAGTGGTCGGCGAGCATTCCTGTCGCTGTGCCACTGACTCACAATAATAGCTTTACTCTGAACAAAATGTCTATCTGCGGCATGAAATTCGATAGAATACTGTTGTATCTGTTACTCGCTGCAACCCCTGACTGTTGTATTCCTTAGGAACCAATCAAATATTCAAATGGGTACAGATTGTTGTTCAAGCATGTAGTACATTGGCTAAAACACAGTGAAATGGAGTAAATTTCAAGCAAGATGCCTAGTTATTTGAGCAGGCCTCCAGTTTTGATGATTTTGCTCAATGTCCTTCGGATGTTACTGCCTGATAGGATATATTTTACAAAGAAGTGGTTGTTGACAAATACATTCAGGTTCATAACTGAGTTTTCACAGTCAAACACTTGCCAAAACTAACAAAGACTGAATCCCAATGAGTATTATTCGCATCAGTCATTGTCTTCTTTCAAATCGGCGTGAATCCAAAAACATTTTAACAGTAATCCTCATTTCACCTCTTCCTTTATTTACCTTTAATTAACGGTTTTTCCCTCTCTCTGTCTCTGGTCCACTTTGATTTTTCTAACTATACTACAGCTCCTATTTTTCGGTGATTCAACTTTACGCGGTTTAATGTACTCCTTAGTGTATCGTTTAAACAAAACAAAACTGTTCAATGTTCAAGAGACACATGGTGAAATGATGCTGATCAACAATGGGGCAAAACTTATACGATTTATCTATTATCCAGATTACTCTAAAAAAGAACACCAGTCGAATAGATCATTGATCACTGATTTGATACAATCACTTTTTAGGTAAGTTGAATTTTCTCTCGTTTTGCTTTTCTTTCTTTTTTTTTAATCGTATATCAATCGAGAATGGAGGATAACAAAAATGTGAAATCTAGTGATCAATAGTAAGTGTTTTGTTCAATATGTGAGTTTTATATGCACATATATATGTATATATATATGTTCGTGAGTGTATACTTGAGTGTGCTATATACCTATCTCCTCTCATTGATGTATTCATATGCATGAAGTCATCAAGAGTAGATAGAGTAAACGAAAGAATGTGGCATACCTTTTGGACTACAGTGATAATCTCTATCTATCTATATATATAATAGCGCTGTGATAAATGCCTAAGCTGATATATATATATGTGCATATGCGTGGTGTATATACTTTGCTTATCTGTATCACAGCACACTCAACACACATTCACTCAAATCATTTAAAAATCGAATGATTATCATTTTATTTTCGACTATTTTGAGTATGATTAGTAGTCTAAATACTGAACTTTACTTTTGGTTTCTGTTTTCATCTCTTTTTTGTTGTTGTTTTTTTCTGTTTGTTGGTTGGTTGGTTTTTGACAGGTTCAAGAGGAAATTCAATGAAGCTTTATTATTCTTTGGTGGTGTAAGATGGTTGAATTCTTTTCATATGAAACAATTACAAATTATTATCAATAAACAGTTAGTCCTCTTTTACAATATTACTATTATTATTATTATCATAATTATTAGCTTTCGATCAGTAATTTAAGAGAAAATGAGTGTTGTAAATAGGGGAAAAATTGCTTTAATACCGAAAAAAGATAAATATTATGTGATATCCAAGACTTCTTCAACAAGTGGTTCTTCAGATTGTCCTAAGAATTTATTCGTAATATTTAATAGTATGCGATCAAGAAAACTTTCTGCTCTGCACGTCTGTGTCTATCTTTCACCCAGCAACTCAAAGATGTCTTACCTAACCTTAGCGCTTCTTCGTGCATATACCATTTCAGCTGTTCCTGTAGTTCAAGTTATATAGGGCGCACGATTAGGCAGGTTCATCTACGGATTCGAGAAAATTTACCAGCTTGGTTCAGCACCGGGGGGGCCGAATTAAGTGAATAAAAAGCTCGATCTTGTCACACTTGGTCGATACTGGACATCGCATCGATGTCAACTTAGATTTCAGGATTATAAACCGAATTCCGAAGTCGTTATCACGTACAGTTCGCTTAGGTCTCCTACATATGGCTGAAGCTGTTGCAATAAGATCGACTAAACCGGAACTTTGTATCCAAACAGAACACGGTCAGACTCTGTTCCCATCGTAGCCAAACTTGGAGTGATGATTCTTCTTCTCACCAAGAGTGCTTCTCCCCCTTAACCCTCTTTGTTTTCTTTTTTCTTTGCTTATTATCACAATTATTATTATTCGTCATGCAAACATTCTCTCAATACTATCGAATTTCCCATTTACACTATCCGGACATATTGTTAGTGGTATTGTCTCTTTTCTCAGTGTATGCCTCTACCTGTTTCATTTCACACATTCGTTACTTCATTATGAACCTCTCATTGCAGTCTTACTATCTCCTTTTGATACGTACTACTTTGTACTAGCCACTCACCTGATACCTTTTATAACCTTGAACTGACTTGTCAGTTTCCCTACTCAACACTCTACAAATCTATTATGACTAATAACCACCATTGTCTCCCATTTTGCAATATTTTGTAATCGATTTCAGCCTAGCACGTTTGTCACACAAATACGACTATTTATTTTGACACCTTAGAACTAAGCTGTTATTCTACGTAAAAATCTATCCATAATAGGAATGCAAAATCAGAGGAAGAGTATTAAATTATGATCTGGATGAAACCAAAATGGACTCCTTTGCAAAGTTAGTCTTAAAAGTTACAACTACCAGCGAAACAGGGGGAAAAAAGGGAATAATTACCATTATTTACTATTGGGAAGAGCTTCACCTCGACATATAGATGATATCCATTGGGAACTTTCAACGAACAAGGCTAAACAAATAAAGTCAGCATATACACAATGAAAAGTGAAGTCAGTTCACTGACAATAACACCTAAAGAGACTGTGGATATTTTATCAAGTGTTGGTTTGCATAAATTTTGTCGGTTACAGATTTCATCACGAGTCGACATCAGTTAGAGAACCACTCGAAAACCGGCAGAGAGTACTGGACAGCCATTTCGTCCTAGTCTGAAACTGTCTAGAAGAACCCACTCGCTGAGGTTGGAATCAAGGACCTCCTGGTTACGAGGCAACCTCATAGACAATTAAGCCACTGACACCTGACCAACTAGCCAATTTCATCGGCAAATAATTGTTCTCTTGCCAGAATTTCTGGATCCCGCTGATAACGACCTCTCACTAGAATGCCTGGTAACCTCCTGCATATAGCTAGTCACTAGTGGATTTGATAAGACTGCAATTAAAGTTGATTTACCTGTGTCAGGCTGATCTACTTGAATATAACTGCATGCGTGATCATACGATCATAAATACTGACCTAACGTCTCATTACTCACTAAACACATTGATTTCCATTGCTCTTTGGCTGATGAGTACATTTTCAACGCAGTGTTTGGCTAGTCTAACACTGTAATTGTTCGCCAAAATAATTTGTTTTAGTATTACGTTTCATAGAACAATGCTGCAGTTTCTAAACTCACACGTATTATAATCTTACTAGTGACTATAAATTTGCTTGAGCTGAAATTTAATTCTCTGGCTATTTTGCTTAGTCATAAGCGAGCTATTATATTATTTTAAAAACAACTACATTTATCTAGTACATCATTTGGACAGCCAGTAAACAGAAAGATTCATGAAGCAACACTAATATTGGAAAACTCAACTCAACGTCAAAAAGGTTGACATAGTCAAAGTACATTCTACATGTTATGGACTAGACTGACGTAAATGAAATTGTCCCTGTCCCTGCTAAAATGTCAGAGAAGTAGAGTCCCATATTTAAAGAAATCTTCCAATTCACTGGTTCATTTCTGAAAGGCCACAAATGAGGGACTACTGTCGCTTCATCAGCTACATGAGAGTAAAATGCAGGTTCATGCAGTTCATGGGACACACTGAAAGTCAGTCCTAGTGATTCAGCGAAGAAACTCTACTCAAAGAATTTATCATCAAGCTGTACAAACGTATATTGCATGGTTTCTGAGAAATTATATCAGGTGAGGGAATTGAACCACAGGTGTGAGACATAAAATAATAATAGTAGTAGTATGAAACGCAATTAACATATTTGTGATTATAATCATAGTTCAGTGTGAAGTGGCTAAGCAATTAGTGTCATATATAGGACAATAAATAGGATGAAAAGAAATATGAATGGGGGTGGAATTATTGGATTAGTAGTCAAATGGAATAAAGTAAAAGCAATACGTAACACTGTGTGAAATTCGATGATATACAGTTTAACGTTGCAAAACAGAATTGATTTAGAATGACAAGTGGAACGAGTGAAAGAATACCGGGGACATTTCAGATTGAGGATAGTAATAGTAACAATTGTCGTAATATAGGAAGCGTATACAAACTGAATAAACAAAACGAAAAAATTATTAGAGCTAAAATTTGATTAGGGATTACCATGCGTTAGCAGAGAAGGATTAAGACTATGAAAGTAGGAGGGGTTGAACAAACTTTCTGTGTATACAGAGATCTGGCTTTTCTGCTTTGACGGCCAAAGATAGCTTCAGCAATAGAGATGAGTTGGGTACTTCATAATTTGGGCAAATCACTTTTCGCCTTTCCATATTAGTTTGATTATTAGATGTATCACACAGTGTGAAACAGTATTATTTACTGGATGACGTTTCGAACAAAATTTATTGTTCATAATCATCAATTATAATCACACGACTTTGAAACTTGAGTTTTATAGTTTTCTTTGTCCTCTCCTATTTGTCGTAGGGGTAGTAGAATTTCCAAGATGTCTGGGTGGAAAGGTGTTTAATCATTCCTATTACACGTATTTGCAGTTGATTTGATAAACAAAACTTCCGTTATAATCAATCTCTCCCTCTCCTTGCTACTCTAGATTTTAAAACTGTCATCCTATCCCATCCTATCGCATGGCGTCGGTGGCACAGTGGTTAGGACTCTCGCCGACCATGCACATGGTCCGGGGTTCGATCCCCGGCCGACGCACACCCGATATCTGTGGTCGGCCTGCAAAATTTGGGCTACCGATATCCATGCTGAAAATGCCATACTTGTACTGATAATACGGTGTGGCATCAAGCGGTAACCAAAAATATAAAAAATTTTAAAAAATAAATGGTTGTGTGTAATTGCATGTAGTGAGTGGTATAGCTGAACTATTCTCTAGATTTATTATCTTATCCGAGTCAACTAATGTAGATTTTGTTAGGTTTTTATGTTCGGCTAGTCTGACTGCCCCTGTTCTACTAGTGTGAACTATGTATTTGACCAGACAGTCATTCCGGCAGGGTATTAGATAAACTAAATTGTTTTGTTTTAAAGGTTCTACAGGATCCTTTAACCGACAAAGCTTGTTTCTAATTGAGTTTGTGGGTTTGAATGCCACTTTAATTCCCGCCTTGTTAAGAATTCTGCGTAAGGTTTCCAAGGTTCCCTCCTTGTATGGAATTACTACTGATGATTTAGATTCCTTATTGTTGATGTTGTCTTGCGCATGTTTGACATACATGTCGTCATTAATATTACTATTGTTATGATTGTTATTATTATTATTATTGTCATTATTATTATTATTATCATTATCACTGTCACTACTATCATTACTTATTTTATATTTGCATTTCCCTACATACTTTCTTTTTTTTTTTTTTTGGATTTACAGCTTGATTTCCACACCGTATTTTCAGTACAAGTGTGGAACTTTCAGCATGGATATCGGTTGCCCAAATTCAGGCATACCATAGATATCGGGTGTGCGCCGGCAGGGGTTCGAACCCCGGACCATGTGCATGGTCGGCGAGAGTCCTAACCACTGTGCCACCGACGCACTGACTAATTTATCAGGGTAATTATTAAGTTTCAAGGCTTTTTTTAATGTGTATCACTTCTTATCTTCGGTTTTCCTTGATACTACTTCGTTTTTGTGCTCTGTCACTTAAACATTTCACCAATCCTATTTCCACTGACATAGAGTGGTATGATGGGAAGTTGAAATATCTGTTTGAATGTGTGAGTTTCCTGTAAACACTAGTGTTAAACTTCTCATTTTCTTTCTTTTTCACGCTGCAATCTAACATTCAAAGCTCCCCTTCCTGACTTTCTAATTCATAAGCGAACTGAATTGCCTCCACCTTTGACTTAATATGTTCGAAAAATCTATCTACATCCTGTGTCCTAAGTACAGCGAATGTGTTATCTACATACCTCCACCATACTTTTAGAGTGGGGGTGAACGTTTCCCACCTATCCATGAATATATCTGCTACAACTGGGGATATTGGTGATCCCATGGCAACTCCCTCAGTTTCACTACCAACAATAAATTTTCTTCAAAACGTCATCCAGTAAATAATACTGTTTAACTATGTGATACATCTAATAGACAAACTAATATGGAATTACTTACAACCACAGTGCACAAGTTTTACACATATATTAATATCGCTTTTCGCCTTGTAGATAACATTAACCGCAGAGGCTATAGAGATATGGTGATCACTATCGACCAGATGTTCAATGATCACGCTACTCATCGCTCCACTCCCACCTCTTCCCAACCATGCAAGAGAGTGTTCTTGCACCCCCTTGGACAAAACTCAAGTCGAACGACCGATGTACCTAGCTCCACGTGAGCAGGTGAACTGATAAGCGCACATAGAGTATTGTAATCAAACCTATGATTCAATTCCCTCACAGGATATAATTTCTTAAAAGCTTTACATATATATGCGATTGTACAGCTTGATAATAAATTCGTTGAAAACAGTCTCCTCGCTGAATCACCACTTGTTTTGAATTTTCAAAACCTACTTTAGGATTTCCAAGGTTTCTTATCATTGGTTTATTGTTAGTTGAAAGATTCCTCAGGTTGGTTAGCCATTTAGAAGAAAACATAAAAGCCGAATCCGTTTTCATCGGACTCATGAGGTAATCTTGAAACAGAGCCTTCTTCCATTAATGCTTTATTCCTTTTTAAGATTAGGTGAAAAAATCTCTTGTTTTTAGGGAGGCAATGGATTGACAATCACAGTAATAAGATGATTTAACATACACACGCACATATATCTCTTAATAAGTGTAGTCATAAATGAATTACTGGTAATTCTGACATTATACGGTAAGTCTAAAAAGTGTTTTCATCACTCCACCTAGGACAAATTTTCTATGAGTTCAGTACCAAGATTACTGAACAAAAAGAGACAAACACATTTTTCTTTTAAAGATGAAAAGATACAACTGAAGACACCGACTGATTGACAAGTAGGCTTTGTGTAGGTTAGTGTTCTAGAGCTGGTATTTATACTTTCTCTTGACTAAAAAGGGTCTAATGACAAAATAAATTCTACTCTAATGACAATAAATTTTATTTTTAAGAGAGAGAAATTTTTGAAGATTCAAAGAATCAGTGTATTGACTTTAATTTATGCAAATAATCTCTATCGAGACATTAAGGAAAAATAGAAACACGTGGTTCAGAGAAGAGACTCTTTTCGACAAATTTATTTCCAAAATTTGGTCGTACAATCCCATCTATGCACAATCTTCTTTTTATTGGAGAGGGTGGTAACACAAATGATTAGTCGTGACAATCACAGTTGTGTTAATGTTATTCAGTGCATACGTGGAGTTGAATAAGAGTGTATTACAATTACGCAATAACGAATGAGTTGTAATCGGGGTGCACATAGGAAGGAAGGAATATATGGAATTGTATCTGATTTGTGGGGAGTTAGAAAAACCAGCAAACAAACAAACAAACAAAAATCAAGTGAGTGGAAATCAACAAGGTTGTGGATTCATGTTTTTTGGTTGTTTGAAGTATTTCCTTTTTAGAAGGGTCTAAAAAAGCTATCCCATATGGTTACAGAGAGACACTAGTGGCTTTATAAGTAGTGTAATAATCGAATGCTTTGTCAGTACTGGTCATTCCATCTCAACAAATGCCTCCTTCAGAGTAATCTATCAAGGAAAGAATAACCTGCCAAGGGCAATACACTTTCGTCTTTTCTTAGATGTGGTTGTGTTCTCTAAGCTAGATAGTTAATTTGCGAAGATTTCATCGCCCTAATAAGCAAGATCTTCAGTGCATACTTCATTTTGATTTTAGATTTCGCCACGAGTTTATTGGTCATCTCTCCTGGAGGGTGACCTTGAACGTGATTGGTTGTTTTTGCGTTTTCACACCCTCTAGGCTACTTGTATTGGAAAATTTGTCCTGGGTAGAATGATGAAAACATTTAAGACTTACTGTATACTGTCAGAATTACCAGTAATTAATTTATGCCTATGCGTGTGCTAAATCATCTTATAACTTTGATTGTCAATCTAGTCCCTCCATAAAGACAAAAAAAGATATTTTCACCTAAACTTAAAAAGAAATAAAGCATTAATGGAAGGCTCTGTTTCAAGATTGCCTCATGAGTCCAATGAAAACGGATTCGGCTTTAGCGTTTTCTTGTAAATGGCTGACTAACCTGAGGAATCTTTCAACGAACAATAAACCAATGATAGGAATCCTTGGAAATCCCGAAGTAGGTTTTGAAAATCCAAACAAGTTGTGATTCAACGAAAAGACTCTTTTCAACGAATTTATTATCAGGGTGTGCAGTCGTATATTTGTATGGCTTTTTTAAGAAATTATATCCTGTGAAGAAATTGAATCATCAGTGTGAATACATAACTCCATGTACGCTTATCAATTCACCTGCTCATGTAGGGCTAGGTATATCTGTCGTTCGACTGGAGTTTTGTCCAAGAAGGTGCACGAACACTCTCCTGCATGGTGGTTACGAAGAGGTGGAAGTGGAGCAATAAGAAGCGCGATCATTGAATATCTGGTCGATAATGATCACTCTATCTCTATAGGCTGTGCCTCTGATTTTATCTACAAGGTGAAAAGTGATTTGCTGAAATCATTAGGTATCTGACTCATCTCTATTGGTTAGGCCATCTTTGGCCGTCGAAACAGAAAGCCAGATCTCTGTATGCAGAAGAATTTCGTTCAACCCATCCAATTATCATGGTTATAATCCATCTCTGCTAAAGTGTGGTTATTCCGAATCATATTTTGGCTCTACCAATATATTCGTTTTGTTTATTCAATTTGTATTCTCTTCCTTTATTACGACAATTGTTACCATTACTATCCTCACTATGAATTGTACCCGGTGTTATTTCAGTCGTCCCACTTGTCATTCTAGATCAGTTTAGTTTCGCAGCGTTAAATTCTATGTTATCAAATTTCACACAGTGTTACGTAACGTTTTTATTTTTATTCTATTCACCTACTAATCCAATAATTGCGCACCCCTTCCCAGTTCTATACATCCTATTGATTGTTCTATATATAACTTTAATTGTTTTGTCACTAGACATTTAACTGTGATTATCATCACAGACAATTTAACTGCATTGCATACTATTATTATTTTATGTATTAAAAACCTGTGTTTCATTTCCCTCACCTGATATAACTTCTTTAAAAGCGCGCCCAACAATACCAACAACGGAAGCTGAATTACCAGTGAACACCAACCCCCCGAAGAGAACAGAAGTCCTGAAGGCAATCAAGATGCTAAAAGCTGGAAAAGCAGCAGGACCAGATGAAATCCCAGCAGAGGCATTGAAAGTGGACCCAGAGACAACAGCAGACTTGATGACGACACTACTGGAGAAGGTGTGGAAAGAAGGCAAAGTACCCGAGGATTGGAAGAAAGGATACTTATTCAAACTACCAAAGAAAGGAGACCTAAGTCAATGCAAGAACTGGCGCGGAATTATGTCCCTGTCCATCCCAAGCAAAATACTAAGCCGCATCATCCTGGAAAGGATCAAACAAGCCCTGGATGAAAAACTTCGACCAGAACAAGCTGGATTCAGGAGAAACAAGTCATGTATTGATCAAATCGCCACACTACTGATCATCATTGAACAAAGTTTGGAATGGCAGTCACCTCTCTATCTCAACTTCATCGACTTTGAAAAGGCCTTCGACAGCGTCGATCAAGAGGTGATTTGGAAACTACTTCGCTACTACGGGGTGCCGCCGACAATTATACATCTCATCCAACAGTTGTATGACAACGCTGCATGCCAAGCAATCCACAACGGGAAGCTAACGGAATCCTTCGAAGTGAAGACAGGAGTAAGACAGGGTTGCCTACTATCGCCAATGATTTTCCTGATTGCAGTAGATTGGATAATGCGACAAACAGCGGGCAATGAGGAAACAGGCATAAAATGGACTCACACAAAGAACTTGGAGGATCTGGACTTCGCCGATGATATATGTCTTATTTCCCACAAACTGGAAGATATGCAAGTGAAAAGTAACAAGTTAGCAGAAGAAGCATCAAAGATAGGACTTCAGGTGAACATAGAGAAAACGGAGGTGATGGAGATTCCTGGGCAACATCACCAACAGCAACAACAACAGACAGCAATCAGCATAAATGGAAGGAACCTGAAAGAAACTACCCCCTTCACCTACCTGGGAAGCATCGTTTCAACTACAGGCCGACGGAGCTGACGAGGATATCAAAGCAAGAATCGGAAAAGCAAGACAAGCTTTCATTACTCTCAAGTCTGTGTGGAGTTCAACAGTATTCAGCGTCAAAAATAAGATCGGGATTTTCAACTCCAATGTGAAGTCAGTACTACTATACGGATCAGAGACTTGGCGTGTCACAAAGAGCACCTCAAACAAGCTACAGACATTCATTAACAGATGTCTTCGCTCAATACTCAAGATCAGATGGCCGGAAAGGATCAGAAACAAAGATCTCTGGGAGCGAACCAACCACGAACCGATTGTGAAACAAATAGGCAGGAAGAAATGGAGATGGATTGGCCACACTCTGAGGAAACCAGCAAGTGACATCACTAGACAAGCCATCGCTGGAGTGGAACCCGAAAGGGAAGCGACGAGTTGGTCGTCCAAGGGTGTTCTGGAGGATATCATGTGAAGAGGAGATGAAAGCATGTGGGCAGACCTGGAGCCAGGTGAAAACTCTAGCAGAGAACCGAACGCAATGGAGACGCATGGCTGAAGCCCTATGTTCCTCTAGGAACTAAAGGAAATAATAATAATAAAAGCGTGCAATATACGATTGTAGAGCTTGATAATAAATTCGTTTGTGGTTTTTCAGAAACGAACCATTTAAATGGAAAATTTTATTTAAATATTAGACTTTACTTCTCTGACGTTTTAGCACAGGGACAATTTCACTTACGTCAGTCTGGTCGATAACACGTAGAATATACTATAGCTATGTGAACCATTTTGACGTTGAGCTGAGTTTTCGAATATTAGTGTTACTTCACGAAGCTTTCTTTCTAAAAAGATAGACACTAATTACATCAGAGAGAGACGTTAGTTCTAGAAATTCTTTCAGGTATGATTTATTTCCTTTTGAAGTTTTCCTTGGATATGGAGGATTATCTCAGTAGTTGTATTTTCACTGTTGGCATATGGATTTGTGTAAATGTCCGGAAGGTTTGAATTCCAGCCTCATTAATATTTCTTCTGGCTTTTACTGGTTATGATAATAACAATAGACGCACACTGGCTGACGATTTACCTAAAATGTATATTGGCTTTTTCTTTTTCATTTATCTGAAATTTGTAAATTTCACCAGACTCCATGCGCATATGTGTCAACACAATCGAATTCGTGTTATGACACTAATGGGGTGGTTAGTACTCAAGCAAATAAAGCTATAGTTGGCTTTGTTTTGATGGATGTTGTATTTTTGAAAGTCTCCATATGTTTATCAAGCCTTACTGGACTTATCTTACTTAACCACAGCACACCTAGATCGGATTCATACCAGTTAAAAAGCATATCGCAAGTTATAGAGTGTCAAAAGTTACAGAAGATATTGTCAGTTCAGTTCCCAAAATTTCATTCTTGGAAAAACGACTTTTCTTTGTTAGCTTCTTGAAGTCATTATTATATTATGATCTATTATTTTATTCCTTTACGTTCCAAGTGGCACAGAGGCCTTCAAGCTAGAGGCTTGAAATTTCGGTGGTAGTAGTGTTTTCAAGTGTTGGTTTGTAGGGATTTGATTGGTTACAGGATTTCATCATGAGCTGACATCAGTTAGAGAACCATTGGAAAACCAGGGAGTACTGGACAGCTGTTTCGTCCTAGTTTGGGACTCTTCAGCAGTACGCACCCACCGGGATTCGAAGACATTGGCTAGGGGTCGCGCTATGTCGTGAATTGGCAAAAGTTAGAATTCATGGACCATTGGATCGGGTCCCAGTGGCTTAATGGTATACGAGCTCGCCTTGTAACCAGAAGGTCCTGGGTTCGAATCCCGGTGGGTGCGTACTGCTGAAGAGTCCCAAACTAGGACGAAACAGCTGTCCAGTACTCCCTGGTTTTCCAATGGTTCTCTAACTGATGTCAGCTCATGATGAAATCCTGTAACCAATCAAATCCCTACAAACCAACACTTGAAAATCAATGAGATGCTCACTAGCGACTTGCCCTATTCAGGTGGGTAGTCACCTGGGGTTCTAGTGAGAAGTCGTGACCAGTAGGGTGCAGCAGGTCGGGCGTGAGGACAAATACTCGCCGAAGACATTGGCTAGGGGTCGCGCTATGTCGTGAATTGGCAAAAGTTAGAATTCATGGACCATTGGATCGGGTCCCAGTGGCTTAATGGTATACGAGCTCGCCTTGTAACCAGAAGGTCCTGGGTTCGAATCCCGGTGGGTGCGTACTGCTGAAGAGTCCCAAACTAGGACGAAACAGCTGTCCAGTACTCCCTGGTTTTCCAATGGTTCTCTAACTGATGTCAGCTCATGATGAAATCCTGTAACCAATCAAATCCCTACAAACCAACACTTGAAAATCAATGAGATGCTCACTAGCGACTTGCCCTATTCAGGTGGGTAGTCACCTGGGGTTCTAGTGAGAAGTCGTGACCAGTAGGGTGCAGCAGGTCGGGCGTGAGGACAAATACTCGCCGAAGACATTGGCTAGGGGTCGCGCTATGTCGTGAATTGGCAAAAGTTAGAATTCATGGACCATTGGATCGGGTCCCAGTGGCTTAATGGTATACGAGCTCGCCTTGTAACCAGAAGGTCCTGGGTTCGAATCCCGGTGGGTGCGTACTGCTGAAGAGTCCCAAACTAGGACGAAACAGCTGTCCAGTACTCCCTGGTTTTCCAATGGTTCTCTAACTGATGTCAGCTCATGATGAAATCCGGTAGTAGTGTTTATTTTCACAGGACAGGGTTACTACTACATGTCAAACCTTCCCTCTTTACTGGTCTTATTAGCGGCTTAGCGAGGTTAAGGAATGCGTCGGCTGAGGATCTGTCACGGGACCACGTGTGACGTGGTTGGCGAATGTTCTCCTTACGGACCACCCTGCCCTTCTTGAAGTAACTTTACAGGTAATTAAAATAGAAGTTACCTGACACCTCCTAGGCGATAACACACTGCTGCTCAGTATATTTTGTTTGGAGATTGACTTCAACTGTAAAAGAAGTTATTCTGTCTTGTAAACATAAGTGTGAGAAAATGAACTGAACTGCCTTCTGCTGTAACACAACAATCCTTTAAGAACAAACATTTAGAAAACCTTCATAACCTATGCATGAGAAGATGTGACGTCATAACAAAAAATTGAATGAAGTTATCAATAAATGTGACTGCTTCTTATCATCCTGTTCTTTAGACCATATGACACAGGTTTAGTCCATCAGAGAGACTTGATTTAACAAAGCGTTAGGCGAAAATCCAATGACAGCAGGAATCGAACCAATAACACCCTTCGGTACTGAGACATTTCACCACACATACCACCGTGAAAACTTTTTTGAGCTTACAAGAAAATGTGGTATCTAGTTCAGTATATTGTATAAGGATCCGATTATTTAAAGCAGTTAGTTCCCTTTATGAATTTCGACAACACAATAAAAAGACGTAGTGTATCTGAAACGTGTAATCTGCATATTTGCGTAACACATTTCGGACATTCTGATCACTCACATGCTTGCCATACACAGTTATATAGAAGGCAAGAAGGCATAAATCATTACAATATAGATCAAAGTGTGCACAGGTCCGAAATTTGTTGCCCAAAATACATTACACATTTCAGATAAACTCGTCTTCTTATTGTGTTGTCCAGATCCAATTTTTCCTGACACATGCTACTCGAAATCCTTATCAAGATTGTTTTAATCGAAGTATAAAAACTGTTTTACTGAAATCGTATCTCAAAATATCCAAACCCACAGATACACTGTACTAGCAAATAAAAACAGTTACATAAACATCGTTTACGCCAGCCAGTATTACTGAGACGTTTACCGTACGACTCATATCACATTTCTTCGTCAGGTAGGATTCAGCATCCAGTGATGCATATTAATATCGTTTTCTTCACCACTCGAAAGAACTTCCTGTTGTTGAGCAGTTGTCCTATAATCTTCATACACACTATGATGACTGACTGACTGGTTTCAACATAGCATTTTGCACCGATATGCAGCAGTTCGAGTCAGCACACTCCATGCAGCACACAAAGCAAGAGAAGAAAGTGAAAGGAAATGCAAAATAGAGACAGTAAACAGAGATACGAGGCAAAAAGAATAGTAATATCGAAGAACAATATAATTTTATTGGGTATTATAAGTCACAAGGAGTGGATGCATCTGCGCCAGCCATTGAGAACGATTTTGAGCCATATCACCACGAATTGTCTCCAGCCATTGGTGTTTATTGTCCCGAAAACGCCAACCAGGAAGTCTACGCCTACCCACGTGACTGGCTTAAACTAACTGTTGTGGATTTCGTTGATTGGTTTTGGTTTGACCACCACTAACTGTTTTCCGACCTGATCCTATGTCAGCCAGCTAGCATCACCTGTCTAGGAAGCCGATGGCTTGGTATGCATAACACATATCCTAACCATCTCAGTCGATGCAACTTCACAGTCTTGTCGATTGATTTCCCTAGCACTCGACCGAAGCCTAACCTCAATATTGCTTACCCTATTATACTACGTCACAGGGGAGATAGAACTCAGCCACCTTTGATCAAAGCCACCTAGCTGGCATCAATGGCCGTGTCTCACAGCTAGCCATAAAGGAGGACAGAGCGAACTGCTGAGCAGTGCACACGTCCTTTGATCGACAGCCAGCCGGATATCACATCTACGCCAGAGATGGAGTAAACTGGCATATGCGAAACTAGCCTTGTGTATCCGTGCTGAGATTTCGTCAGTGAGAAACCAGCTGGCGCGTTGGCTGATGCAACTTCCCAAATAAGTTAAGTGATGGTCAGCACGCTCTACTGATTATCATCACTGACCTAATTAAAATGTTTTCTTTTATTGATTTTTGATGTCCATTTTTTAATTTAGGAAAGTATTTCAGTCTGTCAGGGTGTTTATCAAAGACTATTCCGCTGGCTTTCATACACCAGTTGATGGATTACCGTTTGTTGATTGGGTAAGAAAGTAAGGACAAATGAAATGCATCTATATAATTAATAATTTCAATGACATTAATTGTAATATTTTACAGTACTGTTCCCTCAGTTCTTAATTCTTCAGTACTGATTTCATCATTCTGTTATTCATTCAAATTTAATTAATGTAAATAATCTTCAAGAATTAGTTTCTAGGGATTGATATTAGATAGAGATTCATGGAAAACCAGCCAGCAGAGAGTACTGGACAGAAATTCTGTCCCAGTTTTGGGACTCATCGGTAGTATGCATCTACTAGATTTCGAACCCAGGACCCGCCGGTTACATGGCAAGCTCATAGACCATCCAACCACTATGATCCAAATCAATGGCCAGCCCATAAATTCTAATATCTACCAGTTTGTGATTTTGGTGTGACTGGCACTAACCAACGTCATCGGTGGAAACTCCATCCTCACTTCCTTGGGTTCCTAGTGGAACATAGGGCTTCAACTACAAGTCTCCACTTCCTTCTGTCTTCTGTTGTACTTTTCACCTGCATCCATGTTAGTCCATACTGTTTCAACTCCTCTTCACACGATCTCCTCCATGTCACCCTTGGACATCCCACTCATCGCTTCCCTTTCGGGTTCCACTCGAGCGTTGGCCTGACGCGCGATGTCACCCAGTGGCCTCCTCAGCGAGTGTCCAATCCATCTCCACTTTCTCCTGCATATTTGTTGGGAGATTGGTTCTTGATTTGTTTGTTTCCATAGTTTCTTGTTGGTGGTCCTTTCCAGACATCTGATCTTGAGTATAGAACGAAGGCAGCTGTTGATAAAGGTCTGCAACAGGCTGTTGGAAATATTCTTTGTGACCCGCCAAGTTTCTGACCTGATTCGTGTAGAAGAACTGACTGACTTGACGTTGGTATTGAAAATCCGAATCATTTTGTTGTTGATGCAGGCTGAGTGACGAAGATTTCCAGATTGGTTTCAGGTTGATGAATGTGTTTCTCGCCTTCCCGATTCTCGATTTGACATCCTCGTCCGTTCCTCCTGTAGTTGAGACAATGCTCTGTAGATAAGTGAATGAATTAACCTCTTTCAAATCCCTCCCGTTGATGGTGATTGGCGCTGGATGTTGCTGCTGCTGCTGTTGTTGTTGGTTGGTTATTTTCATAACCTCCGTCTTGTCGATGTTCACCCGGAGTCCTGTCTTTGCTGCTTCTTCGACCAGTTTGTCGGTTTTCGCTTGTAATTTTTCGATTTTGTGTGACATCAAACATAAATCATCCGCGAAATCCAGGTCTTCTAGCTTATTCACATCGGTCCAGGATATCCCTGTCTTCTCGTTTCCCACTGTCTGACGCATAATCCAGTCCACCACAATTAGGAATATCATTTGTGATAATAAGCACCCTTGTCTGACTCCTGTGTTTACTCCAAACGCTTCGCTGAGTTTTCCGTTGTGGATCACTTGACATGTGCCGTTGTCATACAGCTGTTGAATAAGGTTGATGAATATTTGGGGTACGCTGTATTACTCGAGTAGTTTCCAAATTACTTCGCGGTCAACGCTGTTGTAGGCCTTCTGAAAGTCTATTAAGTTGAGGCAGAGGTTTGATTGCCATTCCATGCTTTGTTCGATGATGATGCGTAGAGTTGCAATTTGGTCAGAACATGATTTGCCTTTCTTGAATCCAACTTGTTCTGGTCGGAATTCTGTATCCAGTGCGTCCTTTATTCTCTACAGGATGAACGGGCATCAGATTAATTTTCAATAACTATTTTGTAGAGATTCCATCCCAAGCAAAATTCTAAGCCGCATCATCCTGGAAAGGATCAAACAAGCCCTGGATGAAAAACTTCGACCAGAACAAGCTGGATTCAGGAGAAACAAGTCATGTATTGATCAAATCGCCACACTACTGATCATCATTGAACAAAGTTTGGAATGGCAGTCACCTCTCTATCTCAACTTCATCGACTTTGAAAAGGCCTTCGACAGCATCGATCAAGAGGTGATTTGGAAACTACTTCGCTACTACGGGGTGCCGCCGACAATTATACATCTCATCCAACAGTTGTATGACAACGCTGCATGCCAAGCAATCCACAACGGGAAGCTAACGGAATCCTTCGAAGTGAAGACAGGAGTAAGACAGGGTTGCCTACTATCGCCAATGATTTTCCTGATTGCAGTAGATTGGATAATGCGACAAACAGCGGGCAATGAGGAAACAGGCATAAAATGGACTCACACAAAGAACTTGGAGGATCTGGACTTCGCCGATGATATATGTCTTATTTCCCACAAACTGGAAGATATGCAAGTGAAAAGTAACAAGTTAGCAGAAGAAGCATCAAAGATAGGACTTCAGGTGAACATAGAGAAAACGGAGGTGATGGAGATTCCTGGGCAACATCACCAACAGCAACAACAACAGACAGCAATCAGCATAAATGGAAGGAACCTGAAAGAAACTACCCCCTTCACCTACCTGGGAAGCATCGTTTCAACTACAGGCCGACGGAGCTGACGAGGATATCAAAGCAAGAATCGGAAAAGCAAGACAAGCTTTCATTACTCTCAAGTCTGTGTGGAGTTCAACAGTATTCAGCGTCAAAAATAAGATCGGGATTTTCAACTCCAATGTGAAGTCAGTACTACTATACGGATCAGAGACTTGGCGTGTCACAAAGAGCACCTCAAACAAGCTACAGACATTCATTAACAGATGTCTTCGCTCAATACTCAAGATCAGATGGCCGGAAAGGATCAGAAACAAAGATCTCTGGGAGCGAACCAACCACGAACCGATTGTGAAACAAATAGGCAGGAAGAAATGGAGATGGATTGGCCACACTCTGAGGAAACCAGCAAGTGACATCACTAGACAAGCCATCGCTGGAGTGGAACCCGAAAGGGAAGCGACGAGTTGGTCGTCCAAGGGTGTTCTGGAGGATATCATGTGAAGAGGAGATGAAAGCATGTGGGCAGACCTGGAGCCAGGTGAAAACTCTAGCAGAGAACCGAACGCAATGGAGACGCATGGCTGAAGCCCTATGTTCCTCTAGGAACTAAAGGAAATAATAATAATATAATAATAATTTTGTAGAGATTCTATCTTTTTCACGGTAGACCATGGATCGATATCAGTTAGAATTTAAACATTCTTAAATCACTGCAGAATGAATCAGCTTTTAACAGAATACAACTTGGAGAATGTCACACGTGATTTCTAAATTCCTTTTGTGATTTCCTCTAAAAACAAATGAAGTATTATGACGGCAAAATGTGATCTGTTTGACATCACAAAAGCTGTCAAGATTGTTTACGATTTGGTTATATTGTTTTTAATCATTAGATTCACATTTCTGATACGTCTAGTTTTGTATTGGTGAGAAGTCTGCACAATTAATTTTCACACTAACTGACTGTGTATATATTTCAGCCATACGCCCTATTGTTTTTCTGATCACCGATACAGAATACATCGAATCTAAGTTTATTGGCGTATTCAGTTTTGAAGAGGGCGTTCTTTTAACGATAGGTACACCACTCAAACAAGTTTCAGGATTTCATCATGAACTGACATCGGTCAGAGGACCATTGGAAAACCACCTGGGAGTACCAGACAGCCGCTTCCTCCATCCTAGTTTAGGATTATTCAACAGTACGCACCCACCGACAAGGTTCCAACCCACAACCCCCTGTTTACGAGGCGGATTTATGATATGGCGGAATCTCCAGCCAATACCATCGGCGAGTATTTATCCTCACCTAAATTACGTTTAAATGCAAGAAGCTAGTCATCTTAGGGCATCAACCTGTTAAAATGAATGAAACATATATCAGTTAGGGAACAGGGAACAGTGGATAGCCGTCTCCTTTATTGGGGCTCTTCAGAAGTACGCAAACCAGAACCTTCAGGTTACTAGGCTAGCCCGTATACCACTTTACTACTGCAACGGAATCCAATGACTTGTCAATTTTAACATCTACCAGTTTGTGATATCTTGCGCGATCACCGGATAGTGTCGTCGGCGAGTATCCGCCCTCACACCGAACTTGGTGGACCTCACTGACCTCATGACTTCCCGCTAAAACTGCAAGTAACTTCACCCTGTTAGTGAGTCGCCAGTAAGCAATTGATTAATTTTCAAGTGTTGATTAGCAGCAATCAAAACTAAACTAACGAAATCCCTGCCAACCAAACTCTTCAAATATGCCTACTGAGTTATTTACTCAAGAACTCTTAATTGGCATAACTTTTTCACATGAATTTAAGCCAGTGATAATTGTAAAAATTCACTTACTTACTCTGTCATCTGTCTTTCGTCAATAAGCAATGCTCTAAGTGTTTTTACAGTATGTAAAACTGCTCACCAATTCTGACGCGTTGACGGAACAAATAAACATGAAAGCCTACCCAAAAACAGTCAAGAGTTTCCACTTAAATACTGGACTGAATAACTGTTAACATGAAGTTAATGTCTAATAGAACTGATTTTCAGAGTTGGGCAGATGATAATTCGACAGATACGCTGACTTTAGCGGTTAAAATAACAAATTTTGCAGCATATACAACCCCTTTTCCTTCCACTTCTCTTAATTACCTGTACAGAAAAGGAAATCCAAACCTAACTTTACACAAAATAACCAACCTGACCGTCTTGATGATATCAGATGCTTGGAGGCAATCGGCAGGAAGCCTTGGACCTAGGTTTCGAGCTAGCTGGCACTCCTCAACAAGGCGTGTCTGCGTATCCGTCTGTAACTGGAAAGGGATTGATGCTAGAAATAGTAGCCAAAATGCACAGTTAACTAGTGAGAAAAGCATATTTCGCCCAAACACAGAGAGAAAGAACATACTAACAGGATGAAAAGAGATCAGTGTTTGTTACTTCGCCGCCTTTCATCAGCTGCCTGCAGCCTATAAAGTGACAAAAGTTATTATAAATGCAGAAATGCATAACATACTTCAAAGAATTATTTCATGTCAGAGGGCGTAGTAATAGAACAAGAGATATGAATGCAAGGCACTTAATAACATGACAACCATAGTTTATATATGCATAACGTCATGGACTGTTTGAGAGAGCGCCAAAGAAATAGAAAATAAAAGTAAGGCTATTACGCAATCAAACAATTAAGTAAGTGGAAGACTAATAGTGAGTTCAGCTCAGAGAGTTGTCATCAGAAACAGTTTTGAGGCTACAAAAAACCTAGAAACAGAGTCCAGATTTCCAGTTACCAGAGTAGTCTGATTTTGACTTAACGCCCCATGTCAATCAAATGCTTAGCGGTTGCACTGTAAACGCTTTGTTAACTTTCAATGTGAAGATTGTTGTGGATATACTCGGAAAATCTAGCAAGTGCTCTCCTTTCAGTCTTTATTGTGTACTTGCTAGTGAAAGTACGTGTGAACTGGTACATACAACTGAAATTGACGTGGATAGCCTGCTTGTCTACTCTGGCCTATACAACTGAACAGTTGGCATCATAAAGGGTAATCAATCCGGTGGCGGAAAATGTCCTCTTCGATGCATCTTTGATTCTTTTCCCTATTCTTGCTGATGTTTTTTACCCCTTCTACGCCAAGCAAATAAAAACCGGTTTCTTCTAAATCGTTATGAAATTCAGTTTGGATGTTTCTTCTCTATCACCTGTCATTACGAACTTGTCGCGATATTAATTTTCCATTAAATTCTTTTTAATAATTATGAGGTCTCCATCAATTACATTTTCTGAGCACAACGCCTTCACTCTTCTCAACAGCATTCCGACCTAACCCCGTTTGTAACCGATAGGGCGAAAACTGATATAATTCAAGTATTGACCCGTCCATGTATCTCCTGTATAGATTTTTGTTCTACGGTCCGTTTAATTCTTCGTTTTATGCTAAGACTGAGAAAGTTGAACTGGTTGTAGCATTCAAAGTCCATTGCTAACCTAATGTGACACGTTTGACTGATACATGGTCCATGTTACTGCAAACAACAAATATATCGTCAACATAGCTGCAGTGATATGTCGTATTCTCTATTTCTGATTTCAGTTGCATCTATTCAGGATATGTTATGAACATATCAGCAAGAATATGGCCCAAAAAGAGAACCAACAGCTGCTCCATCAATTTTCCAATATCGTAGGCTATGGAACTGGAACTGGACACTTTTTGTACAAAGGTGCAATAGTTGTCATAACTCATTCTCATGAAAGAGAAAGCAATTCGAGGTGATGACGCGTGGCTTTCACTCTTTCTTCAATTGTAATGCTCGTAATTAATTAAAAATTGGCATATGATAATAAGGGTGTGCCTGAAATATTCGACAGATCCAGTTCATGAGAAAGTGTAAATGAATCTTCGACACTATGAAGTGTCGACTATTTCGAAATTACTTCCAACTTTTCTGCCAGGCATATAGCCAGTTTATGGAATCGTGGTTTCACCATTAATATTACCGGTTTCAGAAGTACATCTTGTTTGTAGACGTTGGGTAGACCATACACTAGAGCATGCGTAAACCTCGTGGTTTAAGTTCATTATGAGTGTGATTGTCACTTAGCCCTTTCCTAAAACGATTCTCAAGGTCCTTGTTTATTCTGTTATCGAAGGTTGTTGTTGCAATGTTTTTCGACTTAGCTGCCTAGAATGTCATTGTATCACCCAGGAGCATTGTCACTTTAAAAATGTAATCCCTCCGCTTCGTTGTTACCACACAAGAACTCTTGTCTGATCCAAGATGCAATATATAGTACAGCTGTGCGATATCCGACATCGAATTAAATCAATGCTTGATGATTTTCAAGTATTGGTTTTGTAGAGGTTTTGTTTGATTGGTTGGAGGATTTCATCGTGAGCTGACATCAGTTAAATAACCATTGGAAAACCAGCAGGGAGTGCTGGACAGCTGTTCCCTCAGTCCTAGTTTAGGACTCTTCAGTAGATGTTGGAACTCATAGGCCGGCCATTGGAACGGGTCCCAGGGGCTTAATGATCTACGGACTCGCTAGCCTTATAACCAGAAGGTCGTTGGTTCGAACCCTGGCGGTGGGTGTATACTCCTTAATGATTTGTTTGCGTAACAGTTTAAGTTTTAATTACGATTTCTTTCATCCACCTCTCTCGAATTTTCCATGATATTATGTTTCAGTAAATTCATTCCAGTACCACGTCATCTAAGATGGAATATTTTTTGCGAAGAACGTTGTGTTTTTCAGCAATTACAATAAGTTATATCATCTTTATGCTGATAGAAGCTGATGAAAAGGGGTGAAATATAACAAACATGAACATTTTTATCCGAAAAGTTTGAAGTCTTCCAGTAAAGCTTCAGTCATCAATCTCAAGGCATTTTCACCACATCTGAATTTTCTCAATGTAGAAGAATTTCATTCAGTTACTCAATGACGGCTCAGTTATCCTACTTGGTTTTATTGAAACTTGAGAAGCACAGTTTCCTGTTCTCAAATATGATTCCCTGTTTCGTAGCTATCTGACTGGTTCTCAGAAGTATACTTTCAGATTTCTTTACATAACAGACAGAAACTTTTATTTTTTATTGAAATCTGTAATTGTTACCATCATGGGAGTGTTTACTTAAACTAATGGTGCAGAATTAATGGTTGAAACAAATCTTCTGGAAAGTTTTCAGGTTTATGATGATGCTATGAAGACTGATTCCACATCTTTAAGCGATGATTTAAAATGAGGTTCCTAGGGATGGTCAAGAAAATTAATGTTGTACTACAGCGACAACCTTACTATTTACTTGTGATAGTAGTAATAACTTTATCCTGAACAACATTTATACAACATACAGAATTTTCAGTGGAGTTTATTGTGTGGTATTTCCTCTTCGTCTAGGATTTTAAATAAATGATTAATTGCCAGGAGATTGTGTGACACAGTTCTATCTAACCTGAAGTGCAAACCAATCCACTATGATGATATCTCTTCTTTCTCTCCTTCGCGAAATGCACGACATTTGGTTGAATGCTAATTATAAAATGTTCAGGTGTACATTTTATGAACCAAAGACACCACTCAGGAACGGTCACCCCACGTATTGGGATATCCTGCCATCGAGGATAATACTTTTTCTCGCGTTTAGCAGGAACTTGCGAACCAACAAGTTGTGACTGTTTTAAGTACACGCCAGAGTAAAGAAAACCATCAGAGGTCATATTTTACTAGATTTAAACAAACTCAATAAGCGAAACTATATACATCGTATGCTGCAGACTTTTATCAAAAGCTATCTTCTCTCCATACTGAAGATAAAATGGCCAGTCGGCCGGCCAGAAAGAATTAGTAACAAGAAACTCTGACTAACAACAAACCAACAAAGAGTCGACCTCTCAACAAATATGTAGGAGAAAATGGAGATGCAGGCCACTGCTCGAGTGGAATCCAAATGAGAAGCGACGAGTGGGTCGTCCCAGAGTTACACGGAGGAGATGAGAAATTAGGGGCAATCTTTGATCCAGCTGGAGAGAAAGGCAGAAGATATAAGAAAGTGATGTGTTGTTGAAGCCCGATGTTCTACTCGGAACCCAAAGGAATAATAATAATAAATATTCAGTATATTGATGGAGGTTTTCGGTAGGTCAAATCTTAAGCAGGTTACCAAAAGAAAGAAGGGTGCAAGATTGACTCACTATGAAATTTAAAAAATTCCTACGGACTTAGAGTATACACAGAATAATGTTTGATGACTGGACAGCTTATGAACTAGGATTGGTTCTCCTTATGTTAAATAACTGGCATAAAGAGAGTCTTCAAGCATTGATTTTGTAGCGATTTCGTTTGATTGGTTGGAAGATTTAATCATGAGCTGACATCAGTTAGAGAACCATTAGAAATCCTGGGAGTATTGGATAGCTGTCTACTCGTTCTAGTTTGAGACTCTTCGGTAGCACAAACCCACAGGAGTTGGAACCCAGGACCCTCTGGTTACAAGGCTAGTGAGCTCGTAGACCATTAAGCCGCTAGGACCGGATCCGATGGCCAGTCCTCTGCCAATTCTCTAACTGATGCCACCTCATGATGTAATCCTCCAACCAATAAAAATAGTTAATCATTAATTTTAAAACTCACTTAACAGATTATAATACTGATCTGATTTTCACCTAAATACTTTTTAACAAAAAACAGTATATTCACATTAAATTTAACTTTTAACACTTTCATTAACAGTTTCACATGTTCTCCTGTTCTCCTGTTCTGCTTTTTTCTGTAGACAAAACGCAAGATGGAACATGAAAGAAATCACCGGTTAACTGAAACAGTCAAACAGTACAACTGGTCAATTATACCAAGTCATCAAATCACATGGACTAGATTGAATCACTTTCATGCTTATGCAAGATGTTCATGTCATTTTTATCATGTTGAGGGGAAAACTTTTCATTCTTCTATAGAAAATAAAAATATAACAATTTATGAAATCATTGGACAAATACACTGGATTGTATCGAGGATTACTGAGATAACAATCTTACAAAATGCTCCTTAAGACCATTGTAAATAGTATTTTTAAAGCAAGAGAAGCAACTCTTTTGTACTGATTTGCCTTTTGATTTATGCATTATGAAGACCAAATTGTTTCAAGAAAGATACGACAAACTGATTTTGGTACTATGTATTGTTGGTTTTAAAAGTCTATTTGACTTGAAACATGAATGTAATCATCGCACTTAAGATCTAGAGCATTAAACTCGTTCAGAGTAATATAAAACACAATGATTTTGACCAAGAGGAATATATGGTTATGATTTGTGGTCTTGTTAAGCTTGCGATTAAGTCAGTGGAATTCTTCAACCGCAGACTGTCAGTGTTTGACGAAACAATCTCAGCATGAATACAGAGGGCTAGTTTCGCATATGCCAGTTTACGCCGTCTCTGGCGTAGACGTGATATCCGACTATCGACCAAAAGGCGTGTGTACTGCTCAACAGTCGGCTCCGTCCTCCTTCATGGCTGTGAGACTTAGCCATTGAGAGTGGAAGACATGAAGAGATTAGCTGTCTTCGATCATAGGTGTCTGCGTTCTATCTCCCGCGTGAAGTGGTATGATAAGGTGAGCAATATTGAGGTCAGGCGCCGAGTGCTAAGTAAGGAGGGGAAATCAATCTACGAGACTGTGAAATTACATCGACTGAGATGGTTAGGACATGTGTTCCGCATGCCTAGCCTAGTTATCGCCCTCCTCGACGGGCAATGTTAGCTGATATAGGGTCAGACTGGAAAAGAGCTAGCGGCGGTCAAATGAAAACATGGCACCAGTCAATGAAATCCACAACAGTTAGTCTAAGCCACGTAGGAAGGTGTAGACTTCCTGGTTGGGGTCCTCGGGACGGAAAAAACCAATGAAGGTTGGAAACAATTGGTGACATGGCTCAAAATCGTTCTCAGTGATGCAGATGCATCCACTCCTTGTGACTCATGATTTCCAATGAAACTGTTTTGTTCTTCGTTATTACTATTCCTTTATCTCACACCTCTGTTTACTGTCTATATTATGCATTTCTGCTACTTTCTTCTCTTGCTTTGTGTGCTACATGGAGTGTGGCGACTTGAACTGCCGCACATATGTACAAAGTTCTATGTCTAAAATCGACCGTTTGACGAAACTTCTGGAAAGCTAGGAAACTTGAGCAAAACTACTGTCATCCTTTCTAATAAAATTTTATTCTTCTCACTTGCAGGTTTACGTATATGTAAACTAAGCTAAACTCTGCATCCTCTTCTTTTCCACAGGTTAAAAACTCAGGTTAACGTAACAGGTTATCCTCGATTTTTGAATTATTCTCACATTAAATTCAAATGATAGCGTGCTAGTAAAGCATGAACAAGCAAGGTCAGCTGAGTAGAGTTTCTTATGAAAACCTCATAATTCGACAAACAGAATACTGAGTCTTAATTCATAAGTCAATCTGAGGTGACTCTTCAGAGTGATATTAGCGTAACGACGACTGGTTTCAACTCAACAGACGCCACATGAATCAAATGAATGTCCATAACACTAACACCTTAAATTTATGCTGCTTTATATATATGTCTATATATAAAGCAACAAAAAACTATGGTAACAAACCAACTGAGAGCCGATAGCTCAACAAATATGTAGGAGAAAGTGGACATGGATCGGCCGTGCATCAAGGAGGCCACCTAATAAAATCGCACGCAATGCAGGTCATTACTCAAGTGGAATCCGAATGGGACGCGACGAGCGGGTTGTCAGTGTGAGGGGGACATGGATCTGGACTTCGCCGATGATATATGTCTGATTTCTCACAAACTGGAAGATATGCAAGCGAAAATCAACAAGTTAGCAGAAGAAGCATCAAAGATATGAAGGAATTCAGGCGAACATAGAGAAAACGGAGGTGATGTAGATTCCTGATCAACAGCAACAGCAACAACAACAGACAACAATCAGCATAAGTGGAAGCAACCTGAAAGAAACAACCTCCTTTACCTGCCTGGGAAGCATCGTTTCAACTACAGGCGGACAGAATTGACGAGGATATCAAAGCAAGAATCGGAAAAGCAAGACAAGCTTTCATTACTCTCAAGTCTGTGTAGAGGTCAACAACACTCAGCATCAAAAATAAGATCAGGATTTTCAACTCCAATGTGAAGTCAGTGACACTTACTGTACGGATCAGAGACTTGCACTGTGTGTCATAAAGAGCATCTCGAACAAACTACAGACCTTCATTAACAGTTGTCTTCGCTCAATACTCAATATCAGATGGCCAGAAAAGATCAGCAACAGTAAGGGGTCTGTGGGAGCGAACGAATCCAGCAGGAACCGATTGTGAAACAAATAGACAGGAAGAAATGGAGATGGATTGGCCATACTCTTAGGAAACCATCAAGTGACATCACTAGACAAGCCATCGAGTGGAACCCGATAAGGAATCGGCGAGTTGGTCGTCAGTGCGAGGGTGGGTGACTTGGAGGAGGTCATGTGAAGAGGAGATGAAAATGTGTGGGCAGATATGGAGCCAGGTGAAGACTCTAGCAGAGAATCGAACACAATGGAGACGCATGGCTGAAGCCCTATGTTCCTCTAGGAACTAAAGGAAACAATAATAATAATAATGGACCAAGCTGGTTGAAGAGGACAACAGGAAACAGAAGTAAGTGGAGATGTGTTGTTGAAGCCCTATGTTCCACTCGGAACACAAGGGAATAATAATAACTATATATATATATTCCTTTACGTTCCCAGTAGAACATAGGACTTCAAACTAGAGCTTTGAAGTTTCAGTAGCAAAGATGTTTCTTCTGCGGGTCGGAATTGCTAACCCCATGCCCAACCTTCCGTCTTTACCGGCCTTATTATCGGCTCAGCAAGGTAAAGGAGTGCATCGGCCGAGGATCGAAACCCGGACGAGCTAAGCCCCCGACGAACCATACATATAAAACTGGTAAAGTCTAAAATTGGTCGCATCTTTTGATAAAAGCCAATTGTCTTATTATTAGAAAGTCAATAATTGAAATCAGCTTTCTTTTTACGAAATAAAAACGTATCACTTTTTAATCATTTTAGTTTGTTTTCGATGTCATCATCAAGTAATGGAAAACAGTAAAGCAAACATTTTAAAAACAATTTTCAAGAACCAAATCATCAACTGAATGATGATTGATGAAATGATCATCCTTTATGATGTGAACATGAGTACAACACTTAAAAGCACACAGGCACACACGTGCACACACACACATAGACACAGACAAAACACACAGATATGTATATGTGCTATACCTAAAGGTGTTAGCAGCTGTGAAGCAAATTCCACGCTGATTCACCGTATTCCTGCAGCCTATGTTACTTATGAATATAATATAAGAGATAATGGAATAAGAATAAAGGGGCAAGGGGTTGGGTTGGGGGGCGCGGAGTGGAGCGGTGTGGTGTGTTGTGGGGAAACGGGATAGAGTTAACAATTTTAAAACACAATGAAGGCAAGTGTAGATATAATAATAATGAGATAATATAATGAACTATTGTTGTATATCTCCCCTTCTGAGTAGTCAAGTTTGTTCATGTATTATTTTTTAGGCAAGATAGAAGAAATGTTTTTAAAGGGAAGTAAACAAGGAGAATAGGTTGTGAGTAGTAGTCAGAAATAATGACACTGAAACATATTTTATAATAGGCAAGTGAAAAGGCTTTGTCTATTTGCCATGTATAATGAGGTATGCGTATTAGGAAGGGAAGAAAGAAAGAGAAGAGAAGAGAAGAAGAAATACAAGATTATACATGATGTACACATAAAATAAGAATACGGAATGACAATAATCTTAAATGAATTAATTTGTTTGTATGACATTGATATCTGGCTGTATGTATCAAAGAGAACTGCTCAGACACATTCAGACAGAAATTCAAGCAATTGTATTTGGACTTCATTGAACTCCCATTTTTGATGTACATCAATGTGTGAATTTAACATATATAAGCTCATCGTTTTAGTATAATTATTATTATTCATAGAGGGCATTCTCAACGTGCAAAGTGTACTTCGTGCAACAATAAATAGTTACGAAGTTCATCCGGTGTAATTACTCCATTCCCTAAAGAGAAAACAATGGGAATAAAAAAGGAAAATATAATTTAAAATATTACGTAATACAGTGAGATAACAGCTTTGGAATAAACGCAATATTTAATGCTCTTAATTAAAACTTATACATGAGAATTAAAGTTGCGGTAACACAAAGATTGTAGTACACTACGAACTACTAGAAATCGGGTCAGTGGTTGACAGAATTGTATTAGTTGGAGGATTTTATCATGAGCTGACATCAGTAGGAGAACCATTGGAGATTCTGGGAGTATCAGGCAACCAGCTGATTCGTCGGCCACGTTCGGGACTCCACTTCAGCAGTACGCACCCACCGAAAGGATTCCAATACACGACCTTCTGGTTACAACGCTAGCGAGCTCGTAGACCATTAAACGACTAGGACTCGATCCAATGACTGGCCCGTGAATTCTAAATTCTGCCAATTCATGACATAGTGCGACCAATTCACAATGTATTCTTCGATGAGTAACTGTCCTCACCTTCAACCTGCTGTATCCTACTGGTCACGGCTTCCAGCTAGAACCCCAGGTAACTGTTTGAATAGGGCCAATCACCAGTGAGCATCAGATCAAATGGCAGGAGTTAGGATTCATGAGTCGGTCATGGGATTTGGTCCCAGTGGCTTAATGGTCTACGAGCTCGCTGTCCTTGTAACCGGAAGGTCGTGGATCAGAACCCTGTCGGCGGGTGTGTACTGATGAGGATTCCCAAACTAGGCGGACGAAACAGCTGGCTGTCCAGTACTCCTAGTTGGTTTTCCAATGGTTCTCGAACTGATGTCAGCTCATTATGAAATCCTGTAACCAATCAAACAAAATCTCTGTAAAGCCAATACTTGAAAACTCTTTATCTCTTAAGGAATAAAATGAACCTGTGTTGTATATAGACTTATGTTTCATGATACAACACTGATTCTTGGATTGCTCCATTTCGTAGGTGCTTAGAAGTGTACTAGTCTAAAGAGTAATATACTAGATGGGTATATTTTCTCGACACCATATCCCCACACATATAGATTTAAACATAATCGCCAAACCTATTCAATCGGATGAATCACATTTAGGAATTAAATACCATTTCTTATTTTATTAAGCCACACTTTAGAATACGTTTCCTTCAATTAAACAAAGAATTATAATAGAATGGCAATGGGATTACCAGCATCTCTAATTGTAGCAAATCTTCATTATATGAGAGCTCTGGAAAGAAAATCACTGGTAAGTTTTATTTGTTATCCTAGAATATGGTACAGATATGTAGATGACACATTTATCATTATTAAGAAAGCTGAAAAAGAAAACTTTCTAATACAGATTAACTTAATCTCAAAATTCACAGAGTGTACTAATAAAGTAGAATCGGCTGAGGGAACTCTAAACTTTCCGAACTGTCTTATCTCAAAAGGTAAATTGACGAGAAACTAAAGTTTACCATATACAAAAAGCCGACACATTCCAACAAGTATTTGAATTTCCAATCAGATCATCCAATAGGAATGAAAGTTTCAGTAGCTTTAAATCTCGTTAACAGAGCTAGAAGCATTATAACAGATAATGATGATATGGAGAACGAGATATCCAATATAGAACAGATTCTGATTGGAAATGGTTATCATGAAAAGCTACTAGATAATATTATAAATAAAAAGGAGCAGAAAGGAAAACGGGAAAAAGTTGAAAAATCTTGGGTGTTGACAATAGCCATTTCATATCGAAAGGACACAGCTGAACAACTTCAAAGACTCCTTTGCTTCATATAATGTTAAAGTCTATTTCAAGCCCTCTAATTCTCTAGAGAAAGCTCTGGTGAATGTCAAAGATATGCTCCGCAAAATGACACAAAACAACTGTGTCTATAGGGTGAAGTGCTCAGAATGTGAAGCTTGCCATATAGAGGAGAATAGTAAACAGGTGAAAGTCAGAGTGAATGAACAGTGACTGTGCACGAAACGTCAACTCAGATATGAAGTAGAATAAAAGGAAAGTCTAGAAAAAAGATCAGCTATAGCAAAGCATGCTATAGACAGCGGTCATAAGATTGATTTCGACAGTATCGGAATTCTAGGAGGAGGCTTTCATTCACATAAAGAAAGGCTGACCTGACTCAGCGCTCAAATTGTTCCAGAAAATTCGTAACATCTATTGTCTGGAAACCGATAAAAATTATAATGGAGTTTGAAAATTTGACAGAAACATGCTAAGCCAGAGGCGTTCATCTTCGAGTGCGCAAGAATACCGACGTACGTGGTATACAAGTGACTAATACTCGCCTAAAATTTTGTTTTACCAATAACTAAGCTCAGAAGGCAACTCAAACAGATATGCTTATCGTCACAATAAACCTAAAAGTAATACATTCTGTCTGTAATACAAAAGTATAATTGATTTCATTATATTTTTAGAAAGTGATGTAAATTTCTACGCTTCTCAGTCCTTTTTTCAGTAATACAAAATGCATTTAAAAATAGAAAGATTTATAATTTTGAATGTTTAACCTTATTACTAATGAGTAAAAAAATACTTGGAATAGAAAACTGTGAGAGAATAATGTATCGGTTTTAGCATTCTGTGAAAATTTTGCGTGGTTAAATATTAAACTAACCAGTGAACTGGTAGAATATTAGAAACACAGAAATACAAAAGAACTTCCGTTTATTATTATCAGTAGTAGAAACGTTGATATCATGTCAGTACTGTCAGCATATACAGATTCAGAGAAATACACAGAATTTGTGGAGATAATTCGTGCCGACAATTTAGGTTGAAGTCTTCAACGTCAGAAACAAATGAAGTAGGCTTCTTAAATCCCCATTATATCTTTTATTATTATTATTCCATCTTCCGATCTTACTTGGACATCTCATATCCTAATGATTTCTAAGAAAGTGTTCTGTCTTACCTACTGCATTAAGAAACTTAGACAACCTAGAATCACCCAACCTCTACTTTCACAATTAGTCAACTCTTGTATCTTACCTATTCTACTTTGCTGCTCCCCGTTAGTCTTTCCTGGTCTACTGAAAAAGGACTATAACATCCTGAGAAGGATGTTGAAGGTAGTCAGTAGGACTAGTGGTGTAAAACTCTGTCAGCTCGTCACTACATTAGTTGATAGGCATCTGAATACATGAGAAAAATGGTCAAAAACCATACTCTCCTACCCCCAACACCCCCTCTATTCCCAACTCTCTCCTTGTATCTCATCAAGCAGAACCAGAAATCAGTATAAAATAATATATGCTCGTACAACCAAGTATAGGAACTCAATGATACCATACTTGGCCCGTGTTCTAAGCAACAGAGACAATGTTAAGCGTGAAACCTATGACTTGCTTTGTTATTAACAACATAATTTTAGGCTCTTTTATTTTTCTCTTATTTTGTATTCTATAGTGAACTCCTTCTCAAACATACTTAGCTACCTAAATTATTAACATTGGCTTCCTTTTTTGTACTTTACTATATTCCTTCTATTGTGTATCCGCTGGTTCCGACTATATTAGCACTATGAGTATTACAAAATTGTCCTGTCCTTAACCATCATGTAATTATTAGTTTTGTGGTTGTTTTTTCTTATTTTCTATACTTTTCGGCAATATTAAACTGACAATCATTGGTTGTGAACGCCATAATCACCACCTTAAAAAAAATTTTTGTATTATTCAGGATTACTCACACTACCACTACAAACACTGCATTAGACCTGACAATACAAAACAAAACAACAACCCAGAAATATTATTTTATGATTGTTTACAGTTGTTTCAACCAAATAAACTGACCATCTTGGCGATAAACATTCTTAAATATCATTTCATAACTTCTATAGCTTTACTGTCACCATGCATAACCATATCATAGCTTCCACTACCCAATACTGAGTTACTGTTATATGATGTTTATTTTCCTTTCTACTTCTTGGTACTTTTTCGCATTTATAATTATTTAGTGTTTATCCTGTTCTTTTTGCTGTTGGTGTCTTTAGATTTATTTTTTTGCTTGTTTAATACTCCTTTTAAATGTTTGTAAAATTAGATGCAAATATTGTAGATATGTGCTGAAAAATTCCACACTGTACCACTAGTACTGTTTCTGGAATAAAGCAAATTATTATTATTATAGATAAGATTTTATTTTGATAAATCACACAATGTTGTAAAGTAATATTATTAACTGATGACCAAGTTTCGAGCACAATTTATTACTGCTCATAATCATATCAACGCACCAGTCACACAACTTTCTTGCTTCATTTATATACATCAGTAAAATTTTAAAATACTTGCATATTTTACATGATGTCAGTTGACAGGAGGTTACACAATTAGTGAACAGTGCTCAGAAAATTGCGCTTATATAGTTTTTACACAGGCAATTCAAGCTTAAACAAAGTAAATGTATGCATACCATGGCAAAGGAGTTACGTAATACAGACGAGAGATGCGTAGGATGATAACTGACTAATAAATTGGGTAACAGTGTAATGAGTTCAACTCAAATCATAGAAACAAGAGATAAGTAGAATTACACTATATCAAAGGGGGATGAGATTAAAGCCAAAGACTGCGTAATCAAATGAAAGAGAGAATAAGGATATTTAGTTATCAGGTTAATGAAATACTGATGACTGCTTTTTTCTCAATACATAAATCGGGTTTCAGGCTTTTGATATAGATTGCCTCGGCAAACTTGAGAAGAACTGAACTTTTTTTTCTATTGCTAATCTTAATGGATTTTGCAATTTCTACCTCACGACCTAAACAAACTGGTTGGCTCTCACGAGGTATGCAACATAGACGGCACTGAAATAGAAACGAAACCGGAAATTAAATACCCAGGCGTCATTCTATCTGCTGATCTCTCCTGGTCGTCTCATATCTTGGCAATTTCTAAGAAAATCTTCCGTCTTACCTTCTACATCGAGAAGTTAAAACATTGTGATATTCGTTGATTCTCGCATTCTGCCTACTATTCTCTATTGTTCCCAATTAGTTTTTCCCGGGCTACTGAAGAAAGACTATAACATATTATGCAGGATGTTAAAGGTTGTCAGCAGGGTAAGCAACGTGCCACTTAACCAGCTTGTTCATATTCTGGTTGACAGGCACATGGACTCATGTGAAAAATGGGCTAAATCCATTTTGTCTAACTCACACCACCCTCTTCACTCACAAATCTCCTCTTGCATCTCATCAGGCAAAACCAGAAGCCTATATAGAAAACTATATGCTCGCACCAGCAAGTACAAAAACTCAACCATACCCTACTTAGGTCGTGTTCTGTGTGATAAAGAAAGCATGAGGCGTGACACCTATAATTCGTTAAATAGTCAGTAGTACAACTGGACCTCGTCTTTCCAACTCATATCATTTATAGGTACAACATTTTCTTTCTTTCTTTTCCTTTTCTCCCTCTCTCTTTTCTGTTATGTGCTGCTTTGTTTCTTTCTCTCACTTACGCCAGTAAATATGACAGCACCTACTTTTCTAACACCTTCAAACACTGTTAAGCTTTACCTTTGCTAACGACATGCCAATGTATTGTTGTAATAATGAACTGAGATTTCCTTAATCTATGTAGAATCCTATTTATTGATAATGTACTAACTGGATGCAATACTGTAGTAAAAATGCTGAGAATTCCATTCTGTATCGCATGTACTGTTTTGGAATAAAGCAAATTATTATTATTGTAAGCGTTAGTTCTCTTGAGACAGGATTTTTGGTACATGTTCAAAAAACCGGAGGTGCGCCCTTCTTTCTGTTCTCCCAAATAATAATGCTCTCTCAGATACGCGTCATTTTGTATACACAGTTGAAGCTAACATGAGAAGAGTATCTGTTAACTTTTGACTGCAAGAAAGAGCATGTTGTGTGATAGACGGGAACCAGCTTAGCTGCTGGATAGGCCCTGGCTATTGACGTTCTCAGTCTTCTGTTGACCGTTGCTTTAATAACTTCTCCTTTAAAATCGAGTTGAAAGAAGACAGTGATTTTTCCCGCTGTGATTTGTTTGATGTTTGAGCCTTCACATCTTCCATATTTGTCAATGAATCTCTGAGGGTAACCGTTGTTTTTCAATATCTTTTCGAGAATGGTAAAATCTTCCTCTAATTTCTCTTCAGATATAGTGTAATTCTACTTGTCTCTTGTTTCTATGATTTCAGTCGAACTCAGTACACTGTTACTCAATTTATTAGTCAGTCATCATCCTACGCATCTCTCGTCTTTATTACGTAACTCCTTTGTCATTGTATGCATACACTTATTTTGTTTAAACTTGAACTACCTGTGTAAAGATTATATAGGCGCAATTTCCTGAGCACAGTTCACTAATTGTGGAACCTTCTGTCAACTGACATCATGTAAAATATGCAAGTATGTTAAAACGTTTCTGTACACAAACTTAATGATTTATTTAGGCTGCAAGCAACTGACGAGAAGCCAACAAAATAAACAAATGATGGTACCCTATTATTCTGCACAAACCACCACTGGTGTACTTGCTTTATTCGAATTCATCAAGGGGAATAAATGCATGAAGTTTCTCAAAAACTGTTTTTGTCTTCATAATCTTTGTTTATTCTCCTCGTGAACATTTACACACAAGGCCCTAAGATTTATCTTCGTGAGACAATTTCACTGCACAAATTTATTTCATCATTAGTCGTTTATGGTGCAAATAAAATAAGTGAAAAGTTATTAAAGTCAATGAGTGCCAGCCAAAGTATAAAGAAATCTCAATAAAACTGACAGTTTTTGAGTAAGACGTTGAATAATACAACAGAATATTTGATAAATGAATTAGTGAAACGCAGTTTTCACCCGGAATCGAAATCAGTCAGAAAATCACTGAATACCAAGAAGTACTGCAGTGATGTTCCTTCCAAATATGACGCTCCTCAGCTCTGAACACTTATGAGTACTGTGTCTAGGATTGACCCCAGCGTGTTGTCATTGTATTGGGGACCAGAAGAAGTCAGAACACACGGGTCATCAGTACCCATACCAGTGAGTCAGTGAGTGAGTGATAAACGACCTAACCTCACAATCTGAAATTCCTGGGTTCTATTAATATATGTGTAAAACTTGGGCACTGTGGTAGTAAGTAATTCCATATTAGTTTGTTTATATGCAACAGTAGTACTAGACAAATCAGACTATTTGGACAAGGTAAATAATCACATACAAACAGGACCATATTAGGAAATTAATAAACCAATAGATACAGTTATGAATAAAGTTAAGAAATCCACAGCGGACCTTATACGCCGAATGAAGCCGTTTCTAGGTGAGTCTAAGTGGTTTAATTTAATGCCCAAAACTAATAACCCCAGTAGGATGTACGGTGTTGTTAAAGTTCATAAGTCAGGATACCCTATTAGCCCCATAGTTGATTTTAGAAATTCACCTACTTATGAATTATCTAAATATTTAGCCATGGTATTAAATCCCCTAAAAATCCACTCGAAATCTAGAGTAACTAATTCTTATGAACTCAAACACAGATTAGATAATTTAAAATTAGATAATGAAGAAAAAATGGTTAGTTTTGACATTGTCAGTTTATACACACGTATACCAATAAATATGGCTATGGAGGCAGTCAGAAACGAACTCATTTCTGACCAAGAACTCGAACTTAGGACGAAAGTGCCACTTGAAGACATAATGCTGGGAGTACAGCTATGCCTGACTTCCAGGGTATCTAAATTCCAAGGGAAAATATATCAACAAACTGAGGGAGTTGCCATGGGATCACCAATATCCCCAGTGGTAGCAGATATATTCATGGATAAGTGGGAAAGCATTGCGATTAAAACGTTCACCCCCACCCCAAAAGTATGGTGGAGGTACGTAGATGACACATTCACTGTACTTAAAACATAAGATATAGACAGGTTTTTCGAACACATCAACTCGAAGGTCAAAGCAATTCAATTCACTTATGAATTGGAAAGTCAGGAAGGGGAACTCCCAATGTTAGATTGCAACGTAAAAAGGAAAGAAGATGGGAAGTTAAATAGTAGTGTTTACAGGAAACCCACACACTCCAACAGATATTTAGACTTCCGATCATCCCATCCTATGTCAGTAAAAATAGGATTGGTGAAATGTTTAAATGACAGAGCACAAAAACTAAATAGTACCAAAGAAAATCTAAAAGGGGAACTGATACACATAAAGGAAGCTTTGAAACTTAATAATTACCCGGATAAATTAGTCAGGAAATATGTGAGGAAATGTAAAAATAAAATAAATAATGATAGTAGCGATAGTGATAATAACAATAATAATGATAATGATAACAGTGATAATAATAATAATATTAATGACGACACCGACAATAAAGAACCTAAATCATCAGTAGTAATTCCATACAAGGAAGGAACCTCGGAAGCCTTACGCAGAATTCTTAACAAGGCAGGAATAAAAACGGCATTCAAACCCACAAACTCAATTAGAAACAAGCTTTGTCGGTTAAAGGATCCTGTAGAGCCTTTAAAACAAAACAATTTAGTTTATCTAATACCCTGCTGGACTGATTGTCAAGTGAAATACATAGGTCAAACTAGTAGAACAGGGGCAGTCAGACTAGCTGAACATAAAAACTTAGCAAAATCTAGATTGTTTGACCCGAATAAGATAAAAAATCTAGAGAATAGTTCAGCTATAGCACTACATGCAGTCACACACAACCATACAATAGGATGGCATAGGATGACAGTTTTAAAATCTAATGTCACAGGGTATAGGGAGAGATTGATAACAGAAGCTTTGTTTATCGAATCAACTACAAATACATGTAATAGGAATGATTCATCACCTGTCCCCGATATCTGGAAAATTCTACTACCCCTACGACAAATAGGAGAAAACAAAGAAAACCATAAAACTCAAGTGTCAAAGTCGTGTGATCACAATTGATATGATTATGAAGAATAAATTTTGTTCGAAACGTCATCCAGTAAATAATACTGTTTCATTGTGTGATATACCTAATAAACAAACTAATATGGAATTCCTGGGTTCTGTTCCTGGTAGAGCTGAGGTTACTCACTGCCAAGCGATTCCAAACTAGGAAAAATTGGCTGTTCCATATGTGTTGGTTTCCAATAATTTTCTAAATTTCAGCTGTTTCTAAAGAAATCCACAATTAAATTAACAAAATAATTCCCTCCCCCCAAAAAACCAAACATTTGAGATAACTGAAAACGAAATGAGCATGTTAGCTTGCGAATTACACAGAATGACCTTCACTCATACTTAGATTTGTCAACATGGCAGTCAACTCTGACCGGATATAATTCATTTTCAACTTTACTGACAATCATTCTTCTTTGTAGACTTATACATCGCTTACAGTAGTCATTCCTTTTGAATGCAACTCATTCTAACTGTCTAACCTTGCATTAAAAAAGTGATATCCGATGTGTGCTCATCTTGAAAACAGTTTTCTTCATAAAACGTTTCACAACCTGAAGGCCTGAGACTGAAGTCTTAAAACAGTGGCGAACTCTTATGTAATTCACTGAATACAACTCACACATTCTATCTGTCTCTCTGTCTGGATTCAACATAGAACTCGGCACCGAAGTGCAGCAGTTCGAGTTGCCACGTTCCAAACAGCACACAAAGGTAGACAAGAAAATGAGTGAAGAGAATCAATGGAGTCTTGACAAGTATAAGAGTGAAACAGAAGGAGTAATGGTAGAAAAGAATATGAAAGATTACAGAGACTGAATAGGTCTGCGCCACTGACAACGATTTTGAGCCATGTCACCTATTGTCTCCAGCCATTGATTCTTAGAGTCCCGAGGGCGGGCCCCAACCCGGAAGTCTGCATCTCCCTACCTGACTCAGTTTAACTGTCAAGGATTTCATGGATTGATGAGGCCATGTTTTGTTTGGCCACCACTTACTCTTTTCCAATCTGCATCTACATCAGCTAGTAATGCTCGTCCGTCGGGGGAGGCGATGGTTAGGCATGTGCAGCACGTGACCTAGCCATCTCAATCTATGTAACTTTATAGCCTCTTCGATTGATTTTCCCTCTACACCTAACGTTAACATTACTTATCTTATTATACCACCTAACGTGAGAAAGAGATCGTACACTCATTCTATAGCTTTCTTCACAATCTCTGATTCGATAACTCATAGTAGGTAGACTTTATGTTTACTGTTACTCAGTAATTCTGCTGAAAATGTTCATGCCAAATCAGTATATATATATATATATACGATTTTTTTAGAAAAAGAACAGCGAAATAAGATTCACACAGGTAAAATAAATTGTAACATTGAATGATTAAAAACGTTTAAAACAAATTAATTATTTTTTGTGAAAGTAACAAATATTGAAGGCGAAAAAACAAGGATGAAAACGCAAAGTGTGATCATCAAAAAGGTAGAGTTGCCAGTTTAACTCTGTTTGGGTGTGTGTGTATGTGTGTGTGGAAAGTGAGCATACTTTATTACACTTCACACAAGGATATAAACTGTGCATTGAATTCAAATTTTCAAATGAGTAGACTGTGATGTTAGAAAAGTTTACTGTAGAGAGAAAATATTCAGTTTTTCTGAATGAGACAGACATTTAAAAAACGAAAAAAAAGCTGTCGTGCTGTGAAGGAAACAGTGAATAATTAATTAATTAATTCTTGGCGTATCATGTGTAAGTGTGTGTTGATTAACGTGAACAGGAAAAATTCTCAATTATTAGATTGTAACTGTCTGATACAGTTGAATTCAAAGTAGCCCCCCATCTACCGTTAATTAGGGTGGCATTCAAACCTACAAATTCACTCAGATAGGACAAGATCCGTAGGTAGGTTGAAGGACACTGTAGGTTGACCCAATTAAACAAAACAATATAATTTACAAAATACCTTGCAATGAATGTGAGTAAGGCCAACTACATAGGTCAGTCAAACTAGTAGATCAGGCAGGAGTATTGAGATTGCCTGTCAGAACATAAGAATTTAGCTAAGGTTAGAATGGTTGACCCCACTCGCGAAGAGAAGTAATTCAGCAAAAAATCAGCAATAGCGCTTCATACAGTGAAGCTTAACTACCACACAATAGGGTGAGAGAGGGTAAAAATTCTAAGAAGTAATATATGTAGGTAGACAGCGAGAGAGATTGATTACTGAATCCTGTCTGGTTCATCGAGTCTGCACCCAATACATGCATCAGAAGTGACTCAACGCAAATACCAGAGAAATGGAAGATATTATTACTACCAGTCAAATCAGAGGAGGATAATAAATAATCTTAAAATTCTATTTCAATTCACGTCATTACAGCATTCTAACAAGTTACTTGGTTTTAGTATGAAAACATCTTATTTCCCATCTGATTGCATTTGATTAATAACACTAATATTATTATCTCTGAATGTACATTATCCTATATTGATTTTTATTCAAACGTCTAATCATCAATTTTACTAATGTATATAAATGAAGCGAAAAGTTGTTTGAGCGACTTGATATGATTCTGAGCAGTAATAATTTGTGCTGGAAACGTGGTCATCAGTAAATATTACTGCACAACACTGTGATTTATCAAAACAAAATCTTATCTATAATTGAATTATACTCTACCACAGTGCTCAAGTTTTATACTTATATCAGTAATGCTAAAATTTTGTCTGATAACGACGTGTACCGTGAAAACAAAAGGAGAATAAAGATAACTGTGAGTTGAAGGTGGACTAGTTACTACGAAACGCGGTATTTATTTATTTTTTTTAGATTCTATTACAGCTTGATTCCACACAGTAGTTTGTACAGGTATGAAATTTGCAGCATGTGATATCGGTAGCCCAAATTTTGCAGGCCGACCATAGATATCAGGTGTGCGTCGGCGGGGGGATCGAACCTCGGACCATGTGCATGGTCGGCGAGAATCCTAACCGCTATGCCACCGACGCTGACAGATGTATACTCATGTTAGACTCTTAATCCAGTTACCGGGAAAACTATTCCCTAAATTACTAATTAAAATATCTTAAATTATGACCAGTCTAGTATGCATATCAAGCGACGTACTCTGGTTATATTGAATAATTTTGAAATCATCCCTGAAGTATAAATTCAAATGGTGTTTATCATAATTTAGCTTGGAATTCATTGAAGGTTGAAATTCTATATTACAGACGGCACGGATGAGGATGTCAAGACCAGAGTCGAGAAGGCAAGAGAGACATTGATCACTATGAAATCGTTGTAAATTCAGAATTCCAGGACTAATTTCAAGTTCCTTCTTTCATATGTTTCAGAGACTTGGAGCGTCTCGAAAAGCATTCCGAACAGCCTGAAGGAGACTCCTATCAACAGGCTTCTCTCGAAACTGATAATCAAGTGACCAGAAAGAATCGACAACAAGAAACTCTGGCAATGAACCATTCAGGAACCTGTCGGTCAAAAAATACGCCAAAGAAAATAGAGATGAATCACTCACATGCTAAAGCGACCGTTAGATGAGGTTGTCTGGTAGATACCTGAGTGGGAAACGATAAGGGGGGTATCCGAGAGTGATATGGAGGAGATCATTTGCAGAGATGAAGAGAGCTTTTGGGAAATCATAGAACCAGTTAAAGAGGACTACACAGAACAATTTGAAACGAAGATGTGCTGCTGAAACCCTATGTTCCACTCGGAACTCAAGGGAGTAGTAATAAATATAAAAGCTTACATGAAATTACATGATTCAATTTTCGATTTTCCCATCGATTGATTGAACCGAAGTGCTCAGTCTCAGATTGACATGTCAGCTTCTTGTGCAGATGTTTCAACGATGTCTGGGCAAGTAATTAGAAGTTAGTTGATGGATGGTGACTAGCAGTGGAATCCAAGATGCACACTTCGTCTTATTTGAGACTCGCCAACTGAGTGTACCTGCATCCCCCACTGAGTGATGATGTTCACACCGAGGCTCGAACCCATTGCCCACAGTTTTAAAAGCCAAAGCGTTATCCACTAGACCACTCGGGCCACCAGAGCCACCTCTTGTGAAATCGTAAGACGTCTAAAAACACAATATGAGTCTAAAAGTCAGGAGTTTTCACAGTCAACTGGGCAACTACCTGAAAAGTGTATTTTTACGATCAAATTCGTATTAGGTTTGAGTAGAGCTCAGTTAAAATTGTAAGAAGGTTAAGCTCCTATTAGTCTCGTGAGGAGCAGAAACGTAGTAGTACGAGATGAGAACAATAACAAAAGAAAATTAAAAATTTAGAATTTATAAAAGTTACGCATCGATTTATGCCCATTGTAAGTACGGTGACTAAATAAACTTCTTTTGTATCCAGAGTTCAGGATTTAACATATGGATTGCCATAACTTCAAGAGATGTTTGAAGCTATACATTTCTATTCCTCATAACACACCCTGTTTCAATTGTAGCTGACCTCTACTCAATTGACATATTTCAATTCATTTTAGTTTCTACCCGACTAATATATTCCCTAATAGGTAATTGTTATCAGGATCCTGAGACTTCAGTAACATATCTCATAAGTTTTTCACCATACTGGTTTATTATGCTCTACCTAGCTTGCTCACTTTATGGCCATTTGAAGTCTTCTTGTAGACCTCAACTTCTTAAAAGCTAAATTCCGACTTATCAGCCTGAATACTCTTACCTCTTTGATCCGATAAGGTAGTACAACATCAAGGCTTGTGGTTAGAAAATGGAATCAGTCACAACAGACTATGACTAATTATTTTTTTTGATTATAGCTTGGTTCCACACCGTATTTTAGGTACAAGTATGGGATTTTCAGCATGTGATATCGGTAGCCTAAATTTTGCAGGCCAACCATTGATATCAGGTGTGCGTCGACAGGGGATTGAACCCCGGACCATTTGCATGGTTGGCGAATCCAGAGAATAAGATACATTAAGCTGATGTCAATTGAAACAAAGCATATACGATACCAAGGATTCTTCATTCGTGTGTGTGTGTGTGTCTGTCACCAACAGATTTCGACGATGGACTGAACCCAACCCCTCGAAAAAATTCAAGTTCTCTCTAAGATTTTGACTTCCTACTTTTGAAATCAGAGTAAAACTTTACTACTCTATTACTCAAATGAACTTAAGCATATAACTACTACGCTACTTTGGGGTGCCACCGACAATAATACATCTCATCCAACAGCTGTACGACAATGCTGCATGCCAAGTAATCCACAACGGGAAACTTACGGAATCCTCCGAAGTGAGGAAAGGAGTAAGACAAGGCCGACTACTATCGCCAATGATTTTCTTGATTGCAGTAGGCTGGATAATGCGACAAACAGCGGGCAATGAGGAAACAGGCATAAAATGGACCCACACAAAAAACTTGGAGGATCTGGACTTCGCCGATGATATATGTCTGATTTCCCACAAACTGGAAGACATGCAAGCGAAAAGCAACAAGTTGGCAGAAGAAGCATCAAAGATAGCAAGGACATCAGGTGAACATAGAGAAGACAGAGGTGATGAAGATTCCTGACCAACACCAACAGCAGCAACAACAACAGGCAACAATCAGCATAAATGGGAGGAACCTGAAAGAAACTACCTCCTTTACCTACCTATCGACCTACCTAGGAAGCATCGTTTTAACTACAGGCGGATAGAACTGATGAGGATATTAGAGCAGCGAGAATCGGGAAAGCAAAACAAGCTTTCATTACTCTCAAGTCTGTATGGAGGTCAACAGCACTCAGCATCAAAAATAAGATCCGAAATTTCAACTCCAATGCGAAGTCAGTGCTAATCACTATACGGATCAGAGACTTGGCCAGTGCGTCATAAAGAGCATCTCAAACAAACTACAGACCTTCAATAACAGTTGTCTTTGCTCAATACTCCGCTCAAGATCAGATGGCCAGAGAAGATCAGCAACAGAGATCTCTGGCAATGAGCGAACCAACCCAGCAGGAACCGATTGTGAAACAAATAAGCAGGAAGAAATGGAGATGGATTGTCCATACTCTTAGGAAACAAAGCATCAAGTGACATCACTAGACAAGCCATCGCTCGAGTAGAACCTGAAAGGGAAGCGGCGAGTTGGTCGTCAGTGCAAGGGTGACTTGGAGGAGGTCACGTGAAGAAGAGATGAAAACGTGTGGGCAGACTTGGAGCCAAGTGAAGACTCTAGCACAGAACCGAACGCAATTGAGACTTGGGGTTGAAGCCCTATGTTCCTCTAGGAATTAAAGGAAACAATAATAATAATATAACTACTGCGATAAATATTTGAAGAGGAATGTTTCATGAATACTTTTCAACAATTTGATCATTTTCTTTTTTCAAATAACTTACACGTACTATTTTTTTCACACACGTACTACTTTTGCATTTCCTTATTGTACTTCTGATAATGGAATGATGAACTATTGAAATGAGGTATACAGATTAAAAGAAAATACCTTAGACATTGTGAATGTCATGAATGTCACCCTACTACTACTAGTGGAACATATTCACACGCGCACACACACACAGACAAATGAATAGTCACACGTAAATATGATTATTGTCGTACTATCAAAGAAAACTATTTTACTAGTATTCATAATATTATAAATCCGTCCGTTTGTGCTTTATGATATGAGTTGATTCACTAGGTTACAATTGTTTGCGTTAGTCAACTAGTCGTTGCGTAATCTGCCTACTGATGATTATGCAATCAACCTTTTCTCAATGAAAGGTAATCACGTGTTAACACATATAGTCAACCTAGACACATTAGTGTGATTTCACTATTTATTAATTAGTGAAAGAATTTCGTCAACCATTTTTACAGACTTGCATAAGGTACGGAAGTTATTAATATTTTTTATGAGTGATTAATATATAGATACGTAATTGAACAACAACTACGCTCACTGGAATATTGATAACATCAGTGTTGCTGAATATCAAAGGGGAGCTGAGTCACATGAGAAATAAGACTGGATGGAAGATTACATCACGTGCTGATATCAGTTACAGAACCATTGGAAAACCAAAAAGGAGTACTGGACAGCTGATTCCTCCGTCTTAGTTTGAGACTCCGATTCAGCAGTAAACACTCACAGCCAGGATTCGAATCCACGACCTTTTGGTTACAAGGCTAGCGAACTCGTAAACCATTAAGCCACTGTGACCCTATCCAATGGCCAGTCCATGAATTCTAACTTCTTGCCAATTCACGACATAGCGCGACTGGCACTAGGCAATGTCTTCAGCGAGTATTTGTTCTCACACCCAACCTGCTGCACCCTACTGGTCATGGCTTCCCACCAGAACCCCAGGTGACTGCCTAAATACGGCCAGTCACTAGTGAGCATCTGATCAACTTTCAAGGATTGGTTTTTATTGTAGGGATTTTGTTTGATTGGATGGAGGATTTCATCCATTCATTCATAACCTAAAATAATCTAGAATTCAAAAGTGACGCTGAAGCAGAAATCCTTTGTAAACGCCTCTGCTTCAAGCCTACAAGTGACGTTTCCCTGCAAGAAACTGTTCAGCCAGAATGCGAAAGACAAACTGTCGCATTGGGCCACTTGAGCATGCATATACCAGTTTACTTGCTCGTTCGGAGCTGAGTGCATCGGCCATACCATGCGCCAACTAGTAAAAGGAGAACGAAAACGTGTATATAGTTCAGTGACAGAAACAGAATAGCTGATCAGCTCGGGGCATTTAGCGCCATTCCAAAAATCCTTCAAAATTATACACAATACTCGATCAAACCTATCAAAGGGAGTAAAATTAAGATATCTGGGCATAGCCGAGGCACTAGCTATCCAAAAGCTTAAACCCACTCTATCTGCCGAAAAGAAATACGTTCAACTCTTTTCCCTGCCATGGTCATCATAAACAGAAAATAAAAGTTGGTTCCAAAAGAATTGGAAACACTTATTTCCCGATAGGAACAAGATTTAATGAAGTAATCGAACTTTGGTAGAACTCTTCATCTGATTGCTCTACACACATGGATATATAAGACTACAGTTTTGCATGAGCGATTCAATGTAGTTTATTCACTTATCAGTCTTATATCTCCCAACATAATTCTGATGGAATATATATATATATTGATGAATACATCAAACGCGGCTTTATTAACGTTTCTTGCTTGGTTTAGATTGCATAAGAGGAGTAAAACTACACATGTTTTGAGCGATTTCTATTATTCAATGGTTCTTCAGGTAATTTGAGATTTCTGAATGCTTCCAAAGTATCAGACAATCATCGACATGATTAAATGTCGTCTTCAGTTATCCAACCAATTACAAATCATCTACGTCGAAGAAAGGAGCATACACAAGATGACGGATTATGTATCTGACCAAGTGTAAATGTGTAATTTACTTAATTATTTGTACAAAGAAACAACAAACATCAATGCAGAATAACATAGATTCATTCTATTCTGTTGGTTCTCATCAGCTGCGTACAACCTATAGTCTTCAATAAAATAAACCAGTGTACAATTTCAACATACTTTTGTCTCCTAACAGGCATAATGTAGAACCACCATCGTGAAATAAAACATCAGGACTATAGGATGTCTGAAGTATTACAGTGTCTATATATACATATATGTACATGTATATATCCTGTTACAGAGAAGTTCCTCGAAAAACTAATTGAAAAATTTGTTGTTAGGGTGACAACAAAAATTAATAACAATTACTTAGTTAGATATCGAATCTCTGAATGCGTGGGTGGCACATATGTGGAATGCTCGCCAACCACGCATGAGGGTCGGGATCGACCCCGGCCACTGAGGTACTCCTTTACCTCGCTAAGTCAGTAATATAAGACTGGTAAAGAGAGAAGGTTAGGCATGAGGCTAGCAACCCTATCCCGTAAAAGATAAACACCACTGCTACGGAAACTTCAAGTCTCTAGCTTGAAGCCCCACGTTCCACTGGGAACGTAAAGGAATAAGAAAAACGTAGTTAGATAAGAGAAGATCAAAATTTGGTTAACAAGAGGTCAAATGAAAAGATGATGACATAATGTGGTGAGTAAAACTCAGAGGGTTTAGAAAAATTCTCTCTAATGGAAATCAAAGGGAAAAGGAGGGGGTGAAAAAATAAATTAATGAAATAAGAAAACAAAGAGTTATTAGGGGATAAGTTGTAATATGTCCTTATTGCTAACTTTGAACAATGTCACACAAAACCATCAAATAAATTTTGACAGTTTATAAGGTTTGATAACAAAACATCCATGTACTATCATCGAAATAAATCCGAGAAAAAGACATAAATGTAATCCGTACACCTCAGCTTCGTGAATAAACAGGCTTTGTTTCCTCAGGATGAAAAACAAGACACGTCAGATAAGACTTCCAAACCGCAAATAATTTGTTTTCATCCATTCTAAGATACCTTCCGCATGAGGACATCTCCATGCTGGTATAAATTATTACATTTATCAATTTATCATTCGGTTAATGAAGGTCTTACATAGTTATCACTGGCGATTACACTCACCTTTTACTTGATATCAATTGGAACATTTTCGAGAGAAACAATTATTATTGTTATTATTCCCTTGGGTTCCGAGTGGAACACTGGGCTTCAAAACCACATGTCCCTCTCACCCTCTCCTCTGTGTTCCTTTTCAGTGGCTCAAAGATTTCCCGTAAGCTCTAATCTCCTTCATATCACCCTCAGCCGACCTCTAGTCGTTTCTTATTCAGGTAGCACCCAAGGTCCTGGTGAGCGATGTCAATCAACGGCGTACGGCTCCTCAGTGCATATCCAATCCATCTCCAATTTCTTCAGGATATTTGTTGAGCAACAGAGATTCTTGATTGGTTCCTTCTCAGAGTTCCTTGTTGGAAATGCTTCTCGTGGAGCATAGTGCAATTTTCTGAGCCATAAAGAAGAGGTGACTGACTTAACATTGGTGTTGAAAATCCGAATTTTGTTCTTCATGGTGAGTTCAAAATGTTTCCACACTGATTTCAGAGTGATGAAAGTCTGTCTTGCCCTCCCGACCTTGACTTGCTTTGACATTCTTATCGATCACGAATGTCTGTAGTTGAAATGACGCTGCCTAGATAAGTGGAGGAAGTGACTTCTTTCAAATTCCCCCTGTCGACAGCGACTGGTGCTTTTTGTTGGTGGTAGGCTGGTTAGCTATCTTCCATTTTGTCCATGTCCTCTTGAAGTCATGTCTTCACTGTTTCTTCTGCCATCCTTTTAGTTTTCTCCGAGAAGTCGATTAACTTATGTCTAACTATGGGTCAATTGTTCAATGGCAGAATGTTCACCAGCCGCGCACGATGTCAGGATTTGACTCCTCACCAAAACACCCTGTTAAACCTCCTCTAATTTACTAGTCAACAGTAAGCTCAGGTAAAGATGGAAAGTCAGCTGTGAAGCTAGCAACCTTATCCTGTAAGAGCAACACCACAGCTACTGAAACCTTAAAGCTTGGAGCCTCTTACTCCACTCAAAACGTAATGAGATGAAAAAAAGGAGAAAATGCTGACAGGAGTCAAATTAGTTAAATGGGGTTCGTAATGTTATCACAAGAACAAAGACAGAAAGTGAGCGTATACTTAAGCTGTTGTCCAAGTTCTTCTGATTAAATTTACTGCTGATTTTTGGTTTGTATCTCCTACACTTTTAACCGGAAGGTCCTGGGTCTGAACCCCGTGGGTAGGTACCGATGAAGAGTCCAAAACTAGGACGAAACAGTTATCCAGTACTCTCTTCTGGTTTTCTAGTGTTTCTCTAATCGATGTCATTTCGAGATGAGATCCTGCAACTAATCAAATCCTTGTAAACCAACCCTTGAATTAGTGAAGCCTCGATTACACAGGATAAACAACCACAAGTCCCAATCCGACGATAAATAAAAGGTTCCCTTAGGGGCTACGCTTGTAATCCCAGTATTAATACTATAGTTTACCTCATACAGCTAACGAAAACAGTATCAGTACAAGTGTATATATTGATAGTAACAATTTCAAAACACTCTAAAGTAGTAGTAATAAATTTTCTCAATTGAAAACTATTATTTTTCAACCAAACATCGACGATTACTATTACTGTTGTTATTATTATTATTACCATCATTATCGTTATGTTCACATGTGAAATTTCATGTGAAAATGAAGTTAGATAGCAATCTGTGTTAGAGAATTACACTAAAACACCTCTAATTTATATTTTTGATTTAGTTGAATATGTTTATAGTTCAAGAAATGAAGATGTACTCTCTGTTGATATGATTGGTACCTCAGCTAGGCAGGTATCAGATAACACTGAATTTCAGTGAAAATAATCTTTGAAAAACAAAGTTAAAATCAATAAATAATTAGTCGCACAAATGTAACACTTTACTAAAGTCTGATTCGTATGATTCAAATTTTCTGTTGTATATGATTACTTAATTTAGGAATTAAAATGTGAGAAATGAGGTGGATATATAAATCCTACCTAGAAGTTTTGTTGGTAATATGATCGATGGAACCGGTGGATGCACTGTCCCAAGCATCGAACTTTTGAATACCTACACTTAACGCCATATATATATCTACAGTTGGAGAGGTTCTCACCGCAAAGACAAAGTGTAAAAATTCGTTAGATAAGTCCCTTCATGCGGTCATGTGAATTCTCAGATTATATTGTTACCTAAGAAACCTGTTTACTGAATTACCTTAGGATACCATTAGTTATTGTCTAACTCTCCTTCATATCGAAACTGTAATACAGCTTGTTGGAAGGGATCCACTGAATGTGATCTGCTACTGTTCTCCAAGAGTTGGACAACAAAAACCGAATTCAAACGACCCTGACTTAACCAATCAGATAGCTTAGCAGTACAAAATGGATGCTAGTCTCCTAGATTTGATTTTTGACTTCTCTGCGGAAAATAGGTTGATAGAGATGACAAAAATATGCATATGTGTGAGGATAATGACTCTGAAAAGGTATTGCCGGACTTTTGATGGTTATGCATTCAGGTCCAACCAATTTGTGTGAGGACGTCTGTAGAAGTTGATAAGTCGTGCATAATTGGTGATTATTTTAGACAGTTTCTTCTCGAAATCGAAACTCTTCCTCTGTAATATGTAATAAAATTGAGTACCACTTTTCACAAAGGTCATCTGAAGTTGGTGTCTATTCTGTACTGTTGCCACGTTCGGTCCTCCTGAAAACCACTGAAAACTGCATGTCAGTGAAAAACAGATGTTCATAAATGTTTATAGCGCCATAATAACGTTGAATTCATGCTTGAGTAAATAACTAAAAGTGATTGTGGGTTAGATAATATAACTAAAAGGAGCTAGATGACGGTCTCATATATATGTTTACGTTATTACTATTATTATTCGCTTGCGTTCCAAGTGGAACATAGGGCTTCAACAACACATCTCCATTATGTTCTGTTTTTTGCTGTCCTCTCCAGCTGGGTCCAGGACTGATTAAACTCTCTCAGCTCCTCCTCACACAATGTCCTCTATGTCACCCTCAGACCGACGACTCACTCATCGCTTCCCATTGAAATTTCACCCGAACTTTGGCCCAGCGTGCGATGTCATTCGGCGGCCTCCTCAACGTATGCCCGATCCATCTCCACTTTCTCCTACATATTTGTTCAGTGATCGGCTCTTGGCTGGTTTTTTCCCATAGTTTCTTGTTTCAGTCAACTGGTCTTCAGTATAGAGGCAGCCAGTGAAGGCGTCAGCTGTTGATGAAAGTCTGCAACCTGTTGGAAATTCTTTTCGTAACACGCTGGCAAAGTTCCTGACCCATACAGAAGGACCGACCTGACATCGGTGTTGAAAATGTGAATCATGTTCCTTATACTGAGTGTAGAAGATTTCCAAATTGGTTTCAGATTGATGAAGGCGTATCTATCTTGCCTTTCCGATTGTGGATGGCTTTGATATCTTCATCCGTTCCCACTGCCTTCAGTTGAAAAGTGAAGGAGGTAACCTCTGTTAAATCTCTCCCGTTGGTTGTGATTGGCGCTGGTTGTTGTTGTTGCTGTTGGTGGTGGTGGTTGGTTATCTTCATTACCTCCATCTTCTCTACATTCACCTGGAGTCCCAGTTTTCGCTGCCTGCCTCTGCAGCCAGGTTGTTGGTTTCCACTCATATTGCTTAGTTTAAGTCAATTATCGAAAATAAAATATTCATTTCAAATCATTTCTCTTCCGTTTCTAGCCATATGAAAGCTAACATATTACTCTAATCCTGTATCAAAACAATATAATTAATTCCACTAGGTTATTTATTTCAGTTACACTTTTTATTTTGACAGACAAGGAAGGATAAACTACTAATTAGTGCTTATAAAGCTGTGTGTTTTTGTGACTATAAAATCTGTGCCTGTCTAATTGATTTTATGCATAAATTAAACCACATCTCTATGTGATAATTCGCATAAATATCTTCTTCTTTTTCTATTTTTTTTTTTTAATTACTACAAAATACTATGTACTGCTGAGGATGTGGGCGTTATTTAGAAGGATTATCTGCTCACTAACTCATTCCTTCAGGCATTCACCTATTTACTCACACGTAAATAAAAAGCGCACGCATCCACACCCACACACACACACATTTATACAGAGGAATCAGCTGATTTGAAAAGCAATGACCTTTTAAACTTCAGTTTATAATGTAATCTCTTCTAGTCTATTAGTAGTGGTGTAACACTCAAAAGTAAAGGATGTAGTAGTGATTTAATAATTTTGTGCCAGAAATAATAATCTGCTATGTGTGTTATTTGTTAGATAAACGCCTGATTATTCATTTGGTCTTTGAAGATTGATGTTGACGAAGTATTTTGAGATGTGCGTGTGTGTGTGTGCATGTGCGTGTCATTTTACTGAATGTATCAGTGTTAATCTACCTTAAGAAAGCTTTGGATAAAATTCACCCTCAAATATACATACTGAATACCCCTTTGCCTTTAGACAGTATATCATCCAACGGGTGCTTTGTCGAAAGACATTTAAAAATGCCAGTGAGTAAAAATTGTCCTTCACTGGCGTAAATAGATCGTTAAAACAAAGTATAACTGGGTATATTTGACATGGATCTCTGGCAATGAACGAACCAACCCAGCAGGAGCCAATTGTGCAACAAATATGCAGGAAGAAATGGATGAGGTGGATTTGAGGCCTTACTCTGAGAGAAAAAACCATCAAGTTAGGGACATCACACTCCAGGCCATAGCTCGAGTGGAACCCAAATGGGAAGTAGGGAGTTAGTCGTCAGTGCGAGGGTGGGGGGACACCATCACCACCTCCTCCATGTCACCCCACCCTAGCACTGACGACCAACTGACTCACCGCTTCTCATTCAGGTTCCACTCGAGCTATGGCTTGGAGTGTGGTGTCACTCACTTGATATTTTGTTTTCTCAGAGTATGGCCTCCAATCCATCTTTATTTCTTCCTGCATATTTGTTACACAGTTGGTTCCTGCTGGGTTGGTTCGCTCATTGCCAGAGATCCTTCTTGCTGATGTTTCTGGCCGGCCATCTGATCCTGAATAGTACTGAGCGAAGACAGCTGTTGACGAAGATGTGTAGTTTGTTCGAAGTGGCCCTCGTGAAGCGGTGCCAAGTCTCTGATCCGTATAGTGAATAGCACTGACTTCACATTGGAGTTGAAAATCCGGATCTTATTTTTGATGCTGAATGCTGTTGACCTCCACACTGACTTGAGAGTGATGAAAGCTTGTCTTGCTTTCCCGATCCTCTCTGCTTTGATATCCCCATCAGTTCCGTTTGGCTGCAGTTGAAACGAGGCTTCCTAGGTCGGTTGGTAGGTGAAGGAGGTTGCTTCTTTCAGATTTCTCCCATTTATGCTGATTGCTGGCCGCTAATGTTGTTAGTGCTATCGCTGTTGGCCAGGAATCATCACCTCTTTTTTTCCTATGTTCACCTGAATTCTATTGTAACTAGAGTACTATTCATACGTTCACTATGTATATATGTATGCGATATTATTACTATAAGATTTCTCTATAAAATCAATGAATATAACTAATTTTTAATCGATTTCTTTCTTATTATAATTATTATCTCACTGTACTCCTTCTTATGAATCATTTATTCTCACAAAGCACCAATATTACACGTGAGATATAAAATAAAGGGTATACACAAATGAGTGTGTTTGTGTGTAGGTACGTGGGTGTATGTGTGGGTGTGTGTGTGTGCGCGCGCGCACCTAACAGAAAGACAACTTGATGTAACGCATTGAACAAAAATATGAAACAAACAAATTTTTTTTTAGAAAAAATTGAGATCTACAGATCAGTAGTTTAAAATTTTAAAAATTTTATGCAATTTTTTTCCGAGAGAAGAGAAAAAAAATGAAAAAATGAAAATCTTTGTAAAAAAAACAAGATGGATGAAGGTGTACACTTAATATTTAGGCTAGATGTGCAAAAAATAAACCAGCAAACCAAAAGATAAAATGTGCACTTCGAAACCCACTTTTAAATATATATGATCGCATATATATATAAGTTACATGGTTTTTCAAGTGCCAAAGTACATATTTTATTGTAAATGTGAAATATTGTTTTCAATTTGGCAAACATAATCATGATGTTGCATCCGATGATGTCATCTTTCATAAGAAATTAGGAAAGTTTTAATTCAATATGTCTGCCAGTTCTGTATTTCACAGAGGAGTTTTAAGGTTAGAAATCACTGTCGAAGTTTGTGTGGCGATAGTAATCCTTGGGTAGTAAGAGGAAGATAAATTATCGCATTAGAGATAAGACGAAAACCAATATATGAGGATATCTGTTAAGTAAGAACCCATGGTGGTGGACTGGATTATGCGCCAGACAGTGGGAAACGAGAAGACAGGGATATCCTCGACCAACATGAAGAACCTACAAGAGCTGGATTTCGCGTGTGGATGATTTATGTTTGATGTCACACAAAAATGAAGATTTACAAGCAAAAACCGACAAACTGATCGAAGAAGCAGCAAACACAGGACTCCAGGTGAACATAGACAAGACGGATGTTATGAAAATAACCAACCAACCAACAACAGCAACAACAACAGCAACATCCAGTGCCAATCACCATCAACGGGAGGGATTTGAAAGAGGTTACTTCATTCACTTATCTAGGGAGCATTGTCTCAACTATAGGAGGAACGGATGAGGATGAAATCGAGAATCGGGAGGGCGAGAAACACATTCATCAACCTGAAACCAATCTGGAAATCTTCGTCACTCAACATCAACAACAAAGAAACGTCAAGTCAGTCAGTTCTTCTATACAGATGAGAAACTTGGCGGGTCACAAAGAATATTTCCAACAGCCTGTTGCAGACCTTTACCAACAACTGTCTTCGCTCTATATTGAAGATCAGATGGCCGGAAAGAATCACCAATAAGAAACTATGGGAACAAACAAAACAAGAATCAATCGGTCAACAAATATGCATGAGAAAGTGGAGATGGATTGGACACTCGCTGAGGAGGCCGTTGGGGGACATCGCGCGTCAGGCCATCGGTCGAGTGGAACCCGAAAGGGAAGTGGCGAGTGGGACGTCTAAGGGTGACATGGAGGAGATCGTGTGAAGAGGAAATGAAACAGTGTGGATTAACTTGGACACAGGTGAAAAGTACAGCAGAAGACAGAAGCAAGTGGAGACGTGTAGTTGAAGCCCTATGTTCCACTAGGAACCCAAAGGAACAATAAGAAGAAGAAGAACCCATGGTGGAAACCAACAAACTGGCTCAAGAAGGAGTCAGAGAAGACAGGATTTCAGGTGAACATAGAGAAGAACGAGGTCAAGAAGATAACTAACCAACAGAAACAACAAACACCACCAATCACTATCAAAGGGAGAAACTTGAAAAACATACCTTCCTTCACTTATACAGGCAGCAGTGTTACATATGGATGTGAAAGTCGGTGAAGATCGGAACAGCAAAATACACCATCAGTCTGAAATCGGTTTGAAAATCTTCTGCGCTCAGGCAGCATAAACAACAAGATTCGAATTTTTAACAACAATGTGAAGTCAGTTCTTTTATATGGGTCAGAAACTTGCACTGTGCGTCAACGAAAAGCATTTCCAACAGGCCACTGCAAACTCTTATCAACAGCTGCCACCTTCTCTGCCTCCCTACGGGAGATCATATTGCTGGCCAGAAAGAATTAGCAACAAGAAACTATGAGAAAAAACAAACCATGGCCGCTCTTAGTTGGTGGAGCGATTTATCTGGTTAATTCCGATAACGAACGAGACTTTAACCTACTGAATAGTAGATTTGTCCTCTGTGCTCGTTCAGGGCGCGGCTTCTCTTGCTTCTTTGTGGAGTAGTGTGGTCGTGATCCAGCGGGTACAGTGGCAGTTTTTACTTCTTAGAGAGACAGACGGCACATCGAAGTCGTACGAAATTGAGCAAAAACAAGTCTGTGATGCCCTTAGATGTCCGGGGCCACACGTGCGCTACAATGAAGGTGCCAGCGAGTCTGGGAGCCTGGCCCGAAAGGGTTAAACAAACTGTTTCATCACCGTAGTGACTGGGATCGGAGCTGGCAATTATTCCCCGTGAACGAGGAATTCCTGGTAAGTGCAAGTCATGCATTTGCGCTGATTACATCCCTGCCCTTTGTACACACCGCCCGTTGCCACTACCGATTGAATGGTTTAGTGAAGCCATTGGATTGATGTCGTTGCAGTGGCTTTGCCGCTCGACTGATGCCGAGAAGACGACCTAACTTGACTATTTAGAGGAAGTAAAAGTCGTAACAAGGTTTCCGCAGGTGAGCCTGCGGAAGGATCATTACAAGATACTCGAACATGTACCCAATTGAAGCACGGATATTGTTCTGGTGTGGTGAGACATGCCAGTGGGTGTTGGTTGGCCTGACCAGTTGATCAGCACCAAAGCAGAGATGTTGGTCGGCAAAGACAGCAGGTTGATAACACCATCAATGACATTAGTCGCCTGCCTAGTCGATCAGCACTATGTGATGAGTGTTGTTTGGCCTGGGGCAACCAGTCAGCACAAAAGAACATAAGAAAATGAAGATAGATTGGGCACACACGGAGGAAACCGTCGAGTAACATCGCACGCCAGGCCACCGCTCGCGTGGAATCCGAGTGGGTCATCTTATGTTGGAATGGAAGAGGTTGTGTCAGCAGTACATAAGAAATTACGGGCAGTGATGAAGATGACAGCAGAAAATAGAAGAAAGTGGAGATGTGTTACTGAATCCCTACGTTCCACTCATAAACCGAAGGGAACACTAAAAATAATAATGCATGAGAAATTCCCATTCGAACATTAATAGAGAGAAGATCAGCAGTTCAGAGAAGAGTCTCTTTTCGGCGAATTCATTCACATAGCTGTGCAATCGCATTTATATATAATTATTTGTGTGTGTGTGTACAAGAGGTTTGTCAAGTTTAGATAATTGATCAAGTAATACAAGAATGATCTAATATAGAAACAAGGTTAATCAGACAGCAACTGCAGTAAGATTGAGTTAGTAAGTTAGACGACGTAATGGAATTGACTAAAATGTTTCAACTTAGGTCAGAGTAGCAACAGAGGTAATTACTGGTGAGAGACTAAATAGAAGTGGGGTAGAGAATAATGCCATTCAAATTAGAACTGAAATTGAGCAAATAAGTTGGATGACGTAACATAAATGACTAGAAATTGAGCGTTTGTCAAGTCAGTAACAATGGTAGTGAGGTGTAGAAATCAAATCGAGTGGGGTTAGAGAACAAGAAGGTTGGAAATGTAAAATATTACAATTGAGAAGACAAAATAATACTAATGAAGAGACAGAAAAAAAGATTAGGTAGAATTTACTTGTCGGGTAATAGATTACGTTCATTGCAAATTCGACTGGTTATGGTTATTTTAACTCAACAGGTGAGAATTAATAAATTGTGGGTGGAGTTACGTAATACAAAAAGTATTTAGATGAACTAGATGTTGATATAAGAGGGTAGTAACAACAACATCAACATCCAATTCATCTAAATACTTTTTGTATTACGTAACTCCACCCACAATTTATTAATTCTTACCTGTTTAGTTAAAAAATCATAAGCAATTGTTTTTTTGTTTGACAAAATTAATGTACACATACATATAAAATAACCCATGTATATATATATTTGCGGATGTACGTCTAAGAAAATGAATTCACTCCTGAAAAGAGACTCTTCGCCAAAAATAATAATAACAGTGATAAAATATTTAGTTCATGGAAGTTCTTGACTTGGTCGTGCTCTCTGAGCTGATCAGTTTTATTTAATTTAACCAACTAGTGCGTCGGTGGCATAGCGGTTAGGACGCTCGCCGACCATGCACATGGTCCGGGGTTCAATTCCCAGCCGACGCACTCCTTTACCTCGCTAAGCCAGAAATAACGCTGGTGAAGAGGAAAGGTTTGATATGAGGCTAGCAACCCCACCCTGTAAAAATAAACACTGCCACAGAAACTTCAAGCTAGCTCTAGCTTGAAGCCCTATGTTCCACTGGGAAAGTGAAGGAATAAAAACAAAACCGGAGAACACAACCAAATCAAAATCACCCACCTGAAGTACAAATATCCTCTCCTTTTTAAATGAAAAATCTACTAGACAAGTCTATTATAAAATAAGCACTGAATTCAATCAAATGAAACTGACCAATGACGACATAGGAAAACGAAACAGAAATCTCAGCTGTCTAGATATGCATTGGGAAAAACACTACCATCCATCAGTGAAGAAGTATATGGGAACATCATCACTCACTGGGGAATGCAAGTACATCCAGCTGGCGAGTCCCAATCAGAGGACGAAATGCACGTTATCCTGGATTCCACTGCTATTCACCAGTTAGATATAGAATGAAAGTTGCAAAAAACTACTTATTCTCTGGGCCATCAATAAAAACAATAGGCACTACTCATGAAACATCTTTAGATTTCTGAATTAAGAAGTAGATCTTCTTAGCCAATCCGAATGGATTCATACACACGAAATCACTTGTATTAATTAACAGTTTCAACAATGCCTAACTTGATATGATTATGAGTAGTGATAAATTGTGCTTGAAACGTCATCAGTAAATATTACTATATAACATTGTGAGACTTTATCAAAATAAATTTTACCCACAATGGAACTAATTGACGTTCTTTTTGACATCTCAAAAAAGTAACTTAATATATCGTAGACTTATTAATTCAATGGTGTGCGTCGGTGGCACAGCCGTTAGGACGCTCACCGTCCATGCACATGGTCAGGGGTTCGATCTGGCGGCCACTGACGCAATCCTTTGCCTCGCTAAGCCAGAAATATAACAGGGAAAAAAAGGTTGGGCATGAGGCTAGCAACCCCATTCTGTAAAAACACTGCTACAGAAACTTCAAGCCTCTAGCTTGAAGCTCCATGTTCCACTGGGGACGTGAAGGAATAAAAAAAATTCAGTGATAATTCAGTTATTACTGCGATAAATGATTATGCAAACAAGGTGCAGATCTTCAGTTTGCGAAGACGATCCCCATTGATAATGAATCGAGTATGCCAAGCAGAAATGAGGGAAAAAACTAGTCCAAACCAAAGAAGATACTAAAAACAAGTGATTTCATCAGGGTTCATGAATTTTCGATCTTGAATAAAGCAAGAACGACAGTTTGTTCAGAATAAGACGCTAACGTCATTCATTTCTGTCAGCTCCTCATCAACCGCATATAGCCTAAAGAAATTAATCGATTTTATGTACAGAACAACTGTAACATACTCGCAGATGTTACATAAAGTTAACAGACAGGAGACCTGAAACTTAATAAACAGTGCTCAGAGATTACATCAATACATCTTCTATATAGAAGGCTGAAGTTTAAACAAAAACTAAGTGCTCAGATAAAATGGCAAATGAGTTACATAATAAAGACAAATGCTGAACAAGATAATGAATAACCGGTGAATTTAACGACAATACAGCGAGTTCAATTCAAATCAGAGAAACAAGTAACAAGCATAGTTAAACTATAGTGAAGACAGGAAGGGGTTAAAGACAAATATTCGGTAGTCAAGTGAAAGAGAGATTAGAGATATCCTTTTACCAGGGTAAGGAAGGGTACACCTTCTATTTTCTAAATATGTACCAAAAAGCCTGTCTCAAGGGAATAATTGTTTACAATACTGTCACTCACAGAAAGTCCATTTGATACAGGTCATCAGCTGAACATCATGAAATCCTTTAAAATTGGCAGTAGATCAAATAGTTCAGTTCTACTCAAGTTTGCTGAAGTAGTCTCTATCAAAAGCCTAGAAAACCCTATACGTGTGTTCAGAAATAAGCTGTTATCAACCTTCCTGTGCTGTGGTAACCGGATGTCTCCATTCACTCTCTCTTTCATCTGATTACATAATCTTTGGTTTTAGCTTCGATCCCTTTCACTATACTGTAACTATACTTGTCACTCGCCTCCATGATATGAGTTGAACTCACCATAATGTTTCTCACTTTATTAGTTACTTATCATCTAACTCACCTCTTGTCTTTATCACGTAGTTCCTTTGCCAATGTATGCAAACATTTATTTTTGTGTGAACTTGAACTATCTGAGTGTAAACTATAAAACTGTAACTTCTAAGCACTGTTCATTAAGTCTGGAGTCTCTTGTAAACTGACATCATGTAACATTTACAAGTATGTTAAAGCTGTTCTGTACACGAACCAGCAAAATAATGTTTTGGAATAAGAATTCTGTTTGAATTGGTGCGAAATCGGAATAAGAAGCTTTTCAAAATGCTCATTTTCTAATTATATGATTGTGACTAACCATATCCATCAAGTTGCGTGTGTGACGGCAGAACGTCACTGATTACAATGAATACAGGTGGTGATATATCGTCAGTTGACAAAGGTTGGAACTAAGGAATTTATGTTTGCAGACCGAAAGGTTCAATCGAAATATGTCCACCTTTTAAACTGAAAGTTCTTGGTTTGAATTCTGTTCAAGACATATGAATGCTTATCAGAAAACTGGGGGACACGGTTTAGCCGTTTTACTGTCAGTGGGGAAATGGATTTCTCTAAGGTATGAAAAATTGCAATGTCATGTAACTAAGAACATATAACACTCATTCCGAAGTTTGGATGAAATAGATGTCAGTGTTGCACAGTCTTCAAGGCTTTCCAAATGACACCATTTGGTAATGATATCTACTTTGAAACCATTCAGAAAGCTACAAAAAAAAGATATTTGAAAAAGTCACTTCAACCAGAAGTGACGGAAACTGAGAAAGCATTAGACGCATAATCCAAAATTTAAAGTTATCGTCACAAATATAACGGCATAATACCTCAGTTAACTCGAATCTATGATCCTTATTTTCGCGAATATATACATATATATGTATATATATTTTGGAACTTACTGTTATGATCAATTTCATCGAAAAACTCATCAATACCAGCTACTAATCTCTGACTGGCTAAACTATTGAACCGTTGGATAACTTTGTCATGACTTTTTGATCCAGACAGATGAAGACCATGATCTTGTGGATAATAGCCTAGAATGAAAAGTAAAAACATGGATGATAAATTATTCAACGAATACTATTCATTATTACATAACATTATGAAGAAATAATCTTTCTCAACTTCTTCATATATATTCATGGTCAAAGTTTGAGTTGTACTCTCTCTGGAATTTGATTTCATAAGTTTCTACAAAACTGACTTTCGAGAACCACTCAGTGAGGAATCAGTCAGAAATACACATACAAATTTATTAACATCGTATTGCTTGTAAAATTCCATTACATCCTGTCTATTATTGTTTTTTCTACATTTCTAACCCCTAATTGCACAATGTATCAATCTTCTCAGTAATTATGATGCTACTTTGCCTGAGTTTTATCCGTCCCCACCTTGTTTATTATGGCATTTTAATTCCTAATTGCGATTATATTAATCTGACCCTTAACCAGATATTATTCTGGAACTTTCCTACCCATTTATTATAAATACACGAATGTACAGCCTAGTTTCTACCGACATTGTAATTATTAACCCCTTTTGCTCCCAGATTATATATTATTGTTCTGACATTTGCCTGTCATATGCTGACTTCATTCTTAGTATTTGTCTTTGTCCCTCTTTAATCTTTAACTTTAATGCTTCTATTTGTGGTTGTGCGATACGCTGACAATGTGTTGTTTTAAGATATGACATTGTTTTGAGTGAATAAAGGTGATTCTGACATTGAACTGTCTTCGGGAATTGTTGGTGTGTGATTCTTGCCGACAGAGTTTCGATCCCCTTTGTTGCGAATATTCTACTTGATTATGATCGGACACTAGTCAGTAACTAGTGTGATGTGTCTAGTCCTTTCTTTTCTTTGATGCAGACTGAATTTTATCAGTCAGGTTTGCAATGTGGCCACCATTCTAGGTAGCTCACCATCACGGTGCACATTGTTTTATTGATATTGGATAGTTGGAGGTAACCGACAGGAAACCATGCTTGGACCTAGGTTTCCTGCTAGTTGGCACTCACCAGTCAGCAAGGCGTATCTGTAATATCGAAGGAACTCATGTCACTTCTGAGATTCGAACCCGCGTCACTCAGTGAGTTCTGCAATCAGAGACGTGACCAATGAGCTATTGGGGCTCGCGATTGACCTCCTGTAAGAATGTAGTGGGTATTTTGATTGCCTCCAACTATCTAATATGCTCAAATCAATGTGCACCGTGATGGCTGGCTACCTAGAATGGTGGCCACATTGCGAACTTGACTGGTAGAATTCAGCCTGCACCAAATAAAGGACTAGACACATCACACTAGTTACTATTGTCCAATCAAAATACCCACTACAGTCCTAAAGGAGGTCAATCGGGAGTCCGAATAGCTCAGTGGTCGCTTCTCTGACTGCAGACGGCACTAGGTGACGCGGGTTTGAGTCTCGGAAGTGACATGAGTTCCTTCAAGGCAGTTGCAGATACGCCCTGCTGACTGGTGAGTGCCAACTAGCACGAAACCTACGTCAGGCAAGGTTTCCTGCCGATTGTCTCCAACTATCTGGTATCATCAAATTCTACTTGATTCTCAGATACTTCCTACAGCAGAATTTTATTCAACTAACTTTGTTCTACAGTACTTATTTTGTACTTAGAAACCTACCTTAACTGTCTAGCTCTCTGGTGAGGTAATTTTGAGTTTTTGAATAGATCTTACGATGAATAACCGTCTTTTTGGTGTGTTCGAAGCATCTTTTAACTGTACGTCTGTCAAGGAATTTTCGGTTAACTGTACATTAGGCGGCAAAGATCAGTTTCTCGCGTTCACACCTCAGTAAGTCACTTCTGTGTATAGCCAGTAAAATTGTTTTCAACTGTTCACTTTCATATACATCAATAAACTTATATAAAAAATTAAACACCTATCATTCGTGGACAAACTACTGTTGAAAGTGTTCTAAAAATATTGCCTCCAAATGACCTTTTTAGTTCAAATTAACTGAACGACAAAAGTTCAAATTCCATATCTCACATGACAATTGTATGTAGAATAGTTTATATTTTTTTGCTTCTTTATACCTGAATGAATTGTAACGCAACGAATGATTAACATTTTTAGCTAGTAAGTCATAACACTTCATGGTGTATGTCGTCAACAATTGCCAATAAAAACAATATCACTGAACAATAAGGAATGATAGACAGTCCTACTATGACCTCATGTCTACCGTCCTAATCCAGAAGAGGATTGAACGAAAAACAATTAAGTTAACGGAACAAAGAGTCTACTGAAGTGGTAAGTGTGAATTCAGTGACTTGACGTTAGTAAGTTGCCATCCAATATTCAGCGTTCCCACCTAATAGCTTAATTCTTTTTCAATGAAACCATCGCCATCTGTGGTCATTTATACTCACAAATGAAAAGCATCCTATTCGCACAAAAACGGTCGCTTAATATTTCTCATTTTCATGTAGCTGTCGCAAGTGGTGTGTATATTTTCGACGAATTCCGGCTTTCAATCTATCAAAATCTGGTAAATGTTAAAAAAATTAGCGTAATAAATTACAGTGATTGACAACGCCCATTTCACGTTTGAAGGTGAACACTTTCAATAAATGGACGGTGTTGCTATGGGGAGTCTTTTAAGACCTTTGTTAGCGGACGTTTACATGTCTTATGCATGATTTAATTTCTAAATTGCCCTTCTATAGGAGATGTGTAAGGGGTGTCATTTTAATATCTGTCGACCATCAAGACGTGAGTCGTCTGTTAGATAAACTCAACTCTGTACAGAATCATTTAAGTCTTACATGACAGGCAGAAATTCATAGCCAGCTTGCATATTTAGACGTACTTCTGAGTCGAAGAGATGATGGTTCAATAAAATGATCTTTTTACAGAGAGCCACACTGGACGGGGCAATACCGCAATTTTCACAGATTCTGTCCACTAGAGTATAAGATACGCCTGGTGAAATGCTTATTCAAGAGGATTCAGCGTATTTCTACGCCGGATGTTATGGAGAATGAAAATATAATACTAATCGATACTCTTGTTGAAAACGGATATCCTCTACGATTTTTAAGCCGGTGTAGAGGTCAATTAGTCTTTAAAACTACAATCTATACCGTCCCTAAGAAAAATGTCTTCATCAAATTACCATATAACGAGGAAATAAACAGTAGAAGTTTGAGACAAAGGTTGAATTCGGTCATCTGTAGGACCTGTTATGCAGCCCGGCTTGTAATCGTTACAAAAGCCAAAGATATGCTCCATCACAAGTCTCAAAAGTGCACAAGTGACCATGTCAAATACCATACTATTCGCCAATTCACGTGTGTGTTTGGACACACATGCGTAGTGAGGAGTAATCGTGTTTACATGTGAGGGTAGGAGAGCATATCTCAAAGTGTTTAGAGAAACAGACGAACTTTGGAAAATCAATAGACTCAGGTGTCAGACTACCAACTTCGTCTATAGCTAAACATCAAATCGATATAAACCATAAGACTGATGTGAACACAGCTTTTAAGGTCATCAATAAAACTGGTCAAGGGCACTTAACGAAATATGCTGAGGCTATAGCTATTTCATAAACTTAACCCCCTCCCCCTCTCCTGTGTGTTCAAAAATAATTTATGATTACTGTTCACATACCTTATCTGATTGAATAACAAAACTTTGTGTTAATTATTCTTATTAATCTTAAATCTTTTTTGTCACTTTGTGTACTTTAATTGCCCTTTAATTTTTTTCATATAAATTGACTTGACAAGTAAATATGTGAGGGATCAGATTGTTGTTCGAAATGTATAGCTCAAATACATCACATACGTTTTCAGATAATCTCCGTCTTCTAATAATACTATCCAAATTTATAAAAGGGACTAATTGTTTTAAATTTTGAAAAAAAAACTAGACAGTGATCCAGTTTTGTCTTCACATAAGCCTCATAGTTGCAGTTAACTGTAGAAGGTAAATTTCTTTCTAAACTGATATAATGTCCATTTATGTGGACTTGTAAATTCTTGTAAGTATATCTAAATCTATTTTGATTGGACATTACATGGTAAATCATGTCATGCGTCTAGTTCTTTGTTTAGTACAGAGTGAATTCTATGAGTCAAGTTCGCAATGTGACCAACAGGCTAATATAAACTTCAAAAAGAAAAGGTTGAACGAACTCTTAACCCCATATTAAGCGAACGACACAAACAACGAAGGTGAGTTACTCTCAAATAAAAATCAGCTAAGATTTCTCAATAACCATCTGAAGAAACACTGAATGATTGCATAGTAAATTTATCGTAACAACCACTATCAAAAATAGAAGAACAACGTTTAGATATGATGGAGAAGATTTGCCGCTTAGGTGGATGATTTTGATGTGGTCGTGTTCTCTGAGCGGGATAGTTAATTTGCTAAGCTTTCATTGCCCGCCCTACTAGGCAACAACTTCAGCGCGTACTTCAATCTGTTGAGGTGAGCTTTTAAATTTCTCCAAGAGTTTATTGGTCATCCCTCCTGATGACCCTAAATATGACTGGTCGGAAACTTGGAAACAAACAGTTCCAATACAAGTAGCCTAGAAAGTTTGAAAACACACAAAAACACCCAACCACATTCAAGATTACCAGGAGACATGGTGACTTACAAACTCGTGGAGAAATCTAAAAGCTGACCTCAATAAATTGAAGTATGCGCTGAAGATGTTGCCTAGTAGAGCAATGACAACTTCGCAAATAAACTATCCAGCTCAGAGAACATAACCATATCAAAAAGAAGAACAGTGTTTTCAGAAAGGAGTGAACTACAATACTGATGATACTTCTGAAACAGATTTCTTTGCTCCTTTAAAATCATTACTCAAGCCCTGAAAATTTAATCAAGAAGTACAACACGAAATACATCAATGCATTAGACGTATGATCAAAAAGAGAAAATATAAAACCCAACTTAACACGCAAGAGCAAAATGAATTGAAGAAAGTGGAGAATAGAAAGGACATAGTTATACTAATAGCTGGTAAAGGAAGAACAACAGGGTGATCATGGATACAGAAGACTACATGAAGAAAGCAGATGATTTACTTGAAGATGATAATGTATGCCAGCAGCTGACGAAAAACCCTGTACAAACATTAGATAGTGAACACAAAACATCAATAAATAAACTAACGAAATCGGGAGAGATTGGAAAACAAGACCAGTGGTAAATAAAATCGAACGGTCCTGTTGCACCTCGGCTTACTTCCAATCACCTCCATCCATCTTATTAACAACAGTATCTAAATCTAATTGATCAGCGTCACTTTGACACCTTGACATGACAATAATCAATAATCTGAAGAACCAAAAAGAAGTAAGATAAGAATTGCCTATGAAATATCTTGCCCGATGTTTTTACTTTTTCATCAGATTTGAGAACCGCGATAATGCGTTACTTTACTTGACTGCTTATGCAAAGCTTAACAATTTAAAGGTAGTCAAATATGTCACTGATGGATGTGGATTTGTACCTTAAATCAGTTTTGTCAAAGTAATCAATTAGTGGGGTTTCTGCGCTTAGTGACATTTAAATTATTATCAAGGATTGCATTAATCAAATGAAATAACACGCTAATAGACTGTTTGGAGTTAGCTTATCATAGATGATCGTAGAAGCATCCTAAAAAGAATGTAGGATCTGTAATTATCAGCACATACGATAGCAGTGTGCTATCTAGGTCAAACCAACTGTGTAAATGATAAATATATGATCGTTGGAGGATTTCATCAGGAGCTGACATCAGTTAGAAAACCACTGGAAAAGCTGTAGGGAGTACTGGACAGCTGTTTCCTAGTACGGGGCTCTTCAGCACCGGGGCTCGAAACCAGGACCTACTGGTGGTGGCTTCCCACCAGAACCCCAGGTAACTGCTGTCATGGAATGGTCAACTGACAAATGTCTACAGCTGGTTAACCCAATGATCGAAAACGAAACCTGATCCGGTCACTTGCCGCTATCATTCGGTGCATATGTAGCCCTGATACTGTGGAGGATGAGTTAAATATTTTGAGAAAAATCCTAATCGAAAATGGATTTCCATCCCATTTTGTAGACAGGAATATACAGTCAAATCCTATGAAATTTGACTTATCATCCCAAACTAGGACGGGGGAAACAACTGTCCAGTACTCCATGCAGGTTTTCCCATGTTCCCCTAACTGATGTCAGCTCACAGTGAAATCCTCGAACCAATCAAACAAAATAAACCCCTACAGAACCAATACCTCGTGATAAATTTGTGTTAAAAGTTTCCAGCCTTAGCTTTCAAAGGAGTTCTCTACATACAGAAATATCTAAATTTTCACTTATTAAGAATATTGACAGGTAGGAGAATGGGGTGATGCAACCAAAGATAGGAATAAAACTTGTATTTTAATAAAAACTTACACTCAGAAGGGTGTAATAAGTGTTAGAGTGACAGAAAACTATACACTTGGTCACCCTATTATGACTAATCACAAACTATCCTTGAAAATTGGCTATTCGTCAGTCACCTGTTGAAATATGCAAAATCAATTGCTTGATTAGTAACCAATGTTTCACTCTTACAGTAAGAAACTAATTTACATCAGCATATCTTTTCTATCTCTCTCACTCCGTCGTGTTATCAAACAGAAGCCACAGTTTACTCATAAATCAGTGACCTAGTAGATAGTTTGTACAAAATTTCTATCTAACTATTTATCAGCAGATATTATTATTGTTAGAACATCAATTATTGAAAACGGCTAAACATTTTACATTCCAATGCCAATAATTTATGTACAGACAATTGAGGCTGATCACTCTGATCATGAGACTAACTAACTTAATTGTGCATAGCATCAAGAGTAAAACTTTAATAGTGAGTTATGTACTTGGCTTGTAAATTTTAATTGTTATCACTTTTATTATGTGAAGTTAGCCGACATCTGCGCATTAAATTCTATTGTTTGTTGACATTCCAAGTTCTAAAGTATTTCTTCTATCTTCTTAGAAAGTTAATCTATTTTCTTCCTGAATGTTGACCATTTATTTTCAAGTATTGCTTTTGTAGGGATTTTCGTTTGTTTGATTGGTTGGAGGATTTCATCGTGAGCTGACATCAGTTACAGAACCATTGGAAAACCTGCATGGAGTCGTGGACAGCTGTTTCCTCCACCCTAGTATGGAGCTATTCAGTAGTACTCACCCACCGCCAGGGTTCGAACCCAGGACAACTTCGCAATGTCTTCTTCGATGAGTAACTGTCTTCACCTTCAACCTGCTGTACCCTACTGGTCACGCCTTCCCACTAGAACCTCAGGTAACTGCCTACCTGAATAGAGCCAATCGCTAGTGAGCATTAGATCAATTTTCAAGTATTGGTTTTATAGGGATTTTGTTCGGTTGATTGGGGAATTTCCTCATGAGCTGACATCAATTACCTGGGGTTCTAATAGGAAGCTGTGATCATTAGGGTGCAGCATGTTGAAGGTGAGGCAGTAACTCATCGAAGAAGACATTGCGAAGCTGTCAGGCTTGGCAGAAGGTAGAATTCATGGGCCGGTCAGTGGATCGAGCCCCAGTGGCTTAATGGTCTACGAGCTTGTTAGCCTTGTAACCAGAAGGTCATGGATTCGAACCCAGTCGGTGGGTGCGTACTGCTGAAGCGGAGTCCCAAAGTAGTCCATCACTCCGAGGTTTTCTGCATGTTTATATTTTGTTTTGACCTTAACCTCCTAGATGATTTATATAAGCACTGTTCATCAATTTGTGTGTCTCCGTCGACAAAAATTATGTTAACCCTTGCAAGTATGACAAAATTCCATGTGTAAATCGACATAATCAACCCCTAGGATGTAAGCAGCTGAAGAGGATCTGATGAAATAAATGATGGCCTCATATTATTCAGCACAAATATTTGTTTTTTCTTTGTTTAAAAACATATCTATTTCTTTGTATCATTAGTTTTAAAACTAGGATATTTTGTATCACAGATAAACTGTTCATAAAGTGATCAGAGCCGAGCTGGAGACATCTTGTCCTTAATCCTTGGACAAGTACTCACATTAAGTGAAGAAATTTTAACTGGACAGGGGAAAGCTCACGAAGTCCAAGGAACGAAACGTTTGCCTACACTGAAAGGTAGTTTGTTTTCAACTTACTACGAGTATGATTAATACTACAACCTGTTTAACAACTGTTGGTTTTTAATTAAGCTCTATGAAATAATTTTTTTTAAAACAGTTACTGAACAGGACGGCCTTCAATTCCTGTGAAATATATTAGCTTCAAAGCCAGAATCGCAAAGGCAAGATACGCCTCCACCAACCTGAAACCAGTTTGGAAAAAATCTTCTGCAATCATCCAGCATTAACAACAAGATTTGGATTTTCAGCACGTGTGAAGTCGGTCACTTCTTCTATATGGGTCAGAAACTTGCACTGCGTACTGCGAAAAGCATTTCCAACAGGCCACTGCAGATTCTCATCAACAACTGCCTCCGCAGGCTCCATAGTGAAGATCAAACGGTCGGCCGGCCAACCAGAAAGAATTAGAAACAAGAAACTCTGGCTGGGAAGAAACCAACCAGGAGCCGATTTCTCAACAAATATGTAGCAGAAGATGGAGATGGACTGAGTACACACTGACGAGACCATCGAATAGCATCGCGCGCAACGCAGGTCACCGCTAAAGTGAAACCCAATTTGTGAAAGTAGATGTGAGGTCGAAATGGAGGATATCGTGCTGGAAGGAGATAAGAGTTTATAGGCAATCGTGGACCCAGATATATAGAGGACAACAGAAAATAGAACAAAGTGGAGATGTGTTGTTGAAGCCCTACGTTCCCCTCGGAACCCAAAGGAATAATAATAACAATGTCAGCGTTCTAGATGGATGGATGGATGGATGGATGAAAATGTACAGGAATATCAGCAAGTTAATAAACATAACATCATTCTGATAATAATTTCATCAATTTTTTTAGCTTTTTCCATGAAGGAATCAGTACCACAGATGTTGTTCTATACTCTTTCGCATAGAGTCAGCCCTAAATCAACCTTACTCATATGTGAATCACGCAAAACAATTTTCTCTCGAATAATTCTCAAAACTTGTACCTGTACAACTGATGATAACCATACATTCTTTTCATTCCATCGTCAAATTCCTCGTTTTGTGAAATATGAGTAAATGATCAGAAAAAGAGGGTAAATATGCAATTCGGTTTTTGGAGACATAGACAAATATTTAGAGAAACAGATAAATAGCTTACAAATAGCCTTTTTTCTCTTCTAAAAATGTATGCAGATGAAATGTGTGCGTGTGTATGTGTATGTGTGAGTGTGAGTGTGTGTGTGTGCACGCGCGCGCTCGCGTAGCTTCACTGTCACTCATAATAGTTAATCGTGGTTGACGTCAGTCAACATGATATTTATCATTTTCACTGTAGTTCAGACCTTCTTGCAGACTATTTCACATAAGATGGATGATTTGATAACTTGATATGACTCTCTCTTGATAATAAAGAGACTTTTGTGTGAATATTCCAGTATGAAAACGAAATATCATGGCTGATGGTACTACTAACAAGTAGTCATCAAGATTCAGAAGGTGTTTTTTGTCTGAACCTTCAATAGCTTGAATGTAATTGAAGGTATTTTTTTATTCCTTTACGTTCCCAGTGGAACATAGGGCTGCAAGCTAGAGACTTGAAGTATCAGTAGCAATGGTGCTTATTTTTACAGGATGGGGTTGCTAGTCTCATCCTCAACCATCCCTCTTTACCAGTCTTATTACTCGACTTATTGAGGTAAAAGAGTGCGTCAGCGGCCTGGGATCGAACCCTGAACCACCTGCATGGTTGACAAGCATTCTAGCGCTGTGCTGCCGAAGCACATAAGTAATTAAAATGGCATACAGTGAAATGTTATAGGGTGAACAATTTTTAGCTGACGTCGCATTCTAGTAGGAATAACTTGTGATATTAACGTGAATTAAGGAATCTACTGAAATGTAATATACACGCATAAATTTAGGCGTTTCAGTGGCATTCAGTAAACACCTAGTTTATCTGCCATTCTCATCAAAGCTCTAATGAGATGGTAAAACAATTTCTAATATACGCTCAAAGACTGATCATTTTGATTGATTGGAGGATTTCATCATGAGCTGACATCAGTTAGAGAACCATTGGAAAACCAGCTGGGAGTACTGGGCAGCTGTTTCGTCCTACGTTATGATTCTTCATCACTACACACCCGCCGGGGTTCGAACTCAAACTGATATCAGCTCATGATGAAATCCTCCAATCAATCAAACAATATCCCTACAAAACTAATACATGAACACTTATCATCTTGCAATGTAGTGAATATCAATCAATAAAAAATGTGAAAAGCTGCCTACATGAGATAAATAATAAAATATAATACTCAGAATTTCACAGCACTAGCGATATTTACAGTCATGAGACCATAGTAAAGCAGAGAGTGTTCCATTACACATATAAACACAGTGTATCAGACTCAAGTAGATCCCAAACTACACAAACATAGATTGAGTTGGAAAATCGTTACAGCAAGTACAGTTTTGTTATATGCAAAACCCGCATTTTATATATTCATCTGTAGACAAAGTCCTCTTTCTTACAATTCTTATAACAAGTTCACTGGTGGATGGTGATTAGCAGTGGAATCCAGAATAACGCGCATTTCGTCCTCTGCTTGGGACTCGTCATCTGAATGTACCTGCATTCCTCACTGAGTCCAAAATAGGACAAAATGCTAGTCACTATCCACCAATTAATTAACTTCTAATTACATGCCCAGACATCATCGAAGCATCTGCACAAGAAGCTGACATGTCCACTTGAGACCGAGCACTTCGGTTCAATGAATCGACGGGAAAATCTATAATTGAATTAAATAAATTCTTATAACAGTTTAAAATGAATATTCACCAGGATTTCTACAGAAAAATTTGAATATTCATATCACAATGTATGACTTATTTGCTGTCGAAAAATAGCTTAGTTTGAATTAGTTTCTCCAGACCTTTTCAGGCTACAAGACTGAGGCGTTTAGCCTCAGACTTAAGGAAGAGCCCTTCATCGGTTACGTCATCAAATTAATCTGACTAAAATGCACTTCTGGTTAGTACGGGTTGTTTCCAAACTATCTCATCAGCCAGTATTATGTATTTGGTAGCTTTCATTGACGCATATTTCCATTATTTGCTGGAATTATTTATTGAATGTTCTGAAAAGATAATTTTAACTTTCTATTGTGAAATAAGGTAAGGAGAAAAATACTTGGCAATTAATCTGATACTCACTAGAAACTGGCACTATACACGAAGTTCTGGTAAGAAGTCATAAGAACCCGCGTCCACCAAGTCAGTTCCCCACCCCACCCCTCTATGACACTGACTGGTGGTTGCGCTGTATATATCACAAATTGGCAGAAGTTGGAATTCATGCGATGGCCATCATATAACGTCCCAGTGGCTGAATGCTCAAGCAGCTCACTAGCCTTGTAACCAGAAGGTCCTGGGTTCGAACCTTGGCGATGGGTGCGTACTGCTGAAGCGGAGTCCCAAACAAGGACGGAGGAAAGAGCTGTCCAGTACTCCCTGTTAGCTTTCCAATAGTTATCTGACTGATATCAACTGTAACCATTGAAATCCCTGTAAACCACCACTATCAATATGAATACATATCAGTGTAAGGGAAATCCTGAGCACTTCATATTTCACTAATATACAAGCGACTGTGCATATATCAGTTTTCTACTAATTCTTTTTTTCTTTTCTTTATTCAATGGTTTCATTTACCACTTTATTGATTTATCAATTCTTCTTCTGTTTCTTAATTATCATGATTTTAGTTAGTTATGTTTGGAATGCTGTCATGATGACTGGGTAACAAACTACATGTTACAGTATTACTAAGCACTTACTTGATCACGTGCTCTTCAACCGATTATCATTCTTATTCTTCTTATTATTATTACTATTATTATTACTATTAGAGCTATAATTCTTCATATTCATAATATTCTCTAAGATATTTATTGATATTGCACATTTTGTTTAATTACTTGAGCACATTTCATATAAATTTCTGTGAGTGTGTGCGCGCGCCCGCGCTCATCTGTTCATGTTTTTACATGTAGATACGCGTGGGTGGGTGAGTGAGTATACAAGAGGCTATTCTAACTAACACTGGTATACACAGCGCATCTGCTTCTGTACCTTTATAAAAAAGAAGTGTGTAATGAGTGTACTACACAAAACAACATCGTGCATGTGAGGCAGTACAACAGAAGCAGCAGCAGCAATATGAATAGTAGTCATAGCAGTAGTATTAGTATAGTTGAAGTATATTATACCTTTTCACCTATATCAAAGCACATGTTCCCATTGAATGATTGATTTTTCTTTTTCTGTTGTCATAAAAAGTGTGTGCTTTTTGTGTGTGTGCTAAGTACAGCTATTTTGAAACTGTGAGTAAGTAAATTTTTTCACTGATCGATGAATAATAGTGCAGTAAATGTGTACCAACATGTATAAAAGTATGCACACATCTTTATATCTATATATTTATATTTAAAATGTAAATTTTGTGCCCGCGCTTGTATGCACACATATCTATTATACACATGTACTCACACGCGCAATATAAAAAATTCTTTTTTTTTTCAACTATTTTCATACTTTTCTAAAGATGAGAAGTTTATTTACTCTGGGTTACTATTATTATTGCTTAATTGTACTATTAATTAATATCTGTTATATTTTCAAGAGATGGTTTGTAAGGATTAGATTTGTATTTTACGAGTTGATCACGGACTGTTATCAGGTAGAGAACCAGTGATAACTAGCTAGGAGTACTGGACAGTTGTTTCGTCCTCCTAGTTTGGGAATCATCGGCACTAAGTATCCACCACGAGCAGGGTTCGAACCCAGGACTTTGTGGTTACAAGGTAGAATTCATGGGCCATTGAGTTGGATCCCAGTGGTGGCTGAATGATATACGAGCCCGCAAGCCTTGTAACCGGAAGGTTCTGGGTTCGAAACCTGCCAATGGGTGCTTATTATAATTATTATTGTTTCCTTTAATTCCTAGAGGAATATTGGGCTTCAGCCGTGCGTCTCCATTGCGTTCGGCTCTCTGCTAGAGTCTTCACCTGGATCCAAGTCTGTACACACGTTTTCATCTCCTCTTCACATGACCTCCTCCAAGTCACGCTTGCACTGACGACCAACTCGCCGCTTCCCACTGGGGTTCCACCCGAGAAATAGCTTGTCTAGTGATGTCATACACTGGATGGTTTCCTCAGAGTATGGCCAGCCAATCCATTTCCATTTCTTCCTGCCTGTTTGTTTCATAATCGGTTCCTGGTTGGTTCACTCATTACTAGAGACCTCTGTTGCTGATCTTTTCTGGCCGGCCATCTGATCTTGAGTATTGAGAGAAGACAACTGTTAATGAAGGTCTGTAGTTTGTTTGAGGTGCTCTTTATGACGCGCAGTGCAAGTCTCTGATCCGTATAGTAACCAGCACTGACTTCACATTGGAGTTGAAAATCCGGATCTCATTTTTCACGCTGAGTGCTGTTGACCTCCACACAGACTTGAGAGTAGTGAAAGCTTGTCTTGCTTTTCCGATCCTTGCTTTGATATTCTCGTCAGTTCCGCCGGCCTATAGTTGAAACGATGCTTCCCAGGTAGGTAGGTAAAGGAGGTAGTTTCTTTCAGGTTCCTCCCATTTATGTTGATCGTTGTCTGTTGTTGTTGTTGTTCTTGTCCAGGAATCTTCATTACCTCTGTTTTCTCTATGTTCACCTGAAGTCCTATCTTTGATGCTTCTTCTGCCATCTTGTTGCTTTTCGCTTGCATATCTTCCAGTTTGTGGGAAATCAGACAGTGGGTGCTTACTGCCAATGATTCTCAAACTAGGCTGACGAAACAGCTGTCCAGTACTCCCTGTGGTTGGTTTTCAATATTTCTTTAACTGATATCAATCAATCCGTGGTCAAACTCGTAAAAAAATATCTATTATAGTTTAAGATGGTATATACAATAAGTTATTTGATAAGTATAAATATAAAAATGCATTAATGCCTCTATATGTGAAGTCCAATTAATAAAACAGGAAGAGAGCTACAGTTCAATGTGCACAAAAGGTATGCACAAATAAATATTCCAAGTCTTGTAAATATGATAGTGTATTCTTTTGATGTCGATTCCTTATTTACTAATGTACCATTGATTAAAACGGTTAATATTCTTTGTGGCTGTATATCTTCTAGTTGTGATTTCATTCACTTTTACCTTAAATTATTTGAAAGATTAATTACTAGTATGTACTGACAATATCCATTTCAAGTATTGGTTTTGTAGGGATTTTTGTTAGTTTGATCGGTTGGAGGATTTCATCATGAGCTGATATCAGTCAGAGAACCAGTGGAAAAGTACCTGGGAGTACTGGACCACTGTTTACTCCGTCGTAGTTTGGGACTTCGCCTGAGTAGTACGTACCCACTGCCACGGTTCGAACTCAGGGCTTTCTAATTACAAGGATAGCGAGCTCGTAGACCTTTAGGCCAATGACACACGATCAAATGGCCACCTCATGAATTCCAACTTCTGCCAATTCATGACATTGCGCAACAACTTCACAGGTTGAAGGTTAGGCAGTAACTCATCGAAGAAGACACTGCGAAGTGGTCGCGCAATGTCATGAATCGGCAGAAGTTGGAATTCATGAGCTGGTCATTGAATCGGGTCCCAGTGGCTTAATTGTCTATGAGCTCACTAGCCTTGTAACCAGAACGTCGTGGATTGGAACCATTCGCGGTGGGTGCGTACTGCTGCAGGTTTTCCAATGATTCTCTAACTGATATCAGCTCATGATGAAATCCTCCAACGAATATCCATTTCATGTTTGAAGGTGAGCACTTTCGCCAAGTGGACGGTGTTGCTATGGGGAGTCTATTAAGACCTTTGTTAGCGGATGTTTGTATATCTTATGTTGAAAACTTATCCCTTGATTTGATTTCTAAAGACATTATTTTGATATGTGATGACCATGAAGAAGCGAGTCGTCTACTAGATAAACTTAACTCCTTACAGATTCATATAAGTCTCACATGCCAGGAAGAAATTCACAGCCAAACGTACTTCTGCGTCAGAGAGATGATGGTTCAACAAAATGATCAATTTACAGAAAGCTAACAGGGACAGAGCAATACTGTTATATTCAAAGCTTCTGTCTACTACAGTATAAGAGACTTGGTAAAAAGCTTATTCAAGAGGTAATACTTGTTTTATGAATCATGATTGGACAAAGTTTTTAAAAACAAAAGATGTGCCTTTTATATATAAACCTCTGTTATGTTAATTTCGATTAATTTCCCCGAAGAAGTTCGGACCAGATTGGTGAACGAAACGTTGGAATTACTCATTTCAATATCGCTGAGATTTTACAAATATAATTTTTTACTTATTCAAGAGGATTCAGCGTATTTGTACGGCTGATATTATAGAGAATGAAAATAAAATACATTTGGATACTCTTGTCGAAAACGAATATCCTTTAAAATTTTTAAACAGGTGTAGAAGTCAATTAGTCCTTAAAACTACAATCTATACCATCCCTAAGAAAAATGTCTTCATCAAATTACCATACAATGGAGAAATAAATAGTAGGACTTTAAGACAGAGATTAACCTCGGTCATCTGTAGGACCTGTTATGCAGCCCGACTTGTAATCATTACAAAAGCCAAAAATATGCTCCATTACAAGCCTCAAAAGTGCACAAGTGACTATGTCAAATCTCATACTATTCACCAATTTTCGTGTGTGTGTGTGTGGACACACATACGTAGTGAGGAGTAATCGTGTTTTGCATGTGAGGGTAAGAGAGCATATCTTGAAGTGTTTAGAGAAACAGACGAACTTTGGAAAATCAATAGACACAGCAGATGTCAGACTACCAACTTCGTCTATAGCCAAACATCTAATCGATATGAACCAAAAGACTGATGTGAACACAGCTTTTAAGGTCATCAATAAAAATGATCAAGGGCTCTTATTGAAATATGCTGAGGCTATAGCTATTCATAAACTCAAGCCCCTCCTCCTCTTGTGTTTTCAAAAACAGTTTATGATTACTGTTCATTTACCTTGATAACCAAACGTTGTGTGAATTGTTCTTATTATTCTTAAATCCTTTTTGTCACTTTGTGTACTTTAATTGCCCTTTATTTTTTTCCATATCAATTCACTTGACAAGTAAATGTCTGTAATCAGATTGTTGGAAATGTGTTGGGCAAATACATCACATACCTTTTCAGATAATCTCCGTCTTCTAATAACACTATCCAAATTTATAAAAGGGACTAACTGTTTTAAATTCAAATATTCTAGATTGTGCATAACTTGTAACTGCCATTATCTAGATGAAAGTCAGCAGGACAATGCGAGAAACAGTCCAAATCCGTGTTGTTGGACCCTCAACAACCCCTCTATTCTCAATTGTCCCCGCCTTAGTTTTCATCAGGTAGGGCTAAAAATCATTGTAGAAGATTATATGCTCGTAAAACCAAGTACGGAAACTCAACAATACCATACCATACCGCATCCTATATGATGGAGATAGTGTTAAGGGCGGAACCTACGACTTACTATGTTCCTGGTAAAATAATCGGCTCTTTTCTCTCTCATGTTTGTAATCTATTTCAATTAGCTTTTAACATTAGGTAACAACACATGAATTCCAACTTCTACTAATTCGTGATTTAGCGCGACCACCAACCAATGTCATCCGTGGGATTTCCCACTGTCAGGAGTGAGGATGGATTTCCCACCGATGACATTGGTTGGTGGTCGCGCTAAATCACGAATTGGTAGAAGTTAGAATTCATAGGGTGGCCATCAGATCAGGTCCCAATGGTGGCTGAATGGTATACGTGCTTGCTTTCTAACCGGAAGGCCGTGGGTTTGAACCCTGGCAGTGAGTGAGCACTATCGATGATTCCCAAAATTAGGATGAAACAGCTGTCCAGTACTCCCTGTGGCTGGTTTCCAATGGTTCTCTAACTGATATCAATCAATCCGTGGTCAAACGCGTAAAAACTAAATCAAATCCTTACAAACCAACTCTTGAAAATTAGGTGATAACATTATTATTATAATTTTCTACTTTTTATACACTTGCGACTTTATAGTCACTTTTCAGTGGTTGGTTTGTAAGAATTTGATTAGTTTCGTTACAGGATTTCATCATGAGCCATTGGGAGTACTGGACAGCTGTTTCGTCCTAGTTTGGGGCTCTTCAGCAGTACGCACCCACCGCCAGGGTTCGAACCTACGACCTTCTGGTTACAAGGCGAGCTCGTATACCATTAAGCCACTGGGACCCGATCCAATGGCCAGTACATGAATTCTAACTTCTGCCAATTCACGACATAGCTCGACTCCTAGCCAGTGTCTTCGGCGAGTATTCGACCTCACACGCGACCTGCTGCACCCTACTGGTCACGACTTCTCACTAGAACCCCAGGTAACTACCTACCTGAATAGGGCAAGTCGCTAGTGAGCATCTCATTGATATTCAAGTGTTGGTTTGTAGGGATTGTAGGGTTTGTAGGGAACCCAGAAGATCCTGGGTTCGAATCTTGGTTGTGGGTGCGTACTGATGAAGAGTCCCAAACTAGGACGAAACAGATGTCCAGTACTCCTAGGTTTTCCAATGGTTCTCTAACTTATGTCAGCTTATGATGAAATCCTGTAAACCATTTAATCCCCACAAACCAACACTTGATTAGTTTCGTAATTTGAGACTCATGTAAAAATCCTTCAAACATTTGGAAACTTTTCAATAAACTTATAAGTAAAAAACAAATGTCTGTTGATGCTTATTCTGATGTTAATGCTTTAAACAAATCATTTATCATGAAACAAATTAATATGGTTGTACCTGATTTACCTAGTCAAGATAATGGTAATTTTCTGGGTTTAAAAGAAGAGGATGTACTATTATGTTTGAAATCTTTAAATCCAACACACAGCCTTGGTCCAGATGGTGTACCAGGCATTCTTCTTCAAAAGTGTGCAGACATCTTGTGTCATCCTCTTACTCAAATCTTTAATGCATCATTCAACAAGGAAACGGTACCTGCTGACTGGAAAGAAATCAAGGTTGTACCTGTACAGAAATCATCTTCTGGAGCAGGTATAAAATTTAGACCGGTCGCTGTAACATCTTCTTTTTTGAAAACCAAGGAGAAACTTGTTTTGAATATTCTTAAACCTTCTTTAAAAGCTTTTAGTGACCCTAAGCAGTTTGCTTATAAGTGTGGAAGAAGTACATTAGATGCAGCTATTGTACTACACCACAATATTGTTTCCTGCCTTGATAAGGGTGCTAAGTTCGTTCGAACAGCTTTTTTAGACTATACTGCAGCTTTCGACTCTGTTCCTAGGACACTTTTATTAGGAAAGATGATTTCAGCACAGACAGAGTCCTGGGCAACTAGATGGTTGTCTTCTTATTTTAAGGATAGGAAACAACAAACTGTTTTGGCTGGAAAGCGGTCCACTTCTCAGATAACTGAAAGTGGTGTGCCTCAAGGTGCAGTACTTTCTCCATTTCTTTTCTCTTTCTTTTTGCATGACCTTCCGAACTCACCCGAAGTTAACTTCATTAAGTATGCTGATGATCTGACCGTTTCTGTCCCTGTAGTTTCCACATCGGATTGTTCCCATATGAATGGCTTCTTAGCTGAAGTTAAGGATTGGTCTGGCTCAAATGGTCTTAAACTAAATCCAACTAAATGTAATACTGTTGATTTCAGCTTGAGAAGTGAAAAAGACATGCATGGATTGATCCAATCTCATGATTGTTGTAATATTGATGGTACCATGATAGAGAGTAAGTCAAGTGTTTCTTAACTTGGCATTAGTTTCTCTTCAAACCTTTGCTGTTCGTCTCATATTCTTATAGTTTCTAAGAGGATTTTCTGTCTGACTTATTACATAAAGAAGTTGAGGCACTCAGGTATAACCCGACCTCTTCTCATACAATTTATTAATTCATGTGTTTTATCCATCATTCTTTATTGTTCTCCATTATACTTCCCTGGGCTACTCAAGAAAGACCATATGATACTACGAAGAACATTGAAGACTGTAAGTAGGGTCAGTGCTATCCCTTTGACTCAACTAACCGACACTGTTGTCAATAGGCATATGAATTCTTGTAAACACTTAGCTGAAGTTATTTTGTCTGATAGTGAACATCCTCTTTATTCACAATTGTTTCCTTGTATCTCTTCAGGTAAGATCAGAAGAAATTTCATAAACATTTATGCTCGTACTACAAAATATAAAAATTCGACCGTACCATATTTGGCACGAGTATTGTGTCAAGAGACAAATATCAGAAAAGAACTTTTTAACTTTTAAATCATTAACTAAACTATAAAATGTAATGATGCATATTAATGCATGTGTGATTTGTTATATTATTTATTTATTATTCACTATGACCTAGCAATGGTGTGATTTTCTTGGGGTTTTTTTATTTTTCCTATTAACAATCAATATTTTTAAAATTTTATACATTTATATAATTATAAACAGAGCTAAATCAATGCAATACGTAAAATGAAACGCTGAAAATTCCACGCTGTAAATTATTATTGTTGTGGAATAAAGTGATTATTATTATTATTAAAAAACCACCCACTATGTTTCGGACCTAGAATGTTCCAGTTACAAGGCCCACTCGTAGACCATTCAGACACCACTGGGACCCAACTCAATGACCCATTAATTCTAATATAATTTATTGTCACTGATAATACCAAAACAGCTGCTGTTATGAATCCTAAATTATTACTTTTTTTAGTTTTTGTTTATGCTGTTGTCGAGTAAATTAGATGGAATACTGTACCAAATTCTGAGAATTCCAAATTGTATCTTAAATAGTGTTTTGGAATAAAGCAAATTATCATTGTTATTAAATGAGCTAGAAAAAATGTAAACGGTAGTTAGTTAGACAAAACAGAATAACCTAATTGATCGATGAAACCAATTCCTGGCAAATTAAAATACAGTTGCACAGTGAACACTGATGTAAGTTCCTTTTGGAGGTTAGAAAATGAAAAAAAATTTAAGCCACTAGAATAACTGAACCATACATTTACTAATAATAACTCTGATGAAAATAAAATGCTGAGGTCATATAGTATAGTCACATTGTATATATAAGTCATAACTGTGATACAACAAGTCGATTAGTTAGTTGACCTGCAAGAGATTAATCATCATGGTAATGTGTAAACAGACAGTGGAGGCTCTTCGACAACTGTTACTTTTCAGAGTTAAATGTCTAAAAGGAATTAAGCAAGACCAACAGTCTGTGCAGAATAAGATGACACCATCACTGATTTCGTTGGCCTTTCATCAGTTGCCTTCAATTTGCAGAATATGCAACGAAAAAAGTCTATGTCTCAAGGAAATAAATGTTTACAATACTGTCACTAACAGGAAATCTAGTTGATACAGGTCATCAGCTAGACATCATGAATTCCTCTAAAATCATCAGTAGACAAAATAGTTCAATTCTACTCAAGTTTGTTGAAGCAACCGCCATCAAACGCCTAAAACCCGATATGTGTGTTCAGAAAAAAGATGTTGTCAGTCTTTCTGTTCTCCGCTAACCGTATGTCTCTACTCCCTCTTTTTCTTTCATCAGATTACATAATCTTTGGCTGTAACCTCTATCCCCTTCATTGTAATGTAACTTTACTTGTCACTTGTCTCCATGATATGAGTTGGACTCACCACAATGTTTCTCATTTTATTAGTTACTCATCATCTTACTCACCTCTCGTCTTTATCACGTAGCTCCTTTGCCAATGTATGCAAACATTTATTTTTGTTTGAACTTGAACCATCTGGGTATAAACTATAAAAGTGTAACTTCTGAGCACTGTTCATTAAGTTTGGAACATCGTGTCAACTGACATCATGTAGTATTTGCAAATATGTTAAAATTGTTCTGTATATAAACCACTTAATACTTTGTTTAGGCTATACGCAGTTGATGAGATGCCAGCAAAATAAACAGTGGTGACATCGTTGTTGCTCCATTCCTGTTTTATTAAAATATGATTGTTTCTTAGTTATTAAAAAAGATCTAATTTACAATATCACTCCTTTTTGGTGCTTTATGAATTCAGAGGACTCTTTCACTCATTCAGGGCTGTGTGAATTTGCTAAATTTATGTCACTCAGATGACCTCAACAAAATTCACAAATACCTAACAATGGTCAACCCTGTGATATTACTCTGCTGTCGAGTGATGAAACTAACGAGTGAAATTATCTCACACCAGAAAGTCGATACATTTAGTTGTTTCTGCATCGATTGTTGAAGGACAGAATGATTGCCAATCATGGGCGATGTCCGGGTTCGTAGCACAGCCGACACACTCTTAAACCACCTAGCTTGCTCTTTGCTCTTAAGCCCGAAAAAGAGGGAAGGCTGAATATGAGGCTGCCAACTCCATATTGTAAGAAAACACACCCGCTACTGAAACCTTATAGTTCAAGCGGGAAACTCGATGTTCGAAGGGAATGAAGTCAGAAAGAGTTATTTTTTCAAAGTATAAGCTAATTTACTAAAGGACCATTTAAAGGAGATTTTTATGGTGAACCCGAGATCATCAGGTGATGCTACACATGTCTGCCTACTAATCTATAAAGATGTAACTCAATAGTTCTCACTTTAATATCTCAACTGATTTATTGTTTCACTGAAACAGTTAAAACATTCATACCAATGAGTAGAAATCTTGCTCGCGTGACTGCATTTTATTAATTCACATCATTCTTTCTCCTTATTAGTGTCGAAGATAATCCATGCTTAGAAAACTGTGTGTTCACAGTCAAGTTGAACATAATTCCCTTCAGACTCAACTGATCAAATCTCTTGAATACTTTCGGAAACAAAGTCGTAGGTATTATTATTATATTATGGTTTCCTTTAATTCCTAGAGGAACATAGGGCTTCAGCCGTGCGTCTCCATTGCGTTCAGTTCTCTGCTAGAGTCTTCACCTGGCTCCATGTTTGCCCACACGTTTTCATCTCCTCTTCACATGAACTCCTCCAAGTCACCCTCACACTGACGACCAACTCGCCGCTTCCCTTTCGGGTTCCACTAGAGCAATGGTTTGTCTAGTGATATCACTCATTTGGTGGTTTCCTCAGAGTATGGCCAATCCATCTCCATTTCCTCCTGCCTATTTGTTTCACAATCGGTTCTTGGTTGGTTCGCTCCCAGAGATCTCTGTTGCTGATCTTTTCTGGCCGGCCATCTGATTTTGAGTATTGAGCGAAGACAACTGTTAATGGAGGTCTGTAGTTTGTTGTAGATGCTCTTTATGACGCGCTAGCCAAGTCTCTGATCCGTATAGTAAGTAGCAATGACTGACTTCACATTGGAGTTGAAAATCTGGGTCTTATTTTTGACGCTGAGTGCTGTTGACCTCCACATAGACTTGAGAGTAGTGAAAGCTTGTCTTGCTTTCCCGATTCTTGCTTTGATATCCTCGTCAGTTCCGCCTGTAGTTGAAACAATGTTTCCCAAGTAGGTAAAGGAGGTTGTTTCTTTCAGGTTCCTCCCATTTATGCTGATTGCTGTCTGTTGTTGTTGCTGTTAGTGTTGCCCAGGAATATTCATCACCTCTGTTTTCTCAATATTCAACTGAATTCCTATTTTTGATGCTTCTTCTACCAACTTGTTGCTTTTCACTTGCATATCTTCCAGTTTGTGGGAAATCAGACATATATCATCGACGAAGTCTAGATCCTCCAAGTTTTTTGTTTGAGTCCATTTTATGCCTGTTTCCTCATTGCCCGCTGTCTGTCACATTATCCAATCTACTGCAACCAAGAAAATCATTGGTGATAGTAGGCATACTCCTGTCCTCACTTCGAAGGATTCCGTAAGTTTCCCGTTGTGGATTACTTGGCATGCAGCACTGTCGTACAGCTGTTGGATGAGATGTATAATTGTCGGTGGCACCCCGTAGTAGCGAAGTAGTCGCCGAAGCACCTCTCGATCGACGCTGTCGAAGGCCTTAAGTCCTGGTTAACTAAATTTATTAAAAAATTTAGTAATTTTCTTTGATATATCTACTAAACAATTGTTTGTTTATTTCAATTTTAGACTTTCCCGTCGATTGGTTTGACCGAAGTGCTGGGTCTCAGGTTAACAATGTCGGATTCTTGTACAGATGCTTCGACGATGTCTAAGCATGTAATTAGAAGTTAGCTAATTGGTGGATGGTGACTAGCAGTTGAATCCAGGATGCAGGTACACCCAGCTGACGAGACCCAATCAGAGGACGAAATGTGCGTTATTCTGGATTTCACTGCTGGTCACCACCCACCAATCAGTTAACTTCTAATTGTTTAAACGAGTTTGTTTATTTGTTTTTCCAATTTTCCAGAAATGATAAAATTCCACTCTTTACAATTTCCTAATAAGTAAGTAAGTAAGTTTGACAGCAACACTAAGCGTAAGTATTCAGTTATGTGACAAATGATCTAACCTTCAGAAACAAAACACAAACTATGCTGTAAGTGATCCTAATCTGGCTTTGTCCTCAAATGACTAAATATCTGTCAATTCCAGTGCTTTACACATACGTACGCACACACACACACACACACGGCTTAAAAGACGTTATCAAATAGTATTTCCCTTGTTTACGTAACTAATATCACACCAATGTTACAGTTGCTTAGCTTTTTAGTTGACAGTTTTTATAGTTCTTACAAGTTCTGGCTATCTGGCTATTTGATATCCAATATTTTAAAAATAATTTGTTTAACGCGTAGTTGTCCAAAATATATACATTCTAAAACAAAGTAATATCGTTGGCATTTTTCAGGAAAAATAAAACAAAAATTTCTAATTATCATTTCAGCATGAGTTAATTTTTCCAAAAAAACTATTTACGGTTCCAGAATAATCTGTTTGAGCATAGAATATAACAGTGTTTTATAGAAAGTAATATTGATAAAGTATTAAACAGAATTGCATAACAGTGATTTCCAAATAATATATATTAAAAGGATGTTTTCGAGTTCATATATAATCTAACTAAGTAACTGACTAATGACGTAAATTTCATTGTTCACTAAAGCCTGCATAGATAGATATCCTGTTTATCTAACTGATTCGCGTAATGATTAATAACATTGTTCAGTTGATTGAATTTTTCTGCCTGGTTACACACTTGAAGCTTACGTAATAAATGAAAATAAAATTTCAGGAGGTAAATCCTTACACCGCAATGGGCAGTTCTAATTATTCTTCATCTAACGCATTCATTTTATAAGTTGCATAATCTCAAACATGGTCCATAATGGTTATAGGTGGCACAGAGGTTAGGACTCTCGCCGACCATGCACATGATCCAAAGTTCGATCCCCTGCCGACGCAAACCTGCAAGACCATTTGGGCTACCGATATCACATGCTGAAAATTCCATACTTGTAACAAAAATACGGTGTGGAATCAAGCTATAATCAAAAATAAATACGTCACTAAAGATAAATTTACCGCCTTCTTAGTATTGAAAAGAGATATGCTGTTTAGAGCTTTTCAAGTTCGGGAAATAGGCAGGTGTACACATCTATGTCTGACATTCATTTATATGGGACAAACAATCTATTGGTGAGATCATTTTATGATTGGACAAAACTTGATTTTGAAAAAGGAACCAGATGAACAGATCTGATCTAACTTCACTGAATATACTCTATTATTCATACGTAGATTCCAACAGCATCCTGCAATGGATACACTTAAATTACTAACCCGTGTGTAAATTTAACCGAACTTTAGATTTTCCCATCGATTGATTGGACCGAAGTGCTCGGTCTCAGGTTAACAATGTCGGCTTCTTGTGCAAATGCTTCGACGATGTCTAGGCATGTAATTAGAGATTAAAATGTTGGATGGTGACTAGTAGTGGGATCCAGGATAACACGCATTTCGTCCTATTTGGGACTCGTCAAACAGTGGATGTGCCTGCATTCCCCAGTGGGTGATGATGTTCCCACCGAGGTTCGAACCCAGTGCCCATAGTTTCAAACGCCAAAGCGTTATCCACTAGACAACTTGGGCCATGGAAGCCACCTCTTATGCAGCGGGTCACATTAATTATTTAATTGAATTTTTGAGGTTATCCCGTCAATTGTTTGGGCTGAAGTGGCTCTCGTGGACCAAGTGGTCTAGTGGATAACGCTTTGGCGTTTGAAACTATGGGCACTGGGTTTGAGCCCCGGTGGGAACATCATCATTCACTGGGGTATGCAGGTACACCCAATTGACGAGTCCAATATGGGACGAAATGCTCGTTATCCTGGATTCCACTGCTAGCCACCATCCACGAAATTAATCGTGTGTAAATAGTTTTACTCAGAATTACAGGTTTGATCACGAGTCAACATTAATTAGAGAACCGTTGAGAAGCCTGAGAGTGCTGGACAGATATTTCGTCCTAATTTGGGACCCTTTTGCAGTACACACCCATCGCCAGGTTTGGAATCCAGCACCCTCCGATTACAAGGCGAGTTCGTAAAACATTCAGACTCCGGTACCCTATCCAATGGTCAGCAAATGATTTTCAACTTCCATCATTTCGAGATAAATGTAGCGCAACTGACAGAGAGTGTCATAGGCCAGTAATTGTTCTGTTACCTGACATGGTGGAACATGCTTATTTCGACTTCTCACTAGGACTCTAGATAACTTCATGTATAGCACCAGCCACTAGTGAACATCAGATTAGTTATCAAGCGTTGGTTCACTGGGATTTAAATGGTTACAGGTCTGATCATGAATTGACATCAATTAGAGAACCACTGGAAAACCCCGTAACCGGAAAGTTCTGGGTGTGAACTCCAGTGGATGAGTGGTGTTGAAGAGTCCTAGACTAGGATGAAACAGTTATCCAGTACACCCTGCTGGTTCTTCAGTGGGTCTTTGATTGATGTCAGGTCGTTGCCAAACCAGTAACCAATCGAATCCCTGCAAATCAGCACTTCATAATTACTCAGAGTTCTCTAAAATACTGTTCAGCAGGATCTCATCATTTCACTGTGCTCCCTTCAGTTCTTTTTAGTTGGCTGCATGACAGCCTGTAAGTATTGATCTCCTTCTCACTCTCGAAGTGATGGCCAACTAGTTGCCTTCCATTTAGATTCCACTGGAGTGTTTGATGAGGGATGTCGTTCAACCTATGTCCAAACTATCTTTATTTCCTCCTGCATATTTACGGGGTAGCAGGCTCTTGGATAGCTGGTTGCTTATTTTCTTTGGCCAGTCACCCTAACAGATCATAGAATGCAGCTGATGGTGAACCATTTAGAAACACCGATTTAACAGTGGTGTTGAAAATCCGGATCTTGTTCCCTGTACCGTGTACAGTAGATTTCAAAGTAATGACGGCGATTGATACATGATGCCGTTGGACAGATATCTTCATCATACTGTTGAAAGTAGGATCTCTAATATAATTCTATTAGAATTACTTCTAATATATGAGATACCGAATCTTGGTCACAAGTTGTAACTGTGGCAATTATTCTAAATCCTACATTCAACACCGGGCTATCGATATATTAACTACCTTGAATAAGCAAAGCTAAGAACAGTTCAGTATAAGCATATTTTACGTTCTTTATTTGGAGAATCTCTTGGCAAACAGTTTCTTCTGCTTAATTACTACATTTTTATTGAAAATAATTTGACGTCAAACAAATATAGTTATAGGTCACTGATCATATGATATCTGATTTATACCGTTTAAGTTGGTGTAGAAAGATATGAACTAAACAAAAATTCATAAGCTGAAAATATCAAATTAAGTTTTTCATCGCCTCTGAAAGTGACTGAATGACTAATTTCAAAACATAATAGATTATTAAACTTTCAAGAGTTGGTTTGTAAGGATTAGATTTGTATTTTACGAGTTTGACCACGGATTGATTGATGTCAGTTAGAGAACCATTGAAAACCAGACACAGGGAGTATTGCACAGCTGTTTCATCCTGGTTTTCGGAATGATCAGCAGTACGCACCCACTGCCAGGGTTCGAACTCAGGACCTTCCGGTCACAAGGAAATCTTGTATAGCATTCAGTCACTGGAACCTGATTCTCAAATTAGGATGAAACAACTGTCCAGTACTCCCTGGTTTTCAATATTTATCTAAATGATATCAATCCGTGATGAAACTCGTAAAAACAAATCTATTCCTTACGAACCAACTCTTGAAAATTAATCTGATGCTCGCTAGTGACTTGCTACAAGACGAAGTTTCCTGGAGTTCTGGTGAAAAAATGTGACCAGTGAGGTCCACCCAGTCACGTGTGAGGATGGATGTTCCAGCGATGACATCGGTTGGTGGTCGCGCTGAATCAAGAATCGGTAAAAAGTTAGAATTCATGGGCAGGCCATTGAATCGAGTCCCACTGGTGGCTGAATGGTATACGAGCTAGCTTACGTTGTAACCAGAAGGTCCTGGGTTCGAACCCTTGTTATGGGTGCGTACTGCCGATGATTCCAAAACTAGGATGAGACAGCTGTCTAGTAGGCCCCGTGGCTGGTTTTCAATGGTTTTCGAACTGATATCAATCTGTGGTCAAACTCGTAAAAGCAGATTATTAAACGCTTCTGATGTATGAATATTTCAGTTCTGCAAAGATTTCACTAGTACTGCCTAACAGATTGGTGATGAGATATTTTGGAAAGCGAATCCACCCCGGGTTCAAAATAAAATCAATGGAATTCGATGTATGACAAAATTTCTTAGATTCTCACTACCATTCCAGGTATTAAGTAATGCTGAATACATTCATTCATGAATTTATCACATTATCTTGACAATAATATACAGGTTTCGAATGGAAATATCTCCTTTTGACCTACACTTTCTCTAAACATTCCTGTAACTCTAACAGATTTTATCAAAAGGGATCTTAATTATTTAATTACACGACAATATTCAAGTAATTATCAATTTCTTGTGTAATCGTTACCCCTCAGGTGATCTATATGGTTTATAGGGATGGTTGCACAATCTTATAAACGTATATAAATATATACATATATATGCAGATGTGTAATCTAAGTATTCTACTTGTCAAACTTGTACAGAAACTATCATTTAGGTAAACAGTATGTATTGCATTACTGTGCATTGCTTTGCTACAAAATTTGTGGTGACTTGTTTAGTTTACTTAAAAGCCTATAGCTTCTATTTACAACATCTCTTTTATTCTATTACAAACAATGACAGTATTAAATGATTTGGGATTAATTAACGAAAACCCATTTAATAAAGATAGTAATAATAATAAATGAATGACTGGCTGCTTTCAGAGTAGAACTTTGCACGAATATGCAGCAGTTCGAGTTGCCACACTCTATGTACCACAGAAAGCAAAAGAAAAGAGTTAAAGAGAAATTCATAGGAGAGATAATAAACAGATGTTTGAGGCAAAAGGAATAATAATAATATGGCAAAACAATAGAATTTTATTGGATATGATAAATCACAAAGAGTGAACTGATTTGCGCCAGCCACTGAGAACAAGGATTTTGAGCCATATCACCAATTGTCCCTAGCCGCCATTGGTTCGTACCATCCTGAGGACTCCAACCAGATGGAAGTCTACAACTCCCGACATGGTTGGCTGGTTGGCTTACACTAACTGTTATGGGTTTCATTGACTGATGAAGCCATGTTTTGGTTTGACAACCACTAGCTAATTCTTTTCCAACCTGATCCAGCCTATGTCAGTCAGCTGACATTCCCCGTCGTTCGAGGAAGTCGATGGCTAGTCTAGGCATGCGTAACACGTGTCTTCACCATCCCAATCGGTGTAACTTTATAGCCTCGTCGACTGATTTCCTTTCCCAACTACCTATCAATCTACTGATGCCTCACCTCAATACTACTCACCATATTATACCACTTCACACGGGAGATACAACACAGACACCTATGGTCAAAGACAGCTAGCTAGGCTTTTCATGTCTTCCACTTTCAATGGCCATGTCTCGCTCACAGCCATAAAGGAGGACGGAGCGAACTGTTGAGCAGTACACACGCCCTTTGGTCGACAGCCAGCTGGATATCACGTCTACTAAGCCAGAGATGGCGTAAGTTGGCGGGCGTATGTCAAACTAGCCTTCTGTATCCGTACTGAGATTTTGTCAGCCATCAACCGGCTGCCGTTAGCTGATGCACCTCCTTGAATAAGTGAACTGGTTAACACGCTCCACGGACTACTTTACTTCCTATCTTTAGGCTAGGAGTCAATATATGCCAATCTTGTAGTGTCATCTTGTATTTGACTGGAGTGAATCGACAGTGCTCCAGATATTCAGAAGACTCTGCATTTTGTCAGCGTCTTCTCATAGTTAGGAGGACTATATTATCTCCAAATTCGACCAAAGTCGACCAGATTATTCCCTGGAAACAAGTCAATCCCTGAGTCTGTGAATTCAGTCAGGGGTAAGTCCATTGGTTTATCTATGATAAAATTAAACAGAAATGGGGACAGTGGGCATCCCTGGCTGACACCACTGGTTGTCACAATTTCAGATGAAAACATAATATCAATAATTCATTTAATTGCTTATCTGTTATCCCTAAGTTGCATTATTTAGTGAGTACAACTCACGCAAGCATATATATGTATATGACGGCTTGTGAAATGAAATGTTAATTTCCCACTAATAAACATATCTATAAAGTAATACTTCCTGTTCACTGTTCATTGAATCGTTTGATAATAGTAATAAAAATAAGTATATTCACATTTTTTTATTCATTAGAATTATTGTCACTGAAATGTAACGTCACTTTTTTATCACTCTCTACTGGCTTTCAGTTAATCGATTCCATTAATATTGTTAATTTGTATTATAGTTACCTAGTCAAGTGACATAACACTATGATAAGTGGTAATTAGTTGTATGTGTTAATGAACTCTTAACCAATGGGTCACAGGCTTAAAATACGTCTGGCCTACCGGGTTCTAGCTGGTCAGGTATTATCATTAGCTATGGTGAAACAAGTGTGGCTCAGTGCTCGATGTACGAACGTACATGTCGCTGTTAGGTAACTGTCTAATTTTTGGTCACCATGAGACACACAGTTATAATTTTTTAAAAACTGATGAACTATTTAAATATCAATTTAAAAACTCTCATTAGTTTGTTTTTACCGTGCTTCAAAGTTCCAGGAGCTATGGGGTTGTATTTTTAAGAGATGGGAATTTTAGCATCACGCCCTACCCTCCATTTTTTCTGATGTTAGATGTGACCCCATTATCAACAACTGACCTTACCCCGTCAGATAAACAAGAAGAAACTCTGACAGCAAACTAATCATAAACCTACTGTCGAATAAATATGCAGCAGAAAATGGTGATGGATTGGGCATAAGCTGGGGGGATATTCAAGTGACATCAGTGAAACCAGAATGGAGTGACATAAAGGAGATCATGTGTGGGGCAAATGAAAGCTTGCAGATAGTCATGAAGGCAGCTAAAAGAGATCCGAATCAAGTTCTATAAAACTGATCTACAAGTGGCTATTTCTACAAACAGTTAAAACGTATACTGGTAATCTGTTTAGAACAGTGTGTGTAAACTACATCTGATTTATCTTATCACAAGTACTATGTGTCAGTTTCTCTTCTTATTAAAATATTTTAATAAATAAGTATTCGAAATGTCATCAGACATATAAAATTAAAAGAAGAGATCAAAGATACCTGATCATTCAAGTGTTGGTTTGCAGGGATTTCATCATAAATGGTACTCTAACCGATGTCAGTTCATGATGAGATCGAGTAGTCAATCAAATCCCTGCAAACCAACATTTGAATATCAGTCTCATGTTCACTAGTAATTGGCCCTATTCACGTAAGTAGTTACCTGGGGTTCTAGTGATAAATCGTGACCAGTAGTGTGAAGTAGGTCGGGGGTGAAGACAAATACTTGCCGATGACACTGACTATCGGTTGCGCCATATCATGAATTGGCAGAAGTTAGAATTCATGGACTGGCGGTTGAATTCGGCCCCGATGGCTTACTGGTCTACGAGCTCGCCTTGTAACTGGAAGGCACTGGGTTCGAACCCTGACTGTGGGTGCGTGCTGATGAAGAGTCCCAAACTAGGACGGTGGAAGCAGCTGTCCAATACTCCCAGGTGGCTTTCCAATGGTTCTCTAACCGATGTCACTTCGTAATGAAATCTTGATACCTGATCAGCTGGCCTCACAGTTACTTTGCATCACTAATCATCAGACCTTAGTGAAACTATAACATCCAAAAAAAGGTAGCACAGTCTACTCAGACAACCAGTTAATCTTCTTTAACCAGGTCCACATGACATTAAATTTTTACCAGAACGATTTAACCGAAAAACCTTAAGCTCCAAGAGTTACGACTTGCAAGAGGATCACTTTATACTGAATGGTAGCAAATGTCCCACTAAGTGGTATGGCATAGAATAAAACGAAAAATATTTCGACACCACTTATAATATGCGATATATTTCTAAAAAAATAATATTTTAATGACCCGTCAGCGTTAGATAACGCTACTGGCGTTACTAGCATAAAGAGCTTCAGTACCTAAAAGATACTGCCTCTATATTCACTTATCAAACGTCGTATGAGTAGGGTCTTGAAATGAAACAGCTGAATGTCTCCATTTTGGTTAGCTTTTTAAACTCATAAAAGAAAAAGATGAAAATAAGTCGGAGAAATGTGGTAAACAGTGGCAGGAAAAAACACTTGGGTAAATTATCGTTAAATTCATTTTCCATTCATAAAGTATGTAAAGGATACTGACGATAAAGCTTTAGACAGTCAAGTATTGGTTTGTAGGGATTTTGTTATAGAATTTCATCATGGAAAACCAGCTGGAACTACTGAAGAGCTGTTTCGTCGGCCTAGTTTGTGACTTTACGGTACGCATCCACCGCCATGGTTCGAACCCAGGACTATCTAGTTACGAGGCTAGAGAGCTCGTAGACCATTAAGCCACTCTGGGACCCAATCCAACGGCCAGTGCATGAACTCTAACTTCTGTCAATTCACCACACAAAGCTTTGGATAAACTAAATAAATGGGGAAAAATCGTTTAGCTTACCCTAATCAAAACCCACAGGCTATCTACGAAAATGGTGGCTTTCAGTTAAGAAATGCAGACAGTTTGTTATACATTCTATCTGTTATATAATTAATAATAATAATCTACTTTATTCCAAAAACAGTACTTATAATACAGAATGGAATTCTCAGCATTTGTCACAATATTGCATCTGATTTACTTAAAATATAAATAAAATTAAAAATTAAAACAAAATTAACCAGAGGAATTTGTTCACATTTACGGTATAAAGTCAAACATAAATCGAAGTACAAAATGAGCATAATAAATATTATAATAATAGCAATGACAGTGAGTTTGTTTCAAACAGTATTGTGGATTCAGTTTGAAAATTTTAGCACTTTATAGATTATTGAATCCAATGCTCTGTTGATATAGCAGTATGGTGAGGGGAAATACAAAATTAACATTTATAACACAGCTTAAATGATGTTCACACTTATGAAAAAATAAACAAATAAAAACAAAAAATTGAGAGGATTATAAATATGAGAAGTACAATAAGAATAAAGTTAGATGTTGTAAGGGTGGAGGAAATAGTTTATTTAATAGTGCAAAGAAGCTTAGTTAGTTGATGCCTGACACTATTTTCATTACATAAAGTATGTGCTAAATATGGTATAGTGGAATTTATATACTTAGACGTATGTGCATAAAGTCTTCTGAAAAGACTTCTTGTTTTACCTGAGGAGACACAAGGTTGGAGCTGCGGGTGCTGCGGTGGTTGCTCACAGTCTGACAAAATTCATTTAGCAAATTTGTTGCATGAAATCAAGTGCCTATCATTGACGATGTCAACGATATGGCCCAATGGGATACCACTCGTCCTAGTAAATGATCAGTCTCGATTCTTTGATTTGTATGTTTCTATATACCCCTGAATGTCACATGATGGATTAGAAGTAATAAGCCTTACTCAGGCCTGTATCATCACTTTGACTGTCCATGTTTCAATGACAGTCCACTCCATTGTCTTATACTATATTTACAAACTAGAATTTTTTTTCTGTTATTCCTTTACGTTCTCAATGGAGCATAGAGTTTCAAGCTAGAGACTTGAAGTTCCCGTAGCAGTGGTATTTCTTTCTACGGGATGGGGTTACTGGCCTCATGCCCAACCTTCCCTCTTTACCAGTCTTATTACTGGCTTAGTGAGGTAAAGGAGTGCCTCAGTGGCCGAGGATCGAACCCTGAACCACTTGCGTGGTCGGCAAGCTCTGAAACTTCAAAGCACATGGTTGGCTGATAATAGTAATTCCATATAAAAATTGTTTCAGACGGGATCGTTTCAGTCTCCTAAACCAGTAAGCCTGTACATTTCGATACTTCCTCAGTTAAACTACTTAATTATCGGTAGAGATACGTTTCGTTACGTTTGACTGACACTCATGGTTAACTAGAATGTTTCAATAATGAATGACAAATTTATTCGAAATGATTATGTTTGCAACCAGTGCACTTTATTTTTCTAAATTATATCAATCTTTAATTATGTAATTACACGGTCAATAAAATATATTTTTGTAGTGATTTAGTTTATCTGTGGTCAATGTTCATTTTGAAAACTTTGTATATATATATATATATATATTATCTCCTAATGGCTTGTGAGAAAACTGCGACGCAAGGCATTGTCTCAATTGTTTATTGGGAATGAGTTATGGCGGTCTGCTTAAATCACTGGGCTACCTAGATTTTCTCTCCGCTAAAATTTACTGTATTTACCTTATTTCATGTTGTTTTAATCGTCGAATTGCCATAGTGATTTGCAATCTTTACTCGCGCACAATTTCAAATAAATTTCTACCTATCGTTAGAAACTTTTCCAAGAGGATGGAGGAAGAACATTCTGGTTTAGTAGTGGAACATGCTTCGGATGAAACGATATATTATTTGGAAGATTCTGTACAAGGAATCAACAACTTGCTGTGAAACTCACTGAAAATTCTACGTATGTTTAAATGCACTTTTCAGAATAACGCTGTTGTTGTTGTTGCTGTTGCCATTTGTGGAGAAATGTTGCCAAGATTAGTTGTTATTTTAGCCAACTGACATTTTCACATCCTTCCAGATGGCCTTCACTGACAAATCTCTAAAATATATACCCCCAAACTGTGGTGACTTCCAATAAGATGAGCTAATTATGGCTTTTCCCTTGGCTTGCTAATAAATTTTATCCCCTTCAACATACCTGTCGGTATAGAATTTAATTGGTAGATGGTGACTAGCAGTAGAATTCAGGATAACGTGCATTTCATCCGATTTGGGACTCCGCAGTGGGTGATGATGTTCCCACCGAGGCTCGAACCCAGTACCCGTAGTTTCGAACACCAAGACGTTATCCACTAGACCACTTGGGTTACGAGAGCCACCTCTTGTGCAGCGGGTCATACTAATTATTTAACTGAATTTTAAATTTTCCCATCGATTGACTGGACCGAAGTGCTCACTCTCAGGTTGACAAAGTCGGCTTCTTGTGCAGATGCTTCGACGATGTTAATTGATTGGTGGATGGTGACTAGTAGTGGAATCCATCACCATTCACCAATTAAATTCTAATTACATGCCCAGATATCGTCGAAGCATCTGCACAAGAAGCCGACTTTGTCAACCTGAGAGTGAGCACTTTGGTCGAATCAATCGTTGGGAAAATCTAAAATTCAATTAAAACCTGTCAGTCATTTGAATAACTAAAGTAATATCACTGATCGTTACGCTGTAGAGACAGATAACTGACCCTAGTCATAATAATGAAGACGAGCTACCAACTAAGCATTTCTCTGCATTTTATTTCCATACAACTCTCGAATATTTGGAGGATTTCATTATGAGCTGACATCAGTTAGAAAACCACTGGAAAACCTGCAGGGAGTACTGGACAACCGAGTTCGAACCCCGGTGGATGCGTACCGATGACGAGTCCTAAAATAGGACGAAACAGCTTTCTTGTACCCGCAGGTGGTTTTCCAATGGTCCTCTAACTGATGTCAGGTTATAATGGAATCCTCTAACTAACCACACAAAATCCCTACAAAACCAATACTTAAAAAGTCTCAAATATCTTAAAAATTATACACATAAATCTTTATTTATCTAAAACGTATCAATTCAACTTTTGACTTATTTTAATACACTTTTAAAGTGTATTTACATTTCGAATTGTTGCATGATGAGTTTATTTAAACTACATTTCTATTTTATATTGTCCCTCTGCTACAACACTCTATGAATGGATTGTTTATCAGTCACTAACTAACTCCAAAACCTTCAACTTGGATTCATCTGTGATATAAATTTTTTAAACGGCTCTAATTAAAAAAGCAATTCATAATTTACACACCACATGTATCCTGAAGTGTTTAAATAACAAAAGGCACAAAAAACCTACAGGTCAAATGGAATAATTTTAAAAGAACATAACAGCACAACATGACTGATAGAACTCAGTCTACACCAAACAAAGGACTAGACGCATACCATTAATTACTACCTAGTATCCAATAAAGTATCTGGTACAGTCCTACAGGAGGTCATTTGCGAAACCGAATATCTCAGTGGTAGTGTGCCTGACTGTGGATCTGTGTGACCGGACGTAAATTCCTTCATGATAGCAGGTGTACCTTAACGACCGGTGAGTGCCAACAAGTACGAAGCCTAGTTGGAGGGCTTTCTGCCGATCGCCTTCAATCATCTAATAACAACAATTCTGAGTGCAGAAGGTGATGGTGAGCCTTGACTGAAAGAATTTAGTCCACACCGAATGACAGATTCGACTCATGAAACTAATTACTACCTTGTATCCAATTAAAGTAGTCATCCTATTCATTTGCACCATATATGATTAGAGTAGAAATGAATAAAGAAAACGAAACAAAATGAATAGCAATGAAGATCACTCAACCAAATAAGAGGAGTAATAGTACATCTACTCTGGCTGGTATCAAAACAAAGTTTACCAAGGAAGGTTCAGTGTGATGACGAATTGTTGCTTTGAATGCATGAAGGTGGTTTAAACTTCCTTATTGCCAGCTGAGGCTTCCATAAACTTTAGAATACTCCCTCCCCTAAACACGTTTTATGGATAGGTTTAAAATATGTCTATACACCAATTTTATATCCTGTCTCCTCCATAATATGTTTCTCAATAGAGGAGCTAGGTCGCCTGTTCTCACCATTAATGGGTTATGGGGATTCCATTTGCTTCTGGAGGCATTCAGGAATGTGCTCTGAAGCCCTCACTTGCAGAGATCAATGAGTCCTCCCTATGTATGTTTGACCACACGTACATTCAAATTGGTAAACCTATCTATAAAATATATTTGAGGGAGAGCGTATCCTAAAGTTTGTAGAAGCCTCAGCTGGCAATAAGGAAGTTTAAACCACCTTTATGCATTCAAAAACAATTCGTCATCACACTGAACCTGTGCCTTGGTAAACTTTGTTTTGATACCAGCTAGAGTAGATGTACTATTACCTCAGTTATTTGGTAAAGTGATCTTCATTGTTATTTTGACCTTCATTATGCCATTGTAACTTCTTCACTTAAGTCTATTTCTCACCTCTTGAATCCTTAATAATTTCAAATATATATCTATTCCTTGACAAGTCAATGTGTGATCAGATTGTTCGAAATGTGTTGCGCAAATACATTACACACACGATTCAGACAAATTACGTCTTCCTAATGCTTTGTCTAAATTCATAAAGGGAACCAATTGTTTTAAAATGAATAGCCTTGCTAGTCTTATTCAACGTCAGTGCATTAATTATGCATTAAAGTGTTAGGGTTAAAAAAAATTTATTCTGTATAGCGTAAAGAAACTCTTAAGCATTTCGTAAGTACTTTAGCCTATTAAATTATCCAGAAAACAATCGCTTGTTGACACGATCTCAGCGAGATGCAACAATCAAATATTGGCGGCTCGCTTAAAATTTGGATTACCAAAACTCCCATCAATATTTTTTTCTCTTATCAGTTTTCTATAGTTTGGTTTGTAAGGATTAGTTATGTTTTACGAGCTTGTTTAAATCCAGTAAAACATGACCTTCAATAATTTTGTCTACCTTGGCGTGTATTTAAAACATTCACAACCTGCTGACTCTCAGCTTTCTACTAAACATGAGAAAATGAATTATCCTCGATGTCATCTTATCCCAATACATGAGATGACCGTTTCTGAGTGGTGTCCTTGGTTAATAAAATAATCTCCTGAACTTATTATAATTGGTAAACAACAAAATGTAGTTTGTTTTTACAAGTTTAACCACGGATCGATTGATATCAGTTAGAGAGCCATTGAAAACCAGCCACAGGGAGTACTGGACAGCTATTTCATCCTAATTTTGGGAATCGTCGGCAGTATGCACCCACTTGCAGGGTTCGAACCCAGTACCTTCTGGTTACAAGGCAAGCGAGCTCGTATACCACTCAGCCCCAGCGGGTGCCTACTGCCGGTGATTCCCAAATCAGGATGACACAGCTATCCATTAATTCGAGCTGGTTTTCAATGGTGCTCTGAACGATATCAATCCGTGGTCAAACTCATTAAAAAAAATCTAATCCTTACAAGCCAACTCTCGAAAATGTGGTTTATTTCTCGAAGCAGAAAAAGAGGAGATAGCGTCATAATGGATTGCTTTGAATTTCAGATCAGATAGAACTGTGTCACACGATCTGCTATGAGTCAAATAATGTTTTGTTTAAAGATCCTGGACGAAAAGAAAATACCATATAATAAACTCCACTGAAACTTTTGTACATTATATAAACATTGTTCAGAATAAAGCTAGTATTGTTGTTTTATTGTTCCGTGTATACCTGTGCAAGTTGTTTGTTCTATAGCAGTAAAATCTCAATTAGTACAAAGATGGAAGTTAATTGGTGGATGGTGACTAGCAGTAAAATCTCGGATAACGCACATTTCGTCCTATTTGGGACTCGTCATCTGGATGTACTAAATAAATCACAAGAGGTAGCTCGCCTGGCCCAAGTGGTCTAGTGGATAACGTTTTGGCGTTTAAACCTATGGGCACTGATTTCGAGTCTCGGTGAGAACATCATTACTACAAAGATGTGATTATAATAACCGCTTTTTTGGATGTAAAAGTTGTGCTGAACAAAAGCCTTTAATGTAATTGAGATTACAGTACACTTACTTGCTTACTAACTTACTTACTGAAGATGACAACAAAAAAAACAATAAGTTTTTACTGTGAATAGAAACTAGGTCATAAGTTTTTTTTGGAACGACTAAAAATTCTTTTCATTAAGACATCAATAGAAAATTCTGTTGACACGTGAACAGAAAAATCACTTTTGCCGGTTATTGACCAGATTTCAGTCGGTAACTTAGTAGACGTTCGCATTCTTCAGATTATTTCTAGTTGTAAAGCATTTCTTACGAAAGCTTATCAATTGTTTATGAGAGTTGGTCAGAATTTGCTGACCACAGTATCAGCCCTAACTATGCTTTATCTAGTAACTGATTAAATTCTTTTTGGAAGGCGCATATCAGTGAAGTTTCTAAGGCTATAGTCGCTCAACCGTATTTTAGGTTTAATGTTGGGATTCATTTGGTAAAACTCTTGTTTGGATTGAATTCTATACATACTACAAGAGACTGTATAACTCTGAAATGACAGTTCAACCCTGTTAGGTAAAGATATCGCTGGGGAATGCATAACCCCTTTATTTCCAGTAGCACCGGTGTTCTCGTTTTTTGCAGAATACAGTTGCTAGCCTCACATATAACCTTCTTTCTTTACAGAAACTATATCCTGCTAGGCGAGGTTCAGGAGTATGCGTCAACTAGGAATCGAACCCCGGGAGACGCGCATGGTTAACGCAGCATAGCAAATGTATAATTCTTGCATTATTGTAACCTTCGAGATGTCGGTAAAATTAATAAGAATCGACGGGAGTAAACGGTTAAACGACTAGGGCCCTTTTAGACCATTTCGTACAATAAGAAACAGTAAGCGGAACTGGATAAACTCAAACCGCCAAGTCACACAGTTTACAAATCTCTCAATTAAATTGAAACAATTTTAAGCTTCAGACGACAGTTACGTAACACGAAAAACGTTAGTCGGGTAGAAAGAAACTAAAATAAAATTAAGAAAGTAAATTGTGTGACGTAATACAATTGGCAGAATTGAGTTGAACTCAACTCAAGATCAGTGTCATTAGGAGTAGAAATGTAATGGTGGGTAGGGAGATAAATAGCACAATGTTAAAAAATTAGGTCCATTGTAGATTCATTGACTGAATAAGGTTCTTTTATATGCAGACTTCAGGATTTAACGTGTGGATTGTCATAGCTTCTGAGTTTTGAAGAAGTTTGATTCGTACTTCTCAGGCAAGGTTTCCGGTTACTCTATAGATTACCGCAGAAGCTATGGAGATGCACATGTTAAGTCCTGAACTGTCAGCACGAAAGTTTATTCTATCACTGAACCTATAAAGGACTTGATTTGTCTGAAACTTCGCAATCTCCATGAATCCCAATTTTCTTGGAACTTATTCCCACCACTACATTTCTACTCTTCATGCCACTGACCTCGAGCCTCTCTTAATTTTACCTGAGTTCTACTCACTTCTGTCAGTTAAACTTTATCGGAAACTTTAGCCAATATTAGTACTGCCGTATTGTGTGACTTATCTGATGAACTCTTGTCTTAACTGAAGACTGCTCCGGGACACTAAAATTTACCTCGTTTATCCACTAATAAATATATACCATAAACGTGTCACGCAACATGCTGCACGTTGATACTGACCGAATCACAATCCACTAATCAATATCCTACTGCCTCACTTATTGCAAAAAAATGTGATCCACCAAGTGATGGTTCTTGAGGTACAATAGTCTAATAGCATTTCTTGTGCATTGCAACAATGAGTACACGAATTGAGAGTCGTAGTGACAATACGTTGGTGACACAGCAGATAGGACTCTCCCCGACCATCCACATGGTCCGGGGTTCGATTCCCTGCCGACGCACACCTGTTATCAATGGTAGGCCTGCAAAATATGGGGTACCGATATCACATGCTGAAAATTCCATATACTTGTACCAAAAATAAGGTGTGGAATTAAGCTATAATCAAAAATACATAAATAAATAAAATGTATAGGTACATGCAGCTGTAGAGTTCTCAACTTCAGGAGGAATGTAATCTGCAGTGTCCACACATACTTGTTTGGTTTTATTGGCTGAATGCTTTTATTACTCACTTGTAAGAATTATCTAGGCGAGACAAGTCATTAGTAAAATGCTGACTATTCTTTTAATAGTTAGTTGTCATGTGTTACATAATAATCTGAGCATAACTTTTCCTAAAAAATGCAATATCAATCGTAAAAAAAATCGTCAGCAACTAAGAGGACTGCATTATCCCCCCTTTTTATCAGAAATCATTAAACGCACACTATAAAGACATAAAAGTGGACCTACCAGGAGGATAAATAGGTTCAGGATCAAGTGGCTGGCTGTAATAAGGATTCCCCTGATAATAACCACGCTCATTTCGTCGACGAGATAACTCCATTTGATACTGATTAATAAGATAGGATAATTGAATATCTGGTATCTCTCTGAAATAGGACAGCTGATCACTATTCGCATTTATACGACCATAATTAGCATTAGCATTAGCATTAGGATTAACATTTTGACCGACAACCTTATTGTTTGGAATATTAAAGGGTGGATAAGCATTAATGCCTGAAGGTTGTTGTATTTGTTGATGATTTTCATATTGTGATGGATTTTCTAATTGGTCATTAAGATTTTGATATGATACAGGATACCATACAGAAGGATTCTCTCGATTCATATAAGCGGTATTCGCATCATACATCGATTGACGTTGATATGGGTTACCTATCTTACCCCATTGATTATCTTGTTGGGAAAATTGTGCATCATTACCGTCATAATTTGTTTCCTGTTCAGACATGAATAGAGGATCATGAAAACTGTTCATCGACCTGCGTGGATTATACGATGAATAAGAAGGTCGGAGTGGTTGTTGCTGAATCGGGGAAGGAAAAGGTTGAGATGGGGCAAGATTAACTCTTCTATAATCGGATGGATCATTCATCTCTTTAATAGAAGATACTGATATAGGCGATTGTGGTCGCGGTTGTCGATATGATCTCGGATTTTGATTATCTATGGGTATTTTGGCATCAAAATATAATTGTCCACCTAATACACCACTACCACCATCATTGGTATTATCACCATTAAAATTGTTGTTCGTTTGTTTCTTAAAGTTATCACGATTCACTCTCTGATAACGTGGATTTCTTCGACCTTGATATAATGATGCTGAAGCCGATGGTGAAAGAAAATACGACTGAGCATTTCCATCATATGTTTCATCTGACTGAAATCCTCTCATATTGTCAAACTTACCATTGGCATCGTTTAATGATGATGATGACGATAATGGTGGTGACCTCACTTTGTTCATATCCTCGGTTTTTTGACCTCTAAATCCAAGATCATACGGTGGCATAACAACTTTTGGTATCTTTTGTGATGATGATGATGATGAGGAGGATAATGATTTAGATGGGCGTAAATTTAATTCCCCGTAGCGACGTTCTACTCCATCTTGTAACGGTCGACCGTTAACAACAATTGTTTCGCGTATTAATCCATGAAATAATAGTAATCCAAGATATAATATGAATAACTTATTCATTCCATGACTGAAATAAGTAGTATATGTTTGTGTTTTAGCTGTACTATTATTGTTATTAACAGATTTGATATTAGTAGTATCATTATTCCCGTGGTTCGACAGAAGTATTGTCAGTAATTTACTGTCTAAATTCCATACTTTTACACAGCTTAAAACTAAATTATATGAATTGGTGTAGACGTCATTAAATACTGTAGCAGCGACTTTAAGGTAAGTACTTCGTAGGAGGTTGACGATGCAAATAATTAATTCCCTGTGAACATGAACTATTAATCTCCAAAAGACGATGAATATAGGATGAATTGACAAAGAAGAAATCCATGCGGATGACAGTGCTAATGATGACAATGATAATGATTGCGGTAGATAGCTAAAATGGCTAAATGTCTGTGTATATAGATGATAATAATAATAATAATAATAGTAATAATACGAATGATTAAAGCAATGAAATACAATTAATAACGATAATACTAATAGAAATAATAGTGATAATAATAGTGCTGATAATAGTGAAAACAGTTGTAAGGGATTTATTGCAACTGCCAATAATGATACTTCTGATAACGTCCACTGGGAATTGAACATGAATTAGATCAATAGATCTTACTTGTTTTGTTTGAAAATACTAGTAATAATAATAAGTTATTAATCAGTGGATTAGGTATTGACAATTGAATAGGTATTCAATATTGAACAAGATTAAAATATATATTTCTCCTGGTATCTTTCTGATCTCCTTGTTTTAATCTCTGTCACTTTCTCAAACTCTTTCACTGTGAATAACACAATCACTGAAATAGAATAAAGTTTTCAAATATAGTTATTAGTTATTATTATTACATCGTTAGTGTAATGCACACGAAAAGATTCCATATATAGTTTTATCCATACTCCCATGCACAGTGTATTGGAAAGTAGACTTTAGCAGTGGTGGATAGTTTGTACATCACCACCTAGTGTTTCGTTGTGGTGATTATTTTTTGGATTTTTGTGTGGATTTTTCGTTGACTTCTCTTCAGATCTTGTTGATATTTTATTACTAATCCTCTGATTTTATTCTTCTACTTTGTATGTTTTTTATGGATTCCGTACGTTAAATCCCTTATTGGAGATGAATTGAACTCAATTTCAAGTATGACAAAACATATTCCATACGAAGAGAATGAAATCAGCTCAGAGATGCAAATGGTCTCTCTCCTATTATCAGAGCTTATTTATTTTTTAATTGAGTGTGCATATGTGAATGTGTGTGTATGTGTGTGCGTGTGTGTAGTTTTAGTGTTGAACATCCAAACATGTTTTGCTAAAAGTGAACATATACCTCTAACACGAATCCTGTTGGTGGATAGAGCTTATAGTTTTATTATAAATATCAACATGCCTTTAGAATTATTATGCGTGGGTGTATATAATTTATTGAAAATAATAACAGAACAACATCATTACCCAATCACGTATGATATCAGTTATTTGAGTATAATGTTGAACCTACGTAAAATATAAAAGTGATACTTATATTCATATAGTGCTATACAATTTATATATAATGGTGCGTGTATGTGGAGATTATTGAAGAATTATAGCCACTCTGGAAAGAGTATTCCTTAGACTGTATTTCATATGGTATTCAATTTTTACCAGTTTGACCACGGATTATTATCAGTTATTATTATTATTGCTTCCCTTAGTTCCTAGAGGAACATAGGGCTTCAGCCACACGTCTCAATTGTGTTCGGTTCCTATCAACGTTTTCACTTGGCTACACATATGCCCATATGCTTTCATCTCCTCTTCACATCACCTCCTCCTCCATATCACCCCACCCTCGCACTGACGACCAACTCGCCGCTTCCCATTCGGGTTCCACTAGAGCAATGGCCTGGAGTGTGATGTAAATCACTTGATGGTTTGTTTCCTCAGAGTATGGCCAGTCCACCTCCATTTCTCCCTGCATATTTGTTGCACAATAAGTCCCTGTTGAGTTAGTTCGTTCATTGCTAGAGATCCCTGTTGCTGATCTTTTCTGGGAGGCCATCTGATCTTGAGTATTGATAGAAGACAGGTGTTGATGAAGGTCTGTATTTTGTTTGAGATGCTCTTCATGACGCGCCAAATCTCTGATCCATAAAGCATCACTAACTGACTTCACACTGGAGTTGAAAATCCGGATCTTATTTATCATTCTGAGTGCTGTCGATCTCCACACAGACTTGGTGAAAGTAATGAAAGCTTGCCTTGCTTTCCCCAATCCTCGCTTTGATGACATCCCCATCAGTTCCGTCCGCCTGTAGCTGAAACGATGCTACCCAGGTCTGTAGGTAAAGGAGGTTGCTTCTTTCAGAATCTTGCCACTTATGCTGATTGTTGTCTGTTGTTGTTGTTGTTACTGTTGCTGTTGGCCAGGAATCTTCATCACTCCTGTCTTTTCTATGTTCACCTGAAGTCCTATCTTTGATGCTTCTTCTGCCAATTATGGATAAGATTTTATTTTCATAAATCACACAGTGTTACACAATAATATTACCTGATGACATTTCGAGCACAAATTATTGCTCATAATCATATCAAGTTACTCACACAACTTTTTCCTTCATTTATATATATGTATGGAATTGACTAGATATTTGAATAAAAATCAATATGGGTGTTATTGATCAAATACGATTAGATGGGAAATAAGACGAGTGTTTTTATAGTCATAATAAGTAAATTGTTAGGATGTTGCGAGTACTTAATTGAAATAGAATTTTTAGATTATTTATTATCCTCTTTTGATTTTACTGACTGGTGATAATAATATCTTCCATATTTCTGATATTTGCATTGAGTCATTTCTGTTGCATGTGCTGGGTGTAGATTCAATGAACCAGGATTCAGTAATCAATCTCTCTCTCCACCTACATAGATTACTTCTTAGAATCTTAACCCTCTCCCACCCTATTGTGTGGTTGTGTGCTAATGCATGCATTGCAATTGATGAGCTTTTTTCTAAATTACTTATCTTCTCGGAGTCAACCATTCTTACCTTGGCTAAATTCTTATGTTCCGACAATCTGATTACCCCGATCTACTAGTTTGACCTATATAGTTGACCTCACAGTCATTGCAGGGTATTTTGTAAATTATATTATTTTGTTTAATTGGGTCCACCGGGGCTTTTAGCCTACAGAGCCTGTCTCTGAGTCAGTTTGTAGGTTTGAATGCCACTCTAATTCCTGCTTTGCTAAGAATCCTACGTGGGGTCTCAAATGTCCCCTCTTTATATGGTATAACTGTAGATGACTTGTATTCTCTCTTATTTATGTTATCATTACTAGTTTCACAATTATTTTTATTTTGCTTTTGACCTTTTCTGATCTTCCTAATGAATTTTATAGGATAGTTATTTAACACCAACGCTGTTTCTATCTGTTTTATTTCATCATTTAGGTCTTTTCTTGTGCTACTTAGTGCTATGGCTCGGTTTGTTAAACACTTAACTAAGCCTGCCTTTACAGTTAACGGATGAGATGAATTAAAGTTTAAATATCTATTAGAATGCGTTGGTTTTTTATAATCGCTAGTGTGTAGTTTACCTTCTTCCCTTCGTTTTATTTTACAATCTAACACCATAGCTAATTCTCCTTGTACATTTTCCGATTCAAATGTGAATTTTATTCCATTTACTAATGAGTTAATATACGTCAGGAAGCTAGAGATATGTTCTGTTTTTAACACTGTGAAAGTGTCATCCACATATCTCCACCATATTTTTGGAGTAGGACTAAATGTATTTAGAGCAATATTTTCCCAATGTGTCCATAAATATGTCTGCTACGATCGGGGATATTGGGGATCCCATTGCTACGCATTCTGTTTGTCTATATATTTTGGCTTGGGATTTAAAGATAGTAGATGTGAGGCATAACTGAATTCCTAAAATAATTTTCTCAATGGACAGCTTCGTCCTATGAGTGAGTTCAATATCTGCAGTTAGTTTTTTTTAACTGCTTCCAAGGCCATATTGATTGGTATATTGGTATAAAGACCAGTTATATCAAAACTAACCATTGTTTCATCATTCTCTAGTTGAATGTCATTTAATTTATTTTTCATCTCATATGAATTAGTTAGTCTAGACATTGAACGATTTCTTATGGGGCATAATATTAGGGCTAAGTGTTTTGATAATTAATAAGTAGGGGTATTTCTGAAATCTACTATTGGTCGTATGGGGTAACCTTGAGGTCGTGCTAAATCACGAATTGGTAGAAGTTAGAATTCATGGGCTGGCCATTGAATAGTTGGGTCCTAGTGGTGGCTGAATGGTATACGAGCTTGCCTTTTAACCGGAAGGTCCTGGGTTCGAACCCTGGCAGTGGGTGCGTATTGCCGATGATTCCCAACCAAGAAAGTATAAAACAACTGTTTCCAGTGGTTCTCTAACTGATATCAATCCGCGGTCAAACTCGAAAAACAAACCTATTGCTCACAAATCAGCTCTTCAAAATAGTATTCAATTAGCAATTAAATAAAGTATAAACTATATTGAAATAAATCCAAATTCATACAAGAAACCATAATATAAATATCAATTTCCAGGTTATTGACGCCTACTAGATAGATGTCTTGAAGCTGTACTGAGAAAGCTCGTTACCTGTGCAGTCGACCAGGTAAAAGTCGAAGGCATTTTTTTCAGGATAGCGCTATACCATCAATTGACAGAGTTAGACTTTCGTTATAGTTTGAGACTGTTCATCAATACCTACCCATTGAGGTTCGAACCCTGTACCTTCCCGTTGCAAAGTGAGTTCATTGACCATTCAGCCACTGGAACCTGATCCAATAGCCAGCTCGTGAATTCCAACTTCTACCAATTAGCTACATATATATATATATATTAATGGCCAACCCATGAATTTTAACTTCTCCAAATTGGTGATTTTTAGCACGACCACCAATCAGTGTAGAAGTTAAAAATCGATGAGACATCGATTCGGACCCCAGTGGCTGAGTGGTATGCGATCTTGCCTTGTAACCGGAGGGCTCTCTTTAGATCTCCCAACCAGTACTGCCATCTGGTTTTCAATGGTTCCCTAATTGATATCAATCCCTCGACAGCGTCGATCAAGAGGTAATTTTGACAACTACTTCGCTACTACGGGGTGCCACCAACAATTATACATCTCATCCAACATTTGTACGACAATGCTGCGTGCCAGGTAATCCACAACGGGAAACTCACGGAATCCTTCGAAGTGAAGACGGGAGTAAGACAAGGCTGCCCGCTGTCCCCAACCACCAGCCAGTGTCATAGGCCAGTAAGTGATCTTTTACCTGACTGGGTGAACTCCGCTAGTTATGACTTCTCACTAGAACTCCTGGGAACTTTCTGTATAGGACCATTCACTAGTGAGTATCGCATTAATCAGAAAATGTTGGTTCGCAAGGATTTGAATAGCTGCATGTTTGACGACGAGTTAACATCAGTTAGAGAACCAATGAAAAATTGAGAGTACTTAATATCTTTTTCACCGTAGTTTGGGAATTTTCATCAGTACGTACTCACGAAACGTCTGTCCACTATTCCCAGGTTTTTGAATGGATCACTAAATGATATCAACTCGATATTTAACCTGTAACCAATCAAATCCCTGCAAGCCAACACTCGATAAATTTAAAATTTACTGGTAAATGAATTCCCACCTAAGTGGGCGAATGATCACCCGTCTTGGTCTCGTAACCTGAAGTCCCTGGTTCAATCCCTTGCGGGTTCCTCGGCGTACACTACTGCTGAAGAGTGCCAAACTAGGACGAGACAGCCGTCTAGTCCCCCCCCCCTGGTTTCCAATGATCTTTCTAAATGAAGCTGCTTTGTGGCGAAATCTACATTGAGAATAAAACAAACCGTCAAGATGGATTTTCAGTTTATATAAGATTCACAAGTTTGAAGCGTAGGAACAGCCTACTGTCAATTTCATGCATAAAAATATATAAGAAGTTGATTATCAACACATCCCTGGATGAGCATATCTGACTAGCAACACATCTGTGATGATCAGAGGAGTTTTCATGAGTAAAAACCCGCTGAATGAATCATATCTCCAGCTTAGCAAACATAAACAGTATGTGTACGTGTATAGTGTCCATCAACCGGCATCAGAGCCCTTTTGTCAGATTCCTATTGTCTCGCCAAGATATGACGCGGCCTGCTTAAAACTTGGGCTACCAAAAAAACCATCATCAATATATTGCAGATAGTTTCTTTTATTGAGTTTGTTTAAATCTAGTAAAATATTGCCTCTATTGTTTTCTCTGGCGGGTATTTAAAACATTTACAACCTGCTGGTTTGCAAGTTCCTAATAAACATGTGAAAAAGCACTTTCCTCGACCTCAGCTTATCGCAATACATGAGATGATTGTTCCTGAGTAGTGTCCTTGGTATACAAAATGTACTCCTGGGCTTTTTATAACTAGCATTCATCCAAGTGTTGTAAATTTGTTGAAGGAGAAAAAGAAGAGATATAATGGTGGACTGGTTCGTATTTCAGGTCAGACAGAACTGTATCACACAATCTACTGCCAGTCAATTAATCTTTTATTTGAAGATCTTGGGCGAATAGAAAAAATATCATGCAATAAACTCCGTTAAAAATTCTGTTCATTATATAAACGTTGTTCAGAATAAAGCTAGTATTATTATTATTATTAAAATAAATAAATTAAAGCTTTAAACCGCTTTGGATATACGTAGATGTGTGGATATGAAAAATGTTTACACCAAGCTGCCTTGGCCACGACCAACTGACTCGACATCTTATTGGGTCTTCGGTGTACACCACTGCTGAAGAGTGCCAGGTTAGGACGAGACAGTTGTCCAGTGCTCCCTAGTTTTCAGTGATCTGTCTAATTGATACTGCTTTGTGTCGAAATCTACATTCATCTCCTACTTACCATGTATAAAATATTGACCCAAATATATGAACCTTATGAAAGACTTTAAAAATGCCTTTTAGAAATCACAAATAAACAGTCGCCAGGAATATTCTTCAGAATATCTTTAAAGACGTGAAAAAAGATCGACTCAATAAAGAATTGAAGTATATGTGTTAAAAGTTTTTCGCATTTTCATTTGGAGGGATAATAAACTAACATGGAATCGCTGTACTACTGTTATGCACTAGTTAATTATTATTGCATCGTTAAGACTGAATTTGACCAATAATAGCCGACCTATAGATCACACTGATTGATAGTCTGGCCCAGTGATTACCGCTTTTGGATAACTGAATTTCGTATTCAGTCTTATTATAAAAATAAAATATAAAAAATACAGAAAAAATGCTCAAGAATACATATAATATACATCTGTTTTAGAGTTAATACACTGTCATTATTTAGTCGTTGGCACAGCGGTTAGGATGCTTGCCGACCATGCACATGGTCCGAGGTTCGATCCCCTACCGACGCCCACCTTATATCAATGGTCAGCCTGCAAAATTTGGGCTACCAATATCACATGCTGAAAATTCCATACACTTGTACCAAAAATATGGTGTGGAATCAAGCTACAATCAAAACAACAAAGAAATACTTACCTCTAGGTATCAGTTGGAGTTTCTGTTTTATTTGACACAGCGAAGAACTCATAAACACTTGTATTTTTCGAACCAATCACAGGACTGAAAGTGACTTACTTATTTCTCCTCAAACACCAATCAGAATGTACGAAGACTTGCCATATCATGTAATCAAGCACATATGAGTCTACAAAGAAATCTCTTCCATAACTTCGCTTCGAGGTTGTACAGTTATTTACATCAACAACAAAGGTCAAAGGTTATGGTCAATTAGTATGCATGAGTCTTACGTAATCAAGGGGGGTGACAACTAATTATTTGAGTCATGAATCATCGTCTGGAGATAATGAATTTAGCCAATGAGACCCGATCTAGTGACCGGCCCATGAATTCCAACTGCTGCCAATTCATGACAGCGTAACCACTTCACAATTCTTCTTCAATAAGTTACTGCCTCCCCTACAAAACCAATGCTTGGAAATTAATCTGATGCTCACTAGCAACTGGCCCTATTCAGGAAGTTAACCTGGGGATCTAATGGGTAGTCGTGACCAGTAGGGTACAGCAGGTTGAATGTGTGACGGTAATTCATTGAAGAAGACATTGTGAAGTGGTCACGTTATGTCATGAATTGTCAGAAGTTGGAATTCACGGGCTGGTCATTGGATTGGGTTCCAGGGGATTAACTGCCTACGAGCTCGTTAGCCTTGTAACCAGAAGGTCGTGGGTTGGAAACCTGTCGGTGAGTGTTTACTGCCGAACAGTCTCAAACTAGAACGGAGGAAACAGTTGCCCGGTACTCCCACCTGATTTCGCAATGGTCCTCTAACTGATGTCAGCTCATGATGAAATCTTCCTCCAACCAAAACTGGATAAGGGACAAGAGAAGAGGACGCGACGAATAGGTTGCAAAAACCATAAAACCGACTAAATAGGGGTCAAACCTTTTACTGCCATTAATATATAGAGCTGATTATACAGGAAGACGAAAGGAACAAAAAGGAAAAGAAATTACCACTGAGACCATAGTTGTAGAAGACGCTGGATGAACCGTCTCTCAAAACAAAGTTCAGATTTCTCCCCAAGGATTGCTAAGGCTTCAGCTGCATGAAGAAGATGTAGACAAAAGATTTTCAAACAGCTTGGTCGCAGTCTATCCAGATGACTCTAAAAGAAGTTTATGCTAATGTTACATGACAAAAAGTAATAATATGCCCCAAAATTAACCTTTTGACAGTTCTAATTTCACCTTTCGACAGCCATACTGATAAGAGTTCATGGGCATATCTAGACAATGTCTTATTAGTACAACCAATGTACTTAACTTCACAGGAGTAAGTGAATTGGTAAGTGCACAGTGAAGTAGCCAACAACAGGATCTTGTCTTTGACTTTTTGGTGAATAACAGCGTGTTTTGCGAAGAAGAGAAGTTAAGATGCAGCAAAGAGTGTCCTTTGAATTTGTCTCGACAGGCAACTTCAAAGAACCCTCCTAATTGTATCTCCCTTAAATTCCAGATCAACAATCAGTTATTTCTTTGGCATGTGAAGGTTTCGAGAAGGATTTGTCTTTCTCTTTAGATGTCTGTCGATGAAGGAGATTGGATATCTATTTTTGATCACAGTTTTTCTGAAGGATTCCAGTTCCTTATTCAGTGTGTCTTCAGTACATATACAGTAGATTCTCGTCACAATAGAGGCGATGAGATTTCTTTTTTCCCGCTCATTGGGACAAAACGGTGATAGTTTGTCAGCTATCCATTCCAATTTGACTTGTGGTAGATTGATATTTGTAGGCTTCAGTGGGATCGTCTTGTAAACTGGACATCTAGGAGAGATAGTTTGCCTTCTGATTCAGCTTCTATTTTGAATTCGACTGAATGGTGAGCACTGTGAAAGATTTTCTCGATTTTCTATAGAGAAAGAAAGACCAGATTTGCAGTATAAAATGATGTCATTATTCTATGTCACAGGCTATCATCAGCTAACTGCAAACTACCTGAAATTACAATGGTTATAAATGATAACATTTCATACTTCAATGTTTGAAAGGTAATAGAGAAAACATTATAAGATGAACGCATCCGGAATATAAGTATTACAGTTATTTTTTACTTTATGTCGCCATCAATTTACAGGCTTTCTAAGTATGAAAAAAAGGGGCTGGGTGAGAGAAGACAGGAAAATCTGATAAACAGTGCTAGCTTTTACGTATACATAACAAGTCAAGAAGGTTAATGTTCATCAAATTGAAAACGTGCTCAGTGAGCTGAGCTCACTAATGTGTATGTCTAATCAGTGTAATGAAAGTGATACGGTTACCAAGGGAGTGAGAGATTGACTACACTCTCTTTCTGTGTGCATAAGTTTGGTCTGAGACGTTTGATTGCAATTTCTTCAGCAAATCATAGTATATTCACTATTCTTTGTATGCTTAATATTTTGAAGGATTTGGAAATCTCGACAAAATGATCCGTATCCACAAGCTGTCTGGTAACTGCACTTTGTAAATATCTGCTTCCTTTTAAGCATAAGTTTCTCGGAATATGCCCTGAAAACCGGATAGAAGCGCTTCTTTCTGCCCTTCTAATGTACTTGCTGCCGAAGGTGCACATAAATTTGATGTGGAGGTAGCATCAGCAGGCTACTTATCCAGTTTCGATTAGCTTATAGAGCACGTGGTGCTGTGCAGCGTTACGAGCTTATTTGCAGGAAAGCATCTCTTTATTGTTGTTTATTGCCAATCTGGTTTTTCTTTCTCTATCGAAATTTACAAAGGGGACCAATTGTATGAAATTTCCTAGATTTTGTTTAGGTCAGTGTTTTCATGGGTGATGATATAGGTATCGTCTATGTACCAGTTGTTAACTTCGAAACATTTGATTTTTGATGGAAGCATTTTTGACTCAAGGCTCGCCATGCAGAAATTAGCAAGCAATGGACCAAGTGGAGTACCCATTGCTACTCCATCTGTCTGGTGGTATATTTGACCACTGAATAAAAATTGAGCATCCAGTGTGCATCTCAGGCTTAGTTCTTTTGTATACTTTCTTGATATACCAACATTCGGATTGTGTGGGCCGATAAACTCACATAGGTAGCATCCATTTTCCGTTAAAGGGACATTGGTGAGTAGGTAGACCACGTCTAACCAGGCCACAGTTAAGCTAGATACATTCACTTGACTTACACAGTACACTGATGCAAACGTATACTTCAAGAAGTGCTTCGCCATTAGCTTTCTTACAGGTTCTAAAGTTCCCCCTAAATATCGTGCTGCGAGATGACAGAGTGATCCGAACATGTCTGTGTTTTCTGTAAGCCATATAGGAGCGAAATTGTTGAACCACACGGCTGTATCACTTCGTGGGTTTGTGAGCTAATTACTGAATCCTGTTTCATTTTCAAAAGGACCTTTGTTAACTGTTTTCACTTTGTGCAGTGTTGTCTTTCTTACCAGTTGGGTTTGAGAATTTACCGTCATCGCAAAGAATTCTGGTCATCTTTTGAAATGTAATCTGAACAGTTCAGTAAAACTAATCAGTTGCCTTCGTTTGAACACATAATGATCAGATCCTTGTTGCTGGATGATTGTTTTAATTCAGTGATATATTCTTTGGTCAGAAGTCAATGGTGCTTCTCTTTTGAACCATTAAACTTCTGACAACACTCAAGTACAGTAGTTGACTTGAAGTGTTGTAGTGCTACATCAGAAACGGGGACTAAACTCTCGAATTCGATTTCTCTGTGGAGATATGTCTGTTTGGGAGCTCGATGGCAGAATCTGGTGCTAAGCTTTAATACCCGAAGTTGATTTGATGTGAGAGTCACATTTGAGAAGTTAAACACAAAGTAGTTGCCAACCCTCTTGATTACGCAGGATTAATCTCAATTTTTAAAACATATTTATTACTCATGAACTTTGATTTCTCTTGTTACCAATTGACAATTACCTCTGACCACTGTTGTCAATCTACATGGCATATATACACCCCCTAAATAACTGTACATCTTTGAAGTGAAGTTTTCTGTTGTGACTGCTGTAACATCAATGTAGATCGTATTTGAACATGTTTTTTGAAATATATCAGAATATAACAATCTTCGAATTACTTCAGACTTAGAATCATCAAATAAGACACCTTCCCAATATATCCGTAGGTACCATTTCATTTATTTCCAGAATCACCTTCAAAAAGATTAAATTAACAACAACAATGACCCCAATCTACCGCTGAAGACATTTAACTGTTGCCATCCAGCAATAAAATTCACTCTTGAAGTGGAAAACGAATCAAAAATTCCCTTTCTAGATGTGGAAGTAACAATAAGAACTAATGGGAGTCTAAGAAGATCGATCCATAGAAAAGTTACTTGGAATGGTCAACTAACAAACTTCTTTAGCTTGATACCCATTCAACAAAAAGGGAATTTGATTGAATCCCTTGCCACCTGCATCCGATGCGTCTGTAGTCCCGATGTCTTAGAAACAGAATTAGATCTTTTGAGAGAAATCTTCATCATTGGCAAAAATATCAAACCAAGAATTTGGAGTAATGAAATTTCACTTGCGCTTAAAAAGAAACTCAACATGATTTTCATTATGAGCTGACATTAGTTAGAGAACCATTGGAAAACCTGGGAGTACTGGACAGCTGTTTCGTCCTAGTTTGCGACTCTTCATCAGTACGCACCCACCGGGATTCGAACCCAAAACCTTCTGGTTACAAGGCGAGCTCGTATACCATTAAGTCACTGGGATCCGATCCAATGGTCCATGAATTCTAACTTCTGTCAATTTACGACATAGCGCGACCGCTGGCCAATGTCTTCGGCGAGTATTTTGTCCTCATACCCGACCCGCTGCACGCTACTGGTCATGACTTCTCACTAGAACCCCAGGTAACTACTTACCTGAATAGGGCAAGTCGCTAGTGAGCATCTCATTGACATCTCATTGATATTGGTATACGAGCAGGCCTTGTAACCAGAAGGTCCTGGTTTCGAATGCCGGTGGGTGCGTACTAATGAAGAGTCCCAAACTAGGACGAAACAGCTGCATGGCAGTACTCCCAGGTTTTCCAGTGGTTCTCTAACTAATGTTAGCTCATGATGAAAATCCTGTAACCAATCAAATACCTACAAACCAACACTTGAAACTCAACATGAACTTGGATTTCAAGGGAGATTTAACAAGCGATATTCTCAAGAGAAGATTCACATCATATCTGAGAAGAACATTCTTTGCAGCAACGCTAAGAATAGTGTTCCCAAGTCGCCCACTGATCTGCAGGAGCCTCAAGGACAATATCCCACATCTGACCACTTCTGTGTGCATATCAGTTCAACTGCTGCTGTGGAGCCAGAGAGCTCCATCGGTCGTTCGACGCGCATCCTGTCCAAGAGGATTCAAGAACAATATCCAGCATGGTTGCGAAAAGGCAATAGTGGTGCAATAAGGAGTGCGATAATTGAACACCTAATCAACACAGATCATTCCATCTCAACAAACGCCTCCTGCTTCAAAGTAATCTACAGAGTCAAGAATAACTTACCAAAGGCAATACAGTTCCGTCTTCTTTGTATCGCTAAAGCTCTGGCCATTCACATAAAAATACCGGAGCTGTGAATACAAAAGAGAACTACTCAACCAATTCTATTATCATGGTGACAACTTTGTTGATTTCTGATGACTTAATTTTGTTTGTTTACCTGTTCTTTAATTGCTTATAATTCTTGTATTCATTTAGAACTCTTACGTAATTTCATATTCTCTACTTTCCTATGTGTATCCTGAGTACAACTCAATCATCAAACTATTCATATTATTACATAACTTCTTTTAACAACTGTTTGTGACAACCCATGATCTTTGTTACTACCCTAATTTCACTAACACCTAATTTTCTTGACCGTTTTTGTATTACGTAACTCCAATTACCAATCTTCACCTGCTTGGCTAAAATAACCATAACCAGTTGTATTTTTGTTTGACTAACTTAATGTACACAAACATACAAAATAACACATCTATTTGCGATTGTACAGGTAAGAAAATAAATTCGCCGCCGAAAAGAGACTCTTTGCTGAACTACGTGTTTTGTTTTCATCAATGCCTGGATGGGGATTATCAATGAATTAAATCATAATAGTCTGCCTTCATCCGAAAGAATAATCTAAGTTTATATATGAAGACCGTGAGTCTTTCAAATAGAAATTGTACTTTATTTAAAAAATACAGAAACTCAACTTGGCAGTGTATGCCTACTTCAGACAGTAAATGGTATGCAGAATGTTTGCGTGAACTCAATAAAATAACTAAAACAAATTTGTTTCAGCCGGTTGGGGGATTTTTGAAGAGAGATTTAGACCTTTTTTCCACACGCAATCGTTTGACTATGAGGTGTATTTAGAAGTGTTTTAAAGAATTATAATTAAGTGATACGAAACGAATTCTCTACTGATGATCCTTGAAAACATGACCTAAATACAGTCTTCTGACAATAACTGTCAGTCTACCGACTTTAATGTAGTGAAATCAAGTAAACTCACTGATTGGTTGGAGGATTTTCATCGTGAGTTGACATCAGTTAGAGAACCACTGGAAAACCAGCTGGGAGTACTGGGCAGCTGCTTCTCCCTTCCCAGTTCGGGACTCCTCAGTAATAAGCACCCACCACAACTGGGTTCGAACCCAGGATCTTCTGGTTACATTGTGAGCTAGCTCGTAGACCATTAAGCCACTTGGAGCCACCGATCCAATGGGCAGTCCATGAATTCTAACTTCTTCCAATTCACGACGTTGCGCTGCCATTTCACAGTGTCTTCTTCTATGAGTTACTGCCTCATCTTTAACCTGCTGTACCATACTGTTCACGGCTTCCCACTAGAATCCCAGGTTACTGCCTGAATAGGGCCAGTCGCTAGTGAGCATCAGATTATTTCCAAGTATTGGGTTTTGTAGGGATGTTGTTTTATAGGTTGGAGGGTTTCGTCATGAGCTGACATCAGTGGGTGTGTACTGATGAAGAGTCCCAAACTAGGCTGACGAAACAGCTGCCCATTACTCCCAGTTGATTTCCCAGTTGTTCTCTAATTGATGTCAGCCCATGATGAAATTCTCCAGCCGATCAAACAAAATCCCTGCAAAATAAACAATACTTGAAAATTAAACTCACTAGAGCATGATGTGGATCATGGAAACTGAAACATGCATAGTACTAAAGTTCTACTGGCCGTGTAGTATTTATGGCGACGTTACTACTGTCAACAGTGGTATTCCCCATATTTCCTTTAACGGTAATATTATCATTCAACATGACCTTATTATGACTACAGGTTTTCTACCTGATTATATGCTTTCAGTTCTCACAGGAACTTTTTTTTACCACTGAAAACATTGTCCCAATAGCACGTAGCTGAGTTGTTTTGTATAATCACCAAAAATCTTGAAATCTGAATCCAGCAGACTGTCTACCGAGAAGATTACCTATAAATCCACAAATCTTTGGACGTCACATGGTATTTCATAGTCTTTGTAGTTAATAACAGATTTATGAGTTGCCTACTTAGCCTGGTCAAGATGAGAAATTTCCACTGGTCTGGAAGTAATTACAAAAAGCGAAAGGAATTTCATATTTAGCTGGTCTTCAGTTAAACTGTATTAGCCACCAATACAGTTTACCCCAGAAACTATTCAGTTACTGTCCCAATCTTAACATTTACAAAGAAACTACTTTCCAGTTTAATAAACTTATAACAAGAATGAGATTTTTATCCCTCAAGGTTTCTTTGGCTCGTTCCGTCAGACTAGTGGTGAACATTTAGTTTACGAGTTCAAAATCCAACGTGTTACGGTTCCCCTTCTGTTTGACTCAATTTTATAGAAGTTGGAGTAAAGACAGGAGTCTTAAGAATGTGTAGATCCGCTTAAATAAACTCCTTTAGTTGACTTTTACTGCTACTGATGTGTAAACAAATACTGAACTCTCATGGTCCTAATTTTAGTGATTTTTATTGCACTGTAGGAATCACAGTACCAGTCTTTCTTAATACAAAATTTTGTTCCTTTATTCTGAAATACAAGTAGCAATTAACAAAATTGTTATCTCAAGTTTGAACATGGATTGGTGTCAGTTAGAGAACTGTTGAAAACCAGGGAGCACTGGACAGCTGCTTCTTAGATCCTAGTTTCAGATTCTTTAGCAGTACATACTCGCCAGGATTTGAAAGCTGGATATTCTAGTCACAAGGCAAGTTTATAGACCATTCAGCCAACCACTAGCAATTGGCTTTATACAGGAAGTTGCCTGGGGTTCTAATGAGAAGTCGTAGCCAGCAAGGTCTACCAAGTCTGGTAAAGGGACAGTTACTCATCTGTCACATTGGATGGCGGTTGCACTATGTATATCGCGACTTTAGAGGATACAGGGCGTCCTTGCCTTAAATAACTGAAGCGTAAGGTTACGCTCAATCAATAAACCTACAAAAAACAATAGGAAAAATTGTCTTAGGAAACCAAATACTTCAGAAGTCTTCATCCTAGATGTACTAACGGATTTAGTCCTAACTGACCTCAGCTGCTCAGGGATTAACTTGTTACCAGGGGATAATCTCGTTGAATTAAAGTATGAAGATGATATATTCATCCCAACTAAGTGAAGACGCTGACAAAATGCATAGTTTTCTGAACACCTTCTGCAGCAATCTTCGAATGTTTGGCATGAGATTAGCTCCCATCAGATGTGAGATGACGCTGTAGGACTGGACTGCATCGACTCCTAGCGTAAAGATAGGGGGTGAAGAGACAAAGCATGTTTACTACTTCACTTATTTGGGAAGTACCATCAGCCCTAATGGGTTAGTTCCCGATGAAATCTCAGCACATATACAGAAAGCTCGTTTCGCATATACCAACTTACGCCATCTCTGGCTTAGTGGACGTGATATCCGGCTTGCTGTCGATGAAAGGGCGTGTGTAATGCTCAGCAGTCCTCTGTGTCCTCCTTTATGGCTAGCTGTGAAAGTGAAAGACGTCTTTGATCATAGGTGTCTGAGTTCTATCTACATCCCGTGTCAAGTGGTATAATAGGGTGAGCAATATTGAAACGAGGCATCGGTCGAGTGCTAGATAAGAAGGGGGAATCAATCGACGAGGTAGTGAAGTAACACCGATTGAGATGGTCAGGATATGCATTACGCATGCCTAGTCATCGCCTTCCTCGACGGGTGATGTCAGCTTACATAGGATGGATCAGGTTAGAAAAGACAAAACTAGAGGTGGACAAACCAAAACATGGCTTCATCAGTCAATGAAATCCACAAAAGTTAGTTTTAGCCAGCCAGCCAGCCACGTAGGGTAGTGTAGACTACTATCTGGTTAGGATTTTCGAGATGATAAAAGCCAATGGCGACTGGAGGTAATTTTTGATATGGCTCAAAATCGTTCTCAATAGCTGGCGCAGATGCATTCACTGTTTGTGATTTATCATATCTAATGAAGCTCTATTTTTCTTCGATATTACCATTCTTTTTGCCTTATATCTCTGTTTATTATCTTTGTTTACTCTCTTCTTTTGCTTTGCGTGCTAAAAGGAGGAAGTGCGTCAAATCGAACTCCTGTATATCTGTGCAAAGTTCTGTGTTAAAATCAGTCAGTGATATACATCGCGAATCGGCGGAAGTTGGAATTCATGGACGACCGAATTATGTCCCAGTAGCTTAGTGGTCTACGAGCTTACGATGCAGCCGGAAGGTCCTGGTTTCGGGCTTCAGTGGATGCATCCTACAGAAGAGTCCCAAACTGGGACGAAACCACTGCCCAATACTCCTAGCTGGTTTCCAGTGGTCCTCTAACTGACATGAATCCGTGGTCAAGCTTGAAACAGTTCACATCCCCACAAACAAACTATTGAAAATTTCTTATCATCAGTTTTAAAATACACATTCATTCATACCTACCATCAATATAGTGACCCAAAATGGTTTACAAGGAATTGAAAGGAGTTGTGTAATAACCAGCAGACACATAAATATATTGATACATATATTATATTTAGGTATAATTATTGATATAAATCTAAAACTTGGGCACTGTGGTAGAGCATAACTCCATAAGATTTCATTTTGATGAAATCACACAGTGTTATACAGTAATATTTACTGATGACCACGTTTCAAGTATAATTTATCACCGCTTACACTCATATCAAGACACTACTCACACAACTTTCTACTTCATATATGAAGATGAGTAAAAACTGATCATTAGAAATTTGAATAAAATTAATATAAGATAGACTACATCCAGAAATAATATTAGTGTTATCAATAAAATGCAATCAGATGGGAAATGTTTTTTTACAGTAAAATCAAGTAACTTGTTAGAATGTTATGATGTATGTGAATTGAAATAGAATTTAAGATTATTTATTATCCTCCTCTGATTTGACTGGAGGTAATAATATCTTCCATGCATATCTCTGGTATTTGCATTGAGTCATTTCTGTTACATGTGTTGGGTGTAGACTCGATGAACCAGGCAGGATTCAGTAATCAATCTCTCACTCCACCTAACTATAATACTACTTAGAATTTTGACTCTGTCTCACCTATTCTATTGTGTAGTTGTGTGTTATTGCATGTAGTGCAATTGATGAGCTTTTTTCTAAATTACGTATCTTCTCGGGGTCAACCATTCTTACCTTGGCTAAATTCTTATGTTCCGACAATCTTATTACCCCCGATCTACTAGTTCGACCTGTGTAGTTGACCTCCCTCACAGTCATTGCAAGGTATTTTGTAAATTATATTATTTTGTTTAATTGGGTCAACCTACAGGGTCCTTTAGCCTACAGAGGTTGTCCCACCTGAGTGAGTTGGAAGGTTTGAATGCCACTCTAATTCCTGCTTTATTGAGAATCCTACGTAGAGAGGGTCTCAGATGTCCCCTCCTTGTATGGTATAACAGTAGGTGACTTATATTCTCTCTTATCTGTGTTATCAATACTAGTTTCATAATTATTTTTATTTGGCTTCTGGCTTTTTTCGATCTTCCTAATGAATTTTATAGGATAGTTATTTAACACCAACGCCTCTTCTATCTGTTTTACTTCATCATTTAGGTCTTTTCTTGTGCTACTTAGAGATACTGCTCCGTTTGTTAAACACTTAACTAAGCCTGCCTTAACAGTTAAAGGATGAGATGAATTAAAGTTTAAATATCTATTAAAATGCGTTGGTTTTTTATAATCGTTTATGTGTATTTTACCTTCTTCTATTCGCTTTATTTTACAGTCTAACATTATAGCTAATTCTCCTTGTTCATTTTCCGATTCAAATGTGAATTTTATTCCTTCTACTATTGAGTTTACATGTGTCAATAAACTAGAGATATGTTCTGTTTTTAACACTGTGAAAGTGTCATCCACATATCTCCACCATATTTTTGGAGTAGGGTTAAACATATTAAGGGCCATATTTTCCCAGCTGTCCATAAATATGTCTGCTACGATCGGGGATACTGGGGATCCCATTGCTAATATGGAAGATATTATTACCACCAGTCAAATCAGAGGAGAATAATAAATAATCTCAAAATTCTATTTCAATTAAGCACATCACAACATTCTAACAAATTACTTATTATAACTATAAGAACATTCGTCTTATTTCCCATCTAATTGTATTTGATCAATAATACTCATATTATTATCTCTGAATGTACATTACCTCATAATGGTTTTTATTCAAATATCTAGTCAATTCCATACATTTATATAAATGAAGGAAAATGTTGTGTGAGTAACTTGATATGATTATGAGCAATAAGTTGTGCTCGAAACTTCATCAGTTAATATTACTGTGTAACACTGTGTGATTTATCAAAATAAAATCTTATCCATAATGGAGTTACACTCTACCACAGTGCCCAAGTTTTATACTTATTTCTTTTAAGTACTATAAATAGTAGTCGAGGAGGAGAAGGTTTTGGATTTTACTTCTATGAGGCTTGATGCCTATCACCAAAAGCACATTTGTAAACTTAAGGAACATTATGAATATACTTCATTTAGCACTGAGAATATATTAGTTATTTCACTCAAAACAGGCGGTCAACTGGAGTACACCGTTTTAACCCCATGCAGGAAGTTCGTTGAAGTGTAAGCATGCATGCAGTGCAATGCAGTGCTGAGCTTTTTTCTAAATTACTTATCTTCTCGGAGTCACCCATTCTTAACCCGACCTACAAGTTTGACCTCACTCACAGTCATTGCAAGGTATTTTGTAAATTATATTATTTTGTTTAATTGGGTCAACCTACAGGGTCCTTTAGCCTACAGAGGTTGTCCCACCTGAGTGAGTTTGTAGGTTTGAATGCCACTCTAATTCCTGCTTTATTGAGAATCCTACGTAGAGAGGGTCTCAGATGTCCCCTCCTTATATGGTAAAACTTCTGTAGATGCCTTGTATTCTCTCTTATTTATGTTATCATTGCTAGTTTCACCGTTATTGTCATTCTGCTTTTGACCTTTTCTGATCTTCCTAATGAATTTTATAGGATAGTTGTTTGATACCAACGCTTCTTCTATCTGTCTGTTTCATTTCATCGTTTAGGTCTTTTTTGTGCTACTTAGTGCTATTGCTCGGTTTGTTAGACACTTAACTAAACCAGCCTTTAGAGACAACGGATGAGATGAATTAAAGTCTACATACCTATTAGAATGCTTTGGCTCTAAAAGTCATAAGTTAATATTACTGTATAACACTGTGTGTGATTTATCAAAATAAAATCTTATCTCTAATGAAGATAGAATTAATTTGACAGTTTCTACTCCACATGATCATCAGTACTACATCTTTGTGAAGTAAACATTTCTGAAATTTTCCAGCCAAAAATAACATTTTCACACTATTTTAAGTATTCTCATGAATGATAGTGTGCCAAATATTAAATATTTATGTCTTATACCACCCACCCCCCTAGTTATTTACAAATTCACGACTAATTTCCTTCTTTGTTACTGTTAAATTACCTCTTAGCGTCTATTGGGGAGCTTTAAATATCTGAATTATAATAAGATATTGTGGTATCGTAGGTAAATTATACAATTTGTAATAAAAATCATGCATTATCACCTATATGACGACTGAAAAATAGAAGTATCTGTAACTCTTTAGACACCCTCTTGATAAAGTATTGTATCTTCTAAAGTTTGGTTTGTAAGGATTAGTTATGTTTTACGAGTTGATCACGGACTGATATCAGTTAGAGAACCATTGAAAACCAGGGAGTACTGGACATCCCAAACTAGGATGAAACAGCAGCTGTCCAGTACTCCCTGGTTTTCAATGGTTCTCTAACTGATATCAGTCCGTGATCAACTCGTAAAAGTATTGTATTGTTATTATTGTTCCTTTGGGCTTCGAGTGGAAAATAGGGCTTCAACAATACATTTTCACTTAGTTGTGTTTTCTGCTGCCCATAGTCTCTGGCATCCTCTTCAGAAGAACTCCTTCTTGTCACTCTGGATCAACCCACTGGTGGCTTCCCATTCATGTTCCACTGGAGCGTTGGCGTGGCGCACGATTTCCTCCGACGGTCTCCACAGCGTAGGCCCAATCCATCTTGGTCAGTTTGTTCTTCTAGTTACTTGTTGCTAATTCCTTCTGGCCTGCCAGCCAACCATTTGATCTTCAGTACGTAGTCAGAGAAAGGCAGTTGCTGATGAAATTCTGTAACAGGCTGATGGAAATACTTTAAGTGGTGAGCCATGTTCCTGACTTATATAAAAGAACGGATTGATTTAACACAGATGTTGATAATCCAATTCTTGTTGTTCATGCTGAGTGCAGAAGATTTTCAAACTAGTTTCAGATTGATGAAGGTGTTTCTTGCCTTTCCAATTCCGGCTTTGATATCTTCACCCGTTCCCCCTATGGTTGAAACAATGCTTCCTAGGTAGGAGAAGGAGCGTAAGTCTTTCAAGTTTCTCTTGTTGATAGTGATTGGTGCTGATTGTTGTTGTTAGTGGTTGGTTGGCTGTCTTCATCACCTTCGACTTGCTTTTCCCTTGACAGTCTTTGAGTTGGTGTGATATTATCGATAAATCATCCAGGAGCAAAATTCAGATATTCTAGAGTCTCCTTGTTGGACCAACGTATTCCTGTCTACTCACTCCCCATGCATAGTCGTTTGCATTGTCCAGTCCATCACAATTAGGAATATCATCGGTGGTATTAGTAGACATCCTAGCCTTACTCCTGCATTCACTTCAAGGACTTCTTCACTAAATTTTCCGTCGTGAATCACCTGATACATACCATATTGTTGAATGAAGTTCATAAAGGTTTAGTCACTGCACTACGTAGTGTTGAAACCATTTCCAAATTAATTCTTGATCAACGCTGCACTGTCGAAGACCTTTTCGAAGTAGACCTTAATAAAGTAATTCACATAAATCTTACAATTCATTAGATTTTGTCTTCAGATAAGAAAGCTTATCTTATTGTAGGTAAGGTATCTATAGAAGAATAAAATTGAACAACCCTTTTCAAAAACTGATTTTTTTTAAATTCTCCTGTGCCAAGTAAATTCAACCATCTTTTTTTAAAATTTTCATTGAATGAAAACCATTTTAAAGGAGGTCTTTCACATGAAACTATTACAGTACAGAAGTACAATTTTATCCGTCCATCATCCATATTCATAACACGTAAAGTAATATTATAAGAAGTTTCAATGTATATAAATGTTATAAATAAGTGCTATTATAATTGCTTAAAGAAATCATCAAGCTTTGTATCCCATTGAGACGCGATAAAAATAAACAAATGGTGACGTCACTGTGTACATAGACTAACTACCTCAGCTCTCTTTTTTTAAATTCATTGTGGTGCAACTTTAATCTGCAAACTAAATAAGTGTACGTGCAATCTCCGCTTATCTCTCTCTGTCTCCAAATTTTCATTACCACTAGATGTGTGTAATTAAGTGGCAGGAAAAAGACTCTCTTATACAATGAAACTAAACGCATTTTAAGGCAAATACGATATCACTTGCTATCCATCTTATCCTTACTGAGTGATATAATAGTCGGGAGGCTTGTGGTCTCCTTGTGGTCTGAACGCAGGAAACCAATCTCCACGTCCTAATGTATAACTGACAAAATTTCCTTGAGAAACGCACAGTCACAAATCACTCCAAAGACCGCTGGAATCTGTGGTGCTATTTGATAATGTTAACATCAAAACTTAAGGCTGCCTCCACAGTGTTGTTAGGCAGCTACACAATCCAGTCTTAGTACAAAACAAGTACTTAGAATCAAGTAGAATATTCCCAACAAGGTGGGATCAAAACTGTGTTCATAAGAATCACACACCAACACTTCCCACAGACGGTTTAAAGTCTGAATGGCAGTGACTCACTCAAACAAAATCGTAAAATAATACATTATCAGTGTTATTACACAACCTCATTTTTCAATCTCCTGTGGTAGGTAAATTCATCCATTCTTTTTTAATTTTCATTGGATGAAAACCATTTTACAGGAGGTCTTTCACGTGAAACTAGTACTGTACAGAAATACAATTTTATCCATCCATCATTCATTTCATAACACCAATTTAACGAAAGCCTATTTGGAAAGAACAATATCTATATTTTAATAGTTTTTGTCTAAATAGCTTTAAAAGTGGACCAGTCAAGACGCTATACTATAGAGCTAGGAGATTATGCTCTATAGAGAAATTAGAGAAAGAATTTATGTTTCTTGAAAAGATGTTGAAAAGCAGAGGTTACCCTCGAAGATTCATAAACAAGTACCGAAGATCTGAAGGCTCAAATGTCAAACTAATCACAGTGGAGAAAAAGCCAATCTACATTCAACATGATTATAAAGGTGAAAATATTGCAGCAATTGTTAAAAGCAGACTGAGGACTTCACTAGGCAGAGACTATCCTGCAGCTAGATAAGCTGGTCCCAGTCTATCGAACAATTTGATCTTTGGTACAATCAAAAATCGACAGATATTCTTCTCATGTTAACTTCAACTGTATACACAAATTTACATGCATCTGCATGAGCAGTTAGATCGAAAGAACAGAAAGAAAGGCATACCTACGATTTTCTGAACATGTACCACAAAGCCTATGTCTAAAGGGAACAAATGCTTTAAACATTGCCCTCGCCAGGCATCTCCTTGACATGGATCACGAGGTGGACGTCGCAAGATCGTTCAAAATGATAAATAGGCAAAAGAGTTCAATTCTCCTCAAGTTTGTCGAAGCGATCTCCATCATCAAGCGCCTGAAACCTGATTTATGTGTTTAGAAAGAAGCAGTTATGAGTCTCTCCTTGCCCTGGTAATTGGATATTCTCACCCTCTCTGTCTTCTGACTGAGTAATTTTGAAAGTTTCCATTGTATATGATCACTCTTGTCCGGAATAGTGTTTAATATTATATATATATAATTATTACTGTAAGCATATATCGATTTATTTTCAAAAGAATGGATACTCAACAAAGGATACTCTTTCCTATAACTTCATCATCAGGCTCTACAGTTATATATACATTATAGTGAATGAGTGAATTAGTGTTATGAATAACATTAATGTTATTTATATAACATCGAATCAGCAATAGTACTATCAGTGGGTTACAGTTCAACAGCATCAACATAACAATACAGTGAATATCAGACAGGCAAATTAGGCAAGATAGTACAATTTATGGTCTCTACTGAAGGCCCGTCAGGGCAGTAGTAGTGGCTGGCTGAACTTGCTTCATTTGCACAGAAAGCACTGGTTGTTTAAGGCGAATCGCGATAGCCTCTGCTGTTTGGGACTTGAATGTTTTCGGCAATTCATTTAGCGCTCGGTAAATGATAGAGAAGGATTCTTCAATGCTGGCTTTGTGGCCGGTTTGGAAGAGGTGGTCTAATATCGAAATGTTGATGGTTTTAGCTACACCTTTACTTAGCCATACTGGTAAATTTCCCTGAGCGAGCAAGAAAAATCAAGCAGACGCCCATACAAATCGCTCCACAAGCGCAGTTGAATTGGTAAATACAATTAGAAGTGCCTAGTCTAGGTACTTCATCTTTCATTTGGGGAATCACCATCGGTCGTGTAGAGAATAAGACTTATAATTTGCCATCATTAAAAGTTCTTTGAAATGATTTTCTTAATTTCTTCGTAATTATTTTTAACTATGTATATCACCCTTGAACTGCAGTCGTATATATAAAGGCTTCTTGTTTTCGGATAGTGAGTAGTTCTTCTCCGCTTTCTTTGCCATATGTTTCTTGACAAATTTGTCAGGATAGCTATTTTTAGTCATGGTATCATATACAATGCTTAATTCATCTTCAATAACCTCCTCTGAGCATATAGCTTTAACTCTGTGGCTGAGGCTTTTTACTAAATTTCTTTTGTACTTGAGAGGAACGAAGCTGTGAAAATGCGTATGTTGTCCTGTCCATCTAATTTTCCTATGCAAATTTCTCTTTATGCTACCATCTGGTTTTCTTGTAAGGCGTACATCCAGGAAGGCGATTCTGTTTTGGGATTCCTCTTCGCACGTGAATTTCATAGTCGAATATACTTGATTGAATTCAGTAATTATTGCACTCCTCTCCGAATCATTATCACAAAGAATGAAGGTGTCATCCATATACCGGCAATAAAATGAGAACTTACTGATAAGGTTGTTCAAAGGTCCATTTTTTAGCTTACGTAGAAAGAAATCAGTCAAAATTGGATCCAGTGGGGAGCCCATCGCCACCCCGTTCGCTTGCCTGTAAAGTGTGCCGTCAAAAAAATGAACTCTGTGCAAGCACGTTGAAACTGTTACTGTAGGCACACTTGATAATGACTTTGGCCTGTGAACAGCTGAGCTGATGAGAAGCCAACGAAATAAACAATGATGGTACCATTTTATTCTGCAAAAACCACCGTTGTTCTTGCCTCTATTCAAATAAGAATTAAAATGAGAGATTAAACAGGAACAAGGACAAATTCTGAGGGCCAAGTCAACATATGATATGCAAATGTCAGAAGAGTCATATTCAGTCTAGTAGAAAAACGCATAATAACTACGAAGTTGACTGAAGTATACAGATGAGTATAAATATATTGATTAGATAGTTCAGGAGGAGGGATCTTCCAAACAGTTATTCCGTTTTAGAGCTAACAGGTTAATTAATAGTTGAACTGTGCAAATTTAACTAATAATGATGATAGTAACCCCTGATGACTGAGTGAAACAATTTAAAAACCTTTTTAGACGTGCAACAACAGTCACGTCGACAAAGTAGTACGTAAATACCATCCATGTCAGGATGAAAGGTATCGTTGATTAAACTTACTTCCTCTGAAGCATAAATGGCCGTTTTTCTCATTGAATCAGTTATAAATTATGGACTTAATCCTCAGTGACGTCAGATAACGCTAGAACAACTGTGTAAATACTTGTGAACGCTTAAAATTTAAATAAGGCATTTAGAAGACAAATTTCGCGAAGTGATATCATTTCGTAGTTTCTTTACAACCGGATCAGAGACTTGGCGCGTCATAAAGAGCATCTCAAACAAACTACAGACATTCATTAACAGTTGTCTTCGCTCAATATTACTCAAGATCAGATGGCCGGCCAGAAAAGATCAGCAACAGGGATCTCTGGGAGAGAACCAACCAGGAACCGATTGTGAAACAAATAGGCAGGAAGAAATGGAGATGGATTAGCCATACTCTGAGAAAACAAAGCCATCAAGTGACATCACTAGACAAGCCATTGCTCGAGTGGAACGTGAAAGGGAAGCGGCGAGTTGGTCGTCAGTGCAAGGGTGACTTGGATGAGGTCATGTGAAGAGGAGATGAAAACGTGTGGGCAGACATGGAGCCAGGTGAAGACTCTCGCAGAGAACCGAATGCAATGGAGACGCACGGCTGAAGCCCTATGTTCCTCTAGGAATTAAAGGAAACAATAATAATAAATTACAACCGCTTAAAATTTAATCAGACTCAAGGAAAATTGTGCACAGTCTTCTGAAATATTCTGTGGATCACTTACTATGTAATAAACAGAAAAGGTTTGTCTATCGTTTGAGTCGTATTCTTCCGCTTTCTTTTATCTGGAAGTGAATACTCAGAAGGCAGGTTGCTTTCAAAGCTTTTTCTGCCTTATAAACATTGGTAAAAGAACTAGCTATCAACTTGTCAACACAGACCACACTCAACCCTACCTGGCGTAAGAACAAAGATCCATTGCTTCATATCGAAATTTAATTGATTGTGAACTGCAGCTTCGGACGTCCTGCTGCTTAGTAAATCCACTTGCCAATTTGAAACAAACTAGGACGAAACAGCTGTCCAGTACTTCAAGGTATTCCAAAGATTCTCTAACTAATGTCAGCTCATGATGAAATCCTCCAACCATTCAAACAAAATCCCTAAAAAACCAATACCTGAAAATTGATCTGATGCTCACTAGCGACTGGCCCTGTTCATGCTGTTAACCTGGGTTTCTAGTTGGAAGCCGTGACAAGTAGGGTACAGCAGGTAGAAGGTGAGGACAGTTACTCATCGATTAAGACACTACGAATTGGTCTCACTATGTCGTGAATTAGCAGGAGTTCGAATTCATGGACTGGTCATTGGATTGTGTCCCAGTGGATTAATTGTCTACGAGCTCGCTAGCGTTGTAACCAGAAGGTCGTGGGTTGGAACTCTGTCGGTGGGTGCGTACTGATGAAGAGCCCCCAAACTAGGCCGACGAAACAGCTGGCTGTCCAGTACTCCCAGCTGGTTTTCCAATAGTTTTCTCGGTGATGTCAGTTCATGATGAAATCCTGCAGCCAATGAAGCAATGTTAATTTTTATTCGCAAATCATGATCCTAATATTAGACATGGTGTCAGTGATTAAATTTATATTTTGTATTTGCTAATATATATGCTGTGTATATATTTCTCAGTTTGTCATTTGTTTGACAGGTGAACTGTCACAAAAGTCTTATAACAAAGTGCACAGAGTCTTTTAAACAAACCAAATTACTGATGAAATAGGTTATCCTACACAAAGATTAAGATTGACACGAGTAAAAGCGAAATTAAAAATATCCAATAGTCAGTTATACCGTCATATGTTGAATCTACAACGAGTAACAAGTGTGGAAAATAAAAGCAACATTTAATAAGTTTTAATAAATTTCATCATAGGGTAAATGTATTCGCTGAAATCGCACACAGTGATATAGTATTACTTATTTACTGATGACGTTGTGAGGAGAATTTCTCGCTCATTATCATATCAAGACCTTGATATGATGAGATAAATTGGGCTGGAAAGGTCATCAGTAAATAGTACTGTGTCACGTTGTTGTTTTTTCAAAAATAAATTTACTCTGTGGTCGAATTATACTCAAACACAATGCCCATGTTCTGTTCTTATTATTCATAAATTCAAGTATTGGTTTGTAGGGATTTGGTTGATTGGTTACAGGATTTCATCATGAGCTGACATCGGTTAGAGAACCATTGGAAAACCATCTGGGAGTACCGGACAGCTGTTTTGTTAGCCTAGTTTGGGACTCTTCATGGGTACGCACCCACCGACGGACTTCAAACCCAGGACGTTCTGGTTACAAGGAGAGCTCGTAGACTAAGACGAAACAGCCACCCGGTACTCCCAGCTGGTTTTCCAATGGTTCTCTAAGCGATGTCAGTTCATGATGAAATCCTGTAACCAATCAATCAAGTCCCTACAAACATTGAAAACTAGCTGGGAGTACTGGACAGCTGTCTCGTCCTAATCTCGGACTCATCATCAATATGCACCCACTGGGTTCCAAACTCAGGACCTTCCGGTTACAAGGCAAGCTGGCTCGTATACCATTCAGCCACCACTGAGTCCCGAGTCAGTGACCAGCCCCGTGAATTTTAACTTCTACCAATTCGTGATTTTATTGCGACTGGCACCTGGCAATATCATCGGCGTGAACTCCATCCTTACGCCTGACTGGATGAACCCCAGTGGTCATGGCTTATCACTTGAACTCCGGGCAACTTCGTCCTGTGTAGGCAGTCAATAGCGAGCATCAGATTAATTTTCAAGAATTAGTTTGTAGGGATTCTATTTTGTTGTCATTATAATCATCGTTATTACTAAGGGTCAAAACATTTACCACATTATTATTGGTAGTAGTATTAGTATTTGTAGTAGTTGTATTCGTAGTAGTAGTAGTTGTTGTATTCGTAGTAGTAGTAGTAGTAGTAGTATTTGATCCACAAACTCATCGTTACTAGTTAAATTTTGTATACGTAAATCTATGTAAATAAGAGTAAAACCTGAAGACGATCTAATTGAAAACCACAATACTGTTCACTTATATGTCATGTTCTTATATTATATTTAAAGATTCATTAATTCGTGGTCAAACTCGTAAAAACAAATCTAATCCTTATAAACCAACTCTTCCAAAGTAATTTTTAAGGGTTAACATGGAGACAAGCCTATGGATATGGTGACAGCAAATAAGTATCAGTTTTGACAAACAAATAATCAATAAGGGGTGAGTGATACTTTGTTAACATCATTGAGAAGTGAGTAATATTCATCAAAGCACATATGAACGTATGGAGTGGAGTTAAACTGATAGATTCGAAAACAAAGAAATACAAGAAAACTTCGTGAACAAAATATAAATTTAACATATGTAAACCATATGGGACTAAATAAGAGGATTTCAGCATGTCTGATCTAAACTCAAAAGGGAGTTTGAACACTCCTCACTAAGAATTATATTCAACTATGATTTTCGATTTGTAAATATCCCCATGGAAAACTAAGAGTACGTCAGATAATAAAGTAACATTAATAATAGTAATCACAAAGTTGAAAATCACTGTAGCGTAAAAAGGGAAGGGAAGGAAAATTGTAGAGGCTAAAAAATAAAGTACACTACCAAGGTAGACTTAAGCTAACTACAGTCTGCTTTTATCTACACATATCCGGCTTCATAAATCTGAATGCGCATGCTTCGGAGAAACTGAAAGCTGTTTTACTATCAGTGGGGTCCATACTGTCAGGAGTCTGGAGACATTGACTGGTACCAGTCGCGCTAAAATCACGCATTGGTAGAAGTGAGAATTCATGGACTGGCCACTGAATCGGGTTCCAGTGGCTAAATGGTCTATGAGCTCACCTTGTAACCGGAAGGTACTAGGTTTGGAACCTGATGAGTGTTTACTGATATGAGTCCAAGAGTAGGATGAGACAGCTGTCCAGTACTCCGAGTTGGTTTTCAATGTTTCTCTAACTGATATCAATCCGCGGTCAAACTTGAAAAACATTTCAAATCCCTATCCCGAGCCATGAGGTGGACACCACAGAACTCTTCCAGATAACTAACAGATAGCATAACTCAACTCTCCTGAAATTTTCTGAAGCAGTCGCTATAAATCGTTTAAAACCTGATTTACGTATTCAGAAAGATATACTTATGAGTCTTTCCTTGCCGTGGTGATTCGGTGTCTAATTTCCTTCTCTCATTTGATTACAAAATCTCTTGCTTTAACCCTCCACCCCCCAATTTGGCCGTGACGTGATTTGGTTTGTTCCTTTTTTGTTTCTATGACTTGACTTGAACTCACCACACTTTTACGTAACTGGACAGTTACTTATCACTACCTCCTCACCTCGCGCTTTGGCTGTGTGACTCAATTTTCAAGGTATCTGACTGTTAATTTTGTACGCTTGCATTTTGTTTAAACTTTGACCTTTTTGTATAAATTGTATTAGTGTAACTTCTGAGAACTATTCAATAATTTTGTGTATCCATTAACTATAAATCGTGTTGATCCTTGCAAAGATGTCAAGATTTTTCTGTACTTATTCATAATTAACTTTTAGGTTGCATGTAGCTAAAGAGAATCTAACGAAATAAATGACAGCTACACCTTATTCTAAACAGACATTTGTTTTTGCTTTATTTAAATTCATTCATGTATATTTCCCTTTGTTCTACGTCCAAATAATAATGTTTTAGATGACTCACACAGAGAGCCTCTCGCAGTCGAGTTAATATTAGTGCGGTTTAAAAAATATTCAAGATTAGTTATATTCCTTCAAAGCATGAAAATACTCAGATCGAAGGTTACTTTAAAGACAACAGTTCTATGCAGTGATGCTATATTATAAATATCGTGGAAAAACTAACAAGGGTCAGCCTCTTAACGCTGCTCAGTAACAAAAATACTCTATTCTTTGATTGGTTACTTGAAAGTAATCGGTGTTATCTGTATAGTCTTTAGGGTTATTGACTATGGAATTCTAGCAGTCACTTCTGCGGTGTGGTCACTATGCTAGCTAACTTGCCATTATTGTACAAACTCAACTGATGTTAGAGGTGATGGGGTCAGGAGATCATGCGCCTACATTTCCTTCATGGTTGTAGATACGCCTTGCTGATGAGTGCCAACCAACAAACAGGGAACCTAGGTCTACGGGCTCCTGTCAATTACCTCCAACTATCTAACTTCAATAGATTATACTGTATGTTAGGAAAGGAAAATGATCAACTGTGGAAGTCAGTTACATAATGCTACATAATCGAAAAGATACGCACAGACTAAATAGAAATAAATAATACGTGTAACAAAACTGGAAACAAAAATATTCAAAAGAAGTTGTCATATACATTCCTTTTAGACCTCCTAACATCCACTGAAATTGTAGATTGAGGCATGCGCTGAAGATGTTGCCTAGTAGGGCAATGACAGCTTCGCAAATAAGCCAATCAGCTCAGAGAACACTGATTCGCGTTCACATAAAATTTTGGTCATCTAAACACCACAGCTAAGTACACAAAACATCATATATATGTACATATAATAATAAATAATATACATTATATAAATATAATATGATAATAAAAAGAAATTTGCATAGAAAAATTACAAAGACAGGACAGTATACACATTTTCACAGCTTCGTTCCTCTCAAGTGCAAAAGAAATTTAGTAAAGACCCTCAACCACACAGTCAGAGTTAAAAGCTCAGAAAAAGTATTTGAAGATGAATTAAGCATTGTATATGATACCTTGATTGAAAACAGCTATCCCGACAAATTTATCAAGAAACACATGACACAGAAGGAGGAAAAGGACTACTCACTATCCGTAAACAAGACGCCTTTATACATACGACTGCAATTCAAGGGCGATATACCAAGTGAGATAATTACGAGGAAATTAACGAAATCAGTTCAAAGAAGTTTAATTCTGGCGAAGTACAAGTCTTATATTCTCTACACGACCGACGGTGATTCCTCGATTGGAAGATGAGGTACCCAGACTAGCCACTTAAAATTGTATCTAGGAATTCAACTGCGCTTTTGGAGCTAGGTTTATCGGCATTTGCTCTCGGAACTTGATTTTTCGTGCTCGAGAACATCTCCCACTATGGCCAAGTAAAGGTGTAGTGAAAACCATTAACAGTTCGATATTAGACCACCTGTCTCAAACCAACCACAAAGCCAGCATTGAAGAATCCTTCTTTACAACAACCGGGTACCAAATAAATTGTCTAAAACATCCAGGTACCACACGCTCTAAACAGCAGAAGTTGTCGCTATTCACGTGATACAACTGGTGCTTTGTGTGCAAAAGAAGCAAGTTCATTTAGCCAATGCTACTGCCCTGGCCGGCTTTCAGTGGAGACTATAAATTCATGAATTTGTACTATTATCTTTCCTAATTTTTCTGACATTCATTTTATTGTTATGTTGATGCTATTGAACTGTAATCTACTGATATTATTGATTCGATGTTATTTAAACAACATTAATGTTGTTAATAACACTAACTCATTCACTACTATGCATATGTAACTATAGAGCCTGATGATGAAGTTATCGAAAAGAATATTCTTTGTTCACTATCCATTCTTTTGAAAATAATAGTAAAGCTTTGTTTCAGATAATATGCGAATATATGTTACAGAACTTTTCAGCGTATCTAGTTCCAAAACATTTCCTCTTCATACAGAACTTACAACTAAAGCAATAATCTCAAGTACGTCATTTGTCATAGTGTTGTCACCTATACGGAGAGAACCAATCCCTGACATTTTTTCTTCATTTCCTTTGAAAATTACATAGCGTATGTAGTGACAAACTAATTAAATATGCGCGCGTGTTCATGTATTGATTATTTGATATAATTGAACAATTAAAACAATAAGAAGTGCAAAAGAGTTTAAGCAGCATTTTGATGGATAGAAATTATAGTAGCTCAAGGATTTAAACAGGCCTGTCGGATATAACTTAGTTCCTACCAAAGGCTGCATCTGCACACAACGTTTATAGGGAAAGGATGGATTTATCTTGAAAGATTAATAAGTAAAGCATATTCGCAACCAACAAATATTCTCTTTTTTTTCTATAGTTAGCTTGTAGGATTAGATTTGTTTTTCGAGTTTGACCACGGATTGATCGATATTAGTTAGAGAACCAGTGAAAACCAGCCACAGGGAGTACTGGACAGCTGTTTCATCCCAGTTTGGGAATCGTCTGCAGTACGCACCCACCACAACGGTTCAAATCCACTTAGAATTCATGAGCCATTGAATCGGGTCCCAGTGGCTGAATGGTCTACATGCTAGCTTCACTTGTAACCGGAAGGTCCTGAGTTCGTACCCTTGTGGTGGGTGCGTACTACCGATGATTCCCAAACTAGACTGATGACACAGCTGCCCAGTACTCCCTGTGGCTGGTTTTCACTGGTTCTCTAACTGATATCAATCCGTGATCAACTCGTATAAAGAATATTACCTCATTTTTTCTAAAATTAGTTACAAAATGTGGTACTGTTAGCAAATTAGTTTATTTTCCATTAATTGAATAGACATAATTTAACAATAGTGATCAGTTATTAATTAGGTTAAGGCTAAAGCGATAAGAATAGAAATCAACACTATTTCTTATGACTCACAAAGACAAATAAAAATAGATATAAGATTCAAAGTTTCAATAGTCAACGACAACACAGTATAACTTTTAAATAATAAAACTAACAAGTGGCAGATATTTAGCTTATATACTCCCTTCATATTTATCTAGTGTTATAAAAACATTTTCTGCATTCATTGTCAAGCTCATTCTAGTTGTTCACAGTGTGCAAACCCCCACTATACGCCTACATAGACTGTAGCAGCAGTACAAATGTATCATTGACTAGCAGTGAAATTACACTTTAATATGATAAATTTACTTCAGTTAAATAACAAACTTGAGGTGACAAAAGTTTTGTAAATGTCTTTGGTAGGATAGATAGATATCTCTGAACTGCTCTGAATAAAAGCAAAATTCTTGAGGGCTTGTTTGAATTTGTAGATGAACATAGTCAAACGAAACTTTTCATATGTATAGTTAAGACACTTCATTATATTGTACGATGTTTGAATTTAGTAGATCACTTACGCAATAGTCCTAATGTATCTGAATTGCAAACAGTCTACGGGATACCATTATCTAGTAATGAAGAGAAATAAAATTCGGTATATGTGGTTCTAATGGACTCACACAAAAAACTTGGAGGATCTGGACTTCGCCGATGATGATATATGTTTGATTTCCCACAAACTGCAAGATATGCAAGTGAAAAGCAACAAGTTGGCAGAGGAAGCATCCAGAGAAGATAGGACTTCAGGTGAACATAGAGAAAACATATGTGGTGATGAAGATTCCTGGGCAACAGCAGCAACAACAGCAACAGACAACAATCAGCATAAATGGAAGGAACCTGATAGAAACAACCTCCTTTATCTGCCTGGGAAGTATCGTTTCAACTACAGGCGGATGTAACTGACGAGGATATCAAAGCAAGGATCGGAAAAGCAAGACAACCTTTCACTACTCTCAAGTCTGTGTGGAGGTCAACAGCACTCATCATGAAAATGAAAATAAGATCCGGATTTTCAACTCCAATATGAAGTCAGTCAGTGCTACTATACGGATCAGAGACTTGGCGCGTCATAAAGAGCATCTCAAACAAACTACAAACCTTCATTAACAGTTGTCTTCGCTCAATACTCAAGATCAGATGGCCGGCCAGAAAAGATCAGCAACAGAGATCTCTGGGAGCCAACCAACCAGGAACCGATTGTGAAACAAATAGGCAGGAAGAAATGGAGATGGAGGAAACCAGCAAGTGACATCACTAGACAAGCCATTGCTCGAGTGGAACCCGAAATGGAAGCGGTGAGTTGATCGTCAGTGCAAGGGTGACTTGGAGGAGGTCATGTGAAGAGGAGATGAAAACGTGTGGGCAGACTTGGAGCCAGGTGAAGACTCTAGCAGAGAACCGAACGCAGTGGAGACGCACGGCTGAAGCCCTATGTTCCTCTAGGGATTAAAGGAAACAATAATAATATAATATGGGGTCCTAGTTTGTCCCATATATCTAACCAAATCTTCGTGTAATACTAATCGTAATTATTATTGTTCCTCTGGGTTCCGAGTGGAACATAGGGCTTCAATAACACATTTCCCCTTCGCCCTATCTTCACCAGTCCTCTTCAACTGGTCTCACGATTGCTAATAATCTCTCTTCTCCTCCTAACATGACCTAGTCCATGTCACATTCCCCTACCATTTGAGTTCCACTCAAGCATGTCTGATACGTCTCCACTTTCTTCTACATATTAGTTGAGCCGAACCTTCTTGATTGATTCGTTTCCAGAATTTCTTGTTGGTGATACTTCCTGACCATTTTCCTTCCGCATTCAGTCAGCGAAGGCAGGTGCTGATAAAAGTCTAAAGCCTATTGGAAATTCTATCCGTGGCATGTTAGCCAAGTTTCTGACCCAAAATGAAAGAGGTGATTGACTTAACTCCGGTATTTTTTTATTCCTTTACGTTCCCAGTAGGACATAGGGCTGCAAGCTAGAGGCTTGGAGTTTCGGTAGCTGTGGTATTTATTCTTACAGGATGGGTTTGCTAGCCTTATGCCCAACCACCTCTCTTTACCAGTCTTATTACTGGCTTAGTGAGGTAAAGGAGTGCGTCGGTGGCCGGGGATCGAACGCCGAACCACATGCGGCGTGGTTGGCGAACATTTTACCACGGTGCCACAGAGGCAAACTGTGGTATTGAAAATCCGAATCTTTTTCTTTATGCCGAGTGCAGATGATTTCTAAACTGATTTCAGATGGATAGATGAGTATCTTGCTTTTCCTATTCTCAAACGCATTGACATCTTCATCCGTGCCACCGCCTGTGGTTGAGACCACTCTTCCTCGGTAGTAGAAGGAAGTGACCTCTTTCGAAATTCCCATGTTGATAGTGATTAGTGCTGGTCGTTGTATTTGCTTTTAGGTGGTTGGTTGGTTGGTTATCTTCATCACCTCCGTCTTCTCCATGTTCATTTGAAGTTCTCTGTTCTCTTCTTCCGCTGTCAGTTTGCCGGTTTCCGCCTGTTAGTTTCCCAGTTTGTATGATATTAGACATAAATCATCCATATGTAAAATCCAGACCTTCTAGACGGAGTCTTCTTGCTGGTCGGTGCAGCGTGTTCTTGTCTTCGCGCTCCCACTCACAGTCTGACGCGTGATTCAGTCCACCACGATTAGAATTATCATTGGTGACAGTAGTGGGCAGCCTTGTCATCCTTCTGTGTTCATTTCGAACGCCTCGCTGAGTTTTTCATGTGTAAATTTTGAAATGCCTTAATTATTCGCTTATAAATTTACCTCTAGGAAATTGAAATTTGTTAAATTTAAACTGCTTTAATCATATGACTTTAGGTTAAGAAATATTCACAGTAAGAGATACATACCAACTTTGGTTAGTTAGTATAATAGATTTGATTTTATCTGACGAAATCATTCTAGGCATAAATTTTGCTTTTATGCCTATCAGTAAAATGACGTATTATTATCATCACAAGTAAAATGTGAGACTGTCATTGTCTGAAATGATATGATTCACTGGAGACAGGTAGGTTAAAATTTTATTAAGCAGAACTCATGCTGACAGTATGATTGAAGTAACTAGTTTAATAAAACAACTACTAAGATTATCATTATTATATATGCAAATACTGTTATAATTTGTGTCAGTGAGGCCTCTACTATTAAACATGAGGCATTCATTTTTCAAAATATAACGAATAGATAGATAGATAGATAGATAGATAGATAGATAGATAGATAGATAGATAGATAGATAGATAGATAGATAGATAGATAGATAGATAGATAGATAGATAGATAGATAGATAGATAGATAGATAGATAGATAGATAGATAGATAGATAGATAGATAGATAGATAGATAGATAGATAGATAGATAGATAGATAGATAGATAGATAGATAGATAGATAGATAGATAGATAGATAGATAGATAGATAGATAGATAGATAGATAGATAGATAGATAGATAGATAGATAGATAGATAGATAGATAGATAGATAGATAGATAGATAGATAGATAGATAGATAGATAGATAGATAGATAGATAGATAGATAGATAGATAGATAGATAGAGATATCCGACACGAAACCCACTTAAACGCCACACTCTGTAATAATGTGATTACATTTACCTCTTACTGCAGCTTTTACTAAAGGATACTAAATCCTAGGTGTTTCAGAAATCAGATAAATTTAGCCGTTTGCTGAGTTCAACAAAAATGAATCATTAAATATTACAATTGCTTCCAAGCTAAATAATAAATGAAAGGTTCTGACTTCAATGTGGCATAATATTCACTTTAGCTACCGAGAAAGTCTACGTTCTCAGGTGGTTACGTCTACACCTCCTTCATTTCTGACAATGAAAACAAAGCCCATCTTTACGAGCGTTGTGAGCAGTAAAACACTGATGCATTAAAAGCGTAAGTTTGCAGTGTGTAGTCAGACACACTACTAACAAATAAGTAGTAGTATGGTTAGGCTCATGCTTAATGTACAGTTATAGAACTTAGTATGAAGTATAATACGCTGACCTATTTAATTAATACAAACTATAGTGAAGATAAATTTCAGCTAGTGAATGACACTCAACTGTTATGTATATCGACCCAGTAATTAGATAGTCAATAGATTACTGTACTATTTAATTTGAATAATTTTTACTAAACTTATCAATAACCATTAGATTAATGGTATATATGAACAATGATCGAAGGAATGAATATCACTTTAACTAATGAATGACAAACAGCCTACCAGTAGATGCCGTATATTTTATTCAGCTGTAATCACTGGTTTCCCAGCTAGACCATATAATCCATTCAACAGTCAAGGTTGCCTTTCTATCAGTCATTTTACAATATGAAGACACTTTAGAGATCGTGAAATAATGAAAATTGAGTTTTCAAGCATCCGTTTTTGTAGGGATTGGCTGGAGGATTTCATCGTCAGCTGACACCAGTCAGAGAACCATTTGAAAACCAGCTGTTTCGTCGGCCTAGTTTGGTACTCCGCTTCAGCAGTACGCAACCACAGCCGGGGTTCCAACCCACGATCTCCTGGTTACAAGGCTAGCGAGCTCGTAGACAATTAAGCCACTAACACAATTTAGTGACCGGCCCATGAACTTTAACTTCTGCCAATTCATGACATAGCATGACGCCTTCGCAATATCTTCTTCAATGAGGCTGAAGGTGAGGCAGTAACTCATGTAATTACAAATGAAGTTGATGAACAGCAAGAAGATAATGATCGCGATACTCCACTCTGCATTCCTTCGAAAGTATTAAGTACAACATTGGACAACAATGAACGAAGTTACCGTTTGAAAAGAGGAAGTTTTTCTATGATTAGAGCAATAAGCTGTCATCGACAGCGACATAAAATATATTACCAAGCTATTCAAATGTATGCGATTACGAGTAAACTTGCGTTTAGACACATTTATTCTTGTATATTTGAATAGCTTGTCAACGCGTCGTACTCCATTAGCTAACAATAAACTTATGACACATTAATATCATGATACGGAATAGAACAACTGGTTTTCACTAGTCATCATGGCCAGAAATCATAACTCAATAACTTTGGGGGATTGACATAAGTATAAAACCTGGGCACTGTGGTAAAGTATATCTCCATTATATATATGATTTTGTTTTGATAAATCACACAGTGTTATACAGTAATATTTACTGATGAGCACGTTTCAAGCACAAATTATTACTACTGCTCATAATCACATGAAGGCACTACTCACACAACTTTCTTGCTTCATTTATATAATACATGAGTGAAAATGACTAGACATTTCAATAAAAATCATTATAGGATAATGTACATTCAGAAATAATAATATTAGTGTTATCAATCAAAAACAATCTGTTGGGAAATAAGATGTCTTTATAGTAAAATAATACATTTTAACACTACTTATTATTCTCCGATTTAACTGGTGGTAATAATATCTTTCATACCTCTGGTATTCGCCTTGATTCGTTTCTTTTGCACGTGTTGTGTGCAGACTCGATGAACCAGGCAGCATTCAGTAATCAATCTCTCTCGCTCTAACTCTCTACCTACCTACATTACTTCTTATAATTTTAACCCCCTCCCACCCTATTGTGTCGTAGTTAAGCTTCACTGCATGAAGCGCTATTGCTGATTTTTTGCTGAATTACTTCTCTTCGCGAGTGGGGTCACCCATTCTAACCTTAGCTAAATTCGTATGTTCTGACAGGCAATGTCACTACTCTTGCCCCATCTACTAGTTTGACTGACCTATGTAGTTCACTACACTCACAGTCATTGCAAGGTATTTTGTAAATTAGATTATTTTAAAAAAAATTCTATTTCAATTCACACTGTGACATTCTAACGAGTTACTTATTTTGACTATTAAAACACCTAATTTCTCATCTGATTGTATTTGATTGATAACACTAATCTTATTTCCGAATGTACCCTAACTTTATATTGATTTTATTGAAGTGTTTAATCAGTTTTTACTCATGTGCATAAATGAAGCAATTAAGTTGTATGAGTGGTGCGTTGATATGATTATGAGCAGTGATAAATTGGGGTGCTTGAAACGTGGTCATCAGTAAATATTACTGTATAACACTGTGTGATTTATCAAAATAAAATCCTATCTATAACCTTGGGGATATTTGAAGGTGAAATGGCGATCTGATATGCAGCAGGATTAGAACCAACAGCCTCCGTATTATTAGCCCTATGCTGAGCACACTGAGTCATGTGTGACCGAACTGTTAATCAAGTCATCGTTTGCATAAAACAATATATACTACTTGTCGATTGTATACTACTCACATCAAACAGTAGTGCTTTGTTAGCCACACACTAGCTAGCTAGCTAGCTAGCACTACTGTCTGATATGAGTGGTCTGCTGCAACTACTCATCTCAATAAATCAGTAGTATATACAGTCTGATGCAAATTTATGGTATCAAACAGATCTCATCTTGCTATCTGGATAATTTACTCTCCAATGGAGACTGTGATGAAAATCTGAAAATTGTGAATTTAATTCAAGTTATCATTTCAATGTAATAACCACATTTTTTGTCTCGCACATCCTTTCGCTAAGAGATGGTATTCACTCTATAATAATTGTAATTAATTTGCCAGACTATTAGATATTTTGTGAAAGTTAGACTAGTCTATCTATTTAATTATAACACCCTGTACACGTAATTTGTTCATCTTTTCTTTAATAGCGGATACTCAGATGACTCATCTTTAGACTTTGGTCTACTTGAATATCTGTTTTGTAGGTGCCCATAAACTATGTCAACGTAACAACACACACATATATATACATCCAAATGAAAGTGAACTAAAAACAAGTGTAAATACCAAACAAAAAATAAACATAAAGTAGTGTGGTCAGTAGAAGTAACTAATAACTTCTTTAAGCTGACACGATTCCACTACAAGCCATTCTAAAAGATATTAGACTCTCAAGCTTTATCACATATTGAGGTCAGTTAAAGAACCATTGAAATCCAGGGAATATTCAATAATTGCTCCCTCTGTCCTAGTTTGGGAGTGAGAGTCTGCACATACCCACCCGGTTTTGAACCCGGGACCTTCAGGTTACAAGTCAAGATCATAGACCATTCAGTCACTGGGATCCAACTCCTCAATCGCCAGTCCGTGAATTCTAACTGCTAACAGTTTGTAATTTAGCGCGTCTGGTACCAGCCAGTATCACTAAAGGCTAGTGTTTGTCCCCAATCCCGACGGGTAGAACTCACTGGTCACAACATCTTACAAGAACTCCAGTCATCTTCAATCTGCAGCCAGTCACTAGAGAGCATCAGATTAATTTACAAGAGTTTGTCTTCGAAACCTGGTGGGTGCATACTGATGAGGAGTCTCAAACTAGGAGAAAACAGCTATCCAGTACTCCCAGATGGTTTCCAATATTTCTCTAACCTATTTCAATCTGCGATCAAACTTGCAACAGATCAAATCCTTACAAACAAACTCTTGAATAGTAAAGTTTGTTGAATTATGAAATATATGCAACTACGTAATTTTCACTCTCTTCAAAAAGGTGAACACACCTCTACTAGAACCTGATTTCAATATAAATGCTTGTCTACAGTCAGGAATGTTACCATCAGTCCAGTGAAGAAATGAGTGATGTACCTAAATTAGCTCCTGTATAATGATTAATATAACTTTCAACTCATCAGTGTGACAGAAAACCCGGGAATAAAATGTTCGGTTTGACCATTTTATCAATAGACTGCCAAGTTAAATAAAAATGTTTTTGGGAATCAAATAATAATAATGTAGCTAATATTTTGAATGCCAGTAATAACGATGATTATAATGATAACAAAATATTGATAATAAGGTTTATGCAGGTGATAAGAATAACGAAGGTAGTATATGTATATATGTGTATATGTAGACAATTCAATAAATAAATAAATTAGATCAAATCTTAAAAGGTGAAGTGGAACGATAATCAGAGTTTAAATAAGTATTATAAAAGTACGAAGGAGGTGGAAAATAAGAAAGGGTGGGAGGGTTTTGAATAGAATTCACTTTGACCAAGGGAGAGACAAAGGTAGAACAAATTTCTTTTGTCTGCAAAGACTAGGATTGTTCTCTCGAATTCCCATAGCTTCGGTTAGGTGTAAAAGACGGGTTCTGATTCCGTTCGAAAGACTCGATGGAATATGATAGATAACTTTGAAGGCACTACTTCTCTCCACTTGATGACCGCTATCAATCAAATGAGCCCAAATAGAACTTCGTATGGATTTTATTTGACCTTTTCCGAACCATGAAAGAAGATGCTCATTAATGCGTTTGTTAAGCTGTCGAGTTGTTCGCCCTATATAGCTCTCTCCACAGGAGCAACTAAATTTAAAGATACACATCGAAGTGGCACAGCTAGGTAGCTTGTCTTTCACTTGAGTAATCAAAATTGGTCGACTGGAAAATGACAAACTCAGGGTGGCGGCAGTACAAGTCCGTTTTATCGCTCTCGATAATCTCAGATGTAAGACTTCGCTAGCCAAGTTCCCATTAAATTGCAGTTTCATGAACAGTTGTTTCTTTTTAACTGTTGTCAGTTTCTCTATTGTACCTGGTATTCATGTGTCTCCTAACAAATCTACTAGGATAACCCATTTGGACCAGCGTATTTTGGATATATCCTAGCTCATTTTCTAGGGAGTCATCTGTACAAATACGTCTTACTCTATTCGTAAGGCATGCGACTAAATTGATTTTTTATCGGATTGGTACAAAACTGAGGAAATGTGTGTATTGTCCTACAGATGTAGGTTTTCTATGGACATCTCACTTGAGTGAACCACCCTCTCTTCTGTTCAATTGGACGTCAAGGAAATGTAGTCTACCATAATGTCGACTGATAACACCTATTTGGATCGAAGTATTGGTCCGCTTAAACGTAAAGGACCCTAGCCTGCACTAGGATACAACTGACTGACATAGCAAATATAAAAAATTGAAAATTATTTGAAGGTGATTATAACTACATCTTCAATGTTCAACGTTCAACTAGTCAGGGAATTATCTACATCTGACTGGTCCAATAGCTAAAGGAAATAAAATACATTCACAGTTGTTTACATAACCTGGAGATTAGAAATTACGAGTACTTTTAATTTTTGACTACTCTCACACTTCGGTAGGTTAAATTAACGACAATATGTCCGTTTCTTTTCAAGTCTAATATATTTAAAACTGAAGGAAATAAAAGACAATTCAGTGCCGAAAATTGACGAATTGCCAGTGCTTCCACCATACACAAAGGCGGAAACCTAACGCCCTTCAAACCATTTGGCTTCACCTTGTAGGTGATTTTGAAAGATGACTTTGGTGGAGCTATGCGGCTTGAGTTCACTAAGTACTTGAGGAATGAGCTAGTAATTGCCTTGCATTGTCCTTTTTTCAGCCATGCCGGACAGTGTTCAGAGACGCGTTTGGAAAGTGTGCGCTTTATGCAGCCAATATAACTAGTTCAACACGAGCAGGTGAATTTGTAAACACACACTGAAGGTGAGGCCAAATGGTATAAATGGCGTTAGGTTTCGGCTTTTGTGTATGGTGGAGGCGCTGGCAATTCATCAATACAACCCTGATCTCTGTATACAAAAAATGTTTGTCCAGTCTCTTATTCTACCTTGGTCTTAACCTCTACACTGGTCGTTCCCTGTATTAAAAATTTTTATTAATTTTAATTTTTTTATTAATTTTCAATTTCACTTTTTAGTTTAATAATTAATTCACTATTATCACTCTCATATGTTCCTTTTGTGCATTTTCACACTTGTTAAACTGACACTCAAACTACCACCTTTCTCCTCACTGAATAACGATTTTAACCTTATCAAATTTCTAATCTTTTCTTCCTTCGTGCCGTTGAGTACTACGTAATTTACCACTTTTGTTCTTACTTCTAAACCCACTTCGAGTAATTATAACTTATGATGTCATTCCTACCCTACCTTCCAGGAATATTACACATTGTCTCTTTAATTTGACCTTTGACCTGAAATATTTCCAGAATAGTACCACTACTTATTTCTGCTTATCGCACTTAGTAATTTTATTAATTCGACCTTTCACCGGAAATAATTCTGAAACTTTCTCATACATTTAATATAAATACACGCATGTACTTCGTCGAAAGGAAAATTTTCTTCGCTGGATTGTCTTTTATTTTCTTCATGACTCAATGGGAATTTTCGGTAATTAAAACTCTTAAAAATACTTAAAATAAGGATGTATCTCTCAAGAGGAGTTATTAACATGCCGTAATTTATGGAGAAAAAATCCAAAGCTTTCCTAATTACACAGGAATCTGCCGTAAACAGTATTTTACAATTGAACAAAAACACTTATTTAAACAACATAGTTCCAGATTTTAGAACCTGCTTGGCTCCATTTTTAAATCTTTATTTATTTTCGGTGGTTTCTCCACCATTTCAATCTGTGGTAGATACCCCATTCACAAGGAGAAATTAGTGTACTGCTTTTAGTTATTCATGTGAATGCTTTCGTCTTTTTTAAATATAATAATAATAATTTGCTTTATTCCAGAAACAGTACTACTGGTACAGTGTGGAATTTTCAGCACATATCTACAATATCCGCATCTAATTTTATCCAACGTTTAAAAGGAGTATTCAAAAAAAATAATAAATATAAAGACACCAACAGCAAAATAAAAAAATAAAACACAAAATAATTTTTTAAAACTGCGGAAAAATACCAAGAATTAGAAAGGAAAATAAACAGCATAAAATAATATCTCAGTACTGGGTAGTGGAAGCTATGACGTGATTATGCATGGTGACAGTAAAGCTATAGTCATACAAGAAGTTATGAAATGATATTTAAGAATGTTTATCGCCAAGAGGATCAGTTAATTTGATTGAAACAACTCTAAACAATCATAAAATAACATTTCAGGGTTGTTGTTTTGTTTTTTATTGTCAGGTCTAATGCAGTGTTTGTAGTGGTAGTGTGAGTAATCCTGCATAATACAAAATTTAAAGATGGGGATAATGGCGTTCACAACCAATGATTGTCAGTTAATATTGCCGAAGAGAATAAAAAATAAGAAAACAACAAACACAAAAACTAATAATTACTTGATGGTTAACGACAGGAAAATTTTGTACTACTCATTGTGCTAATATAGTCGGAACCAGTAGATATGCAAAAGAAAGAATACAGCAAAGTACAAGAAAGTAAGCCAATGTTAGTAATTTAGGTAGCTAAATGTGTTTAAGAAGGAGTTCACTACAGAATACAAAATAAGAGAGAAATAAAAGAGCCTAAAATTATGTTATTAACAACAAAGCAAGTCGTAGGTTTCGCGCTTAACACTGTCTCTGTCGCTTAGAACACGGGCCAAATATGGTATGAGGACATCCCATTAGCATTATACAATAAGAGATGCCTTCATTCACAGCAGCGTTCATTCTGCTTGGGAAAAAAAACAATCAACTGGGCATATTTTATCACTTAACATTGAGATCTCACACTTCACTACTTAGATTAGCTTCCTAGTAATTTGTACGACTCAGTTGCTTTATAAACGGCTTGATCGATTGTTGGGTACTGTAAAGACTAATGGAATTTCACACAAAACTGACGATACTACTTCTCCAGTCAAGTAGACAGACACAGTAGACGCTAACGTACCTGTGAAACCTACGATTCAGTGATCTCATGTAAGCTTATCAACAGATTAATTCTATTTCATATCAGTAAATGCAGATCAAACAGATAAGCCTAAGGTTTTCATTTATCTGCAGATAAATCCAATCAATGAAATAACACTGAGAAAGTGATTCTTGTGTATTACTCATTTTTAACTGATATTGAAAAACAATCAACTCAAATAAAATCTTCTAGTAAATGGTTTTGTAGAGATTTTGTTTGATTGGATGGAGGATTCTATCATCAGCTGACATCAGTTAGAGAACCACTGGAAAACCAGCTGGGAGTATTGGATAGCTGTTTCGTCCTAGTTTGAGACTCTTCAGCAGTACACAGTCACTGGGATTCGGACCAACAACCTTTTGGTTACTAGACAAACTCATAGACCAAGAAGTCACTGGGACCCGATCCAATGGCCCATTCCAGTGGTTCAATGGTCTACCAGCTTGCCTTGTCACCGGAAAGTCGTGGGTTCGAATCCCGTTGGGTGCGTACTTATGAAGAGTCTCAAACTAGGACGAAACAGCTGTCCAATACTCCCAGCTGGTTTTCCAGTGGTTCTCTAATTGATGTCAGCTCATGATGAAATCCTCCATCGAATCAAATTAAATCTTACAGTATAGAGATAAATTTCAGTCTGCCATAGCTAATGAGTTCATGTGTATGTGTGTGTGTGTAGTAGAGGTATATGATCTTTATTAATTTGGCAGACAGTATTTTTAAGATATGTTCACTTAATGCCAGTATATCATGAAATTCGCATTTGAAACTAATAATAACTTACATTCCAAGAAGACGGCATTATCTACTATCTTACTAGACATAAAAGTTGGTGCGCTAAGAAAAACTAGTGTAACAGTGTAATTGAATTCTTTCTACACGACATATTTTTACCAGCCTTATAATGATTCATACATTAATAAAATCTCTTTTTTTGTTCATACTGGCTGGCTGGCTGGCTGATATCTTTTATTCTCACATTTTTAAATATCATATTACTAACATCTTTATCGAAATTGTTCTACTATTTGGTTTTAACTAAGAAGCATTTTTTCAGTAGATGTAATGGTACTTTTTATTTGCTAAACATAACGATAAACTCTGTGCCGTTTTTTTCACATACCTAACTGGTGTTTATTAAGAATTTGCTTATTGTTCTTACGAATTGATATCAGTTAGAGAAACATTGAAAACCAACCACAGGGAGTACTGGACAGCTATTTCATCCTAATTTCGGGAATCATCGGCAGTACGCATCCACCACAGAATTAGAACCCAGGACTTTCCGGTTACAAGGCAAGCTCGTCGCGCTAAGTCAGGAATTGGTAGAAGAATAAAACTTGGGCACTGTGGTAGAGTGTAATTCCATTATGGGTAAGTTTTATTTTGATAGAGTCTCACAGTGTTATGCAGTAATATTTACTGATGACGTTTCGAGCACAATTTATTGCTCATAATCATATCAAGTTGATATGATTATGAAACGTCATCAGTAAATATTACTGTATAACACTGTGAGACTCTATCAAAATAAAATTTACCCATAGAGGAATTGGTAGAATTTAGAATTCATCTGCTGGCCAATGAATCGGGTTCCAATGGTGGCTGAATGGTATACGAGCTTGCCTTGTATCTGGAAGGTCTTCGTTTCGAACCGTAGCAGTGGGTGCGTACTGCCGATGATTCCCAAACTAGGGATGGAGGAAACAGCTGTCCAGTACTCCCTGTGGTTGGTTTTCAATGTTTCTCTAACTGATATCAATCCGTGATCAACACGTAAAACTATATCTGTAAAATCTCAGAGAAATTAAAAATGAGTAATTCCAACGTTTCGTTTGGCAAACTGGTTCGAACTTTTTCAGGGAAATTAACCGGAATTAAAATAACTGAGATTTATATATAAAAAGGATATCTCTTAATTTTAAAATCTTTGTCCAATCATTTGAGTCATGAAACAGGCATTAAAATATAATAAACAAAACTGTATGAACTGTAATCAAAAATTGACCTCAAACTAACAAATATTAGTCTACTTTTGTTCAACACTGTAAACGGAATGTACTTTTGCATCAGAATTTTAGTGATTACGTTCGACTAAAAGTTTATATGAGCTTGTCTTCCATGCAATTAAACAAAAATCCCTACCAAACCAATACTTGAAAATTAATCTGATGCCCACTAGTGACTGGCGCTATTCAGGCAGTTAACCTGGGGTTCTAGTGGGAAGCCGTGACCAGTAGGGTACATCAGGTCAAAGATGAGGCAGTAACTCATCTAAGAAGACATTGCGAAATGGTCACGCTATGTCGTGAATTGGCAGAAGTTAGAATTCAAGGACCATTGGATCGGGTCCCAGTGGCTCAATGGTCTACGAGCTCGCCTTGTAACCAGAAGGTCATGGGTTCGAACCCTTGCTGTGGGTGCGTACTGATGAAGAGTCCCACACTAGGAAGGAGGAAAGAGCTGTTCAGTACTCCCAGGCTTTCCAGTGGTTGTCTGACTGATGTCAGCTCATGATGAAATCCTCCATGCAATGAAACAAAAATCCCTACCAAACCAATACTTAAAAGTTTATGGTTGTTGATAACCGAATATGAAAAGTATACATGTGTATATGCTGTATACAGTGGTGTGTGTGTGCATGTGTGTATGGGGAAAATATTGTAAGTCATTTGTTAACCTCTCCACTGCGAAAATCTCATGAAATGAGGTGTCAGTCATTCAGTGACCCATTAAAACAAATCATTCATAGCTGTGAATGGGTCAGCTTAAGTATGAAAAACAATGAAGTGAAATTTCAAACTTCAGTCTTTAATATTTAAATGGAGGATGGTGACTAGCAGTGGAATCCATGATAATGCGCATTTCGTCCTATTTGCGACTTGTCAGATAGACGTACCTGTATTCTCCAGTGAGTGATGATGTTCCCACCGAGGACGAAACAGCTGTCCAGTACTCCCAGATTTTCCAATGGTTCTCTAACTAATGTCAGCTCATGATGAAAATCCTGTAACCAACCAAATCCCTTCAAACCAACACTTGAAATTCATTTCATGTCCTAAGTTGGAATCATCGAGTGAACAAGGTTTCGATGTAGTTGTGTTCTCTGGTCTGGATGGTTTATTTTCAAAACTTTCATCTTCAGTACATACTTCCACTACATCAGAATCCTTCACCTGATCTATAGATCTTCTCCATCATATCTAGAACAGGGTTTTAGATGCCTTTCAGTAAGAAGTCAACCGCGAAATCACGTTTTATTTGTATTTTCTAATTATCACATAGAAACTGCATACAGATTACATTCAGACATCAAGTTAACTGAGTTCAGCAAGTTAGTACGACATATTTAGTTCAGATAGCAATACTGAGAAAGTCTTCGATGCATTTACTATAACAAACTAGTTATCTTTCGAGAGTAGTAGCTATCTTTAAGCATCCTTTTGATGGAATTCGCTAAAACCATCTGACTAGAGTATAGAACGTGACTGTATTGACCTGGAGGTGTTGTGGTTATGTTTGGTAGTGAAGGAATTGCCGGAAAAGTGCACTGCACTTATCAAGCCACTCAACTCAAACTCAGGTAATCGCGTAAGAGCTCATGGGAGGTTATCACCTGAGGTGATGAAAGCCAGTGATGTACATCAGGGATACCAACCATCCCCATATTTTATTTTGTTTCATCAAACAAACATACAAACTGACTTGTTACTAGGGTGCACTTTTGTTGGCTTGGAACGTGAGTAGGATATTACCCTCCTAGGTGAAGACGCCAATAAAATGTAGAGTCTTCTATGAATACCTTCAGCAGAAATTTTCGAATGTCTGACATGCGATTCTCTCCCATCAAATGTAAGATGATGCTACAGGACTGGACTGCATTGACTCCGAGGCTAAAGATATTAAGTAAAGTGGTAGAGAGTGCTGACCACTTCACTTATTTGAGAAGTTACACCAGTCAGAATCGACTTATCACTGAGAAAATCTCACCATGGATACAAAAAGTTCATGTAGCATTTGCCGAGTTATGTCCTCTCTGGTGTGATATCTTGGCATCCATCAAAGGACATGTGTGCTGTGCAGCACTTCACACTGTCCTCCTTTAACAGTACAACACATGAGAAGGCTGGCTGTCATTGATCACAGGATTCTGAGTTCTATGCTCTGTATTAAATGGTATAACATAGTAAGTAACGTTAAGGTTAGGTGCAGAGTTCTAGGTTATGTGGGTAAGTCAACTAATGAGGTTGCGAAATTACATCGATTGAGATGACCAGGACACGTGCTGAGCATGTCAAGTCACTGCCTTCCTCGATGAATAATGTAAGCTGACGCAAGATTCGAATAGGAAAGAGTTACCAGTAATGAAACCAAAATTTGTCATCATCAAAACTCGTACATTCTTCGGCTTACTATATTTCCTTCAAATCTCTTCTTTCTGTATACGTTTGTGTGCTACATCGACAGTGACAACCTGAACTCTTGTGCAAAGGTCTCTGCTGAAATTCGGTCAGGTAGTTTAGGCAGTATCAAATGCCTGTCACAGTATACATTAAGTTTCACCAGTTTGTAAATGTATCCCTTTTAGTTTAATAATACATTACAAGTGCAAATCACAAAGCAACAAAAAACACGGACATAACATTCGCCCACGCATTATTCTCTATGATTTTTAAGTGGATGTTTCAGATTTATATGCTTGAGAATGAGTATCTTTAATATTAGTGTTAGTATTTGTAAACATTTACAGGAATTATAAGATGAAAAGCTCTTAGACTTCGACTGCTTAGGCTTTCCACTTAAGCCTGTAGTTTCTGGAATATATATATATTTAATTGCAGTACTGTTAGTTGATAAACCAAATTTCAGAGGAATCCAAACTTATAAGGATAAAACTTGAGCACTGTGGTAGAGTATAACTCCGTTATGGATAAAATTTTATTTTCATAAAAAACAATGGCGAAACTAATAATGATAACATAACATAACACAAATAAGAAAGAATATAAGGCATCTACTGCTATACCATATGAGGAGGCGACATCTGAGACACTTCCTGTGTAGGATTCTTAATAAAGCAGCAATTAGGGTAGCATTCAAACCTACAAGCTCACTCAGGTTGGAAAAGCTGTGTAGGTAGGTTAAAGGACCCTGTAGGTTGACCTTATAAGAGAAAATAATATAATTTACAAAATACCTTGTGAATTAAGTCAACTACATAGGTCAATCAAACTAGTAGATCAGGAGTATTGAGATTGCCTGTCAGAACACACGAATTTAGCTAAGGTTAGAATAATTGATTCCACGTAGACAGATGAGTAATTTAGAAAACATCTCAGCACTGCACTGCACTGCATGCATTAACACAACCACAAAGTAGGGTGGGTGGGACAGAGTCAAAATTCTAAAAAGTAATATAGGTAGTTTGAGAGAGAACGAGAGAGATTGATAACTGAATCTTGCCTGGTTTGTCGAGTCTACACCCAACACATGCAATAGAAGTGACGCAATACGAATACTAGAGATATGGAAGGTGTGTAATTAATAGTGTTCTCTGAGCTGGTTGGTTTAGTTGCGAAGCTTTCGTCGTCCTTATGGACAACATCTTCAGCGCCATATTTAGCACAAAGTGAAATGAAGAAATTTAAATCATTTCACTTTGTGCTAAATATGGCGCTGAAGATGTTGTCCATAAGGACGACGAAAGCTTCGCAACTAAACCAACCAGCTCAGAGAACACTATTAATTGCAAATCATCCACCTGAGCTACAAATCTTCTCTATTACTTCAAGATATGGAAGGTATTATTACCAGTCAAATCGGAGAATAATAAATAGTGTTAAAATGTATTCAATTCCCATTATAACATTCTAACAAGTTATTTATTTTACCATAAAGCATCTTATTTCCCATCTGATTGAATTTGATTGATAACACTAATATTATTACTTCTGAATGTACTCTACCTTATATTGATTTTATTCAAATGTCTAATCATCAGTTTTTACTCATGTATATAAACGAAGCAAGCAAGTTGTGTGAGTAGTGCATTGATATGAGTGTGAGCGGAAATAAATTGTGCTCGAAACGTGGTCATCAGTTAATATTACTGTACAACACCGTGTGATTTAATTAAAATAAAATTTTATCCATAATGGAATATAAACTTATGTTCTCTTAGCAGATTACAATCTAAGTCTTCCTTCAATCCAAATATTTATTCATTCACATGCTGACTTAGCTACTAGAGATTGTATTTACTAAGCTGAATAGCTTATTTGCAAGGTATAAACAGTGCATCTAAGACAGCAGCTTCATCGCTAACCAGAAAGTAAATGTTACGAATCGCCTGGGATAATTTGAGCTCCAAGTTACATTGAATTATTATGCATTATTTAAAATAATCCAAACATTTCGCTGTATAGGCTGCCACAACTTCTTCAGCAGAATTATTCGGATTTTATTAACCACCAAAATATATAAAGTCAAAAATTACATGAATTGAAGTCAGTCCCTCTGAAGTTCACTTGCCGGTAGACATTTGTACCAATGGAAAAATGTAAATAGTCATCACATATTTGTAATGACTAGTGTCAAATTGTCATATATGCGTATTTGTCTGTACGAGTATGTGTGTATGTTGTTTGTTATGTGGAAAACACATCAAAACATGATAATATTTCACAGTGATCATAATATAGGACAAAATGTTTTCCCCTCACCTGTTTTGCTGCATTGGAGTCTGTCATATAGGTGATAAGTTTATCCCTTCTCTCCTATCTACTGCATCTGATGTGGTTAAAGTGTTCAAGGCTTCAGAGGTCAACCTTTCTTTATGTGAATGAAGTCTTCTTCCTAGAATTTTGACATTGTCGAAATCAATCTTACGTCCGTTGTCTATCGCATGCATTGCTATAGCTGATCTTTTCTCTAGACTTTTTAATTCTACTTCATTTCTAGATGGCCGTCTCGTGCACAGTCTCTGTTCATTCATTCTGATCTTCACCTGTCTACTGCTCTACTCTATAGAGCAAGTTTCACATTCTGAACACTTTATCCTATAGACACAATTGTTTTGTGACATTTTGGGAAGCATATCTTTGACATTCACCAAAGTTTCCTCTAGAGAATTGGAGGGCTTAAAATAGACTTTAACATTATATGAAGCAAGTAGTCTTTGAAGTTGTTCCGTTGTGTGTGTCCTTTCGATTTGGAATGACTATCGTCGATAGCCAAGATTTTTCAGTTTTTTTCTGTTTTGCCTTCTGCTCCTTTTTATTGATAATATTATTTAGTAGCTTTCCCGGATAACCATTTCCAATCAAAATCTGTTTTATATTGGATATCTCGTTCTCCATATCATCATTACCTGTTATAATGTTTCAAATGAACTGACTTCAACTTGTGTAATTTTTGGTTTTGTGTATTTTGATGAATAATAAAGTCCCAATAATTCTGCTGAAGAAGCTGTGGCAGCTTACACAGCGAGACGTTCAGAAAAATCCTGTTTTGATTTTTTTCTGAAACTAACCTCAAATAGTAGAGATGTGTTAGAGAACAGATCTTTAATCGACTCTGCATTCCTATGTGCATGGAGAATATATATAAAGCCAGTAGATAGGCAAATCTTGATGTATTCTAGGCTTGCGAAATTAAACATTTGTCTTTAATAAACGACTTCAGCAAAACATTGCTGAAGAGTGGAAAAATACGCATCAAAAAAAACAAAGTATGGTTCTTTGAACAAAGCCAGAACAACTGTGGTTTGTGCAGAATAATAGGGTACCATCATTTGTTTATTTCGTTGGCTTCTCATCAGCTGCTTACAGCCGAAATAAATTACTATGTTCATGTACACAAAAGTTTTAACATACTGGCAAATTTTACACGATGTCAGTTGACAGAAGGTTCCACAATTAGTGAACAGTGCTCAAAAACTTGCGCTTATATGATTTTTACACATGCAGTTCAAGTTTAAACAAAATAAATGTATGCATACAATGGTAAAGGAGTTACGCAATAAAGATGTGAGATGGGTAAGATGCTGAGTGTCGTTGAATAATCTGAGTAGGTAGGAAACAATTGACGAAATAACTTTCTATCGTCGATATGTCGATGACAGATTTGTAGTGTGAAACAATGAAAGTCATGCTTCCTACCTACTCAGATTATTCAACGACGCCAATACAAATATTGAATTTACTATGGAAAATGGAAATGATGGAAAGTTCCATTTCCTTGACACTGTTATGCAACGCCTAAAAGATGGTCGTCTCTAGAAGTCAATTTACCGAAAGCTAACATGGAATGGACAATAACTACATTTTAATAGTTTTTGTCCAAATAGCCATAAACAAGCACTAGTCAAGACTCTGTACTGTAGAGCGAGGAGAATATGGTCTGCAGAGAAACTAGAGGAAGAACTTACTATTCTCGAAAAGATATTGAAAAACAACCATTACCCTCAGAGATTTATTGACAAATATGGAAGATGTGAAGGCTCAAACATCAAACAAATCACAGTGGGAAAAATCTCTGTCTTCCTCCAACTCGATTTTAAAGGTGAAAATATTGCAGCAACGGTCAACAGAAGACTGGGTACGTCAGTTGCCAGGGCCTATCCAGCAGCTAAGCTGGTTCTCGTCTATCGCAAAACGTGCTCCTTTTTGCAGTTAAAATTTAACAGATACTCTTCTCATGTTAGCTCCAACTGTGTATACAAAATGACGCGTATCTGAGGGATCATTATCATTTGGGAGAACAGAAAGAAGGGCACACCTCCGGTTTTTTGAACATGTACTGAAAAGCCTACTTCTCAAGGGAACAAACGCTTACAACAGTTCCATTACGATGCATCCCCTTGGTGCGGGTCGTGAGGTGGAAATCGTGAAATCCTTTAAGATTATCAGTAGACAAAGGAGCTGGATTCTCCTCAAGTTTACCGAAGCAATTTCTATCAAACGCTTGAAACCAGATTTATGTGTTCAGAAAGAAGCAGTTATCAGTATTTCCTTACCCTGGTAACTGGATGTCTTTATTCGCTCTTTCATTTCATTACATGATCTTTGACTTTAACCCCACCCTCTTGATATAGTGTATTTTGCTTCTCTCTAGTTTCTATGATATGAGTTGAACTCAGTACATTGTTACCTAATTAATTAGTTACTAAGCGTCTTACGCATCTCTCATCTTTATTACGTAACTCCTTTACCATTGTATGCATACATTTATTTTGTTTAAACTTGAACTGCCTGTGTAAAAACTATATAAGCTCAATTTTCTGAGAACTGTTCACTAATTGTGGAACCTTCTGTCAACTGACATCATGTAAAATTTGCGAGTATGTTAAAACTTTTGTGTACATGAACTTAGTAATTTATTTCGGTTGTAAGCAGCAGCTGATGAGAAGCCAACGGAATAAGCGAATGATGGTACCATATTATTCTGCACAAACCACCACTGTTGTTCTTGCTTTGTTCAGATTCACCAAGGGGAATAAATGCAGAAAGTATGGTTCATAAAAGACCCTAAGCAATATCTATTACTCAAGAGGTGGATATTGCGTTAGAAGCATTCCTCAGAGAAACACCGTCACTTACAATTCATGTGTCGACTTTAGTCTAATTTGCAAATTAGTGGAGATGGTTGTCGTCATACAGGTCTTAATGTTTGGATGTATTTATTCATCAATGCAACAGTACACTTGTTTTCCAGCTTGCAGTACATTTTCATTCGAAAAAATATCCACCAACTAAATCACAGTTCTGAATGATTAGATTCACGCTGTAACTGATAACTACTTCCCTAAATAATTTGCTCACTTTTTAGAATTTGAAGGGAGTTCTTACAACTTATTTATCAAATAAAAACGGGAAGAGTCCCGAACTAGGACGGAGGAAACAGCTGTCTAGCACTCTCAGCTGGTTTTCCAATGGTTCTTTAACCGATGTTAGTTCATGATGAGATCCTGAAACCAATCAAATTCCTGCAAATTAAGACTTGAATATCGATCTGATGCTCACCAGTGACTGGCCCTATTCAGGTAGGTAGTTACCTTGGTTCTAGTGAGACGTCATGACCATTGGGGTACAGCAGGTTGGGTGTGAGGAGAGATACTCGCCAGCGATGATAATAGTTATGGCCAGTTGCGCTACATTGGGAATTGGCAGGATTTAGAATTCATGGAATGGGCTTAATGGTCTACGATCCCGCCTTGTGACTGGGAGGTGGGTGACTCCGAATAGTCTCAAACTACGATGAAACAGCTGTCCATTACTCCCAGCTGACTTACCAATAGTCCTCTAACCGATGTCAGTTCATGATGAAATCCTGAAAAACGTGTCTATCTAGAGAAGACAAAATTCCTGTTAAAAGCTCGCGAAATTGGAAAAAACTTAAGCTTCTTATATTACTCTTCAAATAAGGAAACAGTCATTAAACTAAATGTTGACTATAAGCTGAATACTATCCATTTTCTGTTTTGAAAGGAAGTTTATCTCATTAAATGATACAAATACATTTTTAGACTGCATAGAATATCATTTGGGAAGAGCAATTATTTGACGAAGGGAAGAAAGCAATTAACTGTTGTGTCATTTCATCAAGTATTCTATTTGTATTTTCTATAATAATTATTCAGACAGTTAAATATAACTAACTTCCTGTTATCATTTTAGCCGATGTCACTAGCATCTTTGGCATCCCTGTATTTGTCCTTTCGCCAACAATTTGTCCGATTTACTGATCAGAAATACCATTATGGGTAAATTTTGTTTTGATAAAGTCTCACAGTGTTATACAGTAATGTTTACTGATGACGTTTCGAGCACAATTTATTGCTCATAATCATATTCCTAAATTCATTTATATAGTTCCATTGTTTTTCACTTGATTTGATTGGTAGTAATATTTTCCATATTTCGGGTATGAGTGAGGAATCATTCCTATTGCATGTGTTGGGTGTAGATTCGATGAACAAGGATTCAGTAATCAACCTCTCTCTCCACCTACCTAGATTACTTTTTAGAATTTTAACCCTCTTCCACCCTATTGTGTGGCTGTGTGCTAATGCATGCATTGCAATTGCTGAGCTTTTCTCTAAATTACTTATCTTTACAGGGTCAACCATTCTTACCTTAGCTAAATTCTTATGTTCTGACAATCTGAATACCCCTGACCTACTAGTTTGACTTATGTAGTTGACCTCACATTCACTGCAAAGTTTTTTGTAAATTATATTATTTTGTCTAATTGGGTCCACTGGGTCCTTTAACCTACAGAGCTTGTCCCTGAGTGAGTTTGTAGGTTTAAATGCCACCCTAATTCCTGCTTTATTTAGAATCCTACGTAGGGTCTCAGATGTCCCCTCTTTATATGGTATAACTGTAGATGACTTATATTCTCTCTTATTTATGTTATTATTACTAGTTTTACAATTCTTTTTATTTTTATTTTGGCCTTTTTCAATCTTCCTAATGAATCTTAAAGGATAGTTATTTAAAACCAACGCCCCTTCTATCTGTTTTACTTCATCATTAAGGTCTTTTTTTGTGCTACTTAGTGCCATTGCTCGGTTTGTTAAACACTTAACTAAGCCTGCCTTAACAGTTAAAGGATGAGACGAATTAAAGTCTAAATATCTATTAGAATGCGTTGGTTTTCTATAAACACTAGTGTGTAGTTTGCCTTTTTCTATTCGTTTTATTTTACAATCTAACATAGCTAATTCTCCTTGCTCATTTTCGGCTTCAAATGTGAATTTTATTCCCTCCACTAGTGAGTTTATGTGTGTCAAGATGCTAGAGATATGTTCTGTTTTTGACACTGTGAAAGATAAGTAATTTAGAAAAAAGCTCAGCATTGCATTGCACTGCATGCATTAGCACACAACCACACAATAGGGTGGAAGAGGGTTAAAATTCTAAAAAGTAATCTAGGTAGGTGGAGAGAGAGGTTGATTACTGAATCCTTGTTCATCGAATCTACACCCAACACATGCAATAGGAATGATTCCTCACTCATACCCGAAATATGGAAAATATTACTACCAATCAAATCAAGTGAAAAACAATGGAACTATATAAATGAATTTAGGAAGTCGTGTGATTACCTTGATATGATTATGAGCAATAAATTGTTCTCGACACGTCATCAGTAAACATTACTGTATAACACTGTGAGACTTAATCAAAACAAAATTTACCCATAATGGAATTACATTCTACCACAGTGCACAAATTTTATTCTTATATCAATGATACGAAATAATCTGGAATGAATTTATTTCATTCTGTCTTGTATATTTTGGTTGAGAAGCATAGGAACAATATGAATTTGATCAGGATAATTCTTAAATATTATAGCTATACAGTCTATGCTTTATGGTCTAAACATTTACCTAAAAAAGGATGACTGCAGTGTCACAATAACTGTCTACATTCCAAAAATGTAATCCTCATTAATTTTTTAGCTACTGTCATTAACATTACTGCTAGACCTTTGTCGTTAAGGCAGGGTTCTAGGCTGGTATTATCAGGAGTAGCCATTTCAGTGACTTTCAGCATTCCCAGTGTTCGATGACTAACATCATGCTATCCTATCTTCAGGATTTAATGTATCCTATCAACTGTGTGATTTCCTGTTACAATCAAAACCGCCTGGTTGTCGTCTGAACGCTGAAAATCGATCTCTACGTCCTACTGTATAGTTGACAAAATTCCCTTGAGAAGCGCACAGTCACAAATCAATCCAAAGACCTGCAAAAAGACGATTATTCATCGCTGGAATCCGTGGTTCTATTCAACAGTGTTAATATCAAAACTGTAAACTACCTCATTAGTGTCATTAAGCAGCTATACAGTCCAGTCTAAGTACAAAACAAGTATTCAGAATCACGTAGAATATTCCTACATAAGGTGGGATCAGCAACTCTGGCCACAAGAATCACACACCAACGATTTCCACACACAGTCCAAGGTCAGAAATGGCTTTGATTCATGCAAATAAAATCCCATCGTAAAACAACTCATGGTCAGTGTATCACACAATCTCAAAGAGGAACATTCAAATTAGAGATTAAACCGTGACAAAGACAGATAATGAGGATCAAGTCAAAATGATGCCATTACACTGATTTCAATATAGAAAAGCTGATATAACATAATCAAGACACCATTTTAATGATGAATACTATGGTAGGCTGGTACTTTTCGTCTCATGACAAAAAGAGACCAAATATGTAGAAATAGTAAAATGACGAATGTACGAATGTACAGCCTAGATGATGACTTCGTCGAAAGGAAAATTTCCTTCGCTGCAATTGTCTTTTTAATAACTCCTATGACCCAATGTGTATATTCCGTGATTTGAAAAAGGGACCAAATAAAAACAAACAACAAATTAACATGCTAAAACAAAAACAATCGCATTGAAATGGAAGCACTTTCTCTCGGACTTAACTTTCACATCCCAAATAAGTTTGTCGGAAGAACTGATGTCGCAGTTCAATTAGAGAACTTATTCTATCAACTGAGTGACCTCACTCCAGTTGATGATGACAAGAAGAGCTGGTTCAAATCTAAGCTCGTCGACGTTGCAAATCAATACCTCATTTCCCCAATGTCATATTCAAAAGTCCTTTCTGAAGAGCATCTAAGAGCATTGAAAGCTCTCAAAAATAATGACAAAATGGTTATATTGCAACCTGAAAAAGGCTCAGGAATGGTACTGATGGACAAAGAGGACTACATCGTAAAGATGAAAGCCGTGTTAAATGACTCGCTGAGGTTTAAAGTTGACAAATATCAAAAAGATAAGATAGATGCTGTCGAAAAACGTATCACAAACGCACTGAGAGATCTTCTAAAGAAGAAATTGATTGACAACAATACGTACAATGATTGGAAACCCCGAGGGTCCCGCTTGCCACACATGTATGGCCTTCCGAAGATACACAAAAACAAGTCCTTCTAAGACCTATACTTTCGATGATCAACTAGCCCCAACATGAGGTGGCACGTTGGCTTGCGGAGAAGTTGGAACCTATTCGTCAACGGCTAGGCATGTATGATTATTATTGCTCGGAACTGTGTTTAATATTGCATATATATATATATATTATTAGTGTATGCGCATACTGATCGATTGATTTTTGTTTAAAATGAACTCTGTGCAAGCATGTTAAAATTGTTTTTGTAGATACACTTAATAATATCTTTGCCCTGTAAGCAGATGGCGAGAAGGCAACGAAATAAAAGATGGTATCATTTTATTCTGCTAAAACTGTAGTTGCTGCTTTGTTCAAATTCACTAAGGGGAATAAATCTATGAAAAACAATTGTCTTATGTTTATTATTATAAGTAGTGCTGCTTAGATACCGAGCCCACTGCTATTTTTAAAGTTTGTTTGGTCAAATAAAATTGAAATTTTGATTTTAGATAAAATGAAATCATCGACTAGTGGAACCTTGAAAATGCATTCTATACAATCAGCAGATATAAGTACGTCTAATGTTGCTCACTATTACAAATTAAAAGTAGAAATTGGGGTGTGGGAGTATGTTGTTACCAAATGCTTGAATCTTGTAAACATGTGAAATATATACACCAGTTAAATGCTATTTGGTGCTCTACAATAACAGATGGGGCAGTAACTTATCGAAGAAGACATTGGTTAGTGGTCGCGCTATATCATGAATTGGGAAAAGTTAGGATTCATCGGTTGGCCACTGGGTCGGGTCCAGTGTTTTAATGGTCTACGAACTCTTTAGGAACCGGAAGGTCGTGGGTGGGAACCCTGTAGGTGGGTGCGAATTGATGAAGAGTGTGAAACCAGGATGAAACAGATTGGTTTTCTAATGGTTCTCTAACTGATGTCAGCTCATGGTGAAATCCTCCAACCAGTCAAACAAAATTCCCTACAAAACCAATACTTGAAAATTAATCTAAATAAGTTATGTTAAACATTTATCCTGAATTCCGTTTAAGATAATATTACACACTGACTGGACATCGAAACGGTCTCATGCCATGGTGTCTACTTAGAAATACCGACCGAAATCTATCGATCATATTGACAGTGTAATCAGCCAGTTAGGCACAGAAGCGCATTTTGGTGTGATGCGAATATGCTCTAAAGACCTAAATCTTTGAAGAAGTAAACTGTCATGAATCTGGAGTTAATTAATCACCGATTAACAACCTGGATGTCTTTATAATTCCTATCGACTGTCTCAGTTTTACCGACAGAACTCATATTCTATTTCGCATTCGTCAAAATGCTACCATTTGGGTACTGATTGATGCCAGCTTTGGAAGACATTCAACTGGAATAGATTATGAATATGATCACGAGAAATGAGAGAAGAATCTGCAGACGAAAAGCGAATAATCTATAGAATAGGAATGGTAATTCACAATACAATCAAATTACAGACATTACCTGCGTGAAGTGCATTAAAAACAGGGTGTTAATATCTTCTTTCTCGCTTGTAATAATCTCTGGACACTGAATATGTCAGTCCTTGTTGGTATTAGATGGTTGAAGGCAATCGGCAGAAAGCCTTGGACCTAAGTTTCGTGCTAGTTGACATTCATCAGCAAGGCGTATCTGCAACCTTGAAGGAACTAATGTCCCTTCTGAGATTCGAACCCGTGTCACTCAGTACTGCATTCAGAGACGTTACCACTGAGCTATTCAGGCTCGCGACTGACCTCCTATCTTCGGACTAGACACATTACAATAGTTACTGACTAGTGTGCAATCAAAAATATGTCAGTCCTTATCAGTGTCGATTCTTAAACCCTATTATAACTGTTGACTGGTGCGAAATCGAAATTCCCGGTTTTCAAAGTATTTTTAATTTCTTCAATGAACGAAATACTCCCATTTGAGTCATAAGAACAAGAAGTAAACAGTGAAGAAAATTTTCTTTCTGACAATTCATTTTCATAAGATAATAAAAAGAAACAAAATCATAGTAGGAACGTTATTATGGCCACACTAGGGTGAGGGAATGTATTTAGTGCTTTTGAATACAGAGGTCAGGTTTCAGACCCTGAATAGCCAGTGATTCAGCTATGTACAAACAGGTGGCGCATTTGAAATTCCTTTGTACGATATTGAGGGACTCTGTGTAGCACTGTAGCACTCCCACATGAATGCTTCATATATAAATGAACTACAAGAGACAATCAGTTAGTGTATAGGATTATGACTCACAATTGATTACATATGTGAAGGAATAACTGAATAAATAGAGGTCAACCTAAAGTACATTATAACTTTTTATAATTGTAAGAACCTGAAGAGAAATCTTCGTTCACACTGACTTTTAATTCATGGTATGGGAATATTTCACACTGTTAAATCTTATAAAGTACAATAGACAAGTGTGAAATAGACGATGGGAAAATAAAGTAAATTCAGAAATTTATGTCAGTAAAAATCAAAATTCACATTCGGAAACGTGAATATAATAGGGTGGAGACATAGGATGAGTGAAATGTTGTCAAAATAGTAGACTACATAAAATGTTAGAATATAATAATAATAATGGCTTTATTCCAAACAGTATTTGTGGTACAGGTATGGAATTTTCAGCGTTCATTACAATATTGCATCTAATTACCTCATAAATTTTATAAGAATTTAAAAATAAAAAGCAACAACATCAAAAGAAAAGAAGGGAAATAAAAGAAATAAAAAAGAACAGCATTGCATTCACATATTTAAACAATGCACCACAGGATATGATATATAAAATTAGTCTGTAATAGAATATATGAGCAACAATATAATAGTAACAAAGAAAGGATAACAAAAGCTAATGGGAACTATTTGTTAGAGTGCCGCAGTAAGTTGATCGTGTCGTGCCTAACAGTTTTCTCATCACATAACAGCTGTGCCAGATAAGGTATTGTGGAGTTTTTATATTTGGTAGTCCTGGCATATAGCTTCCTATAGTTGCTTCTAGTTCTACCAGATGAAATGCAAGGAGAGAGCTGCGTATGGAGAGGGTGTTCGGGGTCTGACAATATAGAATTCGCTAGTTTCTTACATGACATTATATGTCTATCCACAAAAGTGTTAACCAGTTGGTTTAACGAAATCCCACTTGCCTTACTAACACCTTTTAGTGCCCTATGCAGCGAAGCAAAGTCTTTCTTAAGTAGTCCAGGGAAGATTAATGGGGAGCAGTAAAGAGGGATGGGTAGAATACAGGAATTGACAAACTGAGAAAGCAAAGACTTAAAGTGATATAAAATAAAACAAAAACAGAACATGGGATAAAGGTGGATAAAAAACATTTTATGTGAATTACAGAGTAAACTCAAGACCATATAGTAACGAAAGCGATCGTACAAACTGTTTTGGTACATAAAGTTCTGGTTTAATGTTATGTTTTGCCAAAGCCTCTGTTATCGAAGCAGATTCACTCGTGTCCCTATCGGCAAACTTTATCAAACTATGCAGACTATATTGAACGATGTGTCAGATGCTGCATGTTCAGTATCTACAACATGTTTGCTCAGCCAAACTGGAGAAAGAGATTGACAGAGGTTACTTCCCTTACTTATACAGCCAGGAAGGAAGGTTTAAACCACAGGCAGTGGCACGGATGACGGCGTCAAAGCCAGTTAGGATCGGGAAGGCAGGACAGATCTTCATCACTCTGAAATCACTTTCGAAATCTTCTGCAGTCAACCAGCACAAAGAACAAAATTCGGATTTTCAATAAAAATTTTAATTCAGTCAGGTCTGAAGACCACATGACTGGCCAGAAAGAATTAGCATCGAGAAACTCTGGGATCGAACCAACCAAGAACCTGTTGCTTAACAAATATGTTGAAGGAAATGAAGATAGATTGAGCACACATTGAAGAGACCATCGGGTGAAATCACTCCCCAGGCCATTACTCCAGTGGAACCCTGATGGGAAAAGATGAGTGGGGCGTCCTAATGTCTCTTGGAGGAGTTCATGTGCGGAAGATACTAGAGACTATATGTAATCATGGGTTCAGCTAAAAAAGGACCACCGAAAATAGGACAAGGTGAAGACATGCTGAGGAAAACCTATGTTCCACTCAGAACCCAAGGGAACAATAATAATAAATTGTGCATCATTGGAACGTGTCAGCACAAAATAAAGTCTCTGAGCTAATACACTGTCAGTCATGACTTATTTAGTATTTTTTATTCGTAATGTTTATCAACTTGGAAGAAAAATTTCTCTTTTCACATTTAGTCAGACAGTTTAATATACACGTACACATGTACTGCTACTAATTTAATGTCTCCTAATTACCTACACATGCTTCTTCTCTTTTCATCATCAGACCATAAGATGATCACATGGACTAAAGTTACAGCGTATCTCTTGCGTCTTTGAACTTTTCAAATATTCATTCATAGAGTTTATTTTTAATCTGATTATTTTATTAATGGAAGCTGATATCTACCTTGATAGTAATCCGTTTTAGTGAATAAAATGAATATTTTGTCTTGGCCAAACCTTTATCTTTCGATACAAAAATTCATAATAGACAGTTGTCATCAATATCACATTCGAACCTCACACCATGTGTAAATCAGAGAACATTTGGATAAAATAATCGACTAATTTATAATTATGCGTCAGACAGTGGGAAACGAGAAGACAGGGATATCCTGGACCAACGTGAAGAACCTAGAAGACCTGGATTTCGCGCGTGGATGATTTATATTTGATGTCACACAAGATCGAAGACTTACAAGCGAAAACCGACAAACTGGTCGAAGAAGCAGCCAGAGAATACAGGACTCCAGGTGAACATAGACAAGACGGAGGTTATGAAAATAACCAACCAGCAACAACAACAACAGCAGCAACATCCAGTGCCAATCACCATCAACGAGAGGAATTTGAAAGAGGTTACTTCATTCACTTATCTAGGGAGCATTGTCTCAACTACAGGAGGAACGGACGAGGATGTCAAATCGAGAATCGGGAAGGTGAGAAACACATTCATCGACCTGAAACCAATCTGGAAATCTTCGTCACTCAGCCTGCATCAAGAACAAAATTCGGATTTTCAATACAAACGTCAAGTCAGATCAAGATCAGATGGCCGGAAAGAATCACCAACAAGAAACTATGAGAACAAAAAACCAAGAACCAGTCGCTCAACAAATATGCAGGAGAAAGTGGATATGGATTGGACACTCACTGGCTGAGAAGGCCACTCGATGGGTGACATCGCGCGTCAGGCCAGTGCTCGAATGGAACCCGAAAGGGAAGCGGCGAGTGGGACGTCCAAGGGTGACATGGAGGAGATCGTGTGAAGAGGAGTTGAAACAGTATGCACTAACATGGATGCAGGTGAAAAGTAAAGCAGAGGACAGAAACAAGTGGAGACGTGTAGTTGAAGCCCTATGTTCCACTAGGCACCGAAGGAAACAACATAATATTATCGTTTTGGCTAATCCTCAATATAATCAAAAGTTGACTTTTAAGGATTAGATTTGTTTTTTAAGAGTTTGACCACGGATTGATTGATATCAGTTAGAGAACCATTGAAAACCAGCCACAGGGAGTACCGGACAGCTGTTTCATCCTCCTAGTTTGAGATTCATCGGCAGTACGCACCCACCACAGTAGGTTCGAACCCAGGGCCTTCCAGTTACAAGGCAAGCTAGCTGGTATACCATTCAGCCACCACTGGGACCCGATTCAATGGCCAGCCAGTCCATGAATTCTAACTTCTACCAATTAGTGATTTAGTGCGACTGCCGAAGATTCCCAAACTAGAGATGGAGAAAACAACTGTCCAGTACTCCCTGTGGCTGGTTTTCAATGGTTCTCTCACTGATATCAATTCGTGGTCAATCTCGTACGAACAAACCTAATCCTTACAAATCAACTATAGAAAATTAATCTGGTGTTCGCTAGTGACTTGCTACAAGACGGAGTTTCCTGAAGTTCTAGTGAGAAGTCATGACCAGTGAGGTCGATCTAGTCAAGCGAGAGGAAGGATGTCCCACTGATGACACTGGTTGGTAGTCACGCTAAATCATGAATTGTTATAAGTTAGAATTCATGGGCCGGTCATTCGATCGGGTCCCAGTAATGGCTGAATGGTCTAAGAGCTAGCTTGCCTTGTAACCGGAACGTCGTGGGTTCGATTCCTTGTGGTGTGTGCGTACTGCGAAGAGTCCTAAATTAGGCTGACTAAAGAACTGTCCAGTACTCCCTGTGTCTGGTTTTCACTGGTTCTCTAACTGATATCAGTCCTTAATCCTCAGTAATAAAATAAAAAATGAACTGTGTAAGAACTCAATTTCACTGACTTTTGAGATTATACTGACGATTTTGTTCCACTAGAATAACCACTGAGGTTCGCTTAGTTTTTGGTGCAAGGACAGTTACCTACTCTTAACATGAAAATGAAGTTATACCGCGTTGTGAGTTGGAGGAATTAAGAAGTTATATTTCTTTGGATATTATCCAAGTGGCTGAGTGGTGTTCAGTGCTCTTCTCGAATCCCCTTTAATTTTGGGCTATATTTATTCAATATAAAAACGGAGGAAATAAAATAATGTTGCATAATTCAGCGTAAAATACCACGGCTGCTTTATTCATGTTTAAGTTGTTGATCTCTTGCAAATCTGAATAACTTCAACGTCATTTCTTCAGCAGGCGATACCATTGAGAAGTAATGGATAGATATTTCACTATAGCTTGTGTCTAAAGCAGCATGCACTGTAGGTCACATGAAGAAATGAGCCAAATACACCCGCGTTCACTCCGCGAGAAGACAATGCATAGAAATCTAATAATTCATGATTTTCGATTTCTGCCAATTCATGATCCTCCCCGACAGTCATCTAACGTTAATCTATCGCTACCTTTCCGAGCGAAGTGAGAAATCAGTTACTCTAACACTTCTACCAGCCATATTAGTAAATTTAGTTCTTTTTTATCTGCGTTCATGAAAAGGATTACGTGCTTCAATTTAAAAAAACAACATTTAAACGATTTCCTACCGATAATTATGAATCCTTAGACTTCACGTGTAAGCCACCTTTGTCAGTCATTTCAGTATTCAACTGAAGAACAAAATAAATTCCTGTTTAACGACTTAGATCTTTAGACATTGATATAAACAAGTATAGATAGTATTAAAGGCTATTATCGCCACAAAGAACGTTCTTTAAATTGTTCTCAACAGGCAGTTTTGAAGAACCTCCTCAATTGCATATCCAATTAATTGTTTCTTCGGCACATCAAGGTCTCTAGAAGTATCAGTCTTTGTCTTTAGATGTTTATCGATGAAGAAGGATGGATATCCATTTTTGATTAAAGTTTTCTGAAGGATTCCAATTCCTTTCTCACTGTGTCTTCGGTGCATGTACAATAGTTCTGGTCGCAATAGGGGAGATGAAATTTCTTTTTTCTGCTCACTAGGACGAAAGATTATTCTCAACTTTTCAAACATATTTATTACTCATGCACTTTGATTTCCTCTGTTACTTACTAGCTGACAATGACCTCTGACCTCTGTTGTTAACTGTCACTAACCACCACCACCCTCAAATAACTGTCCAATCCCGACGTGAAGTTACGAAAAGAGATGTCCACTAATCCGTCATATCATCCCTTCCATAATAACTCTTAAAAATAGTGAAACCATATACTCTACCAAAATACTAATTCTACTCAACAAATGTTATGGTTTTATGTTTAAATATAAGTGTTTATTCGAATATTTGCTGAAGTATTTCATCGGAATGTAATCCAGTAAAATGGAAGGCAGAAAGATATAAAAAGTAATCAATATTTTAAATACTGTCAAAAAAAATCAATCACCAGTAGGTCCTACTGCATTTTGAATATCCAGTTTCTTAGTAATCGTCAGTATGATGACTACAGCATTGAACTATGCTGGTTGTACGCTTCCGAATAAGTTTAAACTACTACCAAGCTTAGACATGATAATAAAATATAATTGATATTCAAGTGCTGGTTTGCAGAGATTTTGACTTGATTTTATATGTTACGGGATTTTATCACGAGCTGACACCAGTCAGAGAACTATTGGAAAACCAGCTGGGAATACTGGACAGTCGACTGTCTCATCAGCCTAAATTTGGACTGTTCAGCAGTACACACCCACCTACAGGGTTCGAACCCATCACCTCCTGGTTACAAGGCTGCCTCTTAGACGGCCTACTTGAATGTTAATGAGATGCTCACTAGTGACTGGGCCTATTCAGATAGATAGTTACCTCGGTTCTACTGAGACGTCATGACCAGCGGGGTACTCGCTAGTGGCCGCTCCATATCATGAATTGGCAGAAGTTGGAATTCATGCACTGGCCACTGGATTTAGTCCAAGTGGCTTAATGGTCTATAAGCTCACTAGCCTCGTAATCAGAAGTTCGTGGGTTCGAACCCTGGCGGTCGATGCGTACCGCGAATAGTCCCATACTAGTACGAAACAGCTGTCCAGTACTCCCTGTGGCTGGTTTCCAATGCTTCTCTAACCGATGGCAGCTCATGATGTAATCCTACAAAATAAAGTACGGTCGAGTTGACAAGCCGTTTATATTAGCTATTTTCATGTGGCACCACAGTTAATGGCCGCCAACTACACATGCAATCCGTGTTCGACTCCCACCCAATGCATTCCTAAACCCCGAATAGCTGAAAGCAAGTCCAGAAAAGCGGGATGGTTGAGTGTGAAGCTAACAATCCCACTTTGTAAAAACAACACAAGTTGTCAATGGACGTGAACATTGAAAGTTTGTTTATTGGAACTGGCAGCCATTGGTAGGCAACTCGAAGGTGCGAATGGTACCATCGCGTGCAAGTTGGAAGACGGAAGAAAGAACACGAATAAAAGTACTTTATAACTTCATTTGTACTAAACATTCGTTCAAAGAATACTGGTGTTTTGGATTTAAATTTGGGACAAATACATAGTCTTTATCGATTCAAAGCGTCTGCGTTACAATAGAAACTTAGAGCTAAGTTCCTTGACACAAGTGTCACTCAAACTTCAAAGCCTAAAGTTTGAAACCCTCATATATTCATCTGGGGGTAATTCAAATAACAGCAGAGAATCATGATTAATTAATGTTGAGTATTCATCTTAACTGGCATGCCTAACCCATATATATGCGTTAATGTTCTTACACTGCTTCGAAATACTTCACTAAATATCAAAATAGTAACAATCTACTTAGAGAACTGTTAAATTACCAAACCATATGACTATCGCACAGACAATTTATCAGTTATCCAGGTAAACAGGTTTATACGTCATTCTTATCGGATTCTTATATTGTGTCTGCCTGTCTGTTTTACAACAGTCATTATATAAAAGAGAAATAAAGTCTGTTTAAGTCATTCACATATTAGTCTAAAATTTAGTGCATTAACTTTAGTCAGCTTTACTGATTAAAAACAACAATTAATTGACTAACTGTGCTGTTTGTCCTACTCTTTTCAAAACTCTATCCTCTAAAAATTTTACAGACTAAGAATAATGTATTTTGCATGTTGTTATTTTCACATTTAAAAATTAGCTCTTTTCACAAACTCTATGTCAATATACTTAGGTAAAAATCTTAAAATTGAAATAACTAATCCCCACGTTTCGTCAGACAAAGTGGTCTGAATTTCTTCAGGGGAATAACGTCAGGGGGCAAGGGCCATGCAACAGATTTTTATGTACATTACTATTAGCGTTATTGTTAGCAGAGCATCAACGTCTTCTGATTGGTTGTTTTCTTGCTCAAGGTTATTATGTACTGCTTGTGACCGTTTCTTAGAAAGTTAAGTCATTTATCTGCGAATCGTATTTGCACACGTTAAGTTCGCTGTGATTGGTTGGTGAGCTCCTCAAGGTTAAGCTTTGTTATCGTTTTTCTCACGACTCTGATTCCGGACGTGAACACTGACGTAAACTGTTGCTTACAATTTCATATACATGAGTGTAATTGATTAGATATTTGAATAAAAATAATACAAGATAATGTACATCGAGAAATAATAATATGAGTGTTATCAATCAAATACAGTCAGATGGGAAATAAGACGAGTGTTTTTATAGTCAAAATAAGTAACTTGTTAGAATGTTGTGATGTCCTTGAATTGAAATAGAATTTTAAGATTACTTATTATCCTCTTCTGATTTGACTGACTGGTGGTAATAATATCTTCCATATTTCTGGTATTTGCGTTGAGTCAATTCTGTTGCATGTGTTGGGTGTAGACTCGATGAACAAGAATTCTTCTTAGAATTTTAACCCTCTCCCACCCTATTGTATGGTTGTGTGTTAATGCATGCAGTGCGATGCAGTGCTGAGTGTTTTTCTAAACTGCTTATCTTCTCAAGGTCAACCATTTTTACCTCAGCTAATTTCTTATGTTCCGACAATCTGACTACCCTCAATCTACTAGTTTGACTGACCCACGTAGTTGGCCACACTCACAGTCATTGTAAGGTATTTTGTAAATCATATTATTTTGTTTAATTGGGTCAACTTACAGGGTCATTTAACCAACAGAGCTTGTCCAACATGAGTGAGTTTGTAGGTTTGAATGCCACTCTAATTCCTGCTTTATTTAGAATCCTGTGTAGGGAGGGTCTCAGATGTCCCCTCCTCATATGGTAAAACTTTCTGTAAATGCCTTATATTCTCTGTTATTTATGCTATCATTATTAGTTTCACCATTATTTTTATTTTGCTTTTGACCTTTTTCTGCTATTTCTAATGAATTCTATAGGATAGTTATTCAACACAACGCCTCTTCTATCTGTTTCATTTCATCGTTTAGGTATTTTTTGTGCTACTTAATGCCATTGCTCGGTTTGTTAGACATTTAATTAAGTCTGCCTTAATACTTAACGGATGAGATCAATTAAAGTTAAAATATCTGTTAGCAGGATGCGTTGGCCTTTTAAAAACGCTAGTGTGCAGTTTAGATTAATTTTCGTGCTCGGGAACATCTACTAGTGTGGTTAAATAACGGTTTAATGAAAGTCGTCAACAGTTTGATATTAGACCACCTGGTCCATTAAAGAATCCTTCTCTATCATCTATCGGGTACAAAATAAGTTTCCAAAAGCATCCAGATACCGAATACTTCAAACAGCAGAGGCTATTGGAATTCGACCAAGAAAATAACTGGTGCTCTCTGTGCAGAAAAATGTACATACCTATATATATATATATATGGGTAACGGCGAGTTGGGCGTCCGCGGTTGACACTGGAGCATATTCAGTGTGCAAGAGAAGACAGCTTGTGGGCAGTTGTGAAGCCAGCCAAAGAGGACTCCGGAGAAGAGGGTGAAGTGGAGATGGGCTGCTAAAACTCTATGTCCTACTTGAAACCCAAGGCGAATAGTAATCTAGTAATAATCTACATATTTTTATGCACTGTTCAAAGTATTTGTTCGAGATCTTCTGAATCCCTAATATTTGAATCAAACAGACACCAATAATAATGATAATAATAATAGTAATAACAGTAAAGCTTTATTTCACTCAATAATGTGAACATATATTACGGGGATTTTCAGCGTATTTAGTTCCAAAATATTTCCTCCTCATACAGAATTTACATGTAAAGCAATAAAGTGAAGTACGCCATTTGTAGTAGTGTTACTGCATATAAGGAGAGAACCAATTCTATACAATTTTTCTTCGCTTCATTCGAAAATCGTATAACGTATAGTGGCATACTAATTAAATATGCGCGCGTGTTCATGTATTGATTATTGAATATAATTGAAAGAATAAAACAATAAGAAGTGCAGAAGGGTTTAATCGCTTTGATGGATGGGAATTCTGGTAGCCCCAGTGATTTAAGCAAGCCGCCGGTTCCAAGACGTAGGTGAAGTGGCCGAGAGGTCTAAGGCACTGGTTTAAGGCACCAGTCCGAAAGGGCGTTAGTTCAAATTCCGCCTATATTGTAAAAATTGCAACAATAGTAATCGCAAGTTTGGTATCCTATCACAAGTCATTTCACTATCTTATCACCAGATTTCCCAAGCTACATAGCATAAGAAACTCATTAAATATGAACGAAAATTTCCCACATCGAGCCGTAAAGAGTAAAGTACTTAGCAGCAAACGAATTTAATTTTCAATTCATCATTTTCAATTGCTGTAGTATTATTAGAGACATGGTCAACCCACCATATATTCTGATTGCGAAATTGCTACCAGTTATTCTGGAAACGGTGCGGTGACTTATGACAATGTACAGCCTTAAAGACGCATTTTACGTCATCGAATATTTGGACGGTGTCATTAAGTTTGGAAGATAAACCCTTTCCTGTTCACATACATCCCCTTAAATAAGACAGTATGTGATTACGTCATATCGAATAACCTAATAATTCATCTCCCCGCCAACTACCTAAAGGAACTACTCGGATTTAGTTTCAACATTCACTTCAAATTTAGCAGACAATTCTACGTACGGAAAGATTTTGTGGCAATAGATTCCATTCACCATGTTTTCTGATTCTGAAACCGCTTGCACTTTATCCTGGAAACAGTACGGGGACATATCACAATATAGACGTATTTTATTTCCTCGAAGAAGCGGAAAATTCCAGTTGATATCACTGCGTTATGCGTACCTCATTGACACTGTGTGATCTTCGGTGGTTCGATGTCAGAATGCTCTCCTGTCACCCTGGAGGTCTGGTTTGGATTTCCGGCCAAATGGCTCACTTTTATAGTACAAATACTGCACATTAGTGTTTATAAAATGCCAACGAACCCTGCTAACAGATATTTAAACTTTAATTGATCTCATCTGTTACCTGTGAAGTCAGGCTTAGTTAAGTGTCTAACAAATCGAGCAGTAGCACTAAGTAGTACAAGAAAAGAGCTAAACAATGAAATGAAACAGACAGATGGAAGAAGCGCTGGTATCAAATATCAATCCCATTAAATTCATTAGGAATATCAAAAAAGGTCAAAAGCAGAATAACAATAACGGTGAAACTAGTAATGATAACATAAATAAGAGAGAATACAAGGCATCTACAGAAGTTTTACCATATAAGGAGGGGACATCTGAGACCCTCCCTACGTAGGACTCTTAATAGAGCAGGAATTAGAGTGACATTCAAACCTACAAACTCAGTCAGGTCGGACAAGCTCTGCAGGTAGCTTAAAGGACCCTGTAGGTTGACCCAATTAAACAAAATAATATAATTTACAAAATACCTTGCAATGACTGTTAGTTAGGTCAACAACTACAGATTGTTGGAACATAAGAATTTACCTAGGGTTAGAATGGTTGACCCTGAGAAGATAAGTAATTTAGAAAACACTCAGCACTGCATTACACTGCATGCATTAACACAAAATCACACAAAAGGGTGGGAGAGATTTAAAATTCTAAGAAGTAATGTAGGTAGGTGGAGAGAGAGCGAAAGAGATTGATTACTGAATCCTTGTTCATCGAGTCTACACCCAATACATGCAATAGGAATGACTCATCACTCATACCAGAGATAGTTAAAATGCTACTGTAAAGAAGAAAAGACCGAGAAGACTGAAAGGAATGTTTATAAGGTGAAACGTATGGTACATAGCTAAATTTGGTATACCAAATCAAGCGATGGAAAATAATAGAATTATATAAACGAAGTTAGAAAGTTGTGTGAGCAGTGCCTTGATATAATAATGAGCAGTAATAAATTGTGCTGGAGACGTGGTCGCATCATAAAATATTACTGTATAACACTGTGATACTTTATCAAAATAAATTTTACCCATAATGCGGAGTTATACTCTGCACAGTGCACAAGTTTTATTATTATATCAATTTGTTGGATAGTTAATGCTGTTGATTAGTTGTTGCGTTATTAGTGAATAGTGTGTACCTTAAGTGGCTGTGGAAATCTGCTTATAGGACGCGATGGAATAATTTCTAATTATTGTTGTTGCAATCTCTCCCAAGCAGGTGGAATGGTTGTGATGGAGGTAAGATTCGAACCCACTCCCTTTCGGACTGGTGCCTTAAAACCACAGCCTTAGATCACTCGACAACTCAACCAAACGGCTTGGTGTCTGTTTGACTCCATTATTATGGATTCAGAAGATTTAGAAGAACAGAAACTTTGAACAATTCATATTGCTAATTAGATATACGATCTTAATTTTGTTATCTCTTTTTGTATTCATTTGTCAATTAACTGGTATTTTTATTAACACTTTATCAATTAATAACTAGAGTATATAATTTAGTTCACAATTTCAAGTGAAATTTAATTTGTATATCAATAATGTGTCTTATATTATACGTCATAATTGCACACCGGTTTCTTAAAAAATGTTACATCATTAGGTATAAGTAATTTAAAATTTCACTGTATCAAACTGGATAATTGTAATACCGGTTAAATGCCTAGCGTCCAGTTGCATATAGTGTTTTTTACAATTCTAGGATATGCAAAGAAATGCTTATTCGATTATGGTATACTTGAGTGCATGTAGTAATAATACAGCTGGTGTCACCTGGTGCCTTAGTAGTATGGACTAATGCATGAATTTTGTGGACAGTAGCTGAATGCACAGTTGAAAAAGTAGTTTGGTAGACTTATTGTTAAAACAGTTAGTCCCTTTGATAAATTTTAAATATTCAAAAGAATGGTTACTGAACAAAGAATACTCTTTTCGATAACCCCTTCATCAGTCTCTACAGATATATCTACATAATAGTGAATAAATGAATGAATTAGTGTTATGAACAACATTAATGTTTAAATAACATCGAATCAATAATAATATCAATGGATTACAGTTCAATAGCATCGACATAAAATAAGCTGAATGTCAGAAAAATTAGGAAAGATAATATGACTAATTCATCAATTTATAGTCTCTGCTGAAGGCTGGCCAGAGCTTTAGTAGTAGCTGACTGTACTTGCTTCTTTTGCACACAAACCACTGGTTGTTTCACTCGAATTGCGATAGCCTCTGCTGTTTGAAGCACGCGGCACTTCGATGTTTTTTCTTTGGCAATTTATTTGGTACCCGGTAGATGATAGGGAAGGATTCTTCAATGCTGGCTCTGTGGCCGGTTTGGACCAGATGGTTTAATATCGAACTGTTGGTGATTTTTACTACACCTTTATTTAGCCATACTGGGAGATGTTTCCGAGCACGAAAAACCAAGTACCTAGAGCAGTAGCTGATATAACTCGCTCCACAGGCGCAGTTGAACTGGTAAATACAATTTGAAGTGGCTAGCCTAGGTACTTCATCTTTCAGTCGAGGAACTATTGAACTGTAATCTATTTATATTATTGATTCAATGTTATTTAAACATTAATGTTATTCATAACACTAATTATTTCGCTACTATTATGTGCATATAACTGTAGAGCCTGATGACGAAGTTATCGAAAAGCGTATTCCTTGTTCAGTTACCATTCTTTTAAATATTTTAATGGGCATTTCTAATCATTTAAAATTTAAAATAAGTCATTGAGAAGATAAATTTAGCTAGATGATATCGTCATTTTGTAGTTTCTTTACAACTTACGTGGTTCACAATGATAAAATAAAATGCATGACAATTACTCAGTTATATAAAACAAGAGTACAAACTAATGACCAATCACATTTAGATAGGTCAACCAGTTAGTTCATGGTAGGCGAAGGTTGAAATCGATTTTTCTTTGTACACATAGTTTAGGATGCATGTAATTAATCCCTCAAAGTGCTTCCATCATCACCTTCAATAACCAACCTTGAATGAGAGTTATGTGATGAAATAATTGTGAAGCAGTCATGAATTAATATTGATTTTGTGACCTGATATTAATAAGTGTTTTGCAATGGATGATGATGCTAGATTTCTATTCAGACTAATTGCATTGGGACTTTCTATGTGTTTTAATAACTAGTTTGGAACATGTTGGTTCTACCTATATAAGTGTCACTGCAACTGCAGGTGAACTCTCAGATAAAGTTTGAAGTGGAGTTTACACAATTTCGTCCTTTAATCGAGGTGTAGGAAAAGAGATGCGTCGTAGAATGTGCGCTGTATGGCTGACCGAAGTCTTTGAGCTGTCAACTACATAATTTGGTCACCCTTGTACGGTAGGTAAGTTATTCAAGACAGCTTTGTTTGGTACGGAAGCTGTCTTTCCAAGATGTGGTCTATCCTAACTGTGTGAATGAATAAATTTTCCTGGATAACCATCAGCTAATAAAACTGAATGCATGTGTCGAAGCTCATCCATTAGTGAGTGTGTCGCTCGTGAATATTTTGCGGGCCCTGGTAAACAAACATTCATTTCGCTAGGGAATGTTTATGCTGGATAGGAAAAAGACTGGTGGCAAGAAGATATTGTCCACTCCACGTCTGTTAACTAAAAATAGATCGCCTAATGGTTCCGTCGTCTCTCCTAGTCATTATAATACCCAAGAAACCAACCGAGTTTGTTATTCGATTCGAGCTCGGTAGTTACTCGGATATTTGGATGAATATGATTAAATGGAATAATAAAGAAATTTTTTCACAGACTTACTATCATTACGAATAATGAGTGTATTATCCACATAACGTTTATAGAGCATAAATTCTCCAGGCATACCTTGCATTTGTTTCTCCAATTTCGACATGAATATATCTGTTAACAGGGGCCCGAGAGAGCTCCCCATCTCAACACCATCGATTTGTTTATATGCCTTTTCTTGTAAAGTGAATCTGATACTTTCTGTACATGCTAAGATTATGTCTACAGTGTAAGTGACAGGAGTGGGTAATTGTACCCCGTCGTTGTGACGTAATCACAAGTGAAACCATCAGTTTCATGAAGAGGAACATTGGTGAATAAGGATTCTATGCTGATTGAGCACATAACTTTTTCCTTAGTGTTCAAGGTGTCTAGTATATGGGTTAGATCAAATGAACTTTGTACAGAATGATTTCATGATTGATCTCTTACAGGCGTAAGGACCTCTGTAATCCATTTTGCAATATTATGATATGAAGAATTTGACATATCTAAGATGGGTCTCAGTGGGTTCCCAGTTTTGTGGGTCTTCGGAAGGTCATACAACCGGGGAGTATGTTATCCAATAGCTTTAAGTTGTATATAAAGTTTTTCATTTATAAAACCATACATCAGTAAAATCTGAAGCTGACGATTGATCTGCTTCTCCACAAGCAGCAACCATGCTCAAAGTCCCCGCTTTACCAGTCTTATTACTCGACTTAGCAAGGTAAAGGAGTGCGTTGGCAGCGGATTGAACGCTAAACCACCTGCGTGGTTGGCGAGCATTCCACCGCTATGCCACCGACATTTTTAATGGGCCAATCCTCAAGGTAATGCATTACGAGGTAGACTCGTGGACGGGGTTGAAGAAGCTCACAGCACCCGTCCGTAAGGGAGAAATACAGGCAGTTTCATTGGTCTCAGTTTAGAGACCGTTGAAAATTTACACTGTAAAGAACAGATGGTTCACATGATCTCAGCTCAGAGAGCCGAGAAGTGAAGTGTGTGTGTACATTAGGATTGTCAAACAAAAATGAAATAATTTCCAAATTCCCATTTAGGTATTTAGAAAAAAACAACAGAACGAGCGAAGAAATATAATAATAATAATTTGCTTTATTCCAGAAACAGTACTAGTGGTACAGTGTGGAATTTTCAGCACATATCTACAATATTTGCACCTAATTTTATCAAACATTTAAAAGGAGTATTTCAAAAAAATAAATAAATATAAAGACACCAACAGCAAAAAAAGACAGGAAAAACACAAAATAATTTTAAAATGCGAAAAAATACCAAGAAGTAGAAAGGAACATCATATAATAATAACTCAGTATTGGGTAGTGGAAGCTATGATATGATTATGCATGGTGATAGTAAAGCTATAGTCATACAAGAAGTTATGAAATGATATTTAAGAATGTTTACCGCCAAGATGATCAGTTAATTTGGTTGAAACAACTCTAAACAATCATAAAATAACATTTCAGGGTTGTTGTTTTGTTTTTTATTGTCAGGTCTAATGCAGTGTTTGTAGTGGTAGTGTGAGTAATCCTGCATAATACGAAATTTTAAGGTGGTGATAATGGCGTTCACAACCAATGATTGTCAGTTAATATTGCTGAAAAAAATTAAAAAATAAGAAAAAAACAACCACAAAACTAATAATTACATGATGGTTAATGACACGACAATTTTGTAATACTCATAGTGCTAATATAGTCGGAAGCAGTAGATACACCAAAGAAGGAATAGAGTATAGTGCAAAAAAGTAAGCCAATGTTAATAATTTAGGTAGCTAAGTAAGTTTGAGAAGGAGTTCGCTGTAGAATACAAAATAAGAGAGAAATAAAAGAGCCTAAAATCATGTTATTAACAACAAAGCAAGTCATAGGTTTCGCGCTTAACATTGTCTCTGTCACTTAGAACACGGGCCAAGTATGGTATCATTGAGTTTCTGTACTTGGTTGTACGAGCATAGATTATTTTATACTGATTTCTGGTTCCACTTGATGAGATACAAGGCGAGAGTTGGGAATAGAGGGGGTGTTGGGGGTCGGAGAGTATGGTTTTTGACCATTTTTCGCATGTATTCAGATGCCTGTCAACTAAAGTAGTGACGAGCTGACTGAGTTTTACACCACTAGTCCTACTGACTACCTTCAACATCCTTCTCAGGATGGTATAGTCCTTTTTCAGTAGATCAGGAAAGACTAACGGGGAGCAATAAAGTAGAATAGGTAAGATACAAGAGTTGACAAATTGTGCAAGTAGAGGTTGGGTGATTCCAGATTGTCTAAGTTTCTTAATGCAGTAGGTAAGACAGAACACTTTCTTAGAAATTGTTAGGATTTGAGATGTCCAAGTAAGGTCGGAAGACAGAACTAGACCGAGGTATTTAGCATTAGACTTAGTTTCAATTTCAGTCCCCTCAATGCATTCCTTTTCAACTAGCTCCTCATCATCGACTGGCTCTACACTAATACATAGTTTTTTACATCAAAATGTTTTACCAATGAAGTGGTTGTTTTAGTTAATCAGTTCTAGGTGTAGGCAGGGGCGAAATCAAGAGGTTAAAGGTCATCAAAACAAATAACTAATAGATGTTAGTTAGTAACAAGAAATCTAAATTTTAAAAGAGGTGTGAAAATTAATTACGGAATTCAAGATAGGTTGATTACTAGGCGTTGTCAATAGGATATTACATAATCAGGAAATTTATAAAATAGTAATGATGACTAGGAAGAATAGGATGACTCAGAAGAGTTACGTAAAATACAAACAAGTTAAGAGAATTAGCTAATAAAATAAAAATCAGTTAGGTTTACTGTTTACGTCATCAAAATATTCCTAAAATCTGATAAATAATCATAAAGGTATCTAGGGAGCGGGGGTGAAGACTGGTAAGTATTGACAGGGGTTGCGTAATATAAAATAGGATGTTAATGGAGACACTTATCCAAAAAATAGATTATGTAATAGGTAGAAAGAGTAAATGTAGGGTTGGTAAAGAAGAAGATGCCACTAAGATGCCATACAAAAATTCAAAAACACAAAAAACAAAACAAAACATTATTAACAAAGTCGTAGAACTTGTAATTATACCACCCAAGGTAGAAGGAGGGGGTGGAGAAGTTTCTTCTGTATGCATCAATCAGGGTTCTCTATCAGGATCGCTAAAGCCTCGGCAATGCAAAGTATACTATGCGAGCTAACCGACCGTTTTCTGCAGGCTTCTTTTCACTTTGTAGATGACTCTGAATGAATTCTCCTTACACATATTGAGTGACCAGTGTTGACTTTATAATGTTCAATTATAGCACCGTTTATTGATCCACTGTTACCTTTTCGTAGCCAAGTGGGATAATGTTCTTTGACTCTTTCAGATAAAACACGTATCGTTTTACATTCAAACAGCTGTCAACTGAAAGTATTTATTTTCAAAAACAAACTAACAATAGAAGTTAATTGGTCAGTGGATTTTGACTAGCAGTGGAATCCAGGATTCGCATTTCGTCCTATTTGGGGCTCGCCAGTTGGATGTACCTGCATTCCCCAGTGAGTGGTGATGTTCCCATAGAGGCTCGAACCCAGTTACCATAGTTTCAAACGCCAAGGCCTTATCCACTAGACCAGTTGGGCCACGGGAGCCAGCCACCTCTTGTGCAATGGGTCATATTAATTACTTAGTTCAGTTTTAGACTTTCCCGTCCATTGATTGGACCGAAGTGCTCGCTCTAAAGTTGACATGTCGGCTTCTTGTGCGCATGCTTCGGCGATGTTTGGGCATGTAATTAGAATTTAATTGGTGGATGGCGAGTCCCAAATAGGACGAAATGCGAGATCGAGCACTTCGGTCCAATCAATCGACGGGAAAATCTGAAACTGAATTAAACAAATTAACAATAGGCTATCACAATTAATGTAGCAAGTTTTAATGTATTCATATTGCTTCATTGGAACTCTTCATATTGAGTTATATATAAGGTGATCAAATCTCTTAAAATATATCGCAATTAATATATTATGACTAAGTAAGTCATATAGGTTTTTCTAAGTAGCTGGAATCAGCCATCTGTTTGTAATGACTAGAAAGTTACCGAATTTTCCAAATCACTCGCCTTCACCTGCTATGCCGTACTCAGATACCCATTTTCATACACACCACTTCGAAGAAGGTTAGGAAAACTGCCAAGTCATTTGTAGTTCTGTCACATCATCTACAGAAATATTATTATTATTATAGAGGAACATAGGACTACACGTCTGCCCTCATGCTTTCATCTCCTCATCTCACATCAACTCCTCCATGTCACCCCACCCGAGCACTGACGACCAACTCGCCGCTTACCATTCGGGTTCCACTCGAGCTATGACACGGTGTCTGTTGTCACTCACTTGATGGTTTGTTTTCTGAGAATATGGCCAATCCATCTCCTCCATTTCTTCCTGCATATTTGTTGCACAGTTGGTTCCTACTGGGTTGGTTCGCTCATTGCCAGAGATCCCTCCCGGTTGGTGATCTTTTGTGGCCAGCCATCTGATCTTGAGCGGAGTATTGAGCGAAGACAGCTGCTGATGAAAGTCTGTAGCTCATTCGTAGTGGCCTTCGTGACATGGCGTGGCGCCTAGCCTCTGATCCATATAGTAAGTAGCAATAACTTCACATTGGAGTTGAAAATCCGGATCTTATTTCTCCTGCTGAGACCTATTGTTCTCCTAGACACAGACTTGAGAGAAATGAAAGCTTGTCTTGCTTTCCCGATCTTCGCTGTTTTGATATCCTCATGAGTTCCGTCCGCCTGCAGTTGAGACGATGCTTCCCAGGTGGGTCGATAGATAGGTGAAGGAGGTTACTTCATTCAGATTTCTCCCATGTAACTAATTCAGTACGCTAGTAACCAAAACACAATCAGACATACAATATATAGGTCTGAAACTGATCGTTAATAGGAACTGAGTAGGGTAGGCTAACAACTTGAGAATCACTATGATCAAATTACCTAACTATCACTACCTTCAATGATAGGAGAAATAACTTCAAATCCAAATGATTAGATATTACTAATCAGTCCAAAGTACAATCGATTACGTATAAAGAACATTAGAGATCCATACCTGAGTTCAAAACAAAAATATATAATGAATACACACATTGTTATTTTGATCTCCTGTGAACGATAATGATCGATTAAAAATGTTAAAGATCAAAAGTTAACCACTGAAACAAGAATAACACAAACTTGAGATAATTATTCAGCTAAATGAAATGAAAAAAATATGTTTAAGAATTTTAAATTAATCAGAAGAGCTCTTGGAACAAACTAAAGACCTTCATCAACAACTGTCTTCGCTCAATACTCCGCTCAGTATAAAATGGCCGGCCAGAAAACATCGGCAACGAACGAACTAACCCAACAAGAACCAACTGTGCAACAAATATACAGGAAGAAATGGAGGAGAGGGATTGGAGGTCATACTCTGAGAAAACAAACCTTTAACTGAGTGACAGCACGCGTCAGGTCATCGCTGGAGTGGAACCCGAATGGGAAGTGGCAAGTCAGTTGCTCGTGAGTGTGAGGTTGGAGTGACAAAGAGGAGGTCACGTGAAGAGGAGATGAAAGCATGAGGGCAGACGTGTAGCCAGGTGGAAACGTTGTCAGAGAACCGAACTCAATGGAGACGAGCGGCTGAAGCTCTATGTTCCTCTAGGAATTAAAGGAAACAATAATAATAATATAATAATTCAATCGGATAACAAACCTCAATACTACAATATATAATGTCTAACCATAAAAGCCTGAATATTATCTATTAAGCATATTATCAATGACAAATTCACCTTATCATAAATTAGCTTAGTGGTAATATGCATGAATGCTTTCCGGAAATATGCATTGTTTTCAGTTTCTCCTAGGGATGAATTCATACGGAAACAAATGTAGCTTAGTGCTTTAGAAGGAAGCATTTAATGAACTGTGAATAGATTGCTGATATAACTAATTTATCGCCAGTTATCAGAAATCTAACTAAAGAGAACACTTTTAAGTCGGAAACATTTATTTTCCGATACGAAGTTGAAACAAGCAACAAAGGTTAATAAAGCTTGATTTAATGAATTCATCAAATTTCGGTAGAACTCATCTTCAGCTGAATGCTCTACATAAAGGGATATATATATACACATACCCTTGGAAATATAAGATTGATAAGCCAATAAACTACATTGAATTAATAAAGATTTTTTTCCATTCCCCAATGAATGAAAAACAAAACAATATTGTTGTTATTACTGACGTTTCGCTGTCTGATGCTAATAGCTATATCAAAGTATTATTAAACCAGAATTTACAAAGTCTCTGCATATATATAACAAAGAGTCAAGAGGTGAGCACTCGATCCAGTGGTCCATAAATTCATGAATGTCATGAATTGTTAGAAGTCAGAATTCGTGGGCTGGCCATTGGATCGTGTCCCAGTGGCTTCATGGACTACGAGCTCGCTAGCCTTGTAACCAGAAGGTCGTGGGTGTAAACCATATCGCTGGGTGCCCACTGCTGAAAAGTTCCAAACTAGGACGGGTGAAACAGCTGTCCAGTACTCCCAGTTGGTTTTCCAGTGGTTCTCTAGCTGGTGTCAGCTCATGATGAAATCCTCCAACCAGTCAAATCTCTATCTGTTGATTTTGTGTTCAGTAGATTGCATCTCTTGGTTGTTGTCTAAAGACAAACGAATCCTTCATTATATTAACAACAAAAAGGCTTTATTTCAGGCAGTATGTGAACACATAGTACAGAACATTTTAGCGTTAAAAAATATTTCGTCTTCGTAGAGGATTTACATGTAAAGGAATAACTGACGTATGTCATATGATATAGTGTTGTTGCATACAAAGAGAGAACCATTTCTGCATTTCTTTCAAGAACTGTTCGGCACTTTGTTCGAAGCTAATTAAAAATGCACGCAATTTCATTCCGTGATCATCTGATATAATTGTATGATTAAAACAATAATAAACTCTGAAGAGCTTAGGCATTTTAATGCATGGAAATTCTGAAATCCGTTTAATTTAAGCAGGCTACCGTTACTAAACTTACAGTAGTTATTACAGTAGTGGTTCTATTCCAGTGTATTGTGAATCAAAACATTCAGGAATGACCACAAGAAAATTTAGAAGCTAATTAATAAACTCTACTGAAGATAAGATCGATACAGTCATCTAAGATCTTAACAATCAGGTGTGTACGTACTTCTTACTACTTAAAAGGTTGTAAGTAGTTTGTAAAGTTTTCAAAGGAATTTAAACGGCAATGCTATTTATATATGTCCAAACCAAGTTCACTTTTACCAGTTTGAAAAGCTTTGGACATTGGGTATATGATATTCATTATAATAAAGGTCTTTATTTTGTATTTCCCAATGAATGAAAAACAAAGCGCTACTGTCGGTTTTACTGACGTTTCGCTATTTAATGCTGCTGTTAATAGCTTTATCAAAGTATTATTAAACCAGAATTTACAAAATCTCAGCGTATATTATATAGCAACTAAATCATCGTTTATCAGCATAGAGTAATTTTTATGCTGTTGTCAAGTCGACCAGTTGGTAAAGATGACAAAACCAAGTGTAGATTGTTGGATTTCATAAGCGTATAAAATTATAAAAGCAGCGTGTCTTTACATAATGAAATTGTTTATCACATTTGTGTTGACTGTGTCATTTCATGTGCTGTTGTAACCAGGTCAGATTCTGTTTTAGTCCATCATTCCTATTCAGACAATTCGGATTCCATTTGATGTGAAGTGCTTCTGATGAAGTGAGATGTTCTTTGTGATTTCTGACCTTTTTCTGGATGATTTCAATATTGTCAAAGTCAATTTTGTGAACTAATTCGACAGCGTGTAGACCACCACCTACGACTGATGACTTTTCAAGCCTTTGTAGTTCAGCTGGATTTTTCAGTGGCAGAACAGATGTGGCTTTATGGTGTTCATCTCTTCTGATTTTGATTTCTCACTAGCGATGTTTTTCCAATGTATATCGCATCACATTCCAAGCAAGCATTTTATTTTGTAGACACAATTAGATTGAGAATCCTTAAGGATTTGGTCTTTTCCGTGGATAAAGTTGCCTTTCAGTGTGTCTGATGTTTTGAAGAAAACTCTGATGTCCAGCTTATTGAGTACTCTTCTGATATCGTCTGACATCTTCGCTCTATGTGGAATGAGGTCCATGTTTTCGGAATTCGTTTTCGACCATACATTGAATTAATCATGCAAAACCACACGTGTGAATGTTTTTCTAGTCATAGTCATAAAGATAAGGGGATGGGAGTATAAGAGATTAAAATTAAGATAAAATGCATTAAGCTGCGATTACATCACTTGAATAAACAATTAGTTATTAGAGAAAGAAATTAAATATATCAAAAATTGCGAACTGCATAATATTAATAGTTAATAATAATAATAATAATAAAAGTTAATAAGTAAAACATATTATCATAGTACAGTCAGAATGACGACCAATTCCTTTTGTACACAGAAAACTCGAATTGCACAAAGCTGCACAATTGCAAGCATCTTCCTGTTTGTTTGTCTGCTGACAACAGGGACTGACCTGAAAACATCTATATCCTGTCCGTAGTCCACAACATGCTTTCTTACTGAACTTTTTGGCACCTTGCATTCAGCTGTTTCCAACCACTTTGGCAAATGCTCCATCATGCGAATAGACGATCGCCCTTCTGTACGAGCTATGTATTCACTTCCACAAACACACTTAAACTGATATACACAGTTTGTAGTGTCAAGAACTGGTGACCAATTTTTCCCAGATTGTTGAAGCACTCACTTGGTGGTGTTAGGGAAGACATGTTTTGCAGCATAAAACCTTCCTCTGATAGCTTTATCGAATCTTCGCTTGACTACCTCTTGTACATAATCAACTTTGAATGGCAAGTTGATATATATATATATCTTCGGAACTGTTTGAATGGTTTTGCAGGGGCTCATTTCTTTACAGTATTTATTAATGAACTTCTCAGGATATCCATTCTTAGATAAAATATCCTTCACAGCTTTTATTTCATGTCGAAGAAATTTTTCGTGCTCTATTGAACAGATTTCTGACCAAGTTCTTCTTATATTGGATTGGAACAAGACCTTTGAAATGTAAGTATTGTCTTGTCCATAAAGACTTCTAAATATAGATCTTCCGAGTGTGTCATCAGTCCTTTTCATTAGAGAAATGTCTAGGAATTTAATAGTACTATTTTCCTCGTGTTGCATTGTGAATGTGAGATGCGGATGGCCTGCGATGAATTTTATAGACATGTCTTCAGCTTTTAATCTACTTTCACAGATAGTAAAAGTATCACCAACATATCTTAGGTATACGTCCGTTTATTGTATATGTGTCGTTTTGCATGTGTAATTCAATGTAGTTTATTTGCATATCAGTCTTATATCTTCCAACGTATTTCCAAAGGTAAATATATCCCTGCATGTAGAGAAGTGAGCAGCTGAACAGTCCTGCTGAAATTTGATGAATTCATTAAATCCTGCTTTATGTACTTTTGTTACTTTTAAATCCTTTCTGGAAACCATATCTTTGTTCATGGGTCCTCCATCATACGGTGTTTAGTCTCTGTTATATCTACTTCTCTCCCTTTTCTGCGTGCCCAACTATTTGTTTCTGTTTTCCCTAATACACTGTCTTGTCTATGATATTTCTTTATTCACTCATCGGACAAACGTCGAACTTAATCAGAATACTCTACAGTTATTAATTTGGACTCACTTTACAAAGCCAGAACTTCTTAGTTTTAAACTGTCACCAAGATCCTTTTCCAAATAAAAATATCCATTCTGTATGAGTGTAGAAATCTCCCATAGGGATATATAAGATAAGGTGGAGTTTTTCGAAGAGTTTCCGGCTACATTTTCTGTCCACAGCAGAATCCTTTGCCATATACAAGGAAAGCACTGGACTGTGTACACAGAAGCAGTTTGCCGATCCTTTCTATAACGGTAGCATTAAACCTTTCTTTTAACTTGTACAATAATCTAGTATGTAGTCCATAGTAGTAGTTCCTACTTTGGTTCCTCTTTCCTTATACAAATCCTTGGTCTCTTAAACTTCTGAATAATATTCCTATTTCCAAGTATTTACAGTATTAATAAGCACCATATCTGAGAGTCAGTCATAAATTATTGTTTTAGATTGTATAAGACCACTACGCAACTAAGTCTCATAATTTATTTGTAGCTTTTCCTGATGTGTAATTTTATGTTGTTTTTTTTTCACTAACTGATGTTACAAACTGACCTTTACAGCCATTTCTATGGTGTTTTGACGAAAAGAATATTCTTAACTGACCTACGTCTTTTTCAACTTGTAGTAATAATAATCTGTACTATTTCTAACATAAATCTCATGCTTTTTCCAAGCTCTACACAAATCTATTTGATTTGATAAAAATTTGCGCTCAAATGTATATTACACACCTGGTTTGCATAGGAGACACGATTTTTGTATCTTTTTTGTTTTTGCTCTGTTTTACTCTATACAGTAACCAAGTATGAAGAGTGCTCCTTCAAGGAGTTCAACTAATACTTCTGAATGAATTACTACTAATTTATGACTAACTCTGATCGATATCTGACTGTTATTTGATTAAATTTAGAGCAGAGTAATGATAATTAAGTTGATTATTTAAGCTTGTTAGATAGCCTACTTAATTGAAACTAAAGTAGTTTAGTAAGTGTAAGAATAAATTTCGTCTTCTTGAAGATAAATTCTAATGATAAATTGGTAAATTTAAAACAACATATTTAAGCGAACAATACTGTGTTTTCAATTAGATCTCATCAGGCCCAATTAACTCTGATATACATAACTTTACAAATAAAAATTCAAATATAAATCATCAGTCACGGTGTTTTGTCAATAAGATAATAAGATTGTGCATATAAGTTGTGCATTTAGTCATAATAATAGTAATATTAATAATAGTAGTTCTAACAATAACAAGGATGAGAAAGTGAGGCGATCTGTGATAGCAAGAATAACAATGTTCAACTGCGAAGATATGCTGATAACTCGCTGAGAAGATCCATATACAAAAAGCCCACATGAAACGGACAGTTTATCAACTTTTACGTTTGTTTTCTTCTAAACAGAAAGAGAAACCTTATATACTCTCTTTCCTCAAGCATCCGGAAAATGTGTGCCAAGGAATCAGTTGACAAGGAATTGCAGAATATCCAAGGAACCTTGATGGGAAATAGTTCCCTACCCAGATTCATAAACAGGAATCTAAAACCAGAAAAGGCGTCTGAAAAGTCGCCCCAAAAAGGATGCTGGTGCTTAATCTCGTAGTTGATAATGAAGTAGAAATTCTACGTAAACGGCTTACGAATTCTCTCAGTAAAACATACTTCGCCACCAGTCTACGAGTAAAATTTTCATGGAACATCGGCAGGCTGTCGCAGGTGCGCGTAGATCTTCTATCCGATTTTCAGAGCATATTCCAAGAAAATTATGCTTAAAAGGAAGCAGATATTTACAAAGTTCAGTTGTAGATACAGGTCATTTTGTCGAGATTTCCAAATCATTCAAAATATTAAACATACAAAGGACAGCGAATTTACCATGGTTTGCTGAAGCGATTGCAATCAAACGTCTCAGACCACACTTACGCACACAGAAAGAGAGTGTAGTCAATCTCCCACTGCCTTGGTAACCGTATCACTTTCATTACACTGATTGGTCATACACGTGAGTGAGCTCAGCTCACTGAGCAAGTTCTCAATTTGATGAACTTTAACCTTCTTGACTTGCTATGTAAACGTACAAGCTAACAGTGTTTATCAGATTTTTCTGTCCTCTCTCACCCCCCTTTTTTCTTTCATAGCTTGATAGCATATATAAATTGATGGTGACTTAAACTAAAAATAATTGTAATACTTATATTCTGGATGCGTTCACCTGATAATGTTTTCTCTATTACCTTTCAAACATTGAAGTATGAAATGTTATTATTTACAACCATTGTAATTTCAGGTAGTTTGCAGTTAGGTGATGAGAACCTGTGAAATAGAATGGTGATATCAATTTACATTGCAAATCTGGTCTTTCTTTCTCTATCGAAATTTATCAAGGGATCCAAATGTATGAAAAAACTTGTAAATATCTCAAAGTAGCCCCTTTATTTGGTTCATATACTCCCTCTCGTCAAAGAAAAAATTTATTTGGACATGTTTTAACTATTTTTCAATTAACCAGTCTAATAACAGCATACAAGCATTGGGTGTATGGGATTTCGTTTGATGTCAAGGTTAATTTGGTCAAGAAATATTCAGAATCACAGAGGTCTGCACGATTGCTAAGCAGTCAACACTAAAGACCCAGTTAGGGATGAGGCTAAAGTCATTAACTAACGAGATTAGGAATTTGCAAACCAAATACCAGTTAAAATTTAACTGGTGGATGGTGACTAGCAGTGAAATAATCCAGGATAACGCGTATTTCGTCCTATTTGGGACTCGTCAACTAGCTGGATGTACCTGCATTCCCCACTCAGTGAGTGATGATTTTCCCGCCACCGAGGCTCTAAACCCAGTGCCCACAGTTTCAAACACCAAAGCGTTATCCACTAGACCACTTGATCCACGACAGCCAGCCACCTCTTGTGCAACGGGTCATATTCCGGTTATTTCCAATACCTGGTCACATGCGATATACTGCTACCTCCATGCAGTCTGATCATTAAGCAACTGTCCTCAGACACAAACTGAGACTGATATTGTCAAAGCCGCCTGCTAGAACTTCAACAAATCGATCAATAGTGAGTTGTCTTTCACGTCGACTAACTTCTCTCTTCTTAGACAAACACCACTCCCTAGTGTACACAGGCCATCATCATCGAACAAAGCATGGAATGGCAATCAAACCTCTACCTCAACTTTATAGACTTTGAGAAGGCCTTCGACAACGTCGACCGCGAAGTAATTTGGAAACTACTCAAGTACTACGGCGTACGCCAAATATTCATCAACCTTATTCAACAGCTGTACGACAACGGCACATGTCAAGTGATCCACAACCGAAAACTCAGCGAGGTGTTTGGAGTAAACACAGGAGTCAGGCAAGGGTGCTTATTATCACCAATGATATTCCTAGTTGTTGTGGACTGGATTATGCGTCAGACAGTGTGAAACGAGAAGACAGGGATATCCTGGACCGATGTGAAGGACCTAGAAGACCTGGATTTCGCGCGTGGATGATTTATGTTTGATGTCACACACAATATCGAAAACTTACAAGAGAAAACCGATAAACTGGTCGAAGAAGCAGCAAAGGCAGGACTCCAGGTGAACATAGACAAGACGGAAGTTATGTAAATAACCAACCAACACCAACAACTGCAGCAACATCCAAAGCCAATCACCATCAACGGGAGGGATTTGAAAGAGGTTACTTCATTCACTTATCTAGGGAGCATTGTCTCAACTACACGAGGAACGGACGAGGATGTCAAATCGAGAATCGGGAAGGCGAGAAACACATTCATCCACCTGAAACCAATCTGGAAATCTTCGTCACTCAGCCTGCATCAACAACAAAGTTCGGATTTTCAATACAAACGTCAAGTCAGTCACTTCTTCTATACGGATCAGAAACTTGGCCAGTGTGTAACAAAGAATATTTCCAACAGCCTGTTGCAGACCTTTATCAACAACTGTCTTCGTTCTATACTTAAGATCAGATGGCTGGAAAGAATCACCAACAAGAAACTATGGGAACGAACAAAACAAGAACCAATCACCCAACAAATATGCAGGATGGATTGGACAGTCGCTGAGGAGGCCGTTGGGTGACATCGCGCATCAGGCCATAGCTCGAGTGGAACCCGAAAGAGAAGTGACGAGTGGGATCTCCAAGGGTGACATAGAGGAGATCGTGTGAAGAGGAGTTGAAACAGTATGGAATAACATGGGTGCAGGTGAAAAGGAAAACAGCAGAAGACAGAAGCAAGTGGAGATGTGCAGCTGAAGCCCTATGTTCCACTAAGAACCCAAAGGAACAATAATCATAATAATAGTGTACATAGACCTATAGTCACACTGAATGAATCGATTTAAAACTAAATGAAAGATTGGAACATTCTAACTCAGCAACATTTCACATAACAATAATGACGATGGTGTCTCTATGGTGTTCTACAAACTTATTTAGCTGGATAGCGTGTGTCTGTGTGTGTTTCAAGAATGTTCACTCTGTGAGTAAATTAAATCTGAATTGGAACACGTTTATACAAAAACCTAATTAGATTGCTATTCTAATTTAATGTTTCACTTGTTCAACTAATGTGATATTTGCATTTGTGATAAACAGTATTAAGGGTCAAGCTTATGAAACAGAATATTGTAGGTCGTTTAGACGATAATAATAGTAGCATATATATATATATATATATGAGTATAATGGTTTCAGTATATTTTACACAAAAGCGTTCATTCTATGCATACTTTCAACTTATGTTTACTAAATGAGAATAAATACCTAAGAATTAGATTTTAGAAATATTAAAGTTTTCTTTACTTTGTTTACCACAAGTGTAAGAAAGTTCTGTCTCTTTCATTTAAACAAAATTCTTTTATTTTGGAATTCTTTTTTAATGATGAGATCTGCTTGCCAAATTTTTCAATAAATCAATGAGTTGGAGGATTTCATAATGAGCTGACATCAGTTAGACAACTATTGGAAAATCAGCTGGGAGCACTGGACAGCCGACTGTTTCCTCCCCCCCTTCGGTTTGGGACTCTTCATCAGTACACACCCACTGACAAGGTTGGAACCCAGGACCTCCTGGTTACAAGGCTAGTCAGCTCGCGGATCATTAAGCCACTCACTAGGATCTGCCCAATCCAATGGCCAGTCCATGAATTCCAACTTCTACCAATTCACAGCATAGCGCGAATACTTCACAATGTCTTCTTCGATGAGTTACTGCCTCACCTCCAACCTGCTGCAGCCTATTGGTCACGGCTTCCCACTAGAACCCCAGGTTAATTGCGCGTGAATAGGGCTAGTCGCTAGTGAGCATTAGGTCAATTTTTCAAGGATTTAGAAAATAGAAAGATTGAGCGGAGAAATATTTATAAAAAATTATATTTGTAACGAAACGTTGGAATTACTCATTTCAATCTCGCTGAGACTTTACAAATATAATTTTTTACAAATGTCTACTTCTCACTCGGCGCCCAAATATTTTAGAACTATTTTGTCAAATCTTGACGACAGTTCATTGGAGAAATATTTACTTTTCAATTAGATCCTCATCTCTGGCTCTACTCTAATACATAAAGCATTTTTATTACAATACACAACAATTTACCAATCAAGTGGCGATATGTTTGTTGGCTGGGTTCGAGCCTCGGTGGGAACGTCATCACTCACTGTGGAATGCAGGTACATCCAGCTAGTTGACGAGTCTCAAATAGGACGAAGTGCGCGTTATCCTGGATTCCACTGCTAGTCACCATCCCCCCCCCCCCCAATCAACTTAAAATTACATGCCCAGACATCGTCGTAGCATGTGCACAAGAAGCCGACATGTCAACCTGAGACCGAGAACTTCGGTCCAATCAGTCGACGGGAAAATCTAAAATTCAATTAAATAGTTACTCTAATTTGCATAGATTTATACATAAAAATGTAAACCAATGACGGTGAGTTTGTGGATCAAATAATAATAATATACGAGGTAGATGTTTTGAACTTCAGTAATAACGATTATTATGATGATAACAAAATAATGATAATAAGGCTTACGCAGGTGGCGACAATAACAAAGGTAGTAACATATGTATATGTAGACAATTCAATAAATAAATTAGATCAAATCTTAAAAGGTACGTAATACTGAAGGTGAAGTGGACAAATAATCAGAGTTTAAATAAATATCATAAAAGTACGAAGGAAATGGAAAATAAGAAAGGGTGGTAAGATTTTAATTAGACTTTACCCAGACCAAGGTAGAGACAAAGGTAGAACCAACTTCTTTTGTAGGCAAACACTAGGATTGTTCTCTCGAATTAATTCCCATAGCCTCGGCTGTCTGTAAAAGGAGGGTTCAAAAGGCTCGATATAATGCGATAGATAACTTTGAAGGCACTACTTCTGTCCACTTGGTGACCACTATCAATCAAATGAGTCAAAATAGAACTTCTCATAGATTGTATTTGGCCTTTTTTGCCAAACCATGAAGGAAGATGCTCATTAATACGTTAGTTAAGCTGTCTAGTTGTTCACCCTATATAGCTTTCTCCACAAGAGCAGCTAAATTTGTAGATACACATGGAAGCGGCACACCTAGCTAGGTAGCTTGTCTTTCGCTTGAGCAATCATAATTGGTTGGCAGCTGGAAAATGACAAACAAAGGGTGGCGGCAGTAGAAGTCCGTTTTATTGCTTTCGATAATCTCAGATGTAAGACTTCACTAGCCACGTCCCCATTAAATTGCAATCTCATGAACAGTTGTTTTTAATTTTAACTGTTGTAAGTTTCTCTTGATTGTACCTGGTCTTCATGTGTCTCCTTACAAATCTACTAGGATAACCCATTTGGATCGAGTCTTCGCATACAAAAGAAGTTGGTTCTGTCTTTGTCTCCCCATCGGTCTAGGTAAAGTCTAATTAAAAAACACTCTCCCACCCATTCTTATTGTCTACTTCCTTCGTACTTTCTTGATATTTATTTAAACTCTGACTGTCTGTCCACTTCACCTTTAGTATTACGTAACTTTTAAGATTTAACATAATTAATTAATTGAATTGTCTACATATACACATACTACTACTTTTGTTATTCTTATCACATAAAGAATCACATCTTATCACATCATAAAGAAACATATGAAAATATCGGAGAAAAAACCGGAGACTCTGACTGCACGTAAGAAACCTCTATTTATTAAGTTACAATTTAATGGTGACTTATCAAGTGAGATTCTATTCCAAAGACTTGCAAGGAGTATACGAAGAACATTTTATGCAGCACACCTAGCCGACGAATGATTGGGACGCAAACGAAGGATAAGCTTGATAGTTTTGCCACATCTATGTGCATTTATCAATTCAACTGCACCTGCGGTGACAGTTATATTGGGCGTACTACTAGACAGCTTAGCCAACGTGTTAGTGAACATCTCCCATCGTGGTTTGGCAAAGGACAGACTAAAACAGTTCGTAGCTCAATTTTGTCACACTTAATTGATAGTGGTCATGTAATCGAGAAAACGAGAGCCTTCAAAGTGATTCATCGTATCCCACCAAATCTTTCCAATAGACTTCGTATTCGTCTACTACACACAGCTGAGGCGATAGGCATTCGAACGATTAAACCTAAACTATGTATTCAAAAATAGTTCGTACAGCCATTATCCCTCCCTTGGCCTATTAAGACATAACCAACTAATCACTTCTACACCACCCTTTGTTTATATTTTCAACCCCTTTCTTATCATCCCTTAATCTTATCTTCATTATAAACGTGTTTCATTTCCTTCCCTTACAATCTAACATTACTTAATCGGTTCATTTGTTTTTACTAGCCTTTATCGACTACTTCCACCTGAACAGTTGTTTGTTTAATCATGCTGTTTTTTCATTATTCGTGTTATCACAGATTGCCTCACTTTTTCATCCTTATTATTGATAAGACCATTTCTATTATTACTATAATTATTATTATCATTACTACTATTATGACCAATTACACAATTTATATTCACCATCGTATTATCCTATAGACAAAACACCATGATTGGTTTATATTTGAACTTTTATTTGTAAACTTATATGTATTAGAGTTAAGCCTGATGAGATATAATTGAAAACAATATTGTTCGCTTAAATGTGTTGTTCTAAATTCTTATCACCACCTGCATAAACCTTATTATCGTTATTCTGTTATCATTATGATCATCGTTATTAACGACGTTCAAAACATTTACCACATTACTATTATTATTATTATTATTATTATTATTATTATTATTATTATTTGATCCATATAATCACCGTCAGTGGTTAAAATTCTCTTATGCTATTAGATCAGTGGTCAGCTGAAAGCCTCTTTTCCCCCATAAAACTAGAAACGACGATTACAGCACAGACACATGATTACTACGGCTTTCGATGATTAGACAATCGAATATCCACATCAAAATTAAAGAAAACTGCGTTCAAAACAAACAACTTAACCAAATCACACATTATATATATATATACATGAAGAAATGCGCAAAATGTATTGCATAAATTCAGCATCACATGTCTGACATGAACTCTACAATGGTATTAAACTGCTAAAAGTAAAAAAAAAAAACAAAATTTGCTTTTTATTTCAACAGTCATCGACAATATCGACATATTTCAATTTTATGACACACACAATTCTGAATCATAATCTCATGTTTTCTTCATCAGTCACATTCATCTTACCTAAGGTCAAACTGACTAGCAATTATCAATTCGTGAATTATTTTGACAAAAAAAATGAAGATAAATTGTTGAAAATGCTTTATAAAATTCGTGACAAAATGACAATTTTTTTCTCATGCTAATCACTTTGATTCTAAATACAGTGAAAAGATTGCTTACAGGATTTCATCATGAGCTGACATCGCTTAGAGAGAATACCAATGAAATGCTGGTCTCTAGTGACAGGCCCTATTCAGGTAGGTAGTTAACTGGGTTTCTAGTGGGAAGTCGTGACCAGCAGGGTGCAACAGGTCGCGTGCGAGAACAAATACTCTCCGAAGACAGTGGCTAGCAGTCGCGCTATGTTGTGAGTTCGCAGAAGTTGGAATTCACTGATTGGACATTGGGTCGGGCAGGTCCCAGTGGCTTATTGGTCTATGAGCTCGCTAGGCTTGTAACCAGAAGGTCCTGGGTTCGAACCCTGTCGGTAGGTGCGTACTGATGAAGGGGGAAACAGCTGCCCAGTACTCACAGCTGCTTTCCAATGTTTCTATAACCAATGTCAGCTCGTGATTAAATCCTGTAACCAATCAATCAAATCACTATAAACCAATACTTGAATAACAATGAAAAGATATTAGATACTTTCTACTAAAAAATATACTGAAATTAAAACCGATTTCCGCCTATTTAAAATCACCTGTTTGGAGAGAAAGCCTAAGCTGAGCAGAATATTCTAATTTTCAAGAGTTAGTTAGCAGGGATATGATTTGTTTCAAGTTTGGTTACGGATTGACTAATATCAGTTAGAGAGGACCAGTGAAAACCAGCAGGAGGTACTAGACAGCTATTTCGTCCCAAATTGGGACTTTTCAGTAGTACGCGCCCACAGTACTTCGAAGGCGAGATATCCCGGTTACAAGGTGAGGCCGCAGACCATTCAACCACTGGGAGTTGATTCAGTGGCCAGTCCATGAATTCTGACTTCAGCCAATTCGCAATATATACAGTGTGATCACAATTTAATGTCGTAGGCGAATAATTGCTCTTTTACTCGACTTGAAGGACCCTGCTGGTTATGGCCAGTGGTTAGTGATTGGCTAAATGGTCTACGAGCTCAACTAATAACCAGAAGGTTCTGGATTCGAATTTTGGGTAGATGAGTACCTCTGAAGAGTCCCGAACTTGCACGAAACAGCTTTCCAGCACTCTCTAGTTTACAGTGTTTGCCTAACTGATGTCGACTAGTGATCACATCCGTATACAATCAAATCTCTGTAAACTAACAATTGATAATATGATTATTGTCAGAAATGTGTACAGAAACTACACTAATATATAAGAGATATGAGTGATTTCTGAAAAAAGCAGTAAAGCTAATAAAGATAATACTTGTTTTCCGAAATACACACGCCTGATTCAGTCAGCGTAAAGTATCCACTACATCACAGAACTGGTGAGAAAGGATAGATAGACAGATGTTGAAAGATGACTTAGAAAAATATTTATGTGAATACAAATCATTAAATCAAATTCATGATTTGCAAACTGGTTAGCAGTTTGCAATCGACACAGTTCGAATTGTGAAATCTCACCAGAGTAGTTTCCTTTAGAAACCAAGTTATTCAGATCACAATAGCGGATCTGCTTCACACCATAGATGGTAATCAACGCAGCTAGCAGATTTGCACAAAACTGTACATACTACTGACTGATTGAGATGAGTAGTAGTAGTTGTATACCACTCATCACATCAACCAGTGGTGTTTGCTAGCACGCGAACTCTGCAGACTGCAAACTGCCAACCAATTTGCAAATCATAAATTTGACTTATGGTATGACCAGTTCCACCAAGTACCTAGTCATAAATCAGGTGGATTGAAGTGATTCGGTCCTTTGAGCTGGGTCAAACCAGGCATACCGCTGATAAGGCTGACCCCAAATGAGAGAAACGGCCGTCCGGTGTTTAAATCACCTCGATCTGGTTAGCTGACAAGCACTACTGGTTGATAATGAGTGGTGAGCAACTACTGATCCAGTTAATCAGTGGTATATAAATTTTTAGGCAAATAATTAGGGCTGTAAGAGAAAATGATTCATAATATAATTGAATTCAGCAACTTCCAGACTACCAAGTCATTACTTCATCGACTGGGCTAAGAAAACACAAATCTAATACTTTTTCAAAGAATCAGAAATAGTATTAATGTTAAAGAAACAAAGCACTGCCAGTAACAGTCAAACTTTAACTTCGTTCACTCTCTAGTCACAAAACCTAATTCAGGCCATGTCAAGTAGTATGTATATACACGTCTTAGAATGCATAAAGGTGCATTCGCTTAGCTGACTTAATTACAATTAGCAATCCATACTACCACATTTAAGGAGCTGAAGTAGATAAAACACAAAGTAGTGCTTAGTTCCTGATAGTTTGGGGACACAATACGATAATTTCTAATAATAATAATAATAATTTGCTTTATTCCAAAACAGTACTTGTGATGCAGAATGGAATTCTCAGCATCTTTACTACAGTATTGCATCCAGTTTGTACATTATCAATAAACAGAATTCTACATAGATTAAGGAAATCTCAGTTCATTATGACAACAACATATTAGCATGTCGGTAGCAAAGTTAAAGCTGAACAGTGTTTGAAGGTGTTAGAAAAGTAAGTGCTGTCATATTTACTGGCGTAAGCGAGAGAAAGAAACAAAGCAGCACAAAACGCGAAAAAAAGAGAAAGAATAGGAAAAGAAAGAAAGAAAATGTTGTACCTATTGATGATATGAGTTGGGAAGACGAGATCCAGTTGTACTACTGACTATTTAATGAATTATAGGTGTCAAGCCTAATGCTTTCTTTATCACACAAAACACGAGCTAAGTAGGGTATGGTTGAATTTTTGTACTTGCTGGTGAGAGCATATAGTTTTCTATATAGGCTTCTGGTTTTGCCTGATGAGATGCAAGGGGAGAGTTGTGAGTGAAGAGGGTGGTGTGAGTTAGATAAAATGGATTTAGCCCACTTTTCATATGAGTCCATGTGCCTGTCGACCAGAATAATAACAAGCTGGTTAAGTGGCACACTGCTTACCCTGCTGACAACCTTTAACATCCTGCGTAATAAGGTATATAATTTCTTCAGTAGCCCGGGAAAAACTAAGGGGGAACAACAGAGAATAATAGGTAGAATGCGAGAGTTAACGAATTGTAGGAGTAAGGGTTGGGTTATACCAGAATGTTTTAACTTCTTGATGTAGAAGGTAAGACGGAATATTTTCTTGGAAATCGCCAAGATATGAGACGACCAGGCGAGATCAGCAGATAGATTGACGCCTAGGTATTTAATTTCCGACTTGGTTTCTATTTCAGTGCCATCTATGTTGCACACCTCGTGATAGCTAACCAGTTTGTTTAGGTTAGATTTATGCCTAAAGGTGAAATTGACTGTTTGGCATTTGGAGGGGTTTAAGGTGAGACCGTTTTCCTTGGATCACTGGCTGATTTCTGATAGAAAGCCATTTAGTTTAGAGCAGTCACTTTAACATTTGACAGGCAAAGATATAGTCAGGTCGTATCTTCCATAATAATAGGAACTCATACCTATAAAATTAGATAAATTTTCTTAAATAACGATAGAAATATAAGCGGCACTTACACCGCCATCCAGATTTTGTGATAGTAAAATCTAATTTCATTACTTTTACTCTATCTAGCATCCTAGGTGTTAGTTTTCATGTATACGAAGAACCTAAGTACTTAGTTTTTGAATAAAAATAAGAATATATTCCCAAAAGTCGAAAGATCAGGATTTAGATCCTACATTCTACCAAAGAGGTACGCTGATTAACTTGAACATACAGTTTTCAGCTAGAGTCCCACGCAGATTCATAGAAAGCTACCAAAATTGATAACAATGCTTTAAGTCAGCGGCTGTGAAGGCAGAAGTGTTTATTCCTCAAATCTGGATTTAGTTTACGTTGTAGTCAGGAAATAATCTCATTGGACAACTTTTCGTCTCAAGGTCTAGCCTTCGGTAAATTGACAACCAATCAGAACAGTTTATTTTCCGTTGACCTAGCCACCCTTTAATGTGGTTAAAAATGTAGAAATATGATGTGTTTTTATTTAGTAAGAAAGTTCGTTACCAAACTCTCTTGTTTCCTCCCGCTACAACAGAACCAGGTGAAACTCATCTGCGAAATTCTGTTGTGGTCCTGTTTAGAATTTCAAGAGATAAAGTGTAGCTGGTGTGATACCATTAATGGTATGATGAATTCTGGGTATACAATATGTGCTTTCAAGTAATGTAGGCAGTTCGCTATGAAACATCCTTAATAATAAAATCTCCAGTAGACAGATCGAAGTGGTCCTAGAAGCAAGAAAAGGCTTCACTTATTTTCTACCGAGCCTATATACAAACCAACTGAATTAATTTGTCTCAAGGATAAGAAAGAGTTGCCCAGTGTTCAGATCACTTCTTTCGCCCATATTATTATGATTCAACCACACTTACTTGTGTTGACCAAGTGCACACGTCGTACGATTTCCCTGATGCAGTCGATTCTGTAAAAAATGCCATCATCTTTCACAAATGTATTACACACATCATACAACGAGTTCTGTGAAGATTTTCTTTAGTTATATTTCCTAATGGCTAGCCAGTCATACTGATATAAAACACCAGCATAGACAACCTAGAAATACATCAGTGACTGTCTGCCTTGGATATATCAGTTGCCACTTTATTTATTAGGGTCCATTACCTTAAGCATTCGACTTCCCTTTATTCGAATCCCGCCACACCTACTTCAGTCCGGATAGTATTATCACCCTTCACAAAATAAATGTGGTTCACAGCTTGGAACATGAAGGATCTCTTCCGGGAAATGAGTTCGAACACTTTATTTATATAGGGAAAAAGGAAACGAAAAAACTGCCGCCCCCCCCCCACACACACACAGACACACATAAAACTTTCTAACTCAACAGTTAAAATATTCTTATTTTTTTAATTTATTCCTTTACATTCCCACTAGAACATAGGGCTTCAAGCTAGAGCTTTGAAGCTTCGGTGGAAGTGGTATTTATTTTTACCGGATGGGGTTGCTAGTCTCATGCCCAACCTTCCCTCTTTACCGGTCTTACTCGTGGCTTAGCAAAGTAAAGGAGTGAGTCGGTAGGGGATCGAACCCCAAACCACATGAGGCGTGGTTGGCGAACATTCTACCGCTGCGCCACCGAAAACGGTTAAAATAAACTAATTGTAATGGCCTTTTATACGAAGACTTAATAGCCGTAATGATGTACAATCCATATTTCTCATCTGAATTAAAATTTAAATAACTGTACGCGTTAACTATCTGTTGATTTTCAACCTGTCTACATGTATTACGTATCGTTAAGAACCTGTCTGTCTGTTTTCGACATAGAACTTTGCACCGATGTGCAGAAGACACCACACTCCATGTAACACATAAAGCAAGAGAAGAAAGTAGAAGAAATGCATTATAAAGACAGTAGACAGGGATATGAGAAAAAAGGAATACTAATAAAGAAGAACAATATAGTTTCATTGGATATTGTAAGTCATAAGGAGTGGATGCATCTCTGCCAGCCATTGAGAATGATTTTGAGCCATATTACCAATTGTCTCCAGCCCTCATTGGATTTTACCATCCAGAGGACTCCAACCAGACAGCAGTCGACACCTTCCTATGTGGCTTAAACCAATTGTTGTGGATTTCATTGACTGATAAAGCCATGTTTTCGTTTGATCACCACTGGCTAACTCTTGTCCAACCTGATCCTATGTCAGCAAACATTGCCCGTCGAGGAAGGCGATGACTACGCATACGTAACACATGTCCTGACCACCTCAATCGATTCAGCCGCTTCACAACCTAGTCGATTGATTTCCCATCCCACCTACCTAGCACTCGACGCCTAACCTCAATATTGCTCACCCTATTATACCACTTCACACGGGAGATACAAGGCAGACAGCTATGGTCAAAGATAGCTAGCCAGGTTCTTCATGTCTTCCACTTTCAATGGCCAGGTCTCACAGCCACAAAGGAGGACGGAGCGGACTGCCGAGAAGTACATACGCCCTCTGTTCGACAGCCAGCTGGATATCATGTCTACGCCAAAGACGGTGTAAACTGGCATGTGCGAAACTAAATCTTTGTATCCATGTTGAGATTTCGTCAGCCATCAACCCGTTGGCGCTGGCTGATGCAACTTCCCAAATAAGTGAAACTGTCAACGTGCTCTACCACTTCGCTCCCTACTTCTAAGCTAGGAGTCAATGTAGTTCAGTCCTGTAACATCATCTTACATTTGACGTGAGAGAATCGCATGCCAAACATTTTCAGATTGTAACTCAAGGTATTTAGAAGACTGCATTTTGTCAGAGTCTTCACCCAGGTGGGAGGACTATATCATCTGCATATTCTAAGTCAACGAGATTATTCCCTGATGGTAACAAGTCAATCCCTGAGTCTCTGAAGTGAGTTAGGGTTAAGTGCATTAATACACCTATGATGAAATTGAATAGAAATGGGTATAGTGTGCATCCCTGACGGACACCACTAGTTGTTACCACTTCTGATGACAACTGGTCGTAATCCCTCACCTGGCTGCATGAGTTCAAGTTCATGTGTTTAAAACTAAACTGATAAATTACCGAATTCATATTTATCCAGACAACCACGAATATTTCTTTCTAAGAAGCTGTTGTACACACACGTAGACGTTTTAGTAGTGCCTATTCAATGATCACTACGGTCTGGAAAATCTTTTTTTTATTCCCTTACGTTCTCAATAGAACATAGGGTTTCAAGGTAGAGGCTTGAAGTTTCTGTAGCAGTGGTGATTATTTTTACAGGATGGGGTTGCTAGCCCCATGCCCAACCTTCCCTTTCTACCAGTCTCACTACTGGCTTAACGAGGTAAACTGGTGCATAGGCCGAGGATAAAGCCCTGGACCACCTGCGTCGTCGGCGAGCACTCTACCGCTGTACCACCGACACACTCTGGAAAATCTTAGGAAAAAAATTTATGAATGACATTATCTGTCATTACCAATACGATAAAACGCATCAGTAAAGAAGAGGGTACATGAGGCTTCGATACTATGTGCATCATAGTAATCTCTATGTTTTCTGCACTCATCAGCTACATGGGTTAATAATCTCTATGATGCTTCTACCCCTTTGCAGATCCCAACCTGCATAGCTTGTAAAAGTTTAGTAAGAAACTAAGTAATGCAATTTCTAACCATCGGCCTTGCTATCAAGATGATGTACGGAGAGTAAGTCTAAACCACTATAGTAACGACTCCCAATCATCTAGGAATAAACTAACCACGATATTACAATGCGTCTATTGACCAAGGAATCACAATGCAAATTTAATCAATACTATTTGGTTAAGATTTAGGATAAGACAGGATGATATTGGTTAATACCCTCTAGTTGATTAGTGTAGAAAAAAGGATTCCATCAATTTTACACAGAAATCAAATTAACTTCTGTAAGCAACCAGAAAACTTCACACTAAACCGGATTATACAGCTCGAACTACAAAAGTGCTTCGTTACAAGTAAAAGTACTTTTAAAAGAAATTATTATATTTTTATTGTTTCCTTTAATTCCTAGAGGAACATAGGGCTTCAGCCGTGCGTCTCCATTGCGTTCGCTTCTTTGCTAGAGTCTTCACCTGGCTCCAAGTCTGCCCACATGCTTTCATCTCCTCTTCTCATGACCTCCTCCAAGTCACCCTTGCACTGACGACCAACTCGCCGCTTCCCTTTCGGGTTCCACTCCAGCAATGGCTTGTTTAGTGATGTCACTCACTTGATGGTTTCCTGAGAGTATGGCCAATCCATCTCCATTTCTTCCTGCCTATTTGTTTCACAATCGGTTCCTGGTTGGTTTGCTTTCTATTGCTGATCTTTTCTGGCCATCTGATCTTGAGTATTGAGCGAAGACAACTGTTGATGAAGGTCTGTAGTTTGTTTGAGATGCTCTTTATGACGCGCAGTGCAAGTCTCTGATCCGTATAGTAGCACTGACTTCACATTGGAGTTGAAAATCCGGACCTTATTTTTCACGCTGAGTGCTGTTGACCTCCACACAGACTTGAGAGTAGTGAAAGGTTGTCTTGCTTTTCCGATTCTTGCTTTGATATCCTCGTCAGTTCCGCCTGTAGTTGAAACGATGCTTCCCAGGAAGGTAGGTAAAAGAGGTTGTTTATTTCAGGTTCCTCCAATTTATGCTGATCGTTGTTGTTCTTGTCCAGGAATCTTCATCACCTCTTTTTTCTCTATGTTCACCTGAAGTCCTATCTTTGATGCTTCTTCTGCCAACTTGTTGCTTTTCTTTAAAAGAAATAGTGGGATATAGTGATCAATGTCCAGTTTGGAAATAAACCAATCGGAATTGGCCTACAGGAAATAATTCCCATTGTTTTACAGATCATGATTACAGATTAACTGATATATCCTTGGTGATTTTTGGGAACATAGCCTATTGTGTAAAACATACTGTGGCTGAATACTGAAATATAATTTTCGGCTCACATCGTTGTGTGTTGTCACTTAAGCAGAATGAGTTGGGGAAATAAGCAGTTGTCGTATAATGTTTTTGGCGTAGTCAAGCTGTATTCGTGATCAGCATGCCTGTATCCAACTCGGCGCCCCTGCTTCACTCTCAACCTACTGTAAGACACAACACAGTGACTCCATAGAAATTTCTTGATTGTCTCAACCTATCCAAAATTCAGTTAGAAATACAAGCAATGCCTTAATTTTAATCTTTGATTATGGTGGAGACAGTTTACTGTCTGCGTTAACTAAAGTACTAGGCAGTGTCTGTAAATCAGAGGAAGTCCCGTCGGGTTGGTGTAAGTCATTGATTATCCCGATACAAAAGAAGGGAGACAAGTCTTCCTGTGATAATCACAGGGAGATTAGTTTGACTAATATGGTATCTCAAGTTCTAGGCTCAATAATCATGTGTAGACTAAGCGGTCCACGTGGGGAACAAGCACAAGAGAACCAAGCAGGCGTCAGACTGGGAAGACGGTGTACTGGTCATATCTTCACCCTTCAACAGATTCTGGAACATAGGCATTTTTACCGGCGTCCAACAATCATTTTATTTCTTGACCTAAAGGCGGCATTCGATTCTGTCGACCGAAAGCTACTCTGGCGATGTTTGGCTGTAAACGGAATGACGAGAAAATAAATTGCACTGATCAAGGCACTCTACTCGAACTCATGCAGCAAGGTGAGGGCTTATGGCGAGTTGTCATCTGAAGTGATGACGATTAATGGTGTCCGTCAGGGATGCCCACTATCCCAATTTCTATTCAATTTCATCATAGTTGTACTAATGGAATTAACCCTAACTCACTTCAGAGACTCAGGGATTGACTTGTTACCATCAGGGAATAATCTCGTTGACTTAGAATATGCAGATGATATAGTCCTCCCACCTGGGTGAAGACTCTGACAAAATGCAGCAGAGTCTTCTGAACACCTTGAGCTTCAATCTACGAATGTTTGGCATGCGATTCTCTCACGTCAAATGTAAGATGATGTTACAGGACTGAACTACATTGACTCCTAGCTTAGAAGTAGGGAGCGAAGTGGTAGAGCACGTTGACAGTTTCACTTATTTGGGAAGCTGCATCAGCCAGCGCCAACGGGTTGATTTCTGACAAAATCTTAGCACGGATACAGAGGGTTAGTTTCGCATATGGCAGTTTACGCCGTCTCTGGCGTAGATGTGATATGTTGAAAACAGACAGACATACTATAGGTCCTTACTTAAACTAGTTCAATTGCTCAAGTAAACTCAACAAGAATACCAAATTAAGAAGGTTATCGGAATTCAGATTATCAAACATTTCTATAACAAGTAAATACAAGTGGAGAGAAATAACTTTAACGACATAGACTGCCCACTTTCTGAAGAAACGAAATAACAAGTAAGTACAACTATGCTACTGCAATGAAGTTTGGACAATACTTTACGTATATTGTAACAATCAAGTGAATGGTTCATTTTATTTTCCATTGAATGAAAAATTCAAATGCTTAATTGTTTGCTGAGGGATTAAAAGGACTACATGACTACATATAATATTATCATATCACCGTACGCTTTACGACAGTTAGTTTTCAACCGATAAATCACTACTTTCGAATACTGTTTAACTAACAGCAATTTTTGAATTCAGGAAAAATCCTCATTCGAACATTAATAGACAGAAGACCAGTAGTTCAGCGAAGAGTGACCGTATAAGGAGTGCAATAATCGAACATCTCGCTCGTCACCACTGGTCATTCCATCTCAAAAAATGCCTCCTGCTTCAAAGTAATCTATAAAGTGAAGAACAACCTGACAAAGATAACACGTCTCCATCTTCTTTGTATTGCAGAAGCCCTAGCCATTCAATTGGAAGAACCAGAAGTATGCATACAAAAGAAAATTAATTAACCACTTCTACTATCATGGTAACAACTCTGTTGATTTGACTTGACTTTTGTTTGTATGTTTATTTTTCTAACTACTGAAAACCCTTGCGTAATTCAGTATATTACTTTGTTTCCATATACACCCTGAACACAAATCTTTCATCAAACTATCCATGTTATCACGTAATTCTTCTTTAACAATCGTTTGTGACAACTCATCACTTTCCTTACTACGCTCTTATATCAGCATCCAATTCATCTGAACTTACAGAAGAGACTCTTCGCTGAACTACTGGTTTCCTGTCTATTAACAGCAACTTGACAATTACATTATAACAACAGACTTCGCGTGGTACACGACCTAATCCATGAACCGAAATTAATTTTATCTCCATAATATAGCTCCATTACACTGGTGATTTGAAATCGTAACTAGGCATGATTAATGAATGAGAAATGCAATGATTTCCTATCACTAAATACATAGATCTGTCTGTCTGTTTTCGACATAGAACTTTGCACTGATGTGCGGCGGTTCAAGTCGCCACACTCCCTCTCTGTAGCACACAAAGGAAGAGAAGAAAGTAGGAGAAATGCATAATATAGACAGTAAACAGAGCTGTGAAACAAAGGAGTAGTAATAACGAAGAACGAACAGTTTCATCGGAAATCATAAGTCACAAGGCGTGGATGCATCTGCGCCACTGAGAACGATTTTGAGCCATGTCACCAATTGTTTCCAACCATTGGTTTTTACCGTCCCGAGGACCCCAACCAGGAAGTCTACATCTCCCTACGTGACTTAGACTAACTGTTGTGGATTTCATTGACTGGTGCAAAGTTTTCGTTTGACCGCCGCTAGCTCTTTTCCAGCCTGGCCCTATATCAGCTAACATTGCCCATTGTCGAGGAAGACGATGACTAGGCATACATAACACATGTCCTAACCATCTCAGTCGATGTAATTTCACAGTCTCATCGATTGATTTCCCCGCCTTACCTAGCACTCGACGCCTAACCTCAATATTGCTCACCTTATTATACCACTTCACACGGGAGATAGAACGCAGACACCTATGATCGAAGACAGCTAATCTTTTCATGTCTTCTGTTCTCAATGGCCAGGTCTCACAGCCATAAAGGAGGACGGAGCGGACTGTTGAGCAGTACACACGCCCTTCGGTCGATAGTCGGATATCGCGTCTACGCCAGAGACGGCGTAAACTGGCATATGCGAAACCAGCCCTCTGTATCCGTGCTGAGATTTCGTCAGAGATCAACCCGTTGGGGCTGATGGTACTTCCCAAGTAAGTGAAGCGGTCAACGTGCTCTACCACTTCACTTCCTATTTCTAATCTAGGGGTCGGTGAAGTCCAATCCTGCATCATCATCTGACATTTTACAGGGGCGAATCGCATGCCAAACATTCTTAGATTGCAGCTCAAGGTGGTCAGTAGACTCTGCATTTTGTCGGAGTCCTCGCCTAGAAAGACTATATCGTCCGCATATTCTAAGTCAACGAGATTCTTCCCTGGTAGCAGGTCAATCCCTGAGTCGCTGAAGTGTGTTAGGGTTAAGTCCATTAGTACGTCTATGATGAAGTTGAATAGGAATGGGGATAATGGGCATCCTTGACGGACGCCACTAGTCGTCACCACTTCAGATGACAACTCGCCATAAGCCCTCACCTTGCTGCATGAGTACGAGTAGAGTGCCTTAATCAGTGCAATGTATTTTCTCGGCATTCCCTTTACAGCCAAGCATCGCCAGAGAAACTCCCGGTCGACAGAATCGAATGCCGCCTTTAGGTCAAGAAATATAATGATTGTTGGACACCGGTAGGAATGCCTATGGTCTAGAATCTGTCGAAGGGTGAAGATATGATCAATACACCCTCTACCTGGCCTAAAACCTTCCTGGTTTTCTCGTGTTTGTGTCTCCCGAGCACCACTTAGTCTACGCAGTATTATTGAGCCTAGGATTTTGGATACTATATTAGTCAAGCTAATGCCTCTGTGATTATCACAAGAAGACTTGTCTCCCTTCTTGTATATCGGGATGATCAGTGACTTACACCAACCCGATGGGACTTCCTCTGATTCCCAGACGCTGCCTAGAACCTCAGTTAACGCAGACAGTAAACTGTCTCCACCATACTTAAATACCTCTGGAGTCAATCCATCAGGTCCCGCTGCTTTGCCTTGCTTCAGATTAGTGGCTGCTCTAGTAACCTGTTAGGGACGGAGGACCTGTGTCTATATCCCAATCAGGGAGGTGTTGGATGTCCGGCAGGCTAAGTGTGGATGTGGGCCAATTAAACTGCTCCTCGTAGTGTTCTTTCCAGCGCTCCAGACGTCTATCCTGGGAGCTAATTATGGTGGCATTTTTCTCGGAGATTGTTTCGCTTATCATTTGCCTTTTACCGCCTGTTTCCCTGATAAGCCTGAATAGTTGTCTGGTGTTGCCTATCGCCGATGCTTTTTCCATCTCTTTCGCCTTTGTCAACCACCACTGTTCACGGTCCTTGCGGAGACTTTTCGTAAGTTTCCTTTTGTGCAGCTTTCGCTCCTCATTGAATTCGGAGCTCGCCGGAATAAGTCTTCTAGCATCTATCAGTTCGGATGAGGCAGTCGAAATCCAATGGTTCTTACTCACCTTTGGATTTACCTTATTCACAGCTTTTACAGCTGCATCTATGGCTGATTGAATATTCTTCCAGGCTTCTTCAGGGTGAGCGCAGCTGTCGAACTCAGATATGTGTTTACCTAGTTCTTCCTCAAATAGGGACTTAGTTTGCTGATCGAGCTGGGGACGTGATGGTTTTACCGCCAGCTGTTTCCTACATCCGTTCAGTCGTAAGCACACACGAGCGCGGACCAGTGCGTGATCGGTATCTACACACGTGTTCCAGAAGGAGCGGCAATCTCCTACTGACCCACGCCAACGATAGCTTATTGCTATGTGGTCTATTTGTGTCCAGCGTTGGTTTGATGATGGGGGTCGCTGAGTCAAACAGTGTCTGTCCTTGTGTTTGAAGTTAGTGCTTACAAGAAACAAACGATCATCTGAACAGAACTGTAGGAGACGGTCACCGTTGTCGGTTCGCAGGCACGGAATTCCGTATGTGCCGCCGACATTCTTCTCAGATTGACACAATTTCCCTATTTGAGCATTAAAGTCACCAGCTAAAACGACAATATCTGAGCGTTTAGCTTTTCGCAGCAAACTAGACAGCTTTTGGTAGAATTCATCCGATCTGCAGTCAGTGGGGGCGTATGCGGAGATTACGAAAAGGCATCGGCGGGTAGTGCAGTCCTTTCTCCTTTTCACTGATCCGTTCAGACGGACAGCACACATTCGGCTATCTACCGGGATCCAGTCAAGTAATGTCTTTTCTGCCCTAGTACTTAAAGCTATCCCAACACCAGCTAATCCTCGAGAGCTAGCCGTCGCATCTCCTGACACCCTCAAGGTGAATTTTGCAGATTCATCCTGTTGGCCAGGTGGGGTTAGGTGAATAACCACACTTGGGTCTTGTATGCGTGTTTCTGAAACACAACATACATCAATGGCTCGGGATGCCAGAGTCTTGGCTAGTGATGCCTGTTGTCCTATTTGGCAAAGTGTCCTAACGTTAAATGCCCCTTTATGAAATTGGTGGCGTGGCTTTAGGAGACTATCGATGGTGGCTTTTTGGCTTTCATCGTTATCAGTGCACACAGATTGAAGAGGAAGTGAAGGGCCATCAAGTAGAGGAGTTGCATTGGTAGAAGGAAGGCAAGATAATAGAGATGAAGATGGATACAAAGATGAGTGAGGATTGGAGAGGTTTTGCGTGCACTTTGGAGTGTGAGGGCGATTGTTACTTCCCGGCTGCCCACACCGTGGAAGTTGGTTGCGTGACCGCAGAGCCCAGGGGACAACTGCTTGAGGCCGGTCACACACGGCCTGTTTTTGTTTGTTCTTTTTTATTTGGTGTGTCTCAGTAGCGTATTTATCACTTCTGCCCTGTGACACGGCAGCAGGAAGCGCGGTCGTTGTTAATCCGGGCCCCGACCGATCCGGCATGATATTTTGTGTTTTTGTTTGAGTCATGGCATTGGATTGGGTAGCTGCTTTTTGTCTAACCGCTATCCAAACAGCCTTCCTGGCATGGTAGGACCTACAGGAACTTAAGTTCCAGCCAGTGTAGCTCGTTGGGTCATTGCGATATGCAAGCCCGACCACCACGTCAAGGTAGCAGCTTTCGGTCGGGAAATAGATGCGTAAGGTACTGATAGCGCTATAGGTTAGCTACACTATATACCAGCCAGCCCTTACCAAACTCAATTTGCCTAATTACCCAATAAATCAGTACTCTACTTAACTTGTAAGTACTGACAACAAAGTGCAAACCAAGAAGACTCAGTTAACTAATAATGTGCTTCGATGAGCAGGATAAAATATTTCCACAAGATGAAATCAGGAAACGGTTACTAAGAGAACACCCGCATTCAACAACCATGTGCATTTTCTACTCCACAATATGAAAGCTAATGGATGATTATTAAAACCTTTGATAGATGGAACAATGTTCGAACATGCCTACAATAATTTCGTGGGATTATACCACCGTCACAAGAATAACACACACTTACACAATATGCCTGTTGTCAAAACCCATTAATAAAAGACAATTCTCAAGAAAAATCTGTATTTTCTAATTATTATCAAGAAATATAAGAGAAGAAACAACGAAACATTTGTGTATATGTATGTATGTATATGTGTGTATTAGTGATGGGCATTAAATCAAAACGATATGTATGCTCAGGTGAATTGAAGCATGCATTTCGTCTATAATGACTCCAAACACTACATGCAATAAATTTAGTTGACTTTCTCAAAGTATTCTTTGCATTTTACTAAATCTGGTTTGATTGTAGGATCTTTTGGTTGCCAATTTGCTGGACATACTAAAAAAAGAATACAAGAATATGAGAATGAGCAATGCGTTAACTACCACTATTACTACTACAGCTCAACAAATCAGGTGAATATGGACAGTAATAAAACCCGCTATTACCATCTGTTGATAGCATGTTTGAAAAGTGTATGCTTTCTGGTTATACTTTGAAAAGTAGTAGAGACTGATAGTTGACCCGACCGATAGCTGCTACCTTGACGTGGTGGTCGGGCTTGAACATCGCAATGACCCAAAAAGCTACACTAGCTAGAACTACTGTTCCTGCAGGTCCTACCATGCCAGGAAGGTTGTTAGGATAGCGATTAGACTAAAAGCAGTTACCGGCATTGTGTAAGAATCTTTCCTACACTATGCTGGGGATCTGAGGGCGAAGTCTTACTGCTGGGGAACAGGGAATTAACAGCAGTGAGGTGTTTCCCTCAGATGACCAGCATGCCAGCTATGCTGTCTCTCCACTCTGGAGAGAGGGAGTTAGAAAAGGTCGACCCCAAAAATTGTACATCCCAACTTACCCTACGGTGGTCCGTAACCGGCGGTAAGTTTACTAATGCGGAACCAATCCCAGAAACCAGGTCATACAGGCCGTGTGTGACCGGCCTCAAGCAGTTGTCCCCTGGGCTCTGTGGTCACGCAACACTAACTCCCTTCCACGGTGTGGGCAGCCGGGAAGTAACAACCGCCCACACACTTTCAAAAGCACACGAAGCCTTCCTGAGCATCATTCTTCCTTTACAGACTGATAGTTGTAGGGGCCTACGCAATATGAATCAAATGCAGTACGTTGATACAAATATCTTAGTTTGCTTTAAATTCCAGAGAACTTACGCTTCCTGTTTTCAATTGTTTTCATTTAGAAATTTATGCCTCATGCTATCTATTATCTATTTAGAATGTTTCTACATGTAGTAGATGGTTATCAATATAATGTTCTGCATAACACCACTCAGTTAAAACTTGATAACATTGACGAGAATACACAGGTACACAAAACGGAATGACTAAAAGCTCAATATTTTGGTAGAGTATGGTTGAAAATTAGTCTATTAACTTATCTGTGATAGAACACAGTAGTATAGGAGTAGTCTTTTTAACTGGACACCACTTCAAAATACAGCTCACGGGAATAAATAAATACGCAACTATGCGCCTTATTTCCACTGTTCTTTTATTTCGTTGTTTTCACAGTTATATTAAAATTCCGAATACCCTGGATAAATCTAGAGTACAACTTATCGATGATGCAGCGAACAATCGATACAAGCCATCAAATGGAATTAGTCATATTATCACAATATAGGTTTGGATTAGTAAACCTTACAATAATAAGTAACCAATACATAGAATATAATTGTTACTCTTTCTTTCTCAATATACTAAGATGTCACACTTAGTGTGATGGCGTATAGTATTTTACTAGTCATCTAGCCTGCAGTGAAAGGAACAGTGTTTAAAACTAGGATAGCAAAAGGTGAAAGACAAATGCTGAACCAAAGAAACACAGTCCCACAATAAAAAGTAGATAATTTAGAGAGAAAATAATGTTTATTTCACTGATAAAAGTATATCATCAGGGTGGAACAGGGTGACAATCTCAAAAACTACTAAGAATATGTGAAATAAAGGTTTCACTACTGAAACCGTTTTGTTAAATGAACACTTAACAACTATCCCTAATATCTACAAGACTTTATTACTGATGAAAATCAGAGGAAAAACCATAACTATAATAAACTAAGCCTGAAATTTCACTATCAGTGGAGCATTTCGTATGAAAATTATGCGGTAAGATTTCTAATCAGCGAAACAACTGAAAAAAATTAAACAATCATTTAAAATATACTCAAATGTCACGGGAACTGTCACTTCTTTTCTGATTGAGTTGATAGTACAATGTATGATATCTGAAGCCGCATAATTTATTAATCTATATGTAAACTTTCAAAAACAACATCCTGTCTTGTCGCATGATTATCAATACGCAATTTTTGGAAAGCTTACTAAATGTAGTATAATTAATTCAAGTTGTTGGCAAGTTGAAATGATACACTTTGCCAAGTTCTATGTTGTTAAGATATCTAGATTATTGACTAATTTCTAGCCCAAAAGTCAAATAATATAAACGTACAAAAGGAAATAACAAAACAGAATTACCTTCGCCATGTTTGTCAGTAAACTGGAATGCTCTGACCAGCCTCAACACTTCATCAACAGATCTTCCAACAGGAAGATCATTGATAGTAATCTGACGGATTATACCTTCAGGATTAATGATGAAGAGTCCACGGAATGCAGCACCTAATTGCTCATGAAGAATTCCGTAGTCACGAGTTATTTGCTTTTTGTAGTCTGCAAGAAGCGGGTAACGTAAACCTCCTAAACCTCCTTCCTAGTGAAAGAAAGGCATATTAAGAAAAAAGAAACACGCATTATGTCTCATAATAACGAAGATAATGAGAAGCTAGAAAACATGACCCGCGTAAGTTAATCAACTAAAATATAACGTTTATAAACTACGTATCGTTGATGCACCACGATTCACAACTGAGTCACTACTCAAGCTTGCAGTTGTACTACTGAAGGTCCGCAATTTTTCTGTACCCAAATCCAGAGGACTGCATTGCATTTTCATTGCGATAAAGGCATAAGATGAAAGCATGAAACGATATCCTATTATATAATCTTAAAATATTGAACCACAGATACGTATATAACTTATTCATGATTATCATTACTTATAAAGGTTACCTATTATACAAGACCCACTAAATCCTTACTCAAGATAAGGGAAATATGACTTTAGTTTTATTTATTAATGTAGTACATTTCAAAAAGTCCCTTACTTTACGTGGTGTGTTTATCCAGGCGAGATGGCTGAAGTGAGAATCAGTTGAAACACCAACAACTTCAGCTCCTTCCTTCTTGAATTCATCAATTCGGTCAGAAAATGCAATAATTTCGGTTGGACAGACGAAAGTGAAGTCAAGAGGATAGAAAAACAGGACTAAGTATTTCCCAGCATAGTCTTGAAGTTTAATCTCCTTAAACTGGCCATCTACTACTGCCATTCCACAAAAATCAGGAGCCGGACGCTGAACTTGAGCTGCATATCCACGAAATACCAAGTTCGAAATGGCGGACCTGTTGCATCGTAAGGCACCTTTAATTAATCCTTGGAGCATTTTTGTGAATTATAAAGTGGAATATGACAAGTCTGTACGACCCTGTAAAGCAAGAGACATCGAAATTAACAAAAATTACACAAAATACGTAGAAACAAATTTGGGCTGACTCCGGTCGCAAAACTCAAAAACAAAGAGAGCAGGCATGAATAAACGAAGCCGAACAGGAAACCAATATAGTGATGGAAACCAATCACTATAATGACCAAACAATACCCTATAATTTTGTGGTCTGCCCTAAGCTGCAGCAGCCAGGATTTACAACCATTCCTGCTTCACATCTTGTAAACCTCATTCACATAAAGTAAACTTATCTGCGAAACTCAATTTAATAGTCAGAAGGTTAACCCTAGGTTTGGGTTTAATTAATGATAAACAATGCCTGAGAGAAACGAAGCCCAGACGATCAAAATAAAGCCGAGTACAATTTAAATAAGCATTGACGATTCATTCCTACTATCCATTGACCTATAGCCAGTTAATCTGAACGGCTCTTTAGTTATCTTGATTGCAGTATACTTAACTATACGCTATCCCAGTGATATTTCAGAATGTACTTCACAGCAGAGGGTTATTATACACTGACCAAACATCCGCACCACTTCAAATGACACAGATACATAGCCTTCATGCCCGAAACAGTCCCGTATGTTTTAGCATTAAAATATTCAAGATAGTAATAACCGATGCTTTTGGACTATTCTTATTTAACGTATTGACATAAGATACTTCTATGTCGTAGACTGGCTTAATAATAACACGCTACAAATTTCTCCAGTCCCAGATGTGTAAGGAGTCACAGAATACTGGATACTAATTAGTACCCAGTATTATTATCTAGCCTGTGACAAGATATGAAAATTGTATGACGGCTAAAAAGGAGGACAAACTCCAGACCGACTCACCTGCACCAATATAACAAAACAATGCGCGGAAAGACCAGGAGACAAGGTCTTTATGAACGACCTTGTAAGTACAATTCAATGTCCATTATCTTTAATTCAGATTCAGATTTCAGATTTATTGGTTGAGGATAGAAGGCTTGAAGCCCATGTTAATCCTTTTCTAGTAAGTTTCTGTACTTTTCCAAACCCTTCTTGAACGAATCAGTTGAGGTTGCAGACACCACTTCTTCTGGGAGTCAGTTCCAAGAGTTTATGACTCGGTGTGAGAATCAGTACTCAACAGCAGTATGATTTCTTCTTGGCTTTTGAACTCTCCTGCTGTGTCCTCTAAGGTGTTCCGACCTTGTGGGAAAGAAAAGAGAGAATAGGTCAGGTCCGTAGTCATTATTCAAAATTTTAAACATTATGATTAAATCTCCTCTCTGCTTACGGTGTGATCGGGAGAAGAGATTTAAACTGTCTAGTCTTTCCCCGTATGATAAGTTAGTCATGCCAAAAAGCATACGTGTTGCCTTCCTTTGAACCCTTTCTAGAATCTGTGAGTCCCCTTTAAGGCAAGGACTGGCTACCTAGATAAAGTTTTCTAGTCTTGACCCCACCAGAGATGTATATAAGGAGGTGAATATATCTCTGGTGATTCTAGTAAAGGCTGTGCGAATTGCCCATAAGGACCTGAAACTACGCCCAGCCAACGCGCGACAGTGTTTTGTAGTTTTTGAATCGTGACTAAATATGACACCTAGACCCAAGTGAGTCTGAACTGATGGGAGTGTTATTCTCCCTAGTTCGTAGGAACTAGTGCTTGCTTGTCCTATGCGCATGATCGCACATTTTGCCACACTGATCGGGGTCATCCATTTATGGACCACCATGACAGTTTGTTGCGGTCCTCTTGCAACGTAGACGTGTCACTGTTGCCCTTCAGCTATCTCCAAATTTTTAAATCATCTGCGTGTAGGACCATAGGGGAGTCGGTGAGCAGAGATAACTCATTGATTTCCAAAATAAATAAGAGAGGTCCAAGTACTGTGCCTTGTGGCATTCTCATACTCACTGCTATCCAAGAGGAGAGTTGCGAGTTGGTCCTAATCCTCTGCCTCCTATCTATGAGAAATTCCCTGAGCCAGTACTTTATCAAAGGCTTTGCTGAAGCCTATGAAGACGATGTCAACGGATCTTCTGTTGTCCCTTGATTTGAATCAGCTTTATCTTGCAGTGAGGAGATATTACAGGCATGAGAGGTTTCCTCGGAGGAAAAGCTGTGCTCTGAGTAACCAACTGTGTTTCCAGATATGCCATGATGCTTTTCTTGATGATTCTTTCCAATGTCTTGATTAAAGTACTGGTAAGACAAATGGGCCTGCAATTTGGAGTTGTAAGGCTCATCCAGTCAACTGTTGAGGCGTTGAAGTCGCCGACTACGAAACTTGGACATTTCGAAGTCCAGGAACCTACCTTCTCTGCTACGAAGTCATCCGCACTGCTGTCAGGACCGCGGTACATAGCAATGAGGTCAATGTCTTGGCCTGTGCATTTAAGCCTGTAGCGTAGAAGTTCTCAGGATTCACTTTCGTGAGCTAGTGCTTCTATGCTACTCACGGTTAAGCATTTCTTGAGATAGGTGACTACACCACCTCCTTTGCGGTTTAGTCCATAATGTGATCATAGAAAGAATTATAGCTCTTACAGCAGGCAAGACGATTGTGAAGGTAAATAGATCGTTATCTGCAAGATCCCAAAGAATAAGTAAAAATGGAAAGTCATGAAGTGTATCAAGCAAATGATCAGGATACAAATCCTGTCCCTCCACCTGATATGAGCAGACCCTTTGATTTCGTATGACCGTCTCGACCCTTCCTCAACTGGTGGGCCAGTGGCCACGTCAGCCTACAATTAATTCCAGAAATGACAAACTTCAATATAAGAGAAACTGCAGCATATCCATATTGCTTCATTGTGGTTGACAGTCCCACTTGGATTTGTCCTGAGATCAATTCAATGCTCTTTTAGTGATATGCTGCTACTCAAGTTTTGTAAGTGGTTGAGTGCCTTGTAGGTCATCATATCGTCGTTAGTTCCAAGATAGCTGTGAGAATAATGGTTTATCCTTTCCAGATAGTCGTCCTACGTATGGCATTTTATGACCACTCTTCCCAAATTGTCCACTAAAAGACCACGATTGCTGTCGATATGCTTCAGTGTGTTTTGGGCACGTGTGTGAATTGCTATGAAGTTAGCATTCCTGGTTGCCTGGAAACAAAGTGAGGAGCTATGGGATCTTTAATTCCATCCCCTCTGTATTTGTAATCGTGACAGATATGAATAAATCTTTCGGTCCTCAGTGTAATCAATCGTTACACTCGTTTGTCCAGCTGATGCTTGGAATTCAGCATGCAGCCGCTGACTGGAACTACATTAAGACTCACAGGGGAGTTTGTGTCGCCAATGCTGGAAGCGACGAACCTGACCAGGCAACACAATGGCGAAAAACAGGTGACACACTGTTTTTTATTTACTGCTAACTATACAGTGATAGGCCCTAAGAAAACGGCCAACATAAGACAAATTCATTAACCGCCTTACAGTAAATGTCACGTATTCGCACAATGAGGAGAGATTCAGTCAAAATCATAAAAGGTTACACAATTAATGACAAGAAATAGATGCTTGTATCCTTGTCCGATAGATCTACGTCCCATCCTTGGCAGATACTTCGGAGGCTCACTGATTTCAGACACCGCTAGGAGAATGTCTACTTAGACTTTTCTGTTTAGGACTTTTATGTGCCGAGTGAAAAACCAATCGCCATTGGTGTGTAGACTCCACAGGCTCCTTATACTGAGGGAATGATGGGTGCCTTCATGGAAGAGAATGACCGTGTCATGTAATAAAGGAAAACCAAGCCAAAAGACGATGAAAATTCGGTTGTCAGGGCAAATTAGAAACTGAAAAGAGTATAAAGAATGAATGGAAATCAATACCATGATGGAAGTGAGAAGAAGCATTTGAGAGCAATCCACACTCAACACCATGCATTCTGAACTTTCCAAAGTACCGAATGGATAGTCAAAACATGTTTTCTATCGTCTGACTTAATTCTTTTCGTTTTTCATGAAATTTATTCACTTAGATGTGGGCCAAAAAGTATGAGGATTTCGGAGAGATTTTAAGAGGCATCACGTATATATTTCTTCAGAAGCGAGTAAATTAACTTATAACACTTTTACTCATACCTACGTTGACAGCAGATTGCAAGACATCTACTGACCCCAATACGACTAAAAGAGTTGGATAATAACAAACACTAGCTGGATAAACTGACTAAGCTTTCATAAATCCCCATGCATTAACTGTCGTCACTGAATTCACAGATGTCTCCATATGTATACAAAACATAACAACAGCGATTAATCAGTGCTCACATAATCGCCCAGAATACCGTAGGTTGTTATTGCCTCTAGAGAGTTAGCGGGAACCACATTAAAACATTTTTGTCTGCAAACTAAATTGTAATAAATTAAGACGAGGTTGGCGACCCACCTGCTTATTGTATTTACATGAGCAGTGAATAACCTTTCAGGACGTAGCGAGACTGTCTCTTCCTTAATTGATATCCTCCTTTTGTTTTCATATTGCACAGGTCCTCTGAGACAGACTAGCCAACACCTGTTTGCCGGTCACAGACAGACGAAAGCTTAACTCGGATAGTTTCCTATTCAACTTCCTCAGGTTTTATCTGGTTTTCAGATCGCGGTTTTCTTCTCCAAGCAGCGAGTTGAATGAGTGCACCAGTCACTAACCCAATATTGAATTTGAGGACAAGTGAACGGAAAATGTCAAGAAGCTACCCTCTAATGGTAACATAACCATGTTATTGGCATTGGGAACTGAAGGTCTACAAAAATGTCACATACTAAAATCAGGAAAATCATAGTATAAAGTTTCATTTCTGGTGTTTGGAAATAGATATTGACGAATTCACTACTTATACTGTTGGTCAGGGCGTATCTGTCCATAGTGTACTTGAATAGTAATCTCAGTGTACTTTAGAAACAAACAGAACCGAGGAACATCAAAAACAAAACAGATTTAAAGAATGTAGTCAGCTATGACGGAATAGAATGCAAAATGCTAGCGAAAAACGGGTTCAGAACGATTACTGAGATTGCTGACTGACGACCTTTGAAATTAAGAGCAATCGTGTTTATGAACCTTTTTTGCCGAAAGCATTTCAGGTGGTAATTAAAGCTGTGAATACCTGGTCATATAAATGGAGGGTCATCCATTATTCAGTAGATGAAGAAAGCGTTAAAAATCTGAAAGAAGATATAGGTCATACTTTGTTGCTCGTCGTATCCATCATTTGATTAAAGTATCTAAGTAGCCACATGAAAACGTGATGCAGATACCCCGCACGACCTTAAGAGGAAAACTCTGTGCAGCAGTACCAGAAAATTGTTGGCTAAGCGTAGGCTGAAGAGAGAGGTTAGAGAAAGCCCTGCAGAATGGTTTCAGGTGAACCGAGTCTTGACAGTAAAATTAGTTTGCTGACAATAACTACTGCGTAATGCAGGATGCGCAAGCTACGACGTAACTGATAACAGTCTGGTACAAGAGCTTCGATATGAGGGTCAGGCTATAAAATAGGTTGACGAACGGCAGTATTACCTTACTTGGTAAAATGCTAGGTAAACAACCTCAGCCTGTTCCGTGTAGATGTACTGTGTACATTCGACATCTTCGTGTTGTGGAGATTCAAGGTAACGGTTCGTCAGCTGACGTCGTGGCCGTAAATGAGATCAATTACAGAGCCACTAGTCGAAAAAGATTACACCTAATGCAAACAGATATAGCACGGGGATATATGTTTATAGAACCCATATTCATAGGGACATTTCTTCGAGGACTGAAAGCCTTTATTCCCCCTTTGCACTTTTAATGAAAACATGTAAATTGTTGGGCGCATTCTATACATGCACTTCAGAATCACAGGGTGGTTTCCGCTCACTTCGAAACAAGCGAATAAACTTGAAAAAAAGTGAGAAGAAATAACTTGACCTCAGTTAATTATGCTGTGATTCACAAACGATACGATTTCTTACTTAATGCAAATGATTACTTTCTAAATGTTTTAGTTTTCGAGGCGCGGCTTTCGAAGAATTGTGCTACAGTAGACTGACCTCGCGTTTCGGATGGGAGGTAAGTTCCACGTTCGTACTCCGATAATTGCACGGATATACTGTATTAGTCACCAAGAATTTATGTTTTCATTGTTATGAGTAGCTTTTGGTCACCTTCCTCGCAGGCGTCATTTCAGTCTACTTTGTAAGTTTTATGTAAATATCCCAATCGTCAAACGACAATCCTTGATTTGTTCGTTCGCTTCATCTAAAAGACACTGCAATTCATCCTCAATCCCAAAACGTACGAGAAACTACAATCCCAGTTTTTAGTTGTCTGGCCATTGTGGGGTCTGCTTAACAAAGTACAAGTTAATCTAAAGGTATGATTAGGGCATTATGGTAGGATGAGAATCCCTATCAGACGTGATCGTGAGTAATAAGCGGTGCTTGCAACATCGTCCAGTTCTTTATAATGTGTCACTGTGTGTGACATGAAGTCAACCTAAATAGTATGGAGAGTTTCTTTCGGCCGGTAATTTGAAAGCACCTGCAGTGTAAAAATTTGTTAACACAAGCTCAGCTTGTAGTCAACTTAAAAGGATAGGTCACTCTTCAACTAAATGAGCTTCGTTGATGAACAAGTAGACTGACGCGGAAAACGTCATAGATCTTACACCATGCTTTGATCCAATGGAATTCAACACCAAACGGGTTGTTTGGTAAAAATCTATCCACAAAACTACAACAAAGCAGTATCTTAGGAAAGATAAAAGCTCGCGAGTATAGGTTAGCTATATGTTGAAATATGGTTGTTGGGCTAATTGATAAACTGCAGTGTGCAAGTGATTGCATAGCTCTGTGCTGCTCTTTGGTTTATTGTTCCCACACTACATTGTCTCACTTTTAAAGTAGGATGCGGTGTAGTGCAGTATAATTATAATGTGGTTTCCATAGTATTTTAAGTTGAGGATCAGTATAATGCAATTAACACTTGTCCTTTTATAGTCAAGATGAGTGGTTCCAACATAGATTCTGTTGCTTTCTCAGAGCACTGTACTAGGCAATTGACTGCAGTAAATTTACTGGTTACATTGTCTTATTTTCCTGTAGTATTTGTACCCGTGGTGTTTTGCTGACTAAATTAACGTAAAATAACACAAAAGTTCATTAATCCAATTCGTCACACTTCGGAAAGGCATTAGATAAAATAGTACGATAAACGAGAATTCGCTGATTATATTTACCTTTCATTTGTCTGCCAATAATCTATATACCTGCTTGTTAACGTTCTTGGTACTTCTGGCAGGATAGGAGCTCAGGAACATCCTTTCCAGCTAGTGTAGTTCATTGGGTCAGTGCAACATGCAAGCCTGGTCACCAAGTCAGGGTAGCAACTATTAGTTGGGAGGTAGCTTATTGAGTGCCGTGTCTTCTGAACACCTTGAGCGGAAATCTTTGTATGTTTGGCATGATATTTGCCTGTCAAATGTGATATGATGTTGCTGCGCTGGTCTGCATCGACCCCTACTACGAAGATAGGGAGAGCAGCTATAAAGGATAGATACTGCAATCAAGTCAAGGTTCCACCAAATGATGTCGAGGAAATGGACCAGGACGTTAACGTTTCACAATGGATTCACGAAAACTGGTATGACATGTCAATTAACAGAATCTATGAGGAACTCTGTCCTTTGCAGCAAAAATACATCCCAGTTTCTCAAAGTTGCTGTTATTTGACATATCACACTAGTTGTCGTGAATTCTTTGTGAAACGTTAACGATCTGATTGGTTGGTGCTGTTGAACCTTGATTGTGGTATCTATTGCTAATAGTTGCTGACTGAGTTTCAGGGGTCATGTCTCACAGCCGTAAAGGAGTGAACGGACTGATGCACATTACACATCTTTTAATCAATGGTCAGGTTTCTCATCTACTCCAAGGATGACGTAAGCTTGCGATTGTTGCACGAGTTTTTTGTATCCATGCTAAGATTTCGTCACCTATCAGTCCATTAAGGCTGATGCAAATTCTTAAATAAGTGAAGTGGTCAACGCGTTCAACCACTTCAGGGTATTCTTTATAGTTGCTAGCCAGTCATGATACATTTTTTGACTGAATTGTAGAATATTCGATTGTTGGTAATTACCAACCCACTACGTTTTAATCTGCTGTGGCTGAGATGTTTTCAAGAATGATGTGTATAGGTATTTCTGGAAGAGAGTCGGTTTAGCATCATCCTACTTATGCCTTCGTAATGGAGTAGCAGAGAAATTTGAACATGATTACCGTATTGTTGGTATTAGATGGTTGGAGACAATCGGCTGGAAGCCTTGGACCTAGGTTTCGTACTAGGTGGCATTCATCAGCAAGGCGTATCTGCAACCTCATAGGGACTCATGTCCCTTGTGAGATTCGAATCCGCGTCACCCAGTGAGCTCTACAGTCAGAGACGTTACCACTGAGCTATTCAGTCTCGCGATTGACCTCCTGTAGGACTGTGTTGGACATTTTTGATTGAACACTAATCAGTAACTAGTGTAATGTGTTCAGTCCTATCTTCGGTGCAGACTGAATTCTATCAGTCAAGCTTGCAATGTGGCCACCATTCTGGGTGGCCACTAGGTGCTGACTAGTGTCCAATCAAAAATGATTACCGTATTTAGTGTTTATTTTACAAGTAGCACTTAGTCTCACTGTAAAGACTTAGTTATATGTTGATGCTAGTATATTACTTCCCGTACTAGCTCCTATGGACCTAGTGACGTCGGGTGTACACTTAGTCATGCTAATGTTTGCATTTCTGAACACCACCCTACATGGTTAAGCAAAGGATAAACAAAGTTTATTCGTATCTCTATATTATTACACTTTGTAGATACTGATCCTGAAGTTGATATTTTGAAAAGCCAAGGCTTAGATTATTAAGCTTAACCTCTAAAATGTGCTGTAGTTTTTTTCATATAGCCCATTTTCTAATGTTTTCCCTAAATGCTGAATGTGAATGAGTTCTAGTCAAAGTGTCCTCCGAACTTTTGGAAAGTGCTTCGCGTATTATCCAAATCATCGTCTTCAACTTAATTTCAAGTCAGCGGATAGTATCATCGGAACTGATACCATATCGAATGCCAACTTGGAGAACATTTCTACCAAAACACAATGAGCCACAAACATTCCACATCACATAAAATAGAAAAAGCAATTAACTGAGCCTCAATAAAAATATATATAGTATCAATAATTAAATACTAACACCAACCAGTATCATCAATTAACCCAGTAGGGATGATCTTTTGCCAATCAAACACTGGGTTTTCAAGAAAAATATGCGACTATACCTTGCAGATAATTTGATCCTACATGTTTACATTTAGCCGAGGTATCTAAGCAGAATTAAGGTGGTATAGATAGAGCTATCATTTCGAATACATCCACCCTAAACGACTGAAGGTCTTCAGTATTCATGTCACTTGAATCTGTTTAGCTATTACGACATGTATTTTGATTGGACACTAGTAACTAGTGTGACGTGTCTGGCTAGTCCTTTCTTCGGTGCAGACTGAATTCTATCAGTCAAGTTTGCAATGTGGTCACCATTCTAGGTAGCTCGCCATCATGGTGCACATTGATTTGATGATATTAGATAGTTGGAGGGATGGCGAGCTACCTAGAATGGTGGCCACATCGCAAACCTGACTGATAGAATTCAGTCTGCACCGAAGAAAGGACTAGACATGTCACACTAGTTACTAGTGTCCAATCAAAATACCCCCTACAGTCCTACAGGAGGTCATTCACAAGCCTCGATAGCTCAGTGGTAACGTCTCTGACTGCAGAGGTACCTGGGTGACGTGGTTTCGAATCGCAGAAGGGACATGAGTTCCTTCAAGGCGGTTGCAGATACACCTTGCTGACGAGTGCCAACTAGCACGAAACCTACGTCCAAGCATGGCTTCCTACCGATTGCCTCCAACTATCTAATATTACGACATGTCGATGTCAGTAGTTTACAAATATATTACTGTTACGAAACAATTCTATTGCAACTGTTTATTTTGAATATAAATGTTTAATTAAGTTATTTCTGATAAGAAAAATATTTGGAAAATTATTGCAAAAGTTAGTGGAACCCTTTTGTGATTTACTGTGGTAAATATACTGGTCTTTTTGACTTGAACTGTAAAAGAATACGCACCACTATTAAAACAAAGGTGTAAAGTTCACCGTAAAAACTACTTTCGTATTATGACATACGAAAAAAGCACCCAGGAATAGGATACATCAAAGATTCGTGTTTTAGTTCTGGAAATATTGAATGAAGTTTGATATCAGTCTTCACATTTCTGGATTTCGGAGGATCGACTGTCTAGCACATTCATGATTCAGCCAATTTTACCTTATCGTTTCTATTTGTGTATTTTTAATTTTCCTCTCCTATACCTGGCAAAATGAAGCAACTAGAATCGATTTTCTCCACGTAGTATTGTTAACTACATTCAGTGTTTCCTTATTAAAGTGTACATGCTTGCAGCTTGACACGAGGACATTAGATACAATAGGTATGTCTAAAGAAGTATGAATGCTTCAGTTTCCAATTAGAAACACACCAGATCCTCACGATGTCGTCTAATACGTTCTTTTATCTACCGTGTATAATATAACTGCAGTTCTTGGTTACTCCACTACATTATGAAGTTCAAGTTGAAAACGTTGAGCAGCAATCTTCGAATGTTTGGCATGCGATTCACTGCCGTCAATTGTACAATGATGCTACAGGACTGACTGTACTACATTGACTCACTCCTAGCTTGAATATAGGGAGTGAAGTGGTTAGTGGAAGGTGTTGACCACGTCACCTATTTGGACAGTTGCATCAGCCAACGCGAGTTGGTTGATCGATGACGAAATTTCAGCACGAATGCAGAAGGCTCGTTTATCAAATGCCAACTTACGCCATCTCTGGCGTAGAAATGATATCCTGCTGGCTGTCGACCAAAGAGCGTTTGTACTGCTCAACAGTTTGCTCCGTCCTCCTTTATGGCCGTGAGCGAGACATGGCCACTGAAAGTGGAAGACATGAAGAGGCAAAGTCTCTGCGTTGTCTCTTCCGTGTTAAGTGATATAATACGGTGAGCAATATCGAGGTTAGACGATGAGTGCTAGGTAGATGGAATGGGAAATCAATCGATGAAGTTGTGAAGTTACATCGATTGAAATGGTTAGGATATGAGTTACGCACGCCTAGCCTAGCTATCGCCTTCCTCGACAGGCAATGTTAGCTGGCATAGGACCGATCAGGTAACGAAAGTGCTAGTGTTGATCTACCAAAACATGGCTTCATCAGTCGATGAAATCCACAGGAGTTAGTTTTAGCCAGCCACGTCGGGAGGTGTAGACTGCTGTCTGGTTGGAGTCCTCGGGATGATAAAAACTAATGAAGGCTAGAGACAATTGGTTATATGGCTCAAAATCGTTCTGAATGGCTGGCGCAGATGCATCCATTCTTTGTGATTTATAATGTACAGTAAAATTCTATTTTTCTTCCGTTTTACTATTCTTTTTGCCTCACACTTCTGTTTATTGTCTGTCTTTTGAACCTCCCTTTACTCTCTTCTCTTGCTTTGTATGGTACATGAAGGGAGTGTGGCAACTCGAAGTGCTGCACACCCGTGCACAGTTCTATGTTGAAACCAGTCAGTCAAGTCAGAGGCTTTAAGGCGAAGTATTCTATGCGTTGCTGTGTATATTCAGTTTTTTGATTTCTGGTGTACTCTTAAGTTTTACATTTATTTTAAGCCAAATAAGAATAGCCCCTCCCCAATCAATATTTCTAAATCCTTATGTATTCTTTCTTTACAATGTAGTAAATTTAGAAGGTTGGTATTTCAACCAAATCAAGGGGACGTGTGAAGATGTAAACGAAGGTAGGCTATACGGTATTGCTCATTTTGTACTCATATTTTTAGCTGACATAATATCCTGTGTTGAATATGATAAAACTGGAGATCTCCTAGCAACTGGTGATCATGGTGGTCGGATTGTAATCTTCAAACGTGAAAATGAGGTTGGTTAAGCATTATAAAAATCAATGTATTTCAAATGACCTTCCTTGCTGCCTTCTAATGCCTAGTCTTATTTAATAGTTTAACAAACCACTCTGTGTTTTTTATTATTGAAACACAGTAGGTTCTAGTTTTGTCAGTTAGCATTATTATATATATTTCTTAAGTATTTGTAGTGTAGTATAAGTTCAAATATTATTATTTCTGTTCATAGAAATAGCCATTTACTCAAACGGTAACGAATAGGATCGATTTTGAACATCTGTTTTAAGATTAGTCACCAATAAGCATCGTAAATTAGTTTTGGGCGATTTACGATAAACACCAGACTGGTTTTCATCGTCAACAAATTATTCTGATACACACGATTGAAGTATTTATAAACAGTTTAGAACTTTTCTGCCTTTGCTGCTGACGCTTTTTGTTTTAGTGTGCAACAGTTTACCTCAATAATTCATGTGCAGTCAATTTACAACATGTAAGATTTAGTTCGCATATGGCCAGTTTATGTAGTCTCTGGCGTAGACGTGATATCCGGCTATCGACCAAAGGAGGTGTGTACTGCTCAGAAGTTCTCTCCATCCTCCTTCATGTCTATGAAACCTGGCCACCAAGAGTGAAATAGATGAAAAAAGCTAGCTGTCTTTGAGCATAGGTGCTTGCGTTCTATCTCGCGTGTGTATTAGGTGGTATAATAGGGTGAGCAATATTGAGGTTAGGCGTCGAGTGCTAGGTAAGGAGGGGAAATCAATCGACAAGGTTGTGAAGTTGCACCGATTGATATGGTTAGGACATGTGTTGCATATGCCTAGTCATTTCCTTTCTCCAAGGGCAATGTTAGCTGACATAGGATCAGGCTGGAAAAGAGCTAGCGGTGGTTAAACGAAAATATGGCTTTATCAGTGAATGAAATCCACGACAATTAGTTTAAGCCACGTAGGAAGGTATAAACTTCCTGGTTGGGGTGCTCGGGACTGTAAAAACCAATGAGGGCTGGAGACACTTCGTGATATGGCTCAAAATCGTTCTCAATGGTTGGCGCTGATGCATCCACTCCTTGTGACTTATAATACCCAATAAAACTATATTGTTCTTCGATATTACTATTCTTTTTGCCTCATATTTCTATCTACTGTCACTATTTTGCATTTCTTTTTTACTTTCTCCTCTCGCTTTGTATGCTACAAGGAGGGAGTGTAGCGACTCGAACTGCTGGACATCTGTGCAAAGTTCTATGTTGAAACCAGTTAGTCAGTCAGTCAGAATTCGTTTCACCCAGATCTTATATATTATTTATTATTATAAATCATTAATATTAACGCATATCGTAGATATTTACTGTCCTTTTTAAAAAATTTTTATCTAAAGGGAAAACTACAGAAATGTATTAGTCATAATGTGTACTGTACATTTGTCAGTCATGAACCAGAATTCGACTATCTCAAATCATTAGAAATTGAGGAGAAAATCAATAAAATTCGATGGCTACCACGAACTAATCATGCTCGATTTCTACTCTCCACAAATGGTCAGTCCTTATTATTGCATTATTTTTTTTCTTGGTTTTTAATGTAACCATGGATTTTCAATTGAAAAGTTAGGCAGTTTTATTTATTTGTTGCAAAAAGCTTGACTATGTTCATTCTGCGTTTGGTGTTTATGATAAATGTATGTGCAGCATCAGTCATCGAGTTGTTGGTGTTAGCACTTGAATTTCATCTGAGTGGCTTTTGAGTTCGAATCTCTCTCTCCACCTACTTCATGCTGGATAACTGTACACATCACTAACCCTCAAATCATAAGTGTATCCCATAGTTTGGTGTATGAAAAACCAGTGCCGACTGACTGAGTTGGGTTTTTTAAACGGAAAACCAGTGAATACTACTTTTCTAGAAAAGTGTCATTATGATGGAATTGTTAGTAATGACTCCTCTGAACAAATAGACACGTTTTTCGAGTTGGACCCCGAATTGATATCAGTTAGAGAACTGTTAAAAACCATCTGGAAGTACTGGAGGGCTGTTTCGTCCTCGTTTGGGACTCATCGGCAGTGCGCACCTACTGCTATGGTTAGAACCCAGGACCTTCCGGTTACATTCAAACTCGTATACCATTCAGCCAACACTGGGGCACGATTCACTAGCCATCCCATGAATTTTAACTTCTACCAATTCGTGCTTTTGTAGCGCGATGTCGTCGGCAGGAAATCCATCTTCACTGCCGACTGGGATGGACCTCACTAGTCATGACTTCTCACCAGAACTCCAGAAAACTCTGTCTTGTAGCACATCGCTGGCGAGCATCAGATCAATTTTCAAGAGTTGGCTTGTAAGGATTAGAAAAAACGAATATAAGCCTTACAAATCAGCTCTTGAAAATAAACAAGTCTCCTTAAAAAGTGGACGGAAGTAAAATAAGTCATCACGAGTTCTGTCTGAAGTCACTCATCTTGCTGTGTTAGGTAAACTGTTCAAATGAAGTCGTAATCCTACAGGATGTTGGTGTTCAGTTGGAGTAACTTGACTGTATGCATGCAGAATACGATTGTGTTATTTGTAGTACTCGTATACTTGCACGAACTATGATGTTATATTCCTCTAAATCGCATTATAATTGACACTAATCAAAGCTTCATCATTGTTCATTAAGCTGTGGAACGTGGAACGCATACATACCTATTGACGGTGTATTCCTCACTGTAAAACACTTAACTACCTCCAGCAATAAATGAGTGTTTTGATGATGTCTGACTGTGTGTGTGAGAGAAAGAGAGAGAGAGTGCAGAGGTAGTATGCTAAGCGGATGCCCGGCGCTCTTCACTGGGTTGACTGTCCATTGGATGACAGTCTAGGGGAGATGGCTAAACCCTGATTCCAAACCCCCATCGACTGGCGTATGAAGCTCACTAGAGCTCACCGGCAGACGTATGGACAAAGGGCTTGTTGGATGTCCTGGATGTCTGGCCCCATTCAAAAGGCGTACAAACCGAACTCCGGTCACCGGCTGCCAATGGACTCCCTACTCCACTCCTACTGCCTTGTAGGTCACACTTGGTTGTGTAAAGGCTAGAGCTGCACTCTCAAACAAAAGGCCGAGCGATTCTGGGGACATCACTCGTACCAAATTCCCATGAAACTTCATGAACTCTCTCACAAACGCAGATCGCCGCGCCTGGGCAGCGATGTTTCGAGATGTTCATGAAGCCGGCTCATCCTCCCGTAGGAGATAGCCGAAGTAAAGTAAAGTAAAGTAAGCTAAGCTAATCAAGACTCTCTCCAAATCATTCAGACATATAGAGAGAGGTATGCTAATGACATTAACTAGGGATCTCAACTTTTATGTGAACATTTTTCGTGGTGTTTCCTTACCTCTGACTTCCCAAATAGTAGAATTTAATAGGCTGTCGTTTTATGTTTAACACTTTGTCGGTATTATTTTTATATTTTCACTTATTATTATTATTATATCCTTGGGTTCCGAGTGGAACATGAGGCTTCCAACAACACATCTCCACTTTGTTCTATTCGGTGCTTTCTTCTTTAACTAGGCCCATGATTACCCATAGTCTCTCATCTGTTCCTCGCACGATCTCCTCCATGTCACCGTCGCACTGGTGACCCACTCGTCGCTTCCCATTGGGATTTCACTGGAGGGCCTGGCGCACGATATCGTTGTTTGCCCAATCCATCTCCATTTTCTCCTACATATTTGTTGAGCACTAGGCTCTTGGTTGGTTTGTCCCACTGCAGAGTTTCTTGTTGCTAATTCTTTCTGGCCATTTGAACTTAGTAAACTACATTTATTCACTAAACATGGTCAAATCGCATCGATCACGTAGTAGAGAGGCATGCCACCAGCCAAAACTAGCTGTCTAATGGATTTTACTACCGAGTTAGCTGTAAAACAAAAATGTAAACTAAGTGTTTTTTTAATCGTATAAGTCACATTTAATTGCTACATCTACTTCTTTATTTCTACAGACAAAACTATAAAACTCTGGCGTATTACTGAACGCTGTCGACGTGTTGCTCCTTCGGCTGGTTGTAATGTATCCTCAGATTATTCAATACACAGTAATAATAATAACAGCAACAATAATACCATTGATAGTGAAAACGGTGAAGACAGTCCATCTGCAAAAAAGCCAATACCAAATCGAATCTATCGTAAAGATGACCTGCGTGTACCATACTATGAAGATATTGAACCTGTTATGGATGCTCATCCTAAACGTATATTCGCTAATGCACACGCCTATCTGATCAACTCCTTATCAGTGAATTCTGATCAAGAAACATTTTTATCAGCAGATGATTTACGGATCAATCTATGGAATTTAGAAATTACTGATCAATCATTCAGTATCCTTTTCTGATTGTGTGAAGAATTTTATTTATGTTGATGCGTGTACAATTTAAGCGTTAGTATATTGTAGATATCATAGAGTAGTGTATGTAGTAAAAGGCGAACCGACTTCTGTTGCTTTAAAATTATTATTATTATTGTTCCCTTGGGTTCCTAGTGGAACATAGGGCTTCAACTACACGTCTCCACTTGCTTCTGTCTTCTGCCGTACTTTTCACCTGTATCCATGTTATTCCATACTGTTTCAACTCCTCTTCACACGATCTCCTCCATGTCACCCTTGCACTGACGTCCCACTCGCCGCTTCCCTTTCGGGTTCCACTCGAGCGATGGCCTGACGCGCGATGTCACCCAACGGCCTTCTCAGCGAGTGTCCAATCCATCTCCACTTTCTCCTGCATATTTGTTGGGCGATTGGTTCTTGCTTTGTTTGTTCCCATAGTTTCTCGTTGGTGATTCTTTCCGGCCACTGATCTTCAGTATAGAGCGAAGACAGTTGTTGATAAAGGTCTGCAACAGGCTGTTGGAAATATTCTTTGTGACCCGCCAAGTTTCTGATCCATCCGTATAGAAGAACTGACTGACTTGACGTTTGTATTGAAAATCCGAATTTTGTTGTTGATGCTGAGTGACGAAGATTTCCAGATTGGTTCCAGGTTGATGAATGTGTTTCTCGCCTTCCCGATTGTCGATTTGACATCGTCGTCCGTTCCTCCTGTAGTTGAGACCATGCTCCCTAGATAAGTGAATGAAGTAACCTCTTTCAAATCCCTCCCGTTGATGGTGATTGGCTAAGCTGGTAACAAGGCTGGTGAAGAGGGAAGACTGAGCTTGAGGCTATTGACCCCACCCCGTAAAAATAAACACCACTGCTACCGAAGCTTCGAACCTCTAGCTTGAAGGCGCCCTATGTTCCACTCGGAACGTACGGGAATAAAAAAAAGCATGTATTGAAAGGCGAGTCGACTTCTGTGGCTTTCAGATAAGCAACTATTATTCTGATATGCGTTACGGTCTATACAGACTCCAAGAGCTGAATGAGTTAGTTGAAACTATCCGTCTGTGTGGTTGTTTTTTCATTTTTATTCGATGTTACTACTGTGTGCAAAGTAACCGCTTTTTATCGATCCTTAGTTATCTTTGGTGTTTCTGTTGTTTTATATGTACTTGCTTCTCTGCACAACGCAATACCATGAGTAGAATATGCGGATACTCATAACAACCGAACTTGAAAAGTGAAAATGATAAAATAAACCAACTAATTAAGTTATAAATGTATACTAGGGATACCTCTCTATCGTCTGATCTATGTGTGACCGATATTCAAAAACTTTATCGACTGCTGTCTGGTCACCCCGATCTTTTTTCTAGCCTAATTATGACCATCGAGGAATAAATGTGAGGTGGCGTGGTATATGCGTGCATACAGCATAGGGTTTAACAAGATATTTTGTAATACGCTTTTTTGTTTGTTGATATTTTGTCGGTGAAGTTCAATAATAGCGTCCCAGAAAGTGCGAATGTTCCATTGACCTTCAGCGCATGCTAGTCGTTGGTTAAAGACACCTACTATTATTCTAGCACAAAAATGAACGCTGTTACATGAACTCAGGTGCAAATTTCACCCAGATCACGTTCTTTTAAGTACTGTTTGAATAATGTATTAATAGTTCTTTAGGGTTAGGATCAGGGTTATAATTAGGATTGGGGTTAGGGTTACGGTCAGGGATAGATTCAGATTTGGTATTATTTATTTTGATTTGTTTTATCATCCACATTTTGCCAATAAGTGGTCGTTGATTCTCTTACTGGAAACTATAATAATTCAACTGAGGGCTTTTAGGGAAAACTGCGAAACAGGATAGGAGAGATAAAGGATTCACAAAAACAGCTCATCTTCAGTCACCTCTGTGAATACATGTATAGAAACAAGTCTAACTGAGCAACTGATACTCCTCATTATAACTGGGGCGTATTTTAAAGTCATGTGAGAGAAAGATACCCTGTTTTTAATGTGTTTTCATGCATTTTCATGTAAATAAACATAACTTTTTGTGCAAAAATTCTCCAATTTTATGATTGGTCGGCTCAAGGTCATTGGTGCGTTCGCATCCCTTGGGATGCTATTGTTGCACACACTTTAGTTTCATCAATACAACACTTTTTACGTGTTAATAAAACGCAATTCAATTGATAAAACAATTACCTTAACTCGAGTAAACTTTATCGCATTAAAGATATTGTTGATTTGAAACCGGTGAATATGGAAGATCTATCAGAAGTGATAACAGCTGCCCAATTTCATCCATCCGCATGTTCCTTATTCATTTATAGCAGTAGTAAGGGTACAATCCGCCTCTGTGATATGCGTCAACGTGCTTTGTGTGATGAACACGCGTTATGTAAGTTGTGTTTGTATACTTGTGATTGGTTTTCTCCCCCTCTGTTTTTTTCAGGATTATTTTCTTTTCAACGTTACTTTTTATTAGAGGTTAATTGGTAGTGGATGGCGACTAGCAGTGGGATCCAGGATAACGCGCATTTCGTCCTATTTGGGGCTCGTCATCTGGATGCACCTGCATTCTTCAGTCACTGAGTGATAATGTTCCCACCGAGGCTGGAACCCAGTGACCATAGTTTCAAACGCCAAGGCGTTATCCACTAGACCACTTGGGCCACGACAGCCAGTCACCTCTTGTGCAACGGGTCATATTAATAATTTAATTAAATTTTTAAATTTTCCCGTCGAGCACTTCGGTCCAATCAATCGACGGGAAAATCTAAAAATTCAATTAAACAGTTACTTTTTATTGTTTGATTTGAGTTCATACGTCACTGGGCAAGTAGAAGACGGTGTATCCTGTACACTTGTGATTCGTTGTAAAGATAGTTTACTGTCGTCATTAGTTACATGGCGTTTTGAAGAGAGAAAAAAGCATTACTCACACACTGATTTATACTTCATTAATCATTGTATAATCTGTTTTACGTGTTTCCAAAAAAGAAAAATACCAGGGACAAAGATGGGCATAATAAACTCTTTATGACTACTTTGGAACTTCTTATGTGTGTGTTTATGGCTTAATGTTAACCTTGAATTGTATACAGTCTTGTGATTGTCTTTACAAGCAGTGTATTAACTCACCAGAGATTGACACAGGGCGCTTTCTAACTTTGAAATTAAAAGAAATAAGACTGACGGAGGGGTTGCTTATCTCTTAATTTTGATTCTATATCACTAAGTTCGATTAGGAGAGATTATGAGAGCTGGTCAGAGTGTATATTTTTGACACTAATAATAATAATTGTTTAATTATGAACAGTACTTATGTAATGTACGCCATCTCTGGCGTAGGTGTGACATCCGGCTATCAACCAAGGGACGTGTATACTGCTCAGCAGTTCGCTCCGTCCTTCTCCATGGCTCAGAAACATGGCCAATACGAGTTGAAGACATGAAAAGGTTGACTGTGTTTTATCGTAGATGTCTACGATCTTTTTCTCACGTTAGGTGGTATAATAAGGTAAGTAATGTTGACCTTAGGCGTAGAGTGTTGGACAAAGAGGGAAAATCAATCGAAGAGGCAATAAAGTTACATAGATTGAGATGGCTAGGTTACGTGCTGCGCATGCCTAACCATCGCCTCCGCCGACGGGCATTACTAGCTGATATAGGTGCAGGTTGGAAAAGAGTAAGTGGTGGCCGAACAAAAACATGGCATCAATCCATGAAATCCCTGACAGTTAAACTGAGTCATGTAGGGAGATGCAGACTTCCGGGTTGGGGCCCGCCCTCGGGACTCTAAGAATCAATGGCTGGAGACAATAGGTGACATGGCTCAAAATCGTTGTCAATGGCTTACGCAGATGTATTCAGTCACTGTAGTCTTTCATATTCCTTTCTACCATTACTCATTCTGTTTCACTCTTATACTTGTCAAGACTCAATTGATTCTCTTCACTCATTTTCTTGTCTACCTTTGTGTGGTATTTGGAACGTGGCAACTCGAACTGTTGCACTTCGGTGCCAAGTTCTATGTTGAATCCAGCCAGCTAGCCAATGTACGAAGTTTTCAGCGGAGTTTATTGCATGTTACTTTCTTTTCGTACAGGATCTTCAGATAAAATACTAATTTTTAAATATTCCCATTATTAATATTAGAACAAGACGACATATAAGCGAACAATATTGTTGTTTTCAATTAGATCTTCTTCAGGCTTTACTCTAATTTACATAGATTTATATATAAAAAATTTTAACCAATGACAGTGAGTTTGTGGATCAAATGATAATATTATTAATAATAATAATGTAGTTTATGTTTTGAACGTCAGTAATAACCATGGTTGTAATGATAACAAAATAATAATGACCATAAGTTTTAAGCAGATGGCGAAAAGAATAACAGCGGTAGTTATATGTGTAAATGTAGACAATTCAATAAATAAATTAGGTCAAATCTTAAAAGTTACTTAATACTAAAGGTGAAGTGGACAGATAATCAGAGTTTAAATAAATATCATAAAAGTACGAAAGAAATGGAAAATAAAAAAGGGTGGTAGGATTTTAATTAAACTTTTCCCCTAGGCTAAGGGAGAAACAAAGGCAGAACCAACTTCTTTTGTATGTAAAAACTAGGACTGTTCTCATGAATTCCCATAGTTTCGGCTATGTGTAAAAGGCGGGTTCGAATCCCGTTCAAAAGTAGCGATGGAATGCGATAGATAACTTTGAAGGCACTACTTCTGTCCACTTGGTGACCAAGATCAAACAAATGATAGATGTTTTTGGCCTTTTGCGAACCATGAAGGAAGATGCTCATTAATACGTTTGTTAAGCTGTCTGGTTGTTCGCCCTGTATAGCTTTCTCCACAGGAGCAGATAAATTTGTAGATACACATAGAAGTGTCACAGCTAGCTAGGTAGCTTGTCTTTCGCTTGAGCAATCATAATTGTTTGGCAGCTGGAAAATGACAAACAAAGGGTGGTGGCAGTATAAGTCCGTTTTACTGCCTTCGATAATCTTAGATATAAGACGTAACTAGCCACGTCCTCATTAAATTGCAATTTTAGGAACAGTTGTTTCTTTTTAACTGTTGGCAGTTTCTCATTATTGTACATGGTGTTCATGTGTCTCCTTAGAAATCTACTAGGATAACCCATTATTATTATTATTATTATTATTATTATTATTATTTGATCCACAATCTCACCGTCATTGGTTGAAATTTTATATATAAATCTATGTAAATTAGAGTAAAGCCTGAAGAAGATCTAATTGAAAACAACAACATCGTTCGCTTATATGTCTTGTTCTAAAATATTGATTGACAATAGATCCTGTGACCCACTGTTGTCTGATGTGAAGCGTGAACCAATCCATTATGATATTTCTTCCCTGTCTCCTTCAGGAAATACACGACATTTGATTGAAAGCCGATTGTAAAAAGTTCAGGAACAGTTATCTCATGTATTGGGATACGTTGCAAACCCCGCCCCTCCCCGCCGCTGGCACTCACGACCTTGCTTTTTCTCAAGTTTAGTAAAAACTAACGAATCAGCAGCGGGTTACAAACACTTTAAATAATCGCAAGAGTAAATAATACCATCGGAAGCCTTATTTTAATCGATTAAAACAAAGTGGACAGAAGAAAGTATATGCTGCATAGTGATTGAAGTTCTCGGTAGCCCAGGTTTTAAGCAGGCCACCTGACTGAACAGTAGTAGTTCAGCGACTTTTAATTCCTTTTAGTATACTAGTGTTTGAATGTTTAGTTTGGGTTGAAGATAAGTGCTTATTTATCCAGCAGTTATCTTGTGGTCACCGGGAGGTAAATTAGTGTAATATTGCCTAGTTTCTAGTTCTCATCGAATTTTATCAGACAAGTTTGCATTGTGTTGACTGGTGGTTATTATGGTTTACTTTCATTTCATTTTGGACATCATTTTCTCCGAGGTTACTGATACAGCTTGCTAATGATTGCCCATAAGCGCTAAATGTGGGTCCTGGACTTATTTATCGACTACTTTCGATCATCTGACATCAAATTTAGTCTAAGACTTTTAGTTCATTTATTGCAGCATGGCAGATATGTTTTTGGAACCGTTCTATCTGTAATACTGTCTTGTACGACTAACATCAAAAAGAATATAAATCTTTTATTATTATTATTCCCTTCGGTTCCGAGTTGAACGTGGAGCTTCAGAAAAACATTTATTTCAGCCTGTGCTCTTCAAACGCCTTTATCTAGCCCTACGATTGTCCATAGACTGTCATCTCATCCTCACACGACCTCTCCCATGTCACCCTCAAATCAATTCACAACTCATCGTTTCTCATTCGGATTCCAATCGAACGATGACCTGACGCGCGATGTCACCCAGTGGCCTTCTGAGTGTATCCAATCCACGTTTATGTTCCTCAGGATATTCGTTGAGCAATAGATTATCGATTCGTCTGTTCCCAGAGTTCATTGTCGATAATCCTTCCTGGTTAGCCACCTGATATGGAGCCAGTGTAGACAGCTGTTGATAGAGGTCTGTGATAGTCTGTTGGAAGAGATTTTCGTGACACCTTCACCAAAATTCTGACACATATAGAAGAAATAACTGACTGACTGATTTGACATTGGCGGTAAAAGTCTAAATTTTTTTTGTTTATGCTGACAGCGTGCGAAGGATTTCCAAACTGATTTCACAGTGATGAAGGTCTACGTTGCTTTTGCGATCCTGATTGGCTTTGACATCCTTATCCATTCTGGTCGTAGTTGATACGATGCTTCCTAGATAATTGAAGGAAGCAACCTCTTTCTAATCTCTCCCAACGATAATGATTGGTGCATGTTTCTGTCTGTTGATTGGTTGGTTATCTTCATCACCTCCATCTTCTCAGTGTTCACTTGAAGTTCTGTCTTCGCTGCTTCTTCTGCCATTTTTTGGTTTCTTTCCAGTGACTGACTGACTGACTGGTTTCAACTTTGCACTGATGTGCAGCAGTTCAAGTCGCCACACTCCCTCCTTGTAGCACACAAAGCGAGAGGAGAAAGTAAAAAGAAATGCAAAATAGTGACAGTAAATAGAAATATGAGGTAAAAAGAACAGTAATATCGAAGAACCATATAGTTTTATTGGGTATTATAAGTCACAAGGAGTGGATGCATCTGCGCCAACCATTGAGAACGATTTTGAGCCATTTCACGAAGTGTCTTCAGCTTTCATTACTTACTACTTTACTTTACTTCGGCTATCTCCTACGGGAGGATTAGCCGGCTTCATGAACATGAGTTCATGAAGTTTCATGGGAATTTGGTACGAGTGATGTCCCCAGAATCACTCAGCCTTTTGTTTGAGAATGCAGCTCTAGCCTTTACACAACCAAGTGTGACCTACAAGGCAGTAGGAGTGGAGTAGGGAGTCCACTATCAATTGGCAGCCGGTGACCGGAGTTCGGTTCATACGCCTTTTCGAATGGGGCTAGACATCCAGGACATCCAACAATCCCTTTGTCCATACGTCTGCTTCCATCGCTTTTTACAGTCCCGAGGACTCTAACCAGGAAGTCCATACCTTCCAACTTGACTGGCTTAAAACATCTCTTGTGGATTTCATTGACTGATGGAGCTATGTTTTCGTTTGTCCACCACTAGCTCTTTTGTAACCTGATCGATCCTATGTCAGCTAACATTGCCCGTCGAGGAAGGCTATGGCTAGGCTAGACATGCGTAACACATGTCCTAACCATCTCAATCGATGTAACTTCACAATCTCGTCGATTGGTTTCCCCTCCAAACCTACCTAGCACTCGACGCCTAACCTCAATATTGCTCACTTCATTATACCACTTCACACGGGAGATAGAATGCAGGCACCTATGATCAAAGTAAGTCTTCAGTTTTGTATGACATTACACAAATCATCCGCGAAATCCAGATCTCCTAGAGTCTTCTTATCAGGCCAGCGTACTCCTATATTCTCGTTCCCCACAGTCTTCAGCATAACCCAATCCACCAGAATTAGGAATGCCATTAGTGATAGTAATAGGCAGCCCTTTTCTTACTACAGTCTTTACAAACAATATGCCTTTTAATAAGTATCAATAAACAAAGAATCTGTGTGCACATTCTCTATTCTTATTGATTAAATTTAATGCTTTTTTATGTCTATTCTTGTTTTTGTAGCATTTGAGGAAGCAGATGATCCAATGAGTCGGTGTTTCTTCTCCGAAATTATCAACAATATATCCGATTTGAATTTTAGTCATTCCGGCAGATATATATTAAGCCGTGATTATTTAACCTTGAAAGGTAATGATTATACGTATATATATATATATATATATATATATATATATATATATATATATATATATATATATATATATGAGATTAATTTTTTGATCAATATTTATAGTCAGGTTTTTCATGGTTATTATTATTAGAAATAAGCCACAGTTGACCTATTAATTTCAAGTGAATAAGATTATCTGCTTCACCGTTGTTATTTATGCCTGATGGTCATTCACAGTATTTGTTGATAACGAGCTTTTCATGCATCAAAACGATCGATGGTTTTATGATATCGTGTCATAATCAAATTGTCGTCTATTATTATAATTATAATAATAATTGTTATTATTATTATTCTGTTCCTTTGGGTTGCCAGTGGAACATACAGGGTTCAAATTTGAGCTTTGAAATTTCAGTAGCAGTGGTTTTATCTTAACACGGGAGTGGGTGGGGTTGCTAACCTCACCCATCCACTCAATCTTCCTTCTTTGTCTGACTTACAACCGGTTATTTTTGATCATAGATGTCTATGATCTCTTTCTCACGTTAGGTGGCATAATAAGGTAAGTAATGTTGACGTTAGGCGTAGAGTGTTGGACAAAGAGGGAAAATCAATCGAAGAGGCTATAAAGTTACATAGATTGAGATGGTTAGGTTACGTGCTGCGCATGCCTAGCCATCGCCTCCGCCGACGGGCATTACTAGCTGATATAGGTGCAGGTTGGAAAAGAGTAAGTGGTGGCCGAACAAAAACATGGCATCAATCCATGAAATCCCTGACAGTTAAACTGAGTCATGTAGGGAGATGCAGACTTCCGGGTTGGGGCCCGCCCTCGGGACTCTAAGAATCAATGACTGGAGACAATAGGTGACATGGCTCAAAATCATTGTCACTGGTGCAGATGTATTCAGTCACTGTAGTCTTTCATATTCCTTTCTACCATTACTCATTCTGTTTCACTCTTATACTTGTCAAGACTCAATTGATTCTCTTCACTCATTTTCTTGTCTACCTTTGTGTGGTATTTGGAACGTGGCAACTCGAACTGTTGCACTTCGGTGCCAAGTTCTATGTTGAATCCAGCCAGCCACAACCGGTTAAGAGAGGTAAATGTATTCGCCTGGTCGGGGGATCGAACCCTAGGCCATGTGTAGCGTATTTGGCAAGCATTTCTACCGCTGACCCAACGACTCAAATAGTCAAATTCAACCATCTGAGAGGGAGAGAGATGGTATGACTATCGTATCCGCAGATAAATGCAACATCTAACTAAAAGGCATAGATCCATGCTTTTACATAAGCGTTGGCGGGTCGTCAGCAAATATCATATTTCCAGCTGTTTTCTCATTGGTCTTCTGAGGTGAACAAGTAGCACTGACTTTGCATGAATGAAATTTTACTTTGACTATCATTTGATTTCAACTATCAGTTTTGTGAAACTCTCGACCATTCGAATGAAACATACACTAGGGATATGCAATGATAAATTACTTTCTAAAGTAAAGTTTAGAGATCCAGTATTAGAAGTGGTTTCTTAATAAATTGTCCAATCGTAATTCATTCACGTTAAAAGTGATGATTATCATGGCTGTTAGCGTAGGTGTCTCTGGGATTCAACTTCTCCCACAGAAGTAAGATTTTATCATCTCAACATTCATAAATATTCCTTGTTACTTGATGTTACTTGAGTTATTGTGAAACCAATATTACTACAAATATGCGTCGGTGGCACAGTGGTTAGGACTCTCGTTGACCATTCACATGGTTCGGAGTTCGATTCCCTGCCGACGCACACCCGATGTTTATGGTCGGCCTGCAACATTTGGGCTACCGATATCCGATATATGAAAATTGTCAATTCATATAACTTTATGTTGGCTGACTATCTAAACTGTTCTCTAGGGGGGTCATCATTTTGAAATCTTTGGGGATTAATACTATTTGTTGATTATATTTTATTTTTGAAGTGAGGCTGATGTGTTTGTGAGAGCATTTTGATTTCTGTGTGTGTGTGTGTGTGTGTGTATAATTTATTCTTATGAGGATAAAACTTGAGCACTGTGTGGTATAGTATTATTCCATATATCTAATCAGTTTTAAAGTATTCGTTTGTAGGGATTTGATTTGATTTGATTGGTTGGAGGATTTCATCATTAGCTGACATCGTTTAAAGAACCATTGGAAAACCACCTGGAAGTACTGGAGAGCTGTTTCGCCCTAGTTTGGGACTCTTCATCATTACGCACCCACCGGTGTTTCAACCCACGGCCTTCTGGTTACAGGACGACCTCGTAGACAACTCGGACACTGGGACAAGGTCCAGTGGCTGGCCCATGAATTCCAACTTCTGCCAATTCACGATTTAGCGCGACTAGCACTAGCCAATGTCATCCTTGGTGAATATTTGTCCTCACACCTGACCTGTAGTTACCTGGGTTCTACTGTACTGCTGAAGAGTCCCAAACTAAACAGACGAAACAGCTGCCTAGCAGTACTTCCAGCTGGTTTTCAAGTGGTTCTCTAACTGATGTCATCTCACGATGAAATCCTCCAACTAATCAATTTTACTCATGTATATAAGCGAAGCAAGAAAGTTGTGCAAATACCTTGATATAATTATCAGCAGTAATAAATTGTGCTCAAAACGTCATCAGTAAATATTACTTACTGTATGACAGTGTGTGATTTTATCAAAATAAATTTTATCTCATAAGAAAATTATAGTAATTCATTCCTATTCTCTTATAAACGTTGTTTTTCTTTTTGCAAAATAAACATTTAGTTTGGGATTTGAATATGCCGCGTCAACCGGTTGAAACGTATCTAGTTCACGATTATTTCCGTACAAAACTTTGTGCACTATATGAAAATGATTGTATATTTGATAAGTTTGAATGTCAATGGTCACCGAATGATGAGTAAGTTTTTTCTATTTAACTATTTTTGAAGGTCGCTCTACTATGCATATGTATATATATAGACGTTTGTTGATATTTTCTTGTGAACAGAATTGTACGAAAGTTTCTGTTGTATTAATACTGTCACTGAAATTATTGGATATGTATGCTCTTATACTCTCCACCATGTATCGGTGGGACAGTAGTGCAATCCTCACCGACCACACAAGTTGTCCGGGGTTCGATCCCCGGCTGACGCACTCCTTTACCTCGATAAACCGAGTAATAAGACTGGTAAAGAAGGAAGGTTGGGTATGAGACTAGCAACCTCATCCCGTAAAAATAAACACCACTGCTATCGAAACTTCAAGCCACTAGCTTGAAGGCACCCTATGTCCCACTGGGAACGTAAACGGAATAAAAAAGGCAAAGTTCAACAATGGTGTCCCAAGGGATGCGGACGTACGAGTGACCCTTAGCTGACCAATCATAAAAATGGAGAACTGTTGCACAAAAAATGACGTATATTTATAAGAAAATGCATGAAAACACATTAAACAGGGTATCTTTCTCTGAAATGACTTGAAAATATGTCCCAGTTATAATGATGAGTATCAGTTGCTCAGTTAGACTAGTTTCTGTACATGTATTCATCGAGGTGACTGAAGGTGAGCTGTTTTTGTGAATCGTTTATCTCTCTTATCCTCATGTGCAGTCTCGCCCAAAAGCCCTTGGTTGAATTAATGTGGTTTCCAGTAAGAGAATCGACAACTACTTACCAGGAAAATGTGGGTAGTAAAACAAATTGAAATAAATGTCATCAACTCTAAATCTATCGCTTATCGTAACCCTAACCTTAATCCTGATCCTAACCCTAAGCTTAATACTAACCCGAACCCTAGTTACAACCCTTATCCTAACCGTAACCCTAACCCCAATACTTACTTACCTTAACCCTAGCCCTAGCAAGCTATTAACACATCGTCCAAGTAGTACTTAAAAACGTGATCTGAGTGAAATTTGCTCCTTAGTTGTTAAATAGCGTTGACATTATTTCAGCTATGATAATGACAGGTGCTTTTAGCGAACGAATAGCATGTGTTCAACGTCATTGGAGCGTTCGCACTCCTGGGACACTATTCTTGAACTTTGCCAAAATTACATCCTCTTCCACGAAATTTATTACTGTAGATTTGGCATAAAATGAGTACTATTCACTAGTAGTAACAGCGTTGTGTGTTCCTTTTTCATCCTATTCTTCTTCTTCTACACTTTGATGAAATGAAGTAACACTTGCGTTAGTTTTCATTGCAGCTGCAGGGTAGTTTTTCATTAACTACCTACCTTTTTTGTAGTATCAAATGTCAAGTCATTAAAATTCGCCCACTTATTATGGTGAATAGTGTTCATAGAGACGTGTATGTTCTAGTAAATGTATCTTCTGGCTTATATATGTATATATTTCCCTTTCAAAGTTATAATTCTGAGATTTTTGTTTTGTCTAAGACCCACTGTGCGGTCCTCTGGAGCATGTCTGACGCGTTAGTGAGACCGTTTGTATTTGTCTATCCGAAGAAATATAATCTTAATATACCGTAGTGTATGCCTTAGTGAATTGGTAGAAGTTATAATTCACCGTCCACTACTGAATTGGGTCCCCCACTGGGTGGTGTGCAATGTCGACGAGTCCGAGACTGGGACAAAACAGCTGCCTTCAAGTTATATCATTCCGTGATCAAATTTGAAATTCTTTTAAAGTCTTCAGTCATATTTTAATATGACAGTTTACCGAATGCCCATTTATTTATTTATTTATTTTTTTGATTTACAGCTTGATTCCACACCGTATTTTCAGTACAAGTGTGGAATTTTCAGCATGGATACCGGTAGACCAAATTCAGGCTGACCATAGATATCGGGTGTGCGCCGGCAGGGGATCGAACCCCGGACCATGTGCATGGTCGGCGAGAGTCCTAACCACTGTGCCACCGACGCACAATGTAGGCTAAATTTCCAATGTTTTGTTGTGGACTGACTTGTATCATGATTTAAACTCGTCATAAATTTGCACTGATGATGATGATAATGTCTATCATAACACTGAGACGACTGACAGTTTATTTTAGAGAACATCTCAGTGTGAACTCACTCTCGAATGTGTAATCCTGAAAATTACAAAGTTATCAGATCGTGCTTACTGCATCTGTGATAGATACATCTTGAAAAGGGAGTAGTGTCATTCTAAATGTAAACACTGAGTATTACAGTAATTCAGATCCAGTTTACAAGGTTGTCAAAAATTTAACAGTAAAACAGCGAACAGTATATTCAAGTGTTGGTTTGTAGGGATTTGATTGGTTACAGGATTTTCATCATGACCTGACATTAGTTAGAGAACCACTGGAAAACCTGGGAGTACTGGACAACTGTTTCGTCCTGGTTTGGGGGTTGAACCAGGACCTTCGCGTTACTAGATTAGCTCGTGAACCACTAAGCCACTGGAACTCGATCCAATGGTCGGTCCATGAACCGCAACTTAAGCCGACTCACAATATTGCGCAACCACTAGCCGATGTGATCGGCGAGTATTTGTTCTAACATCCGACCTGTAGTTACCTGGGTTCTAGTGAGAAGTCGTGGCCAGTGGGGTATAGCAGGTCGGAGGTGAGGACAAATACTCACCAAGGATGTGACATTGGTTAATGCCAGTCGCGCTAAATCGTCAGTTGGGAGAAGTTGGAATTCATAGGTCGGTCGTTGGATCGGGTTCCAGTGGCTTATTGGTCCACGAACTAGCCTTGCAACTAGAAGGTCGTGGGTTCGTACTGCTGAAGCAGAGATTCCAACTAAGCTGACGAAACAGCTGTCCAGTACTTCCAATGCTTCTGTAACCGACGACAGCTCACGATGGGATCCTGTAACCAATCAAATGAGCACTTGAATTTTAATCTATTGGTTGTCATTTTGAAAATAACCGGTCCTTGAATTTAACCCGCATGATTACATGTCTTTCGTTGACAGCTGATCTTTAACGGATAGTTTTGACGACTATCTTGTTAGAAGGGTACAATCTTATTTTCGCAGTTTTCAGTGCTTTTTAATAAAATATACGGAAGTGAACACCTAGTGTTTGTCCTTGAGCTTGATTTTCGGATCATTCCTGATTAAATTAATCAGCCTTTTCTTCGTCTCACTATTATCGTTATGCTATTTACCAATTATTATTCAGAGTTTAAATGTTCTCAGTTTAATCCGGAAATGTTTTCTCTCAACCTCCGCTTCTTTCAGATACGTGGTAACCGGTTCATATAACAATTATTTTCGTGTATTTGAACGTGGCACTTCAAAAGATTTACTCATGGAAGCATCTCGTGAAGCAATGGAAAATAGTGTATGCGGTAAATTGAAACCATGTCAAGTAGTTTGTGATGGATCAGGTGGAGCCACATCAACATCAGCATGGTCTGAAGGGAAAATCAATGTGGAATGTATGGATTTAACGCGTAAACTGTTGCATTTATCCTGGCATCCACGTGAAAATACTCTAGCGTTAGCTGGTACAAGTAGTCTCTACCTTTTAGATTACTATCCTGGTGAGAATAAGTTGGAGACATCTCAAATGAGTAACACTAATAATAATAGTAATTACCTGTTGAACGGAAATAGTATAACTGCTATGCAGTCTGATGATGCAATTGTAAATTAATGATGAAAGTATCGTACTCTGTTTCCTTTCCAATCCTCACCCTCCGCTCTCTCCAGTCCTCATTCTTCCTTTCCATGTACTTCCTATGTGTATATTCATATTTGTGTGTGTTTGTATGTGTACGATTATTGTTTATTCATACACACACGCACACACACACACAATGATTTATATACAACATAGATTGTGTATATCCCATGTACTTTTTGTTTACCTACCACCTTTTTCGTAAATAGTAAATTGCATTTTTGTTCTCTCTCTCTCTCTCTCCTAAAACAAACTGTGTGTTGTTATATATATTTCTATTATAATATGTCCCTTTTTGTGTCTCCTAGGGTTAAAAATGATTCCAGCTGCATAAGAATTATGTAGAAAATAAAAGCAGAACTTAATATCCACACACACACACATCTTTGGCAGCAGTCACACAAACATTATCATCCCCTTGTAGAATTTCTTTTAGTTCGGTTTATCTTTTGTCTCTAATGTGACCTTTTTTATCATCATTAGAATCTTTGTACTACTCCCACCCCGCCGCCGACGTACCCTTCCTTTGTTTGAATATGGTTGGTATTATTTTGTTTGCTGACGTGTGTTTTTCTTTTATATAGTCGAAAAATGCCTAACTGCATTTCATCTCTAATTGGGCTATTTGTCTCAATCCTGTTCTTGTATTCTTTCATATCTATGATCATTTCTTTTTACTAGTGTGTGTGTGTGCAGTGTGTACTACACAGTAACAAAACTCTTGTGGACGGGTTGTTTCTGTGTGAGTATGTTTTATCCCCTTTTTTTCAAAAAGAAAAAAAGAGAATTAATATCTGAGACGTTGTCATTATCATTATTGGCATTATCCTAGGTCAGTCACTACCTTGCATCGTGTATCCTCCATCCTCTTCATACTCAGGTTGTACTTCTTCTCCTTCTCCTCCTCCTCCCTTATTCTTATATATAGTGCGCCTTAAATATCATATGTATGATGTAGTGTTTGTTTCGCTGTATTCTTGAAGGATCATTTCATTTCTTCTCGATTGTAAAAATCTGTTAACTGTTCTTTTTCCGTAGTGATGAAACTTGTTTTGTAGAGGTTGCCGCTATAATATAGACGTATATATTCTGGTAATTCACTTCTGAAAAAACATATCTTCTCTGTTTGTAAAAGAAGCACTCTTTACACAACACACATGCATCGATCTCTCTTTTCTCTACCTGTCACTCTTATGTTTGTGTGTGTGTGTGTGAAGGTGTAGCTATTTCTCACATATTTTCTGTCTGATTGCATAAGATATTATTATTATTCAATCATTTTTTTATATTCTTGTATTTATCACTTGAGTTCGACTGTTTTTTAGCTTACTTTTACACCACCTACCTGTGTGTGCGTGGGCGTGTGTGCGGTCGTCTCTGTACCTGTGTATAAGTGTGTGTTTGTTTGTGTGTGTGTCACCACTTTTTCTCTCTGTCTCTCTCTCTCTATCTCCAGTGGTTTCTTTTTTCTTTTGTGTGTACTTAAAGAAAAAAGAAATTTTTTTATTTTTATCTCCTTCCAAGATGTATACTATTTTTTACAATATACTACTAACTAACTAACCAGCTGGTATTGATTGATTATTCATCTGTCTGTTAATAAATATACACTTAAACTATGAATGTGTGTGCTTACATCATTATTTCTATGTGGGAGGAGGGGGGTATTCATGAATACTAGTCCAGGCAGTGTCAGCGTTCAACTAGACTGCTGAAACAAAAATATATTGTGGCGTGTGCAACTGATAAGATTTACTAGTAGTATATATAGAGATGGTCAGCGGAGGGCGTCGGTGGCACAGCGGTAGAATGCTCGCCAACCACGCATGTGGTCCGGGGTTCCATCCCCGGCCACCGACGCACTCCTTTACCTAGTTAAGCCGAGTACTAAGACTGGTAAAGAGGAAAGTTTGGGCATCAAAACGGTCAGGAAAATTGGCTGTTAATGAAAATAGTGTGGTAACAAAGGTGATGAGTTGTCACAAAAAGAGTTATTAAAAAGGAGTTATGTAATAATATGAATAGTTCGATGATTGAGTTGTATTTAGGATACACATTGGAACAAAGTAGAGAATACGAATTTACGTAAGAGTTCTAAATGAGTACAAGAATTATAAGCAATTAGCGAAACTGGCAAACAAACAAAATTAAGTCATGAAAAATCAGCAATTCTGTTACCATGATATTAGAAGTGGTTGAGTAATTCTCTTTCGTAAGCGCAGCTCCGGTTTTTCTATGTGTATGGTCAGAGCTTCAGAGATACAAAGAAGATGAAACTATATAGCTTTTGGTAGGTATTCTTGACTCTGTAGATTACTTTGAAGCAGGAGGCGTTTGTTGAGATGGAATGATCAGTGTTAACCAGGTGTTCCATTATCGCACTCCTTATAGCACCAGTATTGCCTTTTCGCAACCATGTTGGATAGTGTTCTTGAATCCTCTTGGATAGGATGCGCGTCGAACGACCGATATGCCTGGCTTCACTGTAGCAGGTGAACTGGCATATGCGCATAGAAGTGGTCAGATGCGGGATCTTTTCCTTAAGGCTCCTGCAGATCAGTGGGCGACTGGAGAACACTATTCTTAACGTTGCTGCAAAGAATGTTCTTCTCAGAGATGATGTGATCCTTCTCTTGAGAATATCGCTTGCTAAATCTCCCTTGAAATCCAAATTCATGGGGTGTTTCCTTTTCGACGCAAGTGAAGTTTCATTCCTGCAAATTCTTGCTCTGATATTTTCTTGCTACTAGCGTAACCGGTAGAAGACGACAGACTTGGTTATAGCGAAATTATGTACACCTTATCTCCAATGCATCATTTGTACAGATCTTCTGTGTTGTCCTACTTCTCGTCTTCCTTCATATCATGTGTGTTTCTTTTACGTCGTCCATGTTCCTCCGCTAGGCTGAATCATTTGCTATCTCTGACTTCAAATGTATCTCTCTGCTATTTGATGTTTGTTAGGCCAATGGACACCTTTTTATATACTACTGATAAATCTTATTAGTAGCAAAAGCCACGTGATAACTATACATCATCTATAAATACTGCCTGGTAAGCATACAGAAAAGACGATTTTTTTATTGAATATTCCATAAGTTCTTTAAAGGTTAAAGTTATATATACTGATTATCCATGCGCGTCAGTGGTGCAGCGGTAGGATTCTCGCCGGCCACGCATGTGATCCGGGGTTCGATCTCCGGCTGACGCACCCCTTACGTCGCTATTCTGGTAATAAAACTGGCAATGCAGAAAGGTTGGGTATGAGGCTACCAACCCCATCCTGTAAAAATAAACAACACTGCTACAGAAACTTCGAGCCTCTACCTTGAAGGCATCCTATGTTCCACTGGGAACGTGAAAGAATAAAGAAAAAAGAGGTGGTCATCAGCATAAAAAAATCAAATGGCAGGGAGATAGATTTATTGTCGGAGAAAGCATATAGTCCAGTATTGTGGAGAAACATGGGAGACCTAAAAGGAACACACGGATTTCAATAGGACATTTGATACTGTTCTCTCTAGTCCTATTTTGCTGACTCTACGGTTACCCCATAGGCTTTCGTCTCCTACTCCTCCACGTCATCCTTGGACGCACAATTTATTGTTTCGTACTTGGGCTCCACTGGAGGATTTGCCTGGCGTCCGATATCTCTCAGTGGTCTCCTTAGCGTTTGTCGGACCCATCTTTTCTTCTATATTGGTTCGTTCCCAGTGTTTCCTTTTGATAATTCTTTCTGGCCATCTGATTTTCAGTATGGAGCCAGCGAAGGTGGCAACTGCTGATAAAAGTCTGCAGCCTCTATAGAATTATATTCTTCACAAATTAGATCTGGCTCACTGTGTCTGGTGCATAAGTGCACAAACGATAGCGTGCATCGAATTACTCTGAATATTACTGGTACTTTGTGTCATTTTGTAGTAATCAAATGAAACCAGAATGTCAGACGAATTATCATAATCCATGATGTGAAAATGTGCGGCAGCGGTGGCTAAGTTGTAAAATATACGCCAACCACGTATGTGATCCAAGGTTCGGTCGCTGGCCACCGACGTACTCCTTTACCTCGCTCAGCCAGTAGTAGGACCGGTGAAGAGGGAAGGTTAGTCATGAGGCTAGCAACCCCATCCTGTAAAAATAAACACCACTGCTACAGAAACTTCAAAGCTCTATCTTGAAGGCTCCCTATGTTCCACTGGGAACGCAAAAGGAATAAAAAAGCTAATGGTGTGAAAATATATCATCCTAGTGACAATCATAATTGCCACACTGTGTAGTTTTGAAGCTTTTTCCTGGAGTAGATTATACGGGTCTTAGGAATTCCAGAAATATTCCTTATTTCAAGGGAGATCTCGTGACGGACCGAGTGCATTATTTAGAGAAACCTTGGCAGTTAAGGAGCAATAGACAGCTTTTTTTCGTCTGAGTTTTGGAGACTTTAGTAGTACATTCTTACTACCACCCTAACCCACGACTTTCTCATCAGATACACTCAGAGAAAACCCTCAATAGTGAAAGTATAACTTCCATTCATAAATTTAAACCAATTTCAACAACATCTAGTGAAATATTAATTGCACTGCGCTAATTGCATACATCTCGAAATTGAAAAAAAAATTGTTCAGAAATCACGTTTTGTTGAACTGTAATCAAAACATTTAGTTACTGTTGTGGTTGTTTTCATCAATACGTTTTTTGGTTGTTATTGTTGTTGTCATTATGATAGGTGCATGTTTACATCAATTATTGAATTTTTGTCGTCCAGCTGATCAGTACTTCGTTGGTAGTCACTTCAGTTTATTTGTATACATATAGTGAACAGAAAATTGAATTTTTAAAAAGACGGTTGCAGCGAAGAAAATTTTCTTTTCGATGAAGTCATCCACCAGGCTGTACATTCGTGTATTTATAATAAATGAAGGGGGGCGGGAAGTTCCAGAATAATTTCTGGTCAAGGATCAAATTAATAAAATTACAATTAGGAATTAAAATGCCATAATAAACAGGGAAGACGGATAAAACTAAAGCAAAGTAGCATCATAATTACTGAGAAGATAGACATGTTGTGCATTTAAGGGTTAGAAATGTAGAAATAACAAAAATAGACAGGATGTTTGGATAAAAAATCTAGTGGGATCATAACTAATGTGACGAATAACTGTTTATGCAGTTAAGGATTAAATATGTAGAAATAATAAAATGACAAAATATACAGGAAGTTCGGATATGAAAATATGGTAGTGTAAATATGGATTAAGAAAAATTTAAAAATAACATGAATAAACAGGAAGTTTGGATAAGAAAGATAATGGGATGGTCATTACTAAAAGAATTACCTGTTTATGATGGCCATGGCAGGGACAAGGGTTGGACGTATTTCTTTTGGATCCATAGAGTGGGTTTGAGCTTTTGGATAGCTAGTGGCTTGGCTATTCCCAGATGTCTTAATTTTACTCCCTTTGATAGGTTTGATCGAATCTTGTATATGATTTTGAAGGATTTTTCGAATGGAGCTGAATGTCCTGAACTGACCAGATGTTCTGTCACTGAACTATATACACGTTTTCGTTCTCCTTTTACTAGCCAGGCTGGATAGTGTTCACGAGCGCGTTTTTCAAGTTGGCGCATAGTACGGCCGATGTACTCAGCTCCGCAAGAGCAAGTAAACTGGTATATGCACGTTGAAGTGGCCCAAATTGAATTTGATTAAAAAATCATCTGCAGTTGATTGGTGAAGCCTTGTTGTTTCTACTCCTGATGAGTAAAATTCTTGTTAACTGACTTATATCAGTTAGTTGTGGATGTGATTACACTACTTGTAATGTTTTTCGTTTATAAATCAGCTTGGTGTCTTTACTGATTGTGATGTCTTAGTTGACAGTGGTACTAACACCAGGAGCTAATACAAAAGACTGGTGTAAATATTTATAGTCATATCTACAAATATTCATACTGTATTGAAATACTTGTTTTCACTTTTACTTGTCCACGCCAAGTAAAATACTAATTCGCATCATCCTGGAGAGTATAAAGGATGCACTGGATACAGAACTCCGCCAGCCACCGGAACAAGCTGGATTCAGGAAAGGCAAATCATGTGCTGATCAAATTGCAACTCTCCGCATCGTCATCACCGAACAAAGCATAGAATGGTAGTCAAACGTGTACCTCAACTTCATAGACTTCGAAAAGGCCTCCGACAGTGCAGCGTCGACCGAGAAGTAATCTTGAAACTACTTCAACACTACGACGTGCAGTGCCCAAGTCTTTGTCAACCTCATTCAACATCTATATGACAATGCCACGTGTAGGGTGGTCCACAACGGAAAACTCAGCGAGGCGTTCGAAGTGCATACAGGAGTAAGACAAGCTTGCTGCCTACTATCATCGATGATATTCTTCATTATCGTGGATTGGACTATGCTTTCGACTGTTGGGGGTGAGGAGTCAAGAATGCGCTAGACGACCGATAAGAAGACTTTAGAAGATCTGGATTTCGCAGATGATATATGTCTAATGTCACACGATTGGGCGTGGAATGACAACCTGGGTCGCACCAGCATTCGTAACAACGACCAGTACCAACGACGCTCCACCAGAGGAGTCTGGAAACTGAATCTTAACACGTAGTGTCCAGCTTATCACGTTTCCTGCCCAGATGGGCCTTTCATAGGGAGTCAGGAGGAAAGGAGCAGGCTGTTAATTGATTGTGGGGCAGTCCCAAATAATCTCTTTATTCCTTTTTATTGGATTTATGAATACTGAGGAATCACAATAAGAATTCACTTCTTCACTTGTAGTGAGTAGTAATTCATAATTTCCATCCCTACTGTATCGTGAAATGTCTTGATACAAAAGGCACAGAAAACCTGCAGACCAATCGGACTAATTTAAAAAAGACCTAACAGCACAACCAGTCTGCACCAAACAAAGGTCTAAACACATAACCATAGTTAATAACTAGTATCCAGTCAAAATACCCACTACAATCCTACAGGATGCCAATAGCTATCCCGAATAGCTCAGTGGTAACGTCTCTTACTGCAGCGCTCACTGTATGACGCGAGTTCGAATCTCAAAAGGGTCATGAACTCCTTCAAGATTGTAGATACGCCTTACTGACTGGTGAGTGCCAACTAGCACGAAACCTAGATGAGAGGCTTCCTGACAAATGTCTCCAACAATATATATATATATATATATATATATCAGAGAGGAACTGGGGATATTTGGTCCGTCCTGGTTTGGGACTAGTCGACAATTTTCACCATAAAGCTCACTACGAACCAACTCTAGGATTTTAAGATTACTAGATTAGCACGTTTGTCATTCTACCTCTGGGTAATCACCATCTGTCTTCACGTACAAGCTGATAGGTCCAACCTGTCACCATTTCTCTCTAGAACCCAGTAAAATACATCTTGAAATGAGTCACCAGCTTGCGATGGACTGATTAATATGTGTGTAAAACTTGGGTATTCTGGTAGTGTGTAATTCCATATTAGTTTGTTTATTAGATGTATCACACTGTGAGTGAAACAGTATTATTTACTGGATGAAAAAGTTTCGAACAAAATTTATTGTTCATAATCATATCAATTGCAATCACACGACTTTGACACTTGAGTTTTATAGTTTTCTTTGTTTTCTCCTATTTGTCGTAGGGGTAGTAGAATTTTCCAGATATCTGGGGGGACAGGTGTTGAATCATTCCTATTACATATATTTGCAGTTGATTCGATAAACAGAGCTTCTGTTATCAATCTTCCCCTCCAACCTGTGACATTAGACTTTAAAACTATCATGTCACAGGTTGGAGGGGGAGATTGATAACAGAAGCTCTGTTTATCGAATCAACTGCAAATATATGTAATAGGAATGATTCAACACCTGTCCCCCCAGATATCTGGAAAATTCTACTACCCCTACGACAAATAGGAGAAAACAAAGAAAACTATAAAACTCAAGTGTCAAAGTCGTGTGATTGCAATTGATATGATTATGAACAATAAATTTTGTTCGAAACTTTTTCATCCAGTAAATAATACTATTTCACTCACAGTGTGATGCATCTAATAAACAAACTAATATGGAAGTACTTCCTCATCAGTGGAATATACAAAAACTCAACAGTTTTTTATACATAACTGATATGAGTATATGCCGATTCTATTCATCACAGATAAAGCAATCTCACATATCAGTAAACCAAAATGTACGCAGGATATCTACCTAGTGAAGTACTGAAGTAAACCAAGTTCTGATAGTCCGTTGAACAAACCCTAGTAGTAGTAATGTTGTATTACTAAACGTCTTGATGCAGGTAAACACACAGTACAGTTACTTCCTAACTTCGTTCATCAAACCAACTCAGACATACAGCATTAACTAACTAAAGTACAATTAGACAATGTCAACTAAAATGGTAACATTACTGTTTCTTTTAATTCCTAGAGGAACATAGGGCTTCAGCCGAACGTCTCCATTGCGTTCGGTTCTCTGCCAACGTTTTCACCTGGCTACACGTCTGCCCACAGGCTTTCATCTCCTCTTCACATGACCTCCTCCATGTCACCTCACCATTACACTAACAACCAACTCGCCGCCTCCCATTCGGCTTCCACTCGGGCGATGGCCTGGTGCGTGATGTCACTCACTTGATGGTTTGTTTTCTCAGAGTATGACCTCCAGTCAACCTCCTCCATTTCTTCCTGCACATTTGTTGCACAAGTGGTTCCTGCTGGGTTGGTTCACTCATTGCCAGAGATCCCTATTGCTGATCTTTTCTAACCATCTGATCTTGAGTATTGAGCGAAGACAACTGTTAATGAAGGTCTGTAGTTTGTTTGAGATGTCTTTATGACACGCCAAGTCTCTGATCCGTATAGTAGCACTGACTTCACATTGGAGTTGAAAATCCGGATGTTATTTTTCATGCTGAGTGCTGTTGATCTCCACACAAACTTGAGAGAAATGAAAGCTTGCCTTGCTTTCCTGATCCTCGCTGTTTTGATATCCTCATCAGTTTCGTCCACCTGTAGTTGAAACGATGCTTCCCAGGTAGGTAGGTAGATAGATGAAGGAGGTTGCTTCTTTCAGATTTCTCCCATTTATGCTGATTGTTTTCTGTTGTTGTTGCGGCTGCTGTTGCTGTTGGCCAGGAATCTTCATCACCTAGTTCCGTTTTCTCTATGTTCACCTGAAGTCTTCCCTATCTTTGACGCTTCATCTATCGCCAACTTGTTGCTTTTCACTTCCATATCTTTCAATTTATGGGAAATCAGACATATATCATCAGTGAAGTCCAGATCCTCCAAATTTTTTATGTGGCTCCATTTTTCGCCTGTTTCCTCGCTGCTCGCTCTCTGTCGCATTATCAAAATGTGAACAATAATCAATAAAATAGGAAAAACGAATTAGGCCATCATCATCACCATCATGTGCACCTACCTGTAAAACTAGAATTAAAAACTAAATAAACCATCCCAAATGACCACATCACACGTGCAACTGACTGTAAGAATATTCACACAAATCGGCATACTTTACCAAACAAATAACATGTGACTTGAAGTCTGCCTAATAAAACTGTAATAAAGCTAGAGTGAGGAGATTATACTCCATCGAGATATTAGAGGAAGAATTTCTGATTCTCGAAAAGATGTTGAAAAAAGGAACGGTTACCTTTAAAAGTTCATTAATAAGTACGGAAGATCTGAATTCTCAAATGTCAAACAAATCATAGTGGAGAAACAGCCCATCTACATTCAACTTGGTTATAAAGGTGAAAATATGACAGCAGTTGTCACTAGGCAGATCCAGCTAAGCTCGTTCCCATCTATCGAACAACTTGCTCTTTGATGCAATCGAAAATCAATAGATATCCTTCTCATGTTAACTTCAACTGTATACACAAATTTACATGTATCTGAGGGAGCAGTTACATTGGAAGAACAGAAAGAAGGAGGGCATACCTACGCTTTTTTGAACATGTACCAAAAAGCCTATGCCTAAAGGGAACAAATGCTTTAAACAGTGCCATCGCCAGGCATCTCCTTGACACGGGTCATGATGTGGACGTTGCAAGATTGTTCAAAATTATCAATAGACAAAAGAGTTCAATACACCTCAAGTTTGCCGAAGCAATCTCCATCAAGCGCCTGAAACCTGATTTATGCCCTGGTAACTGGATGTTTTCATCCTCCCTTTCATCTGATTACGTAATGTCGAAAGTTTCCATTGTGTATGATCCTTATTGTTCAGGACAAAGTGTTTATTATTACTATATATATTATTATTGTATGGATATATTGATTGATTTCTGTTTAAAAATGAAGTCTGTGTAAGTATGTTGAAATAGTTTCTGTAGATTTACTTAATAACAACTTTGGCCTGTAAGCAGCTGATGAGAAGCCAACGAAATAAACAATTATGGTAGCATTTTATTCTGCTGTTGTTCTTGCTTTATTTTAAATTCATTAAGGGGAATAAATGTATCAAAAACAGGTGATAATTGAGAATTATCACTGTTATCATTGTCTATATTATATATTTACCGCCTAAACAAGTAACGCTACTAGTGTATAGAGTATTATAAATCTGCAATGATCACACTTTCTACTTACATCATTCTCTCTGTTAATGAGATAGATACAAAATCTACAGCAGATACTTTCGTCTTATCGATCTAAACCTATTTAATCTCGACAATATTTTGCTACTTTGCATACTTTACAAAAAAAAAAGAAAAGAGAATATTGATCTATTGAACACATTTAAAACGTGGTATGCGTAATTTGTTTTAAATAATGATAATAATAATAGGCCTAGTTCGCTTACTACATTCATCATCTCACCATCTCACACAGTTTTTAGTTTTTATAAGCATAAAGCAACTTTAGAATGATTTCATATTTATTTGTTTGACTTAATCATTGTATCTTTTCTTTTACGTGGATTACAGTGTCATGTGATGAACGAAGAAAAATGACTGACTGACTGACGTAAATGATTCTCAAAAAGAAATAAATACTTATTATGTATTATTTATAGTAATGTAGAGTAGAAGCACATCACATTGACTTCTAATATAATTTATTGCAGTTTATAATCGTTGATTTATTGGTAAACTGGAGGCAAGCATTAATTACTACGGCTGATGAACAAAACATGTTCGAAGTAGTAAGCTGGAGTACTAGAAAGTTGTTTCGTCCTAGTTTTGGACTCTTCAGAAGTGTGCACCCACCGGGGTTCGGACCCAGGACCTTCTGGTTACAAGGCCAGCGAGCTCGTAGACCATTGAGCCACTGGGACCCGATCCAATGACCTGCCCATGAATTCTAACTTCTGCCAACTGACGACATAGCAGGACGAAACAGCTGTTCAGTACTCCCAGCTGGTTTTCCAGTGGTTCTCTAACTGATGTCAGCTCATGATGAAATCCTCCATGCAATCAAGCAAAATCCCAACAAAACCAATACTTGACAATTTGTATCTTTACCTATTTGCAAAGTGAATATTTGTAGATTTCATCTACAGGACTAAATTATTCATATCACATTATTTGTGGTCTGCTTGGCACCATAAACGGTATCAAGAAAGTCATTGGAAAATGCTACACGTTACATGCATATAATAAGTATTCGGAAATTGCCTTAACCGACCAGTCGTGCTCATTAGCTAGGTGTGGATGGTCTAAATACCAAGTGAACATTGTACCTGGAGTGATTCAGATAGGTGATTTCAACTGTTCCCCTTTTATTTATACGGTTGTGTTAACTGGAGACACAGAATGAAAGCGATTTGCAAAGTATTTTTGTGTGTGTTACTTTGTATGTATGTGTACAATAAGTTTGTCAAACAAAAATACAATTGGTTATGGTTATTTTAACTAAACAGGTGATGATTGGTGATTGGAGTTACATCATACAAGATCAGTCAAGAAAATTGGGTGTTAATGAAATTTGGGTAATGAGTTGCCACAAAAAGTTGTTAAAAAGAAGTTATGTAGTAATATGAATTAGTTTGATGAGTGAGTTTTACTCAGGATACACATAGGAACAAAGCAGAGAACACGAAATTACGTAAGAGTTCTAAATGAATACACGAATTATAAGCAATTAGCGAAACAGGCAAGCTTGTATCGCTGAAGCTCTGGCCATTCACATAGAAAAACCTCAGCTATGAATATCAGAGAAAATTACTCAACTATCTCTACTATCACGGTAACAACTTTGTTCATTTTCGAAGATTTAATTTTGTATGTTTGCCTGTTTCGCTAATTGCTTATAATTCGTGTGTTCGTTTAGAACTCTTACGTAATTTCGTGTTCTCTGCTTTGTTCCTATGTGTATCCTGAGTACAGTTCAGTCATCAAACTATTCATATTACTACATAACTTCATTTTAACAACTGTTTGTGGCAACTCATCACCTTTGTTACCACCCTATTTTTTGTCACATATAAGGTTCGTAAAGCAGGGAATGGAGTTTTGTCTGACAAAACTATCTCCTAAGTTAACAGTTAGAGACTAATTGTAAATTGATGGCTATACTACAACAAAATATTCGGGAAGTCTTCACTGTTTTGAAAATGAATTAAGAACTAGTTTCCGCGCTAGGTGTTAACTACAACTTTTGCACAGGATTACACAAGAACAAGAAGGATTTTAGTAGTGTGACGCGTGCTACAGACAAAATTTATGAGGAGTCCGTAAATACAGATTGATGAGAAGCAGTGAAAATTGAAATCAGCATTTTAAATCAATGGCTGCAGAGGCAGAAATATTTTTTCCTCAAATATGGATTTAGTTTACGTTGTGGATACGAAATAATCTCATTGGACAACTTTTTGTCTCATTGTTTAGCCTTGAATCAATAGCCAACCAATCAGGACAACTCACCACCGGCTGACCTAGCGTACTTTTAATGTCGTTCAAAATGTACGAATATGAGTTGGCGTGCGCTACTGATTAGATTTATTAGTACTATATAAAGAGATGTCCATCGGCATAACAAACATCAAATAACAGGGAGATAGATTTGAAGTCAGAGAGAGAAAACGATTCAGAACTGCGGAGATACACGGGAGACGTGAAAGGAACACAAAGTAACACACACAATTTGAAGGAAGGTGAAAAGTTGGACAACACGGGAGATCTGTGGAAATGGTGATTTGTACATAAAAGTAAAGATATATAAAGGACATCTCAGAAATCACTACAAGACTCTTCAAACCTTTAGGAATTGATGTCGTACACAAACCAACAAAGTCACTTCAGTCAATTCTATGTCAACCAAAAGACTCAACAGCGAAGGAAGATAAAACCAACATCATCTACAAAATAGATTGCATCAACTGCGAAAAACACTACATTGTCCAAAGTGGACGTCCCATTCGTCTTCGTATCCACGAACATAAGCTAGCTGTCAAAAGACATGATATCCACTCCCTCATATCACTACATACAGACAACCACGGACATCAATTCGACTGGGACAACGTTCAAATATTAGACACTGGAAACAACAAGAATGCTAGAGAATTTTTAGAAGCTTGGCATTTCAGTGAATCATCAATCAACAGACACATCGAGATAGACAAAATTTATCAACCGATAAGAAAGAAACGTCACACACAAAGGGTCAAAGTTCAAGTCAAAGAAACAATGAGTGGCAATACAAGTAACCTAGAAGGTGTGAAAGCACACAAAAACAACCAATTACGTCCAAGGTCGCCAAGAGAGATGATTAATAAACTCGTGGAGAAATCTAAAAGCTCACTTCTAATTGAGGTATGCGCTGAAGATGTCACCTAGTAGGGTGGTGAAAGCTTCGCAAATTAACTGTCCAGCTCAGAGAACACAACCACATCAAAAAAGGTAAAGTGTACATAATTTCTCTATATAGCAAAATGAAATTCTAACTGAACACTCGTTTAATCAGGCATCTTGTCTACAATCGTTACAGTTGCGGTAGTAGTGGTGTGTAAACTCACGACGTGGATAGTTTATGTATTCATCAAGCCAACACAAACGAATGAAGGCCACCAACATGTTGCTATTGTATTCAAATATATCAGAATATAAATGTGACCAAAATCTAGTGGTCTCATAATTCTATCTCTTGTGAATGACTTAGCAACATGCCCTTTAGTGTAAGTCGGATTTTCAATGTACTTTAATGGGACTGACAGTAACTAGTGTCAAGACTTCCTTTTTATTGATCAGGCATTGAAATACATATCTATACTGCTATAACAGTTGAACATCTATTATATTTAGTGAGATTAGTTAATTGATGAAAAGTTCATGTGGTTAATATGCACATTCGTAGTATGAACTTTCATATATATAGAGAGGATAAACTGGGTATAACATCCGGCTGACTGATTTTATACATTTATCAATAAATAGGGTGGACTTTAATGTCATATCAAATAATATCACTAAATATGTTGTTGTATACTTGATAGATAAATTTCAGTTTAGCCTGTGGTCTAAGTATTTAGATACTGCTCCATGTCTTTATCCTTCGCAATCAACAACTATATGACAATGGCACATATTAGGTGATCCACAGCGGAAAATGCAGATAAGCCTTTGATTTGAAGACAGTAGTAAAACAAATCTGCCTAATATGATCAATGTTATGGTTAATTCTATTGGACTAGATTATGCGGAAGGCTGAAGGGAAGGAGAAGATAGGAGTGTGGTGAGAGCAAGCTGCTAGCCAATTGGTAGACATTGATCTACGCTGATTGGTCGAAATTAATCTAGGCCGATTCAACAACCGATCACAGCTGACCTAGACGTGGACAAATATGATTCGCAGACAAGTGGCTCGCATTTCCGAGAAATATCGAAAACGAGAAAGCAGAAGACTGCGTTTGTTTGCAAACAACCAATCAGAAGACCGCCTTCTTTCTGCGGGCAGAAGCCTATTAATGTACGTAAAAAACATATAAATACCTGTTGGTTTTCGTAATAAAACTGATCTGTTGCCTGGCCCTTGTCTTCTGTTGTTACAGGAGTACACTGGGCTGATAAGAAGACCCTAGAAGATCTGGATTTCGCGCGTGGATGATTTATGTCTAATGTCATATAAACTTGAAGATTTACTGGAAAAAACCAACAAAATGGCAGAAGAAGCAGCGAAGACAGAACTTCAAGTGAACACAGAGAAGATGGAGGTGATGAAGATAACCAACCAACCAACCAACAACAACAACAAGCACCAATCATTATCGATGGGGGAAATTAGAAAGAAATTGCTTCCTTCAATTATCTAGGAAGCATCGTATCAACTACAGCCAGAACGGATGAGGATGTCAAACCTAATCACGATCGGAAAGGCAAGACCTTCATCACTTTGAAATCAGTTTTGAAATCTTCTGCACATCGTCAGCATAAACAACAAAATTTGGATTTTTAACGCCAAAATCAATCAGTTTTCCCTATGGGTCAGAAACTGCGCCAGTGCATCACAAAAAGCATTTCCAACAACCTATCGCAGACCTTTATCAACAGCTGCCTTCACTGTCTCTATACTGAAGATCAGAAGGTTGACCAGGAAGGATTATCGACAAGGAACTCTGGGAACAGACGAATTATTAAGCTGTTGCTCAACAAATATCCTGAAGAAAACAGACACGGATCGGACACACTCAGAGGGCCACTGGGTGACATCGCGTGCCAGGCCATCATCTGAGTAGAAGCTGAATGAGAAACGATGAGTCGGGCCTGGTTCCGAGGGTTACATGAAGGAGATGAGAGACTACGGACAATCGTAGGTCCAGCTAAAGGCCACTGTAGAGAACAGGGTGAAATAAAGATGTTTGGAGGGGTTTAACGAACTTTTTCTGTACACAGAGATCTGGCTTTTCTATTTCGATAGCCAAAGCTTCAGCAATACAGATGAGTCGGGTACGTAGGGATTTGGGTAAATTACTCTTTGCCTTGTAGATGACTTTGAAGGCGGAGGTTATAGAGATAGGGTGATCATTATCAACCAGATGTTCAATGATCGCGCTTCTTATTACTCCACTCCCACCCCTTCGTTGCTACCATGCAGGATAGTGTTCTTGCACCATCTTGGACAAAACTCGAGTCGAACGACCGATATACCCAGCTCCACACGAGCAGGTGAAATGATAAACTCACACAGAGTTGGTCAACAGCGGGATCTCGTCCTTCAGGTTATTGAGTGGTAATGGTCGACTGGTAAAGGTTATTCTCAGAGATGCAGCAGGGAATGTTCTTTTCAGGGACTGTGATATCCTTCGTTTCATGATATCGGAAGCGAAATCACCTTTGAATTTGAATAATATATTAGATGGATTTAATGGTTGCCATCCAGAGATAAAATTCGCAATCGAAATGGAGAACGAGTCTAGTATTCATTTCCTCCACGTGGACTTATCCGGGAGGACTGATGGAACTCTGAAGGGATCGATTTATCGAAAGCTGTCATGGAGTGGTCAACTGACAAATTTCTACAGTTGGGTATCCACTGGTAGAAAACGAAACCTGGGCCGGTCGCTTGCGCATATGTAGCCCTGATACTGTGGAGGATGAGTTAAATCTTTTGAGGAAAATCCTAATAGAGAATGGATTTCCACGACATTTTATAGACAAGAATAGAAATCCAAATCCTTTAAAACCTGACTTATCATCCACATCCAAGAAATTACTTTACATGAGCTTGGAATTCAAAGGTGATTTAGCTCCCGATATCATGAAACGAAGGATATCACAGTCCCTGAAAAGAACATTCCCTGCTGCATCTCAGAGAATAACTTTTACTAGTCAACCATTACCATTCAATAACCTGAAGGACGAGATCCCGCTGTTGACCAACTCTATGTGCGTTTATCAATTCACCTGCTTGTGTGGAGCTGGGTATATCGGTCGTTCGACTAGAGTTTTGTCCAAGATGGTGCAAGAACACTATCCTGCGAAGAGGTGAAAGTGGAGCAATAAGAATTGCGATCATTCAACATCTGGTCGATAATGATTACCCTATCTCTATAGCCTCCACTTTTAAAGTCATCTACAAAGCAAAAAGTAATTTGCCGAAATAAATATGTGTTGCTGAAGCTCCTGTTGAAGCTCTATGTTGCACTCAGAACCCAAGGGAGAAATAATAATAATAGCAACGAATTCAGTATATGTTTCCTTCAAGTAGAATTTTATTATGAAAGAACATGAGTTAGAGAATAACAGTAAAACTAGATACACTGAACTTCTTCTTTATAAGTGTCTTTTGGTGAAAAATTCAGATAATCATTCTTTCAAGTTTACTATGAATGAAATAAATGTATATAGAATCCTGCCAATAATGATTATGTGCAGCCTAAAGCTATTGTACAAATAAAACGTATAGTAAGTGAAATTCAAAAAATACGCTCTCTATCAATGTATCAATATAGTCTACCATAATATGTATGCGCCAGATATGAACACTCAGATTATTGAAAACATACTCTTCACATACATATTAAGAAGATTTTTATATTTTATTTGCATCTACACAAGTGCATAAAATGGAATGATGAAACTGATAGTAGTTAAGGCTGATGACACTCATGGTAACCATAGTGGAAAGAGTTTTGAATTTCGATGAAACTTTCAACTAGCTAGGAATTTGTTTAAATCAATAAACATTAGAAAGGAGTATTCAAATGTACATTGAGCGTACAAATTAAATTCAATGAAAACAGTCTACAGACAAAAGGACAGTATTTGCCATGGAGTCTTTTCTGAGTCCTTTCGATACAGATTATGTTATGGCCATTCTCGAAAATGGTCAACTAAAGTCAGCATTCTAAGATTTTCAATCATATAAAAGGTATGTAGATGATGTCTGTATTATTTGTGATGATAATTCGGACTTGACTGATGCATTAAATGCATTAAATCGTTCTCATCCAACGGTAAAATCCACACTGGAAGTGGAGAACGAGTACAACAGTCATTTTCCTGATGTGATACCATCAAGGAGGACTGATGGAACTCTGAAGAAATCAGCTTATAGAAAGCTATCATGGAATGATCAACTGATAGATTTATACAGCTTGTTATCGATTAATCGAAAACAGAACTTGATTCAATCAACTGTCAGTCGCATTTGTCATATATGTAGTCCTGATGCTGTAGAGAAAGAGTTATATCTTCCAAGAAAAATCCTAAAGGAAAATGGATCTCCGCCACGTTCCATAGACAATAGTGTATACAGTTAAAACCTACGAAATATGATTTAACCTCTGTAACGAAGAAAATAAACCTTAAACTCAGAGGTGACATAGCCGACAAAATCCTTAAAAGCAGGATCTTATTGCAACATCGTTGAGAATAGTGTTTTCTAGTCAAATATTACTGTTCAATAACCTGAAGGAGAAGATCCTGCAGTTGACCAACTTTATGTGCGTCTACCAATTCACCTGCTCTTGTGGAGCTAGTTATATCGGTCGTCCGATGAAGGATTTGTCCAAGAGGGTTTTTTTTCCTTCACGTTCCCCAGTGGAACATAGGGCTTCAAGCCTCTAGCTTGAAGTTTCTGTAGCAGTGTTTATTTTACAGGATGGGGTTGCTAGCCTCATGCCCAACCTTTCCTCTTCACCAGCATTATTTATGGCTTAGCGAGGTAAAGGAGTGCGTCGGCCGGGAATCGAACCCCGGACCATGTGCATAGTCGACGAGCGTCCTAACCGCTACGCCACCGACGCATGTCCAAGAGGGTACAGGAACACTGTACTGCATGGTTACGAAGAGATGGAAGTGAAGCTATAAGTAGCGTATTCGTTGAACATCTGGTCGATAGAGGTCACCTTATTTCTACAGCATCTCCCTTTATAGTTATCTACAAAGTGAAAAATAACCCGCCGAAATCATTATGCATCGGACTCATTTGTACTTCTGACGCTCTGGTCATCAAAATAGAAAAGTCAGATTTTTGTATACAGAAAAAGTTTGTTCAACCACGGCTTTTATCATTGCATTAATCCATCCATGCTAAACTATATTATAATCCCTATTCCTACTCTGACCCTATTCAGGTTTCGTTAGGTTTATTTAATTCGTATATCCTTCCTTTAGTGTATCGATTGTTAGTATTAATTTCATTTTGAATGATTTCAGGTATTATCTTATTCATCAGATTTATTGATTTAATTCAGTGTATTGTCTTATCATAATTATCATCTTGTTGCCTAACATTTTAATCGTATAATATAATGTTATCATTTCTACACAGACTTTGAGATTTATGCATTTCATAAACTATTTTATAAATTACACAACCTGTTAGCTTTTGTCACAATTCACGTTTGAATAAAACAAGAACAACAGTGGTTTTGCAGAATAATACAGTACCATTCTTTGTTTATTTCTCTGGCTTCTCATCAGCTGCTGCTTACAGCCTAAAGGAATTATTATTAAGTTCATGTACAGAGAAGTTTTAACCTACTTGCAAATTTTACATGATGTCAGTTGACAGGAAGTTCTGAGCTTAATGAACAGTGCTCAGAAAATCACGCTTACATAGTTTTTACACAGGCAGTTCAAGTTTAAACAAAGTAAAATTATGCATACAATGGTAAAGGAGTTACGTAGTAAAGACGAGAGATGCGTAAGATGCTGAGTGACTAGTAAATTAGGTCACAATATACTGAGTTCAATTCAACTCTTAGAAACACGAGACCAACAAAATTACACCATATTAAAGGAAGGTGAGGTTAAAGTCAAAGATTACGTATTCAAATGAAAGGAAGAATAAAGACGTCCAGTTATCAGGCAGAGCAACGAAAGACTGATAACTTCTTCTTCTTTCTGAACACATAAATCGGATTTCAGGCTTTTGATAGAGATTGCTTCAACAAACTTGAGTAGAATTGAACTCTTTTGTCTGTTGATGACTCTAAAGGATTTTGCGAATTCAACCTCATGACCCGTAACAAGGAGATGCCTCATAATGGCGCCATTGTAAGCGTTTGTTTCCTTAGGAAGTAGGCTTTTCGGTACATGCTCAGGGAATCGTAGGTATGCCCTCCTTCTTTCTGTTCTCCCAAAGTAGCTGCTCTCGCAGATACATGTAAATTTGTCTGTGCAGTTGGAGTTGACATGAGAAGAATACCTGTCGATTTTCGATTGCACGAAAGAGCAAGTAGTTTGATAGACGGAACCAACTTAGCTGCAGGATATGTTCTACATAGTGACGTCCTCACTCTTTTGTTGACCACTGCTGTAATATTTTCACCTCTAAAATCGAGTTGAATGAAGACTGGTATTTTTCCCGCTGTGATTTGTTTGACATTTGAGCCTTTAGATCTTCCATATTTGTTAATGAATTTTTGAGGGTAACCATTGCTTTTCAACGTCTTTTCGAGAATCAGAAATTCTTCCTCTAATTTCTCTGTAGAGCGTATTCTCCTGACTCTATAGTACAGAGTCTTGATTAGTTCTCGTTCATAGCTATTTGGACAAAAACTACTAAAATGTAGGTATGGTCCTTTCCAAGTAGGCTTTCGATAAATCGACTTCTGAAGACTACCGTCTTCTAGGCATTGCACGGGAATGTCAAGGAAATGGAACTTTCCGTCATATTCATGTTCCATAGTAAATTCAATATTTGTATGTGCACCATTGAATAATCTGAGTTGGTGGGAAGCATGACCTTCATTTTTGCGCACTACAAACGTGTCATCGACATATGGACAATAGGAAGTTGTTTCGTCGATTGTACGCTACAGCTCTGTTCTTTCCCGGCTGGACATGAAAATATCTGCTAAATCAGGGCTAAGTGGACTGCCCATAGCTACATCATCTATTTGTCGGTAAAGAGTGTTGTCAAATTGGAATTGCACATCCATGGTACACATTAGCAGTAGGCGTTTGAATTCCGACTTCGGGAGTGGGAGAAGATCAGACTGCTGACAAATGATCTCCAAAGTTTCATTGATTTAGATCCTTGTGACGATCATGCATAGAAGATTCTACAGCTTGATAATAAATTTATTGGGAAGAGACTTTTCACTGAATCACTTGTTTTGATTTTCTATAGATCAGTATAAGGCGTATAGTCACGAGAAATTAAACCATACGAAGGACTAAGTTTCATAGGATGCTAAAGGTGTGTTATAGAGCTACTGATATAGTAAAAACGATCTGTTGGTTATATTTTGTAGCATCTGAGGTCATAATCTAAAAAACACATCAAAAATCATAGTAAAGAGAAATAAAAGTTATCAGTGTAAGTGATATAGTCAAATCACGTTTTTACTTAAGGCAGTATAGAACAAAATGACATTGTTACATATTTACCCTGACACCTGATGTATTAATTAAAACAAAGATCAATTTTCAAGAGTTGGTTTGTAGGGATTTGATTTGTTTTTTTAAAGTTTGACTACGGATTGAAATAAATTAGCGAATCATTGAAAACCGACTGGGAGTAATGGACAGCTGTTTCGTCAGTCTAGCTTGGGAATCATCATCAGTATGCACCCACTGGGGTTTGAACAGGGAGGTGATTTGTAAGGATCAGAAAAAACAAATCAACTCTTGAAAATTAGTCTGATGCTCACTAGTGACTTGCTACAGGATGGAATTTCCTGGCGTTCTAGTGAGAAGTCGTCACCAGTGAGATCCATCCAATCAAGTGTGAGGATGGATGTCCCGCCGATGATACTGGTTGGCGGTCACGTTAAAAATCACGAATTGGTAGAAGTTAGAATTCACGGGCCATTGAATCGAGTCCCAGTGGTGGTTGAGTGGTATACGAGCTTGCCTTGTAACCGGAAGGTCCTGGGTTTGAACCCTGGTAGTGGGTACGTACTGCCGATGATTCCCAAACTAGGATGAAATAGCCGTCTAGTACTTCTAGCTAATTTTCAATGCTTCTCTAACTGATATCAATCCGTAGTCAAATCCGTAAAAAGATCAATTTCTAAAAGTTAATACATACAACGCTGCATGCCAAGTAATCCACAACGGGAAACTTACGGAATCCTTCGAAGTGAGGACAGGAGTAAGACAAGGATGCCTACTATCGCCAATGATCTTCCTGATTGCAGTAGATTGGATAATGCGACAAACAGCGGGCAATGAAGAAACAGGCATAAAATGGACTCACACAAAAAACTTGGAGGATCTGGACTTCGCCGATGATGATGACATATGTCTGATTTCCCACAAACTGGAAGATATGCAAGTGAAAAGCAACAAGTTCGCAGAAGAAGCATCAAAGATAGGACTTCAGCTGAACATAGAGAAAACAGAGGTGATGAAGATTCCTGGCCAACACCAACAGCCACAGCAACAACAGCAGACAGCAATCAGCATAAATGGAATTAACCTGAAAGAAACAACCTCTTTTACCTACCTTGGAAGCATCGTTTCAACTACAGGGGGACGGAACTGACGAGGATATCAAAACAGCGAGGATCAGGAAAGTATGGCAAGCTTTCACTACTCTCAAGTCTGTGTGGAGATCAACAGCACTCAGCATCAACAATAAGATCCGGATTTTCAACTCCAATGTGAAGTCAGGGCTTTTGTACGAATCAGAGACTTGGCCAGCGCGTCATAAAGAGCATCTCAAACAAACTACAGACCTTCACTAACAGTTGCCTTCGCTCAATACTTCGCTCAAGATTAGATGGCCAGGAAAGATCAGCAACAGAGATCTCTGGGAGGAAAGCAACACAGCAGGAACCGATTGTGAAACAAATAGGCAGGAAGAAATGGAGATGGATTGGCTGGCCATACTCTGAGGAAACCATCAAGTGAGTGACATCACTAGACAAGCCATTGCTCGAGTGGAACTCGAAAGAGAAGCGGCGAGTTGGTCGTCCAAGGGTGACTTGGAGGAGGTCATGTGAAGAGGAGATGAAAACGTGTGGGCAGACTTGGAGCCAGGTGAAGACTCTAGCAGAGAACAGAACGCAATGGAGACGCACGGCTGAAGCCCTATGTTCCTGTAGGAATTAAAGGAAACAATAATAATAATACATAGGCTCACTTATAGATATTTACGCAAATCAGCTGACTGACTGACTGACTGGTTTCACCATAGAACTTTGCACCGATATGCAGCAGTTCGAGTCGCGAAACTCCATGTAGCACAAAAAGCAAGGGAAGAAAGTAGAAAGAAATGCAAAACAGAGACAGTAAACAGAGATTTGACGCAAGAAGAATAGTAATTCCGAAGAACAATAAAGTTTTATTGAGTATTATAAGTCACAAAGAGTCTATGCATCTGCACCAGCCATTGAGGACGATTTCGAGCCATATCACCAATTGTCTCCAGCCGCCAATGGTCCTTACCATCCCGAAGACCCCAACCAGACAGTAGTCTACACCTCCCGACGTGGCTGACTGGCTAAAACTAACTATTGTGGATTTCATTGACTGATGAAGCTATGTTTTGGTTTGACCACCACTGGCTAACTCTTTTCCAACCTTATCCCATGTTGGCCAGCTAACACTGCCCGTTGGTGGAGCAAGGCGATGGCACAAATCACCGGTTATAAACAAGTTTAAGCATTAGATTACGAGAAAGCATATGCTAAAGGTTATCTGCATAAATCTTTTTAGTTACAGTAGATTTTAAAATGTCACAGTTGCACTATTCAATCACTGAGGCACAACTTCACTAGACAATTATAATATGATGAATGACAAATACCGCATAAAGTAAGTAGTAAGTTCAAAAAAACTAGTTAGATTGATTAGTTATCAGAATAAAATTTATTTGAATGCATAAATTTTCAAGGATTTTAATTTTTGAAAAATTTACAAATCAGTTAACTTATTTATAAGTTTATTGAAGGATAACTAACTGTATATGCATGGCATGCATGGATGATTCTTAAGGTGACCTTGAAGTGCATCTGAAACTAGAGAGTTAAAACAAAACTTGGGCACTGTGGTAGAGTATAATTCCATTATGGATGTGCTTATGATATGATATGATTATGAGCAGTAATAAATTGTGCTCGAAACATGGTCATCAGTAAATATTATTGTATAACACTATGTAGCTTTATCAAAATAAATTTATCCACAATGGACTTAAAACAAAATTTTGGGTGACTCTAAACTATAGCAGCCCAAAACGAAACTACTAAATGAACGAACTGATAACCTTGAGCGACCAGTCAGATGAGTCCGTAGTGTATAGGTGAGATTTCGGATGCTCTAAACGAAAAACGCAGCAAATTTCATCCAAGTATAGTATTTTAAGTACTGCTTCAACAAAAGGCTCATTGAAAGGCAGAAAACGGATAACCAATAGTCATCCCTGGGTTAAATTAATAACGTTGTCAATAATACGCACGATTCCGTTAATCCCTTCCATGCGACCCAGGCAAAATCTAACAAAACGTCCCAAGGGATTTTTTAAAATATTTTTTTTATATTTTTTAATTTTGATTACAGCTTGATGCCACACCGTATTTTCAGTAGAAGTATGGAATTTTCAGCATGGATATCGGTAGCCAAATTTTGCAGGCCAACCATAGATATTGGGTACGAACGCACCAGTGATTGTGAGCCGGTCAATCATAAAAATGAGGAGCTATTGCACATTTACATGAAAATGCATGAAAACTCATTGAACAAGGTATCTTTCTTTGAAATGACTTTTAATAAACGCCCAGCTATAATGAGGAGTATCAGTTGCTAAGTTAGACCAGTTTCTGCATATGTATTCAGCTAGGTAACTAAAGGTGAGCATATTTTGCGACCCGTTTTCATTGCTCATATCCTGTTTTTCAGTCTTCCCTAAAAGCCCTCCGTTGAATTACTATAGTTTCTAGTAAGAGAAACGACGATCACTTATTGTCAAAATGTGGATGATAAAGCAAATCAGAATAAATAATACCAAATCTGAATCTATCCCTAATCGTACCCCTAGCCTTAATCCTGACCCTAACCCTAAAATTAACACTAACCATAACCCTAGTTAGAACACCTGTCCTAACCCGTAAACCTAACCCTAATCGTATTTATGACCGTGATTTTAATCCTAATCCCAATACTTACCTTAACCCTAATCCTAACCCTAACGAACTATTAACACATTGGGTGAAATTTGCTGCGCGGTTGGTGAATAGCTTTGATATCTCAGCTATGATAATGACAGGAGCCAACGACTAGCATGCGTTCAAGGTCATTGGAGCGATCCTACTCCTGGGACACTATTGTTGAACTTCGCCGTGATCCATACAAATTCTGTCGAAAGTTTCTAGAGTCACCTTAAAAGGAAGATCAATGTGGTGAACGAATCAAGAAACACGATGGTTTGCAGTTATCTCGACGAATTTATGTACAGAAATTGGCTTAACCTAAGTTGGAGGGTTTTCCTGCAACATATACAGGGAATTTATCCTATTTAACTACTTTTTAACATTGCATTGTTTATGTATAAACGTCTCTTTCAAATCACGCACTACTGCTTCGGACGCATCTGATTAGCCAATAGAGATTTTTCAAGGTCTTTATTGGGCAGTTTCGTTTTGGGCTGCCATAGTTTATTATTATTATCGTTCACATGGGTTCCAAGTGGAACATAGGGTTTCAGCAACACATCTCCACTTTCTTCTACTTAGCACTGTCCTCTTCAGATGGGTGCAAGATTGCCCAAACTCTCTCATCTCTTTCTTGCGCGACCTCCTCCATGTCACCCTCGCACCGGCGACCCACTCGTCCCTTCACATTGGGGTTTCACTCTATCAAAGAGCTGCACTGCACGTGATGTCACTCGACGGTCTCCTAAATGTATTCCCGATCGATTTCCATTTTTTCCCACATATTTGTAAAGCTATTGGCTCTCATCTATTGATTTATTCCACTACAGAGCTTCTTGTTGCTAATTCCTTCTGCCCAGCTGGCCGGTCATTTGATTTTCAGTATGGAACCAGCCAGTGAAGGTGGCAGCTGCTGATGAAAGTCTTCAGTGACTTGTTGTAAATTCTTTTCGTTACACGCTCTCCAAGTTTATGAACCTTATAGAAGAACCAACTCGACATTAGTGTTGAAAATCCAAATCCTGTTCTGTATGCTGGCTGCCTGAGTGCAGAAGATTTCCAAACTGGCTTCAGGTTGATGAAGTCGTATCTTGCCTTTCCGATTCTGGCTGGCTAGCTTTGACATATTCATCCGTTACGCCTCTATTTGAATCGATGCTACCTAGATAAGTGAAGAAAGTAAACTCTGTCAATCTCTTTCTCCCTCTGATGGTGATTGGTGCCGGTTGTTGTTGTTGTTGCTGCTGTTGGTTGGTTATCTTCATTACCTCTGTCTTCTCTATGTTCACCTGGGGTCCTGTCTTCGCCGTCTGCTTCTTCAGCCAGTTTAAAGTCACCAAATTCTGTTAAAGAATTCTTTACGGACTAACATGAGATAATCAAGGAACTCTGAAATTATGTTTTTTTTTCCTTAGTTAACAACTCTTCAAAAGTGCTCATCAAAAAATCTCTCCAAGTACCTCTATAAATTTTATAGTAAGTAGCATAATTTACTAAATTCTTAAAGGTGATGTCAACAAATGTCTACTTTACTGTTCATTGTTTCGTTCAACACCAATTACATGAAATTTAACCTTGCCCTTTCTAAAATACCAATCCACTTGAAGTTAATAATACACTAAAGTCACTAAAATAATTTTTGCTTTTAGATGCTCTGTGACAAAATTCATTTTATTGACATTAAGATGAATCTTAATTGTTATTTTGTTTTCAATTCTTGTTGACATTATCGTATGCTAATTTTGAAGTCAGAAGCATTAATATTTCTAACTATAACAAAACATTTAAATATATCCGTTCAATATTTCAATTTCTATTGATCGTTTCAAGGTCACCACCAAAAGTCAGTCAGTAAGTAAATATATAATTACGGACTTAAGAAAGTAAGAAGTTTGAAAAATTCTAATGAAAATAAGAAAACAAAAAAACAAAACAAATACAATCCCGTTTTCTGTTTCTACCCAGTTCTTCAAACATGAAAAGATCAAAATAGGTTTAATGAGATTAGGAAAACAGCTTCCTTTATATCATTGCTATATCAACATCTGCAAAGTCATCAGTTAAAGCTAAATTGATACTCTTCTTAAAGTGTAGTGTGATGGTGTTGCATTTTGCCACTTTTTATACTTTCTTGTTAGATAAAATAAAAGGAAAATCTTTCTTTTAAAAACCGATACTCTGAATAATTCAGTTTGCATAGTTAGTGACAATTAGTTAAGAAATTATTTCCTATAAAAAAGAAATTAAAAAAAAGCATTTGTCTCTTTCTAACGAAGTTATGCAAACTTTTAAACGAGTTCAAGTAATAGAGAAGAATTTTAGAATTACGAAAATAATAAAAATGTTATGTTCGAAATTCAAAGACACTCGATGCTGGAGGGCTTGTTGGTTTAGGCACTCAACTTCCAGCTAGCTGGTCACAGGTTCAAGCCCCACTTGCCCCAATGAGGTTTAAGGGTCCAGGTAGTTCCTTTAGCCTCCCCCTTCAGCTGCTTGGAATTGCAAGCAGTTGTTGAGCAAGATTTCATCTTCATTTTTAAGTTGTTGCTGAAGGAATTTTAATCTTTTGATATTGAACACAGCGATGTAGCTTAATGTATTCCAGAAAAATGAAAAACTTACATTTTAACTATTTTCGATTACTACGTTACATTTACATAGTTACCTAAAACTCTTATTTTTGTGAAATATCTTACCAAAAAGTTGCAAAAAACTATCGCAATTATTTGCCTTTGAAACACTGAATCTTTGGATATAATACCTATAACTATCTATTTGCCACTCTGTGTTTGCTTAACACTAACTAATATCTATAATTGTATATATTGATGGATTAACATGTTCAAGGTGTCTCAAGTCAGTGAGTCTATGGTTTTGGTATCATTTTGGTTAACTGTACTTGACTGTGACATTATTATTATTGTTCTTGTCGCTTGTTACCCTTCTTGTTGTGAATTATTTTCCTGTGCTGGTGTTGTTCTGCTTGTCTTCTTCCTTGTTTTTCTGGTTTTAAGGGGAGCAACCCACAAGGGCGCTTCTCTCTAAATTTTAATTTAATATAACAATCCCCCTTCCCAGGCGTGAGGCTAGCAACACCACCCTGTAAACAAAGTTGCTACAGAAACTTCACCACGATCAATCTCCTTGCGCCAAAAGAAAAAGTCTGTGTGGGGACATGGGAATTCAGGTGAACATAGAGAAAATAGAGGTGATGAGGATTCCTGGGCAACACTACCAACAGCAGCAACAACAACAACAGACAACGATCAGCATAAATGGGAGGAACCTGAAAGAAACAACCTCTTTTACCTACCTGGGAAGCATCCTTTCAACTACAGACGGACGAAACTGACGAGGATATCAAAGCAAGAATCGGAAAAGCAAGACAAGCTTTCACTACTCTCAAGTCTGTGTGGAGGTCAACACCACTCAGCATCAAAAATAACATCCGGATTTTCAACTCGTGTGAAGTCAGTGCTACAATATGGATCAGAGACTTGGCGCGTCATAAAGAGCATCTCAAACAAACTACAGACCTTCATCAACAGTTGTCTTCGCTCAGTACTCAAGATCAGGTGGGTGGCCAGAGTAGATCAGCAACAGGGATCTCTGGGAGCGAACCAACCAGGAACCGATTGTGAAACAAATAGGCAGGAAGAAATGGAGATAGACTGGTCATACTCTGAGGAAACCATCAAGTGACATCACTAGACAAGCCATTGCTCGAGTGGAACCCGGCCGAAAGGGAAGCGGCGAGTTGGTCGTCAGTGCAAGGGTGACTTGGAGGAGGTCATGTGAAGAGGAGATGAAAATGTGTGGACAGACTTGGAGCCAGGTGAAGACTCTAGCAGAGAACCGAACGCAATGGAGACGCACGGCTGAAGCCCTATGTCCCTCTAGGAATTAAAGGAAACAATAATAATAATGTTAGGAAATGCTTAGTGATGTCATACGGAAACTTTGAGTATTAGCGATACAAATACAAGATTGTAACAGAACATATTTAGTGGATAAGACAAGGGGGAAAGTGTTTTCAAGGTGTGGTTAGTTTATTCTTAGCAATGATCACTATGCAGCTACGTTTATCACAGTAAAAGTGCTTGTGTAGTCAGCGTAGCACAGTGACATCTCTTGAATGTCAATGAAAAGCCCGGAATTGGCTGTTTCAATCTGGTTCAAGTCTAAAATAATTCAAAACCAGTCAATAAATATTGGCATCCCAAGGGAAATCCCAATAGAATTGTTATTAAGGTGTAGTATGAAAGTAGATTTTAAATTCGATGACACACTTTACAAACAAGTGGATGGGGTGGCGATGGGCTACTCACTGGGTCCAATTTCGGCAGATTTCTTTCTAAGTAAACTAGAAAATGGACCTCTGAACAACCTTATCATAAAATTCTCATTTTATTGTCAGTATATGGATGAGACACCTTTATTCTTTGTGATAATGATTCGGATAGGAGTACAATAATAATTGAATTCAATGAAGTACATTCTGCAATGAAATTCACATGCCAAGGGGAGTCCCATAACAGAATTGCTTTCCTGGATGTCTGCCTTACAAGAAAACCAGATGGTAGCATAAAGAGAAATTTACATAGGAAAAATACATGGACAGGGCAATGTACACATTTTCACAGCTTCCTTCCTCTCAAGTACAAGAGAAATTTAGTTAGGACTCTCAGCAACAGAGTTAGAGCTATATGATCAGAAGAGGTCATTGAAGATGAATTAAGCATTGTATATGATACCTTGAGTGAAAATAGCTATCCCGAAAAATTTATCAAGAAACACATGACAAAGAAAGCGGAAAAGGACTGCTCACTACCCGCAAAAAAGAAGCCTTTATATATACCACTGCAATTCAAGGGTGACATACCAAGTGAAATAATCACGAAGAAATTAAGAAAATCAGATCAAAGAACTTTTAATGATGGCAAACCATAAGTCTTATTCTCTACACAACTGATGGTGATTCCTCGACTGAAAGATGAAGTACCTAGACTAGCCACTTCAAATTGTATCTACCAATTCAACTGCGCTTGTGAAGAGAGTGATATTGGCCGTTGCTCTAGGAACTTGTTTTTCCGTGCTCGCTCGGGAATGTCTGCCGGAATGGTTAAGTAAAGGTGTAGTAAAAACCATCAACAGTTCCATATTAGACCACCTGGTCCAAACCTACCAGCCACAAAGCCAACATTTAATAATCCTTCTCTATCATCTACCAGGTACAAAATAAATTCACGAAAAAAACACCCAGGTACCGCATGCTCCAAACAGCAGAGGCTATCGCGATTCGCGTGAAACAACCAGTGCTTTGTGTACAAAAGAAGCAAGTTCAGCCAGCTACTACTACTGCCCTGGCCGGCCTTCAGTGGACACCATAAATTCATGAATTTGTATTATTATCTTTCCTAATTTGCCTGTCTGATATTCAGTGTATTGTTATGTTGATGCTATAGAACTGTAATCCACTGATATTTTATTATTGATTCGATGTTATTTAAACGACAGTAATGCTGTTCATAACACTAATTCATTCATTCACTATAATGTATATATAAGTCTAGAGCCTGATGATGAAGTTGTCGAAAAGAGTATTCTTTGTTCAATAACCATCTTTTTGATAATTTAAAATAATCAATAAGAATAAAGATCTTGAAATCTATATCACAGATATTTGTCCTCAAAATACCCGTCATTTACCTATCGTATGAGCGAAAATTATCCAGGAATTTTAAGTCCATTAACACGAAGCTAGAACCGATATTCAGGTGTGTTAAGCGGGGCGAAATTTAATCGAAAAAGAACTTTTGCATGAAACATGAGATGCTTCATAAATCACATAAAATACCTAGATTAAGTTCATTTACTTAATTAAAGATGACACGATCTCATTATTTTGTTTTAGCTAATCTGCATTGAAACATCAAAAACATGAATAATGTTTGGTTTGTCTAAAAATTTATTTCACCTTACAAGTTTGATTACAACTTGACATCAGTTAGAGAACTCCTGGTAAACTAGAGAGTACTGAATTTGTGCTTTGTCTTGGTTTGAGACTTTTCAACAGTACGCACCCACTGATTTTCGAATTCAGAACCTTCTAGTCGTAGGTGAGCAACTGTCCTCTTGCCTGACTTGGTGAACCTCACTGGTGACGACTTCTCACTAAATGCTTGAGTTACCTGCCTGTATAAAAGCCAGTCGCCAGTGAGCATCAACTTATAATTATTAAGTCTTGGTTTTCAGAGATTCGATTGGTTACACCGTTAATAACAAGTTGAAATCAGCGGCTAAATGGTCTACGAGTTTGACTTGTAACCAGAGGGTCCTGGGTGCAAACACCAGTGAACTTCTACTGATGAGGAGTCCCGAACTGGGACGAAACAGTTGTCCAGTTCTTCCAGGTCCTCGAATGGTTTTTTTAAATGATATCAACTAGTGATCGAACTTGTTACCAATCAAATCAAAACCAACACATTTACAAACTACCTACTTCCAAGTGAAAGTTGATCACAGTTACCTTTGAAAACTCAAATCCCAAGATGTGATATGCTTATTACCATAAATTGTAATCAGGAAAGCAAGCTAAACAGTAAGACTTTATAGGTTGACAGTATAAGACATACTACTTATTATGAGTGAACTAGTATTTTGACACATTCTGATGTATTTGAATAGATTATAGCAACATGTCGTTTACCATTGGTCGAGATTAAACACTCTTGGTAGACATTAGTACTTTGATACAACTTACAACAACGGGGAGATCCAAAACACTGGATTGCCATCTCGATTATTTGGTGCCAAACTCATCAGAGATGCACGGCGTTAGACTTATCTGAATGACAGCCGAATCATCTGATTTGTCTAATATTACTGTTGCATTTCCTTTGTCTGACTTTGTGATAACTATATCTTTGTTATTCTTAAGGTGTTTCAGGGCTTCTATCTCTTGTTTTGTCAGGTTAGGCTTTCCACATTTTTGTCGTTTTAATATCATTGCACATTGTGCCCGTACTTCATCAGCCGTGGTTTTGTCTATTTTAGGGATGACATCCTCAGGTTTCAGCTCGTTTACTGATACATTGAAATTTAGTCCCTTTTCTACTACACTTATTTCCGTAGGACTTAATATATGTGTTGAGAGATTGATAACCCACTTTGATTTATCGATAGCCGTTGACTTTGGATTGTTGACTTCATCATTCTGAGATGAAGATTTCTCTTCTAATAATTTGTTGAACTTTTTGACTTTTTGAAAGATGCTGTTTTTGTACTGCTGGAGGATTGTGTTATAAGATCATAATCTACATTACCAATGTAGATTATGACAGCCGAATCACATAACACCAGCTGAATTCTGGTTAGTGACTTGAGCTAAAGGTATCCAATATGCTACTAAGCTGTCTAATTATATTGTTTTCAAGAGTTGGTTCGTAGGGATTTGATTTATTTTTTTCAAGTTTTGACCACGGATTGATATTAATTGGAGAACCGTTGAAAACCATCTGGGAGTATTGAACAGCTGTTTCGTCCTAGGCTGAGGCTCATCCGCAGTAAGCACCCACCGACTGGCTTTCGAACCCAGGACCTTCCTATTCATTCTATCTGCTGATCTCTCCTGGTCGTCTCATATCTTGGCGATTTCTAAAAAAATATTCCGTCTTACCTTCTACATCAAGAAGTTAAAACATTCTGGTATAACCCAACCCTTACTCCTACAATTCGTTAACTCTCGCATTCTGCCTATTATTCTCTGTTGTTCCCCCTTAGTTTTTACCGGGCTACTGAAGAAAGACTATACCTTATTACGCGGGATATTAAAGGTTGTCAGCAGGGTAAGCAACGTGCCACTTAACCAGCTTGTTAATATTCTGGTTGACAGGCACTTGGACTCATGCGAAAAATAGGCCAAATCCATTTTATCTAACTCACACCACACCGTCTTCATTCACAACTCTCCCCTTGCATCTCATCAGGCAAAACCAGAAGCCTATATAGAAATCTACATGCTCGCACCAGCAAGTACAAAAACTCAACCATACCCTACTTAGCTCGTGTTCTGCGCGATAAAGAAAGCATTAGGCGTGACACCTATAATTCATTAAATAGTCAGTAGTACAACTGGACCTCGTCTTTCCAACTCATATCATTTATAGGTACAACATTTTCTTTCTTTCTTTTCCTTTTCTCTCTCTCTTTTTTTCCGTTTTGTGCTGCTTCGTTTCTTTCTCTCGCTTACTCCAGTAAATATGACAGCACCTACTTTTCTAACACCTTCAAACACTGTTCAGCTTTACCTTTCCTACCAACATGCCAATATGTTGTTGTCATAATGAACTGAGATTTCCTTAATCTATGTAGAATTCTATTTATTGATAATGTACTAACTGGATGCAATAGTGTAGTAAAAATGCTGAGAATTCCATTCTGTATCACAAGTACTGTTTTGGAATAAAGCAAATTATTATTATTATTATTAAAAGGTAAGCTCGTAGACGGCCCAACTAATGTGATCCGACTCAATGGCCAGTCCATGAATTTTAACTTCTACCAATTCGTGATTTTAGCGCAGCTGGCACGAGCCAGTGTCATCCACGGCGAGTATTTTCCTTCACTCCCGACCGAATCTACCCCACTGGTCATGACTTCTCACTAGAACTTCAGGCATCTGCGTCCTGTAGCAAGTCACTAGCGAGCATCAGATCAATTTTCAAGAGTTTTTTTGTTTTGGGATTTGATTCGTCTCGAGTTAAACCGCAGATTGATATCAGTTAAAAAATTATTGAAAATGCAGCTGGGAGTACTGGACAATTGTCTAGTCCTAGTTTATGTCAGAATTCTAGTTTATACTTTGGCAAAATGCTGTAAAATATCAGCCCAAAAAAAGCATGTGATTATCTTCAAGTTACCGAATAAAGAAGTCCTTGTTTCTAACATCCGAAAGATTTACAACCAATTTTTTTTAGAAATTTATAATGTAGGCGGGATTAAGAGCCTAATAACTGGTTCAATAACTATGTTACCAAAAATAAAATGAATAAGGCTGATAATCGAAAATATTAGCAGTAACATAGATTATAAAACCCCACGAATTTTTTATTTTGTGATCTCCATTCCTTACGACTTATTTTAACAATACAACTATTCATGTGAAAATTTCAGACTTCAGTAGTCTTTTCGAAAGCTTTCTGTGTCAAGTCAAAGTACACTGAAATGTTCACAGAAATCAACATACACAAAAGATTGATAAAGTATGCAAAGGAGATTCAAAAGAAACAGTGAATTAGCAAAAAAAGAGAAGTAAAATAAGAGTAACCAGCAGTTTAGAATAATCAGTACTTGTTTTATTCCTTTATGTTCCCAGTGGAACATAGGGCGCCTTCAAGCTAGAGGCTTGAAGTTTCAATAGCAGTGGCGTTTACGTTTTACGGGATGGGGTTGCTAGCCTCATACTCAACCTTCCTGCATTGCTAGTTTTATTACCAGCATAGCGAGGTAAAGGAGTGCGTCGGTGGCCGGGGATCGAACCCCGGGCCACATGCGTGGTGGGCGAGAATTCTACTGCTGCGCCACTGACGCACATGGATAATCAGTATACATAACTTTAATCTTTAAGGGACTTATGGAATATATAATAAAAAAATTGTTTTTTCTGTATGCTTACCAGGCAGTATTTATAGATGCTACTGATAAGATTTATCAGTAGTACATAAAGAGATGTCCATAGGAATAAAAAACATCAAATAGCAGGGAGATAGATTTGAAGTCAGCGATAGCAAATGATTCAGCCTAGCGGAGGAAAATGGGAGACGTGAAAGGAACACTAAGAAACACACACACACACTATGAAGGAAGGCGAGAAGTAGGACAACACGGAAGATCTGTACATATGATGCACTGGAGATAAGGTGTACATAATTTCTCTATTACCAAGTCTCTCGCCTTCTACCGGTTACGCTAGTACCAAGAAAATATCAAACCAAAAATTTGGAGGAATGAAACTTCACTTGCGCCGAAAAAGAAACTCTCCATGAACTTGGATTTCAAGGGAGATTTAGCAAGCGATATTCTCAAGAGAAGGATCACATCATCTCTGAGAAGAACATTCCTAGCAGAAACGCTAAGAATAGTGTTCTCCAGTCACCCACTGATCTGCAGAAGCCTTAAGGACAAGATCCCACATCTGACCACTTCTATGTGCATATATCAGTTCAACTGCTACTGTGGAGCCAGGCACATCGGTCGTTCGACGCGCATTCTGTCCAAGAGGATTCAAGAACACTATCCAGCATGGTTGCAAAATGACAATAGTGGTGCTATAAGGAGTGCGATAATTGAACACCTAGTCAACACAGGTCATTCCATCTCAACAAACGCCTCCTGATTCAAAGTAATCTACAGAGTCAAGAATAACCTACTAAAGGCAATTCGGTCTTGTCTTCTTTGTGTTGCTGAAGCTCTGGTCATTCACATAGAAAAACCGGATCTGCGCATACAAAAGAGAGTTACTCAACCACTTCTATTATCTTGGTAAAAAGTTTGTTGATTTTCGATGACTTAATTTTGTTTGTTTGCTTATTTCTTTAATTGTTTTTACTTCTTGTATTCACTTAGAATTCTTACCTAACTTCGTATTCCCTACTTTGTTCCTATGTGTATCCTGAGCACAACTTAATCGTCAAACTATTCATGTTATTACGTAACTCCCTTTTAACAACTGTTTGTGACAACTCATCACCTTTGTTACCACACTATTTTCATTAACAGCCAATTTTCCTGACCGAAATTGTATTACTTAACTCCACCCGAAACTTACTAATTCTCACCCTCCCCCTTTAGTTAAAATAACCATACCCAACTGTATCTTCGTTTGACAAACTTAATGTACACATGCATACAAAATAACTCATATGTATATTTCCGATTGTACAGCTAAGAAAATGAATTCACCGCCGAAAAGAGACTCTTCACTGAACTAAGTGTTTTGTTTCCAAAATTATGCCTCGAATGAAATGTTGTCATAGTATTTATTTATTTTGATTATAGCTTGATTCCATACCGTATTTTTGGTTCAAGTATGGAATTTTCAGCATGTGATATCTGTAGCCCAAAGGTTTGCAGGCCGATCAATTGATATCAGGTGTGCATCGGCAGAGGATTGAACCCCGGACTATGTGTTTGGTAGGCGAGTGTCATAACCGAAAATGAAAAAAATCTCAGATTAAGTTAATGTTCGATTGTGCATCCAGATTTTCATCTCCATAAGAATTAGAACCGTAAATGTCATAATTCATATGTGAGTTAATCTTATCCTTTTCTACAGACATCAATATATAATGTAACTAGTAGAAAGTGAAATTTCGTTGAAAGTTTTTTTTGCTTTTGTTTGATTGACTCCTCTTTCTCTTCTTTCATAAAATCTGACTAGTTTCATGTTCATTTTGACAGCAGTGTAATTTTGTTTTACGCAGTTGTGTTTGTATTCGCCTAAGAAAGTGACAACTTTCAAATTTATATACAGCTTAAAACGCATAGCTTTATAATATTGATTAAACTACACTATATAAGAGAATAACTGATCCGAAAATCCCTCCTGAAGGTTGATATTTATTTGAATCTTTCGACTAATTTTACTTTTGATAGCATTATTAGAAGACGGAGATTATCTGAAAAATGTGATGTATTAGCGCTATACATTTCGAACAATCTGATCACACATGTACATGTCAAGTCAATATATATGGAAAAGTTACATTAAACAAGGTGACAAAAAAAGAATTAAGGATAATTAACACAAACGTTTGGTAATCCAATCAAATAAGGATTACCAAGGTAGGTTAAGAGTAATAACAAACTGTTTTTGAATACACAAGGGGGACTTAAGTTTATGAATAGCTATAGCCTCAGCAGATTTCAATAAGCGCTCTTGACCGTTTTTATAGATGACCTTAAAGGCTGAGTTAACATCAACCTTATGGTTCATCTCGATTAAATGTTTGGCTATAGACGAAGTTGGTAGTCTAGCACCTGCATCTATTGGTTTTCTACAATTCATTTGTTTTTCTAGCCATTTCGGGATATGCCCTCCTACTTTCACATGCAAAACACGATTAGTCCTCCCTACGTATGTGTGTCCACACATACACGAAAATTGGTAAATAGTGTGGGATGTGACATAATTTCTTGTGCACTTTTGGGGTTTGCAGTGTGGCATATTTTTGGCTTTTTCAATAATTACATGCTGGGCTGCATAATAGGTTCCACGGATGACCGAATTCACCCTTGGTCTCAAAATCCTACTGTTTATTTCCCCATTATATGGTAATTTGATGAAGACATTTTTCTTAAGGGCGGTATAGATTGTAGCTTTAGAGACGAATTGACTTCTACACCTGTTTAAAAATTTTAATGGATATCCGTTTTCACCAAGAGTATCCATCAATATTTCACTTTGTTTCTCTATAATATCAGCTGTGCGAATACGTTAAATCCTCTTAAATAGACACTTCACCAAGCCTCTCTTATACTGTAATGGACAGAAGCTGTGAAAGTTAAGCTAATGCCCTCTCCAAGTGAGCTTTCTGTAGATTGATCGTCTTATTGATCCATCATCTCTTCGACTCAGAAAGAAGTATGTCTAAAAATGCAAGCTGGTTGCGACTTTCTTCTTCGCATGTAAGACCAATATGATTTTGCACAGAGTTAAGTCTGTCTAACAGACGACTCGCATCTTCATGATCGTCACAGATCAAAATGATATCATCTACATATCTCCTATAGAAAGGCAATTTAGAAATTAAATCAGAGGATAAGTTTCCAACATAAGACTTGTAAACGTCCCCTAACAAAGGTCTTAATGGACTCCCCATAGCAACGCCATCCACTTGTCGAAAATGTTCACCTTCAAACGTGAAATGGAGGTTGTCAGTACATACTAGTAATAAATCTTTCAGATAAGTTAAAGGAAAAAGTAATGAAAAGCAGCTAGAAGATATATACTCACAAAGAATATCAACGGTCCTAATTAATGGTACATTAGTAAACAAAGAATTAACATCAAATGGATACATTTTCCTATATTTTATGTTCATATCTACAAGACAGTCAACAAGTTCAAATGTATCTTTCAAAGTAAACTTACATAATTCATTGCGTACTAGACTTAAAGCATCAGTTAACCATTTTGCTAATTTATGTGTAGAAGAGTGACACATTGATAGAAGTGGACGTAATGGATTATCAACCTTATGAATTTTGGGTAATCCATAGAGGTGTGGAAAGTCAGATCACATGGGTTTCAAGGAACTAAACTCCTGTTTATCGATAACATCCATGCCACGAAGTTTTACTAAGTGAGAAGTTACTTTTCCTTTCAATTTTCTGATATCATCAGAAGGAACATCATCGGCTATGAATTTGCTTTTGTCATTAAGGATGGATAACATTTTTGTTTTGTGAACACAAAACCTTAACCTATGCATCTCCTTTCTAAAATTTGCATATCTGTTGACCACTTAATCCTTATTATTGCTAGTAGTTTATTCCTATTCTTAGTGCTTCACTTTGCTATTGTGTGTTGGTGGACTTCTTACTATAATATGTTGTTTTACGACTGAGATATTGCTTGAATGAAGTTAAGGTTACGCCGTGGGGTGATTGTTTGCTCTTGAATCATCTTCAGGAAATTTTGTGTGTGTTGCTTTTGATCCTTTCAGGCAGATATTTGAACCGATCTTGTTGGGAATATTCTCGCTGATTATATTATATTATTATTGTTTCCTTTAATTCCTAGAGGAACATAGGGCTTCAGCCGTGCGTCTCCATTGCGTTCGGTTCTCTGCTAAAGTTTTCACCTGACTCCAGGTCTGCCCACATGCTTTCATCTCCTCTTCACATGATCTCCTCCAGGTCACGCTTGCACTGACGACCAACTCGCCACTTCCCTTTCGGGTTCCACTCGAGCAATGGCTTATCTAGTGATGTCACTTGATGGTTTGTTTCCTCAGAGTATGGCCAATCCATCTCCATTTCTTCCTGCCTATTTGTTTCACAATCCGATCCTGGTTGGTTCGCTCCCAGAGATCTTTTCTGGCCATCTGATCTTGAGTATTGAGCGAAGACAGCTGTTAATGAAGGTCTGTAGTTTGATTGAGGTGCTCTTTATGACGCAGTGCCAAGTCTCTGATCCGTATAGTGAGTAGCACTGACTTCACATTGGAGTTGAAAATCCGGATCTTATTTTTGATGCTGAGTGCTATTGCTCTCCACACAGACTTGAGAGTAGTGAAAGCTTGTCTTGCTTTTCCGATTCTTGCTTTGATATCCTCGTCAGTTACATCGGCCTGTAGTTGAAACGATGCTTCCCAGGTAGGTCGGTAGCTAAAGGAGGTTGCTTCTTTCAGGTTTCTCCCATTTATGCTGATTGTTGTCTGTTGTTGTTGTTGCTGTTGGTGGTGTTGCCCAGGAATCTTCACCTCTGTTTTCTCTATGTTCACTTGAAGTCCTATCTTCTATGGATGCTTCTTCTGCCAACTTGTTGCTTTCCACTTGCATATCTTCCAGTTTGTGGGAAATCAGACATATATCATTGGCGAAGTCCAGATTCTCCAAGTTTTTGTGTGGGTCCATTTTATGCCTGTTTCCTCATTGTCCGCCGCCTGTCGCATTATCCAATCTACTGCAATCAGGAAAATCATTGGTGATAGTAGGCAGCCTTGTCGTACTCCTGTCCTCACTTCGAAGGATTCCGTAAGTTTCCCGTTGTGGATTACTTGGCATGCAGCATTGTCATACAGCTGTTGGATGAGATGTATAGTTGTCGGTGGCACCCCGTAGTAGCGAAGTAGTTGCCAAATCACCTCTTGATCGACGCTGTCAAAGGCCTTTTCAAAGTCAATGAAGTTGAGATAGAGAGGTGACTGCCATTCCAAGCTTTGTTCAATGATGATCCGTAGTGTGGCGATTTGATCAATGCATGACTTGTTTCTCCTGAATCCAGCCTGTTCCGGTCGAAGTTTTTCATCCAGGACATGTTTGATTCTCTCCAGGATTCTCGCTGATGGGCAGGTATTTTACGGTCATGTTTGATTACTAAATCTTGTTGTACACTATGTGTTTTATACCTAATCATCTTTTGACCTGTGTAGTTGCTGTATTTGTGATATAAGTTATCATTGCCGAATCACGTTAAATCATGTTTAGATATAAGGTTTTAATCTGTCGGTCAAGTCTGCAATATTCCTAAAAGGCGTAGTGGTCAAGTAACTGACTTCATCACTGAATGATGTCATCTGTAATATCTGACGTTGTATACATTATACTTTCATTGGACACACTAGTAACTTGTGTGGTGTGTCTAGTCCTTTGTTTAGTGTAGACTGAATTCTATCAGTCAGGTTTGCAATATGGCCACCATTCCAGGTAGCTCGCCGTCACGGTGCACTTTCAGTTGTTGATGTTGGATGGTTGGAGACAATCGGCAGGAAGCCTTGCTCCACCTATGTTTCGTGTTAGCTGGCACTCACTAGTCAACAAGGCGTGTCTACACCAAACGAAGGACTAGACACATCACACTAGTTACTAGTGTCCAATGAAAGTATCCCATACAGTCCTACAGGAAGTCAGTCGCCAGTCTCTGAATACAGAGCCTACTGGGTGACGCCGGTTCGAATCTCAGAAGGGACATAAGTTCCTTCAAGGCTGCAAATACTCTTTGCTGACTGGTGAGTGCCAACTAGCACGAAACCTAGGTCAGGCAAGGCTTCCTGCCGATTGCATCCAACCATCTAACGTCAACGTTGTATAAATTATTTAGCTGAAGAGTGTTAGCAGGTATGACAACTAGACAGAATAAAACTTCTTGCTGATAAGATTTCAGAATTTAACACAATCTATATTGTCCACGAAATGAAGCTAGAGAGAATCTTAAGTTCTATAAAAACTAGGCACACATTACAAATAAAGTCTTTAAAAAGGAAATAAACGGCTAAAGTTAATTGTAAAACTTGTCAATGGTCAGTAAAAACTGCCTATATATTCCAAAATGATATCAGAATAACAGGTTATATATACGTAGCTAAAATTCCCATGGAAGGGGCAGACACAGGTAGTTTATCTTTAACTCCCGAAATTAAAATAGGAGTTTTTTTGAAGAGACAGTGTACTCCAGCAGCCCTGAATACTATTTCTACCGCATTACTTAATCGTTGGTTTATTATTATTTCACTGGATTTATCACCGAAGAACTGAAGTTGTAAGAATAAGGACTTTTCGGAAACTGATGGTACTTTGGCTTACCTTGACATAAGATCCATATTAGTGTTGATGAATTCCTCTGGGTAACCACTCCTATTTTACGTTCAGCAGTAAAAGATAAACTGACTAATTTCGTCTCTTCTATGTGTATCTACCAGTTTGACTGCTCCTGTGCAGCCAGTTACATAGGTCGTACTGTAACAACAGAAGACAAGGGTCAGGCAATAGATCCTTTATCAAAGAAATCAACACATATTTATAGATTTTCATGTACATTATTATAGATTATTGTTAGCCGACAAACACAGTCTTTTGATGGGTTGTTTCCCACTGAAAGTTAGTCTTTCATCTCTTTGTGCCTGTTTCTTGAATGTCAGATCATCTATCTGCTAATTGTATCCACCTACACAAAGCCTGCTGTGATTGGCTGTTGAGTTAGTCTTTGTTCTTGTTTTCACATGGCCAATATTTGGGACGTAGACATTGACGTAAATTACTGTCTACCAATTTGGCTAGCAGCCAGCTCTCACCACAGTACGATTAGGCGTGTTTACCGTCAGATTTCCAAAAACCATCCTACGCGGTTAAGTAGAGGACAAACAAGGTTAACTCATAGTTCTATTTTATCTCATCTCATGAATAAAGAACACAAGTTTGATCTTAACAAGGCTTTTAAAGTCATTTACCGTATGCAAACTAATCTTAATAATTTCCCTTCAGAAGTTCGTCTGTTACGTATTGTTGAGACCGTAGTAATCCACAATAAGAAGCCTAACTTATGTATCCAAAATGAATTTGGTTCAGACGCTTTCCTTACTTTGGCCATGCAGGCTTTAACCATCCTTGAATTATTGCATAAATTTCCTTAATTTTATTTGATACACTTTTTAGTAATAAATTTTTATGCTCATTATAACTTATGCATTCAACAGCCACTCTACGTGTCACATTTTCCTGCAGACAGTTAATCCAGTCTAACGCTAAGGACAAGATACCGCTTTTGGCCACTCCAATGTGTATTTATCAATTTATTCGCTCATGTGGAGCACAGTATATCGGCCGTACGCAACGTCAAGTCCACAAACTTATTCTGGAACACTGTCCAGCTTGGTTAGCCAGAGGGGAAAAGAAGAATAGCAGCAGCTCTATCTTCGAACACCTTGTCATCTCCGGACATCGAGCACCCCTGCATGAATGCTTCACATTGTTACACAAAGTTCCTCAATATCGTACAAAGGGACTTCGGATACGCCATGTGTACATAGCTAAGGCATTAGCTATTCGAGATCTGAAATCGGAGCTCTGCATTCAAAAGCGCTACATACGTTCTCTTGCCCTACAGTGACCAGAGTGAAGTTCTTACTATAATTTTACTTCTTTTTTATCATGTAAGTTCACTATTATTATTGTTATTACTACTATTATTTTATTATCATTATTATTCCCATCATCCATATTTTATTACCACACTCATACAGATTTTATACAAAAACACTTTATAGCCTTTCCACTAGTTCCTGTCCATTCTACACGAGCTTACTGATTATTCATTATCTCACACTTACTACATCATGCCAACTTCTGTCTCTTTTCTGGCTTACAAATAGTCATCCCTTCTTACACCTTACACTATGTAATACAATTTTCCGGGGACAAAGTTTACTAGTGTCTGATTGGTCTAAAGATTTCTTTGTTAATTATAATTACGATTGTACAGCTCATGAAAATGAATCGTCGAAAAAAATTTTCTTCGCTGTTTGTGACTTTTTCTTATGACTCAATATGGGAATATTTCGTTCATTATGCATCTTTGTTGAACTGTAATTCCATTGATCTCAGGAAATCGACATTATGTAGAAAAACATCGATATTTACAATGGTGATTGTTCTGGAAGGAGGAAGAATTTATCCAACAGAATATTCTTTACTAGAATTTTATTTTGTCTCTCAATCATACCGTAAGGTGACTGGGTCTGTTATTGTCTTCTTCTTGTAGCTTGCTTGCTTGAATAGATGTGATTCTTAGTTAGACAGTAGACAAATTTCATCAAGTAATGATATCACTTAGAAAACCATTGAAAAACAACGGAGGAGTACTGGACAGCTGTTTCGTCCTAGGCTGGGACTCATTGGCAGTACGTGCCCACCACAGAAGTTTGAACTCAGAAGCTTCCTGCTTCTGCTTGACTCAATGGCTATCCCATGAATTCTAACTTCTACCAATTCGTGATTTTATCGTGACTGTTACCAGCCAATGTCATCGGTGATTATTTATTCATGGGGGCGTCCCTTTTGTAATAATGGACTGTTCGACTGGTGTTCATCAGAAGAAATAGGAGCCTTTTAATCTTTATATACTATAGTGTATACCTTCACAAACTGATGGAAGTTAGAATCCATGAGCTGTTCATTGAGTCGGATCACAGTGGTTGGATGGTCTACAGGAAGGTTCTGATTTCGAATTGCAGGTGGATGCGCACTGAGGAAGAGTCCCGGCCTGGGACGAAACAACTGCCCATTACTCCCTGCTGTTTTTCGTTAACTGATAAATCTTTAAACAAATTAAATCTTTATAAACAAACTCTTGAAAATTCGAAAAATTATCTATACATGTAGACTATAGTTGGATTTTATATTTGATTGACTGTGTTTTAATTCACTATCATCTGCATATAGGCTAAATTCTGTGACCTAAGATAAAGAGTATTACAATTCGAATAACTTTGATTATCCATTACTAAGTTGGTTATAAGAAAAGAATCAATAAATGAAACATTGTAACCTAAAAGCGGTGAAAATTGGTTGTTTTCAATCTGTATGACACCGTTTTGTCCTCATTTCCAATTTCCACAGTATTTGTCGAGCTAATATACTAATGTTACTCATAAATGAGTGTTTTATTGAAAATATATTCATCAAATCGGTCATTCATAAAAATAATGGGCTTAGGCTATTATCTGTCTGTTAACTCGAAACACTTTTCCACATTTTCCTCCAGGCTTATTGTTCACCTTGATAGTGAAACAAATTAAACTGATGACTTTTCAAAATAGTTTGTATTGTTTAACATTATAATGAGGAGTCTTAAAACTTAGGCATTGCATACAACTAGTTCAAGTTATTTGTTTGATCTATATTGAAACACGACCTTACCTTGTTTACAAGCTAGCTAGTTTTCTAACCGGTCCCAAACCAGGGTAAAGAGGGAAGGTTCGACGGTAGTCGGGATAGCGACCCTACACCAAAAAACCGTTCGAACTGCTACAGAAACTACAACTCACAAGAAGAATATTAAGAAGATAATAAATATTATGTACAAACTTATCTTCGCTAAAATCAGTCAGCCAGCTGATGTGTCCTCACCCGATAAAAGCAAGAGTAAGAATGGGGACGTGGAATATCCGTACATTGTACGAAGTCGGCTGAGAAGGCTGACAGGTGGCCAAAGAAATGCGAAGATATGGCCTAGAAGTGTTGGGTATCTGCGAAAGCAGATGGAATGGATGTGGACTATTAAAGTTGTCAACTGGTGAGTCAGTAATCTACTCCGGTCACCTAGACGACAAACTAAAGCACACTGAGAGAGTGACTATCATGATGCCATCAACAGCAACCAAAGCTCTTATGCAGTGCAGTGGGAACAAATTTCATCCAAGATAATGACAGCAAGATTCAACCCAAAAGGAAGGAAGGTAACGGTTATCCAATGCTACGCACAGTACTACAAACAACGCGGAACAAGAGAAGAAGGACGATTTTTATAGACAACTACAAACAGTAATGGACAACATCCCAAGTGGTGAAATCAAAGTCCTAAAGGGCTATATGAACACCAAACTGGGAGCAGATAATATAGGAAGAGAACTCATCATAGGTCGATAGGCTCTCGGAGAAATGAATGAAAACGGAGAATTATTCGCAGACTTCTGCGCTTTCAATGATCTGGTGATCGGAGGCAGAGTGTACAAGCACAAGGATATACACAAAGCAACATGGATTTCACCTGAGGGACATATGACGAATCAGATACACTTCATCTCAAGGAAGTGGAGACGCAGTCAATCTACTGGGCACAAAGTCGAGAAGGGGAGTAGATGTGGGCTCAGATCATCATCTAGTTCATGGAACATTTAAGGTAAAAAAACTGGAGACGGACCACAATTAAAAATCAACATTCAGAAACTGGACTGAAGGACAAAACTTCATGGGATGCCTTCACTATAGATCAGATCAGAGCAAAGTTGGAGACACTACGGAGTATTTATGAGGTAGCTTGCCTGGGAGAACCTTGGAACTCTCCGTAAGCGATATTCAACGAAACGTGTACAACTGTTCTAGGAACGAAGAAGAGACAAGACGAGGAATGGCACTCAACAGACACCAACCTGGAAGCTAATAATAGAGAGGAGGATGGTGATATAGAAGATGACTCAAAGCAAAGATGGACAAGAGAAAGAGGAGCTGAGTTCAATGTACACTGCACTGAATAAAGAAATGAGGAAGAGTGATAAGAAAGATAAAGTACAATTCTACGATATACTGGCAACGGAAGCAGAACAGGCAGGCAGCAGGTGAAAGAGACCTCAGGACATTATATCACATAACCAGGCCTCTAACCAAGAAAAGATCAAATCATGTGAAACCAATAAAAGATGATCAAGGGAACCTAATTACCAGGAAGGAGAGGCTAACCAATCAGTGGGCTGGTCACTTCAAAGGACTCTTGAATCGACCATCACCTGCAACTCGTCCACAAATACCACCAATAGCATGTACAGAACTGCCTGCCACTGGATACCTATCCCCCAACAAAAGCACAAATACTGAATTTGATCAAGCTGCTGAAGGCCGGGAAGGCATCAGGACCGGACGGAATTCCCTCCTACCCTCACAAAGCACTGAAAACGGACTCAGAGACTGTGGCACATATGCTCGCGCCAATACTGCAAAAGTTTTGGAAGGAAGAAAAGGTGCCTACTGATAGGAAGAAAGACTCCCTCGTCAAACTCCTAAAGAAGGGCAACTTAGGCCTCACTCTGCAAAGACTGGCGTGGAATAATGCTCTTCTCCACACCAAGTAAGATACTAAGTTGCGTCATCCTTGAGAGAGTAAAAGATGCACTGAACGCAGAACACCACCAGCTAGAACAAGCTGGATTCAGGAAAGGCAAATCGTGTACTGATCAAACTGTAAGTCTATGCACCATCACCTAACAGAGCGTAGAATAGCAGTCAAACCTCTACCTCAACTTTATCTACTTTGAAAAGGCCTTCACCAGACAGTGATGACCGAGAAGTAATTTGGAAACTGCTTCGACACTACGGCGTGCCCCAAGTCTTTGTCAACTTCATTCAACATCTATATGACAATGCCACGTGTCAGCTGATCCACAACCGAAAACTCACCGAGGAGTCTGAAGTGAATACAGCAGTAAGACAAGCTTTCCATATTAGTTTGTTTATTAGGTGTATCACACAGTGAAACAGTATTATTTACTGGATGACGTTTCGAACCAAATTTATTGTTCATAATCATATCAATTGTGATCACACGACTTTGACACTTGAGTTTTATAGTTTTCTTTGTTCTCTCCTATTTGTCGTACGGGTAGTAGAATTTTTCAAATATCTGGACAGTTACTTACTACCACAGTGCCCAAGTTTTACACATATATTAGGAAGACAAGCTGCCTGCCTATTATTACCGGTGACACTTCCAATAGTGGTGGGCTGGATTATGTGTCAGACTAATGGGAGTGAGTAGACAAGAATACGTTAGACGACAAATAAGAAGACTCTAGAACACCTGGATTTCGCGCGTGGGTGATTTATATCTCACATCACACAAATTCGAAAACTTGCAGACGAAATCCAACAAAGTGGCTGAAGAAGCAGTATAAACAGGACTCCAGTTGAACAAGAGAAGACATAGGTGATGGAGATAACCAACCAGCAGCAACAGAAACAACAATCAGCACCGATCATCATCAGCGGGAGAAAGAGTTTACTTTCTTCACTTATATAGGAAGCAAGATTTCAACCACATTCAGTCGGATAGCAAGGATGAAGATGTCAAAGCTATCCAGCCAGAATCGGAAAGGCAAGATAAGCCTTCATCAACGCGAAACCAGTTTGGAAATCTTTTAACAACAAGATTCGCATTTTCAACGCCGGTGTGAATTCAGTCAGCTGGTTATTTCCTACTGGTCAGAAACTTGCACCGCACGTCACGAAAAGGATTTACAACAGACCACTGCAGACTTTCATCAACAGCTGCCACCTTCACTCGCTGGATCAATACTGAAGACCAAATGGCCGGCGGGCCAGCTGGGCAGAAAGAATTAGCAACAAGAAACTCTGGCTGGGAACAAACCAGCTCAGAGCCGATCGGTCAGCAAATATGTGAAAGAAAAAGGAGATAGACAAGGCATACGTTGAGGAGGTTATCGAATGACATCGCGCACAATGCGGGCCATCATTCGAGTTGAAACTTGATGGGAAGCGACCGGGTAGGTCATCAGTGTGAGGAGTATATGAGAGATTATGGTCAATCGTGAACCCAGATGAAGAGGACAGCGCTAAATAGAACCAAGTAACACAGATGTGTTGTTGAAGCCTTATTTTCCACTCGTAAGCCAAGGAAATAATAATATTATAACAATAATACCGAAACAGATGTATGCTGGATAAACAAGAACTCAATTTATTTCATAGCTATTGCTCATCTGTTAATGGCCTAGAAAATACGAGTTATTACACATATAACATACTTCTGAATTATTGCAGCTGTAAGGGCATTCAATATTTCTCATCACAGAATCAACGAATACAAGATAATGAATATATTAAGATAAACACCTGAAGTTAATTTATATACAATATAATAGAAAACTCGAGATTTAAGAAGATAGAGAGTAATGGAAAGATTGTTCGGAAAATCCCTCCTGAACTATATATTCACAATATTTGTAATTATTTCCCATTTCTGCCCTATATTCTGTATCACTCTTCTCATATTTGCATATCATATGCTCACTTGATCCCTACTATTCATTTGTCTCAATCACTGTTCAATTTCTAATCTTAATGTCTCCTCTCTCAGGTTATGAGATACACTTATAATATGTTGTTTCACGAATCAAGGTCATTCTCATATTGGACTGTCTACAGGAAGCATGCGCATGTGACTCTTGTGGAAAGACCTTTTGATCTCTCCCATCTTGTTGGGAATATTCTACTGGGTTCTAATGGAACTTCTCACGGCTGAATTTCGGTTAACTAATTTTGTTCTTCAGTAATCGTCTTGCACATAGAAAATTAGCTGGATTGTGTAGCTTCCTAACATCACTGTTGAGTTTTTGATGTTATTATTGTTGTCGTTTAATGGAATCACATAGATCTATCGACGAATAATCGTCACTTTGGTGTCTTTGGAGCGTCTTGGTGACTGTGCATGTCTGAAGGAAGTTTCGGCCATCTATACAGTGGAACGCGGAGATCTGTTCCCTGTGTTCACACCACAACGAGTACGTTTTAGTCGCTACATATATATGTTTTAAATATGTTTTGAATTATTAACACCTATTATATACTTCTGCACCTCTCTGGCGGTTTTCTTGTGTCTTCTTCTCTTTTCAAAGGTACTGCCTTAAACGAAGGCACTGAAACAGTGCCGCTATTCTCAACTAATTCGGAATATTGCTAGCCCACCTGGTGAATAACGGAACCACCTCTATCATGAACTCTCCTGACAAGTTGAAAGTTGGTCTCATATACAACTGGAAATGTCACAATTATGGTGTACTTACCGGTGAATTTGAAGTTTTATGGACTTTCAAACACTCTATGAATAATAGAGAAGATTTGAAGCTCAGGTGGATAATTTTGATGTTGTTGTGTTCTCTGAACTGGAGAGTTAATTTGCGAAGCTTTCATCACCCTACTGGGTGACATCTTCAGCGCATACTTCAATTTGAAGTGAGCTTTTAGATTTCTCCACGAGTTTATTAATCATCTTTCTTGGCGACCTTGGACGTGATTGGTTGTTTTTGTCACTCCATCAACTCCGCTATCCAATTCCTAGAGAAAACCAGAGGCATCCAAATAGATGAACAAGAGATAATGATATCCTTCGACCTCACGGCATTATATACCTCAATCGGACAAAAACTAGCAAAAGAAACCATGGAGCAATTGCTTAGCAACGACGAACACCTTCCACAACAATCAAAAATGCAACACACAAGCTGTATGGACTGCATAAACCTATGTCTAACAACGTACTTCCAATTCAACGGCTAAATATATGAACAAGTCAAAGGAACACCTGTGGGATCGCCAATATCAGGTTTGATTGCAGAAGCAGTGATGCAAAGGCTCGAGAACATAATTCTACCAAAGATCAAACCCAAGATTTGGATACGCTACGTAGACGACACATTTGTAATTATCAAAAGAAACGAGTTAGATAAAGCTCACAACCTGATAAACAACGTCTTCAACGACATCAAATTCACCAGAGAAGAGGAATCAGAAAACCAAATCCCATTTTTGGACGTCTTAGTCAAGCGAACAACGACAGGGGAATTAGAAACTCAAGTCTATAGAAAATCAACTCACACAGACCAAATCCTGAATTACAACAGCAACAATCCAATAGCACACAAGAGGAATTGCATACAAACACTATTCAAGAGAGCCAGGACTCATTGCAGCACTCCCACCTCAAGGAAAATTGAAGAAAAATATCTCATGGACGTCTTCCAAAAGAATGGATATCCAAGGAATTTCATCAAAAGACATATACCTCCAAGCCAACCTATCAAACCAAAAGCCCCCAAGGAAGCACAAACAAAATCGCCTTACCATATATAAAAGACATCTCAGAAATCACTACAAGACTCTTCAAACCTTTAGGAATTGACGTCGTACACAAACCAACAAAGTCACTTCACTCAATTCTATGTCAACCAAAAGACTCAACAGCGAAGGAAGATAAAACCAACATCATCTACAAAATAGATTGCATCAACTGCGAAAAACACTACATTGGCCAAAGTGGACGTCCCCTTCGTCTTCGTATCCACGAGCATAAGCTAGCTGTCAAAAGACATGATATCCACTCCCTCATATCACTACATACAGACAACCAAGGACATCAGTTCGACTGGGACAACGTTCAAATACTAGACAGAGGAAACAACAAGAATTCTAGAGAATTTTTAGAAGCTTGGCATTCCAGTGAATCATCAATCAATAGACACATCGAGATAGACAAAATTTATCAACCGATAAGAAAGAAACGTCACACACAAATGGTCAAAGTTCAAGCCAAAGAAACAATGAGTGACAATACAAGTAACCTAGAAGGTGTGAAAACAAACAAAAACAACCAATCACGTCCAAGGTCGCCAGGATAGATGATTAATAAACTCGTGGAGAAATCTAAAAGCTCACTTCAAATTGAAGTATGCGCTGAAGATGTCACCCAGTAGGGTGATGAAAGCTTCGCAAATTAACTCTCCAGTTCAGAGAACACAACAACATCAAGAACTCTTTGAATCATTTACTTACAATTACTGTTCATTCCGCATCTCTTATATTTCATGTCAGCACCTGTACAAAAATGCTACTTACCTTCCACAATTAACGTAATTGTTTATAATTCTCGCGTGAAATTGACATACCGTATTTTTTTTCAATTACAGTTTTGATTTGATGCTATATCTCATGAATTATTCAGTTGAAAGCATATCTCGAGAATTACCTATTGCCTTATTTGCACATTTCTTTTTAAATATTTCTCTCAAATTTACCAGTATTCAATCTATTTCTAGATTAACAAGTCATATATTTTCTAATTAGTGTACATATGTTCATGCCTGTAAAAATGGCTGGTTTCTGTTCCAGAAATAATAATAATAATATTATTATTATAGCGAACGAATCAGATAACATAGAAATGAATAGGAAGTTAAAATCAAATATCTTCGTTCAACTCCTTCACCCCCCACCCAGATATTCATTTGTTCTGGACACAAACTAACAACATCTACAGACATTGGATCAATGTAGTATCAATAGTGGTATCTACTTCACTATCCATTTTGAATTGTCCTTATTAGTTATGAAGTAACATTCTCCCCTTATTGGGACATTTTGTTTATCTCTTGTTTGGATGAAACATTTTGTTTATTTATACTATTGTAAACTTCCTGATCAATACAACTTCCTATGCAGCTAATGTAAATAAATACACGTGTTTATTTTGCACATCGTATTCTCATTCACTCTGTGACAGCCTGCTTGCTATCACAATAATTGATTGCACTTTTTGGAAATCTACAGGAAATTCTCATTATAGTTCGAAATAATTGTTTACGGTCAGATCAGTGAATCCATAGTGGAGAAACATCACCGATACATGCGTCATGTGGTTCAATGGATTATATTACTGTCAAGGGGACTTAACCTCACTGTTGAGTGTCAGTATCCTGACTTGTAATAATAATAATAATTGCAATATACCATTTGATTATCTAATCAGGGAGCGTTGGGTTGCGACACTTAAGTATGGCGGCGGCTCCAGCGATTCGATAATTTAACCCCCGAACTCTGTGGGCAGAAATGGTATGTACAGTCTATTGTTCTACGATGGTCTTAATCTCTTTCCTACTTGTTCGCTTCTGTCTTTAGTGATTAATCCACTATTGCCACTTTTATACGTTCCTTTTGTACATTTTACTGGGCTTTTTCTCATTCTTTTCACACCTGTCAAGTAGAGATTCAACTATCTTGCCTCTCGTCGAATAATAATTCTCACCGTATCAAATTTCAAACCCTTAGGTCCAATGCGTTTGTGACTATTACGCAATTTGTTTCTACCTTTAGAAACCACTTCTAATTCGTTATATAAATTATAGTACCCAATTTCTTATTACTAAATAATAAGTTACTATACATTTCAAGGCGAGATACGCCTTCATCAACGCGAAACCAATTTGTAAATCTTCCTCACTGAGACAGCCAGTATAAACAACAAGATTCGGATTCTATTCAACATCAATGTCAAGTCAGTCAGTTCTTTTATACTGGTCAGAAACTTGCACTGCATGTCACGAAAACGATTTACAACAAGTTACTGCAGACTTTTATCAACAGCTGCCATCTTCCCTGGCTGGCTCCATACTGAAGATCAAATGGCCATCCGGCCAGCTGGGTTGAAAGAATTAGCAACAAGAAACTCTGGCTGGGAACAAACCAACAGATGAGAGCCGATTGCTCAACAAATATTTAGGAGAAAATGTAGATGGATCGGACATATGTTGAGGAGGTCATCGAATGACATTGCGCATTAGCCAACCCACGAGGAGTGGGTCGTCACATCGAGGGTGGCACAGAGGTAAAGAGGACAGTGCTGAATAGAACAAAGTAGAGATTTGTTGTTGAAGCCTTATGTTCCACTCGGAACCCAAGGGAATAATAATAGTGTACATTTTCGGTAAATATAAACACCTTTGTACAGCCTTTGAGGATGATTTCGTTAATATCTTATATTAGCTAGCTTTAACTCTACATTACGTATTCCTAGCGGGTATGCAGTTGAGTCCACGACAAAGTCACTGGTGAACCAGATGTGATTCGAATACACGGCCTTCCAATCATAATTTTTGTTTCAATTAAGTAAACGCTAACCTTCGTTAAGGCTTCATTAAATCCAAACTTTAAAAGCAACATTTTTATCAAGAAGAAATAACTTAATGTTATTAGATGGTTGGGGGCAATCCACAGAAAGCCCTCCAACTAAGTTTCATGCTTGCTGGCGCCCACCAGTCATCAAGTCTTGAAGGAATCCATATCCCCTCTGAGATTCGAACCCGTGTCACCCGGTAAGTCGAAATCAGAGACGTTACGACTGAGCTGTTCAGGTTCGAGAGTGACCTCCTCTAGGATCTTGCAAGACTTCCTGTCAATTACCTTCAACTATCTAATGACAACAATTCTGACTGCACCGTGATAGTGAGCCACCTTGGATGGTGGCCATATTGCAAACTTGACTGATAGAATTCAGTCTGTAGCAAACAAAGGACTAGGCGCAAGACATTAGTTAGCATCCAATCAAAGTAAATAACTGCTTGGAAAAAGTGTAGCAGGAGCATTTAGAATGAATAAACAGAATGAGTTAACTTGTACATACTATGAGTTGTGTCACCAAGGTGCCACAGATTATCGATCTGTGTAACTGCTGCCATAACACAATAATAAAGACTGACGCTAGATCCGTACAATCGTGTCTAACTAGCTCAAGTGACGTGATCGAAAGAGATTTGCCACGTAAATATATAGAAAATACACTATGGCCTGACTTACTGACAAGAATTTGTAGACAGTATGTTGTGTGTGATGTCTTCTAAGAGAATCTTGAGTAGCGGAGTGATGGGTCGAGTTGCGAAAAGGAGAAATGAAAGATCTTTGTGAGAAAAACAATAGAAAGCTTGGAATAAAGTGCAGAAGACGCGGAACACGAACATCTTTTGTAATATTCAAAATCATATTTAAGGTTCTTTTGCATTTCGCCATAACCGTATGCCATTCTGACATATAAACAATTCCGCTACCAAATACTTCTGGAATCTGTCTTTACAAGATTTTTTATTCCTTTACGTTCCGTTTGGAACATAGGTCTTCAAGCTAGAGGTTTGAAGTTTCAGTAACAGTGGTTTTGATGTTGTTGTGTTCTCTGAGCTGGATAGTTAATTTGCGAAGCTTTCATCACCCTACTGGGTGACATCTTCAGCGCATACTTCAATTTGAAGTGAGCTTTTAGATTTCTCCACGAGTTTATTAATCATCTATCCTGGCGACCTTGGACGTGATTGGTTGTTTTTGTCTGTTTTCACACCTTCTAGGTTACTTGTATTGTCACTCATTGTTTCTTTGGCTTGAACCTTGAAGTATGCGCTGAAGATGTCACCCAGTAGGGTGATAAAAGCTTCGCAAATTAACTATCCAGCTCAGAGAACACAACAACATCAAAATCATCCACCTGAGCTACAAATCTTCTCTATCATATCTAAATCTTACGAGCGGGAAACGCTTCTCTCTGTTCGAAAGTGGGAAGACTTCACCAAAAGGCAAGAATCCACCAGAGAACAATTATTCTTTCTCCACGAATGCCTTCGTCATCAAATCCTACCGACCAGTGTAAGATACAAACCACCAGTCAACTGCCCAATGGGATGGAGATTGGCAGAACAATGTGGAAGGCGAATGGTCAAATTAATGATTACAGACGCACATAATCGGATCAAGAAATATCAACAAATAATAGATGTCCAAAAAGAAAAACTAGAGAAAACCCTCAACCAGGAACACCTATCAACGCTGATCACCGCAATTACATTGTCAAGTAGAAAACACAGAGAACAAAGACGAAGAGTCCTCAAAACCAAGCTAGCCAAGTTTAGAAAAACAACAACCAGACAATACACCTATAGACTGCGTAGTCAACCTATCAAAACAACCACTATCAAAAATGGAACAACAACTACTACAGAAAGGATTAAACTACAACACCGGAGATGCCTCGAAAACTGATTTCTTCGCTGCCCTTGAATCATTACTAAAATCATCAAACTTAAAGGAGGAAACACAGGAAGAGATACGCTAAACAACTGTACCAATGGTCAAACAGAAAAAACAACACACACAACTCAACTCTCAAGAACTAAAGGCCCTCAAGAAGCTGAAAAACAGGAAGGACATCGTCATTCTACCAGCCGACAAAGGAAGAACAACAGTAATCATGGACAGAGAAGAATACACCAAGAAAGCTGAAGAACTACTCAAAGACGAGGATGTGTATCAACAACTCCCAACAAATCCCATACAAACACTGGACAACCGCATCCAAAGGACCTTAAACAAGCTTACCAAAACAGGAGAAATCACAAAACAAGACCAATGGCGAATGAAATCCAGTGGACCAGTCCTACCCCGATTCTACGGCAGACCCAAAATACACAAGCCAAATATCCCGTTACGACCAATTGTATCACTACCAGGAACTCCAACATACAATTTATCCAAAGAATTATACAGAAAACTAAAGCACCTAACGGAATCTTGTGATCACTCCATCAACTCTGCTATCCAATTTCTATAGAAAATCAAAGGCATCCAAATAGATGAACAAGAAATAATGATATCCTTCGACCTCACGGCATTATATACCTCAATCGGACAAAAACTAGAAAAGGAGACCATGGAACAATTACTCAGCAACGACGAACACCTCCCACAACAATCAAAAATGCAACACACAAGCTGTATGGACTGCATAAACCTATGTCTAACAACGTACTTCCACTTTAATGGCCAAATATATGAAAAAGTCAAAGGAACACCCATGGGATCGCCAATATCAGGTGTGATTGCAGAAGCAGTGATGCAAAGGCTCGAGAACATAATTCTACCAAAGATCAAACCCAAGATTTGGATACGCTACGTAGACGACACATTTGTAATTATCAAAAGAAACGAGTTAGATAAAGCTCACAACCTGATAAACAACGTCTTCAACGACATCAAATTCACCAGAGAAGAGGAATCAGAAAACCAAATCCCATTTTTGGACGTCTTAGTCAAGCGAACAACGACAGGGGAATTAGAAACTCAAGTCTATAGAAAATCAACTCACACAGACCAAATCCTGAATTACAACAGCAACAATCCAATAGCACACAAGAGGAATTGCATACAAACACTATTCAAGAGAGCCAGGACTCATTGCAGCACTCCCACCTCAAGGAAAATTGAAGAAAAATATCTCATGGACGTCTTCCAAAAGAATGGATATCCAAGGAATTTCATCAAAAGACATATACCTCCAAGCCAACCTATCAAACCAAAAGCCCCCAAGGAAGCACAAACAAAATCGCCTTACCATATATAAAAGACATCTCAGAAATCACTACAAGACTCTTCAAACCTTTAGGAATTGACGTCGTACACAAACCAACAAAGTCACTTCACTCAATTCTATGTCAACCAAAAGACTCAACAGCGAAGGAAGATAAAACCAACATCATCTACAAAATAGATTGCATCAACTGCGAAAAACACTACATTGGCCAAAGTGGACGTCCCCTTCGTCTTCGTATCCACGAGCATAAGCTAGCTGTCAAAAGACATGATATCCACTCCCTCATATCACTACATACAGACAACCAAGGACATCAGTTCGACTGGGACAACGTTCAAATACTAGACAGAGGAAACAACAAGAATTCTAGAGAATTTTTAGAAGCTTGGCATTCCAGTGAATCATCAATCAATAGACACATCGAGATAGACAAAATTTATCAACCGATAAGAAAGAAACGTCACACACAAATGGTCAAAGTTCAAGCCAAAGAAACAATGAGTGACAATACAAGTAACCTAGAAGGTGTGAAAACACACAAAAACAACCAATCACGTCCAAGGTCGCCAGGATAGATGATTAATAAACTCGTGGAGAAATCTAAAAGCTCACTTCAAATTGAAGTATGCGCTGAAGATGTCACCCAGTAGGGTGATGAAAGCTTCGCAAATTAACTATCCAGCTCAGAGAACACAACAACATCAAAATCATCCACCTGAGCTACAAATCTCTATCATATCTAAACAGTGGTTTTATTTTTAAGGCATGGGGTTGCTAGCCTCGCACCCAACCTTTCCTCTTTACCAGCTTAGCGAGTTTTAGGAATGCGTCGACTGTGGATCGAATCCCTGCACATGTGCGTATTTAGCCAGCGTTCTACCGCCGAACTACAGACACACACAATCTTTACAATACCACTTCACTAACTGTTTATAAGTGATGAAAATTCATCCCGTGTGGTTTACAGAATACATTCATGTCCACATGATGAAATGAGGGCTTTATCTTCAAAAGAACCTAGTAAGTATGGCTTTATCCACCAAATTGAATGCCATATAATTCAGTTTTATAGTGTCACTGTATTTTATTCCATAAAATTAACTGGCGAAGCTAAAGTATCATAGCCCCAAAGTCAAGATCGTTCAAAAGTTGACCTTCACGAAGCGATCAGATACAGGGAATGCTATGAAATATCACTCAAAATCAAATTATACCTGCCTCTTTGGATTTAGAGAGGATAGATACAGTATCCTACTGATTCACTAGGTACTTTTTGTGCAAATTTATACTGTTAGACAGGGTTATAGCGTTTAAGACTAGGTTTAGGTTTAAAGTTGGGAGTAGGTTGGAGGATAGTGTCAGAAATATCAATCGATCCCAAAGTACCGTGACCTACAGTCGCCTGGATAAATGGGTATATCGCGCATGGTACAATTTCTCTATAGATCGTCTGTGTATTGACTGGGAGACATTCTTACAACAACATAAGCTACAATTATCAAGTTTGCAATATTTTTTTGGTGTTTTTTTCAACGATTAAGCGACTTTTTTCCATCTGAATTCTAATTGGTCGGTCAAGGTCACTGTGGTTTTGGCTATGACAGTTTAACTTTATCGAATAACTTCGTCTTTTAACAGTAATTAGTAATTTTTTATAATTATTACACCATTAATCTTTAAATTGTTCATAATATTGCAAAATAATTGATTTAAAATTTTGTTTCACAATTGTGTATGCAGTAGGCTGTACAAAAGACATATTTGACAATCTCCAAAAGCATCACGACTGATTGATGTGTTGTGCATACTTCTTCTAGCAAAAACTGCTGTACTTAGAAAGCGAACATGACAAGACTTTGACACAATTAAGGCGCGGTAGAAATATTTTATCTACTGAATGAAAGGAAGACAGGAAGGAAGAAAGGAGGGATGCTGTGTTATTCTTTACATTTTGTCATATTTAGATTCTGCTAACATGTAATCAACTGACTAACATTTGACAACTTAGCTTGACATCATCTCTGAATAAGTAAGTGATTTAAAATTGGTCGAATAAAGCAAGAAAAGCATTTTGTCGTATCATTTATTTAGTGGGCTTTTCATCAGCTTCCTACAGCCTAAAGAAAATTATGCATAGAACGATTTTAACATACTTGCAAATGTTACATTGCAACGACAGAAGACAAGAGCCAGGCATCAGATCGTTTATTGAGAAAATCAACAGATATTTATAGATTTTTGTGTACGTTATTATTTGCTATTATTAGCAGAGAAACAATGTCTTCTGACTGGTTGTTTTCTCACTGAAAGTTAATCTGTCATCTCTTTGTGGCCGTTTCTCAGAAAGTTAAGCCATATATATCGGCGAATCGTATCCGCCCAAACAAAGTCTGCTGTGACTGGTTGGTGAGTTCCTTAAGGTTAAGCTTTGTTATCGTTTTCCTCATGAACCTGATTCCGGACCTAACACTGACGTAAATTGTTGTTTACAATTTCGGCTTGTTCGCAGTCAGCTCTCACCACACACAACAACTGGTACTACAATCAACTCTGACTCAGCCCACAATATGAAAACGACTTTTACATCTTTAGAGCAAGAAATTAACCATGCCGACAATAAAAAACAATTTATGACGTAAACAATACATGTATATATATATATATATATACATTCTATTTACAAAAATATCAGTACTAAGTTATTTACAAATATCAAAAATAATAGTTTCTTTTCATCTGAATAATTCACGCAATTTGCAGTCATTGTGATGTAAATCTACTGGTCAGCTATTGCGTAACAGTCCCACGTGCTGTTTTGAATCTGTCATACACTGAAAACAATTGAGTTATAATCCTTCCGGTGTGTTCACTTCACCTTTGGTATTGTTATTATTATTAATATCATTGTTAATGCCGGTAGTAGTACCACCACTAACTACGATTTCGTCAAGGGTACTAATACTGCTGTGATGATCGATATTATTATCATTAATGTTATTGTCATTATTATTATTATTATTAGCGTCATCATCAGCATCATTAACGGTACCACCACCAAGTACAGCCTCATCGAGGGTACCATCATTGTTATTATTATCGTTACTACTATTAGTATTACTATCGTTATTGTTATTATAATTATCATCATCATCATCATCAATATCATAAGCAACATTGTTACACAACCACTTCACATAGTGATGATTGACATCGAATCGAAGTGTTATATGACTGACTAGAACTGTGGCTAAATCTCGTAACTCCACCTCTTCATCTGTAAGTAAAATGAAACAAACAAAAAAGGAAGAACAATATAAAAGTGATGGAACAACATTGGGTCATGGATAATTTACACTTTGTATAATTATAACACGCTTTCAGTCACATGATGACAAATTTCGGATCACTTAGAATTGATAAATCACTAACACCGAATCACTGTCACCAATAGATATACTGTAAAGCTGTGGCTCAGTGATCTATGCATTCGACTTCCAACCCAGTGACTCGCTGGTGTGACAAAAATAATTGTTTGGCAAATTCCCTCTTCAAAGATCGAATAACAAGATTTCTACTTACTTGGATTTCTGAACTAACTTGGTAGTGATTCTCCTCTTTTCTCCTATTGTTGGTGTAAGGTGGTTGAAGGTAATAGACAGAAAGCTGTCCAACTACGTTTCATGATAGTTGGCACTCACCAGTCAGCAAGGGGTACCTGAAATATCGGAGGAACTCACGTGCCTTTTGAGATTCAAACCCGTGTCACCCAGTGAGTGCTGCAATCAGAGACGTTACCAGCCACTGAGCTATTCAGCCTCACTATCGAGCTCCTGTACGACTGTATTGGATACTTTCATTGGAAACTAGTTAGTAACTAGTAACGTTTTTCACCGCAGCACTGGGTGACAGGAGGCATATGAATTCCATCGAGGTTACCCTGCTGACTGGTGAGTGCCAATTAGCAAGAAACCTAGGTCCACGCATGGATTCCTGTCGATTGCCTCCAACCATCTAACGTCAACAATTCACAGTACACCGTGATGGTGAGCCACCTAGCATGGTACGTGGTTACATTACAAACTTGGCTGACTGATAGAATTCAGTATGCACCAAAGATAGGACTAGACACACACACATTACACTAGTTACTGACTAATGTTCATTAAAAAGTATCTCTTCTCCTATACTGTATATCATTGTTCTGACATTTGCATATTATATGTTCACTTGATCCCTACTATTCATTTGTCTCTGTCCCTGTTCAATTTCTAATCTTAATGTTTCCTGTCTCAGGTTGTGAGATACACTGATAATGTGCTGGTTTACGAAGCGAGTATGTTTGAGTGAATCAAGGTTATTCTCATCTTGGACTGTCTACGGGAAGCATGCGCGTCTGACTCTTGTGAACAGAACTTTTGATCTCTCCCATCTTCTTAGGAATATTCTACTCGGTTCTAATGGAACTTCTTACGGTTGAATTTCGGCTACTAACTAAATTTGTCACACAGTAATCGTCTGCTACTTAGAAAATTATCTGAACTGTAAAGATGTCTAACGTCACTGTTGAGGTAATTTTGAGTTTCTGATATTATTATTATTATTATTGAGTAGAAGCACATAGATCTATCGACGAATAATCGTCTTTTTACAGTGTTTGGAGCGTTTTGGTGTCTGTGCATGTCGGAAGGAAGTTTCGGACAGCTATATAGTAGGGTGCAAAGATCGATTCCTTGCATTCAGAGCACAAGAAGTTAGTAATGGTCAGTATAGAGGACTTGAATCCCGTCCCACCTACCGAGATTCAGCTGACCAGGTAATATCTCATTGGCCCTCACATAATAGGTGTGGTTCATTGTCAACTACCTTGAACAGCAAGTGTTTGTTGAGTATTATACAGCTATTACTATTACTCAAGTGTTGGTTTGTAGGGATTTAATTGATTGGTTACAGGATTTCATCATGAGCTGACACCGGTTAGAGAATTATTGGAAAACCAGCTGGGAGTACTGGACAGCTATTCCGTCCCAGTTTGGGACTCTTCATCAGTATGCACCCACCGGAGTTACTACTATTATTACTACTGGTAGCAATAACAATAGTGGCAATTGATACACAATCTCTTCCCCGTCCCATCAACATTCATTCACACACACACACACAGACAAACAGACACAGTCATAAGGAATATGCACTAGCAGACTTTGGTGATAAATACATCAATCCATTTCTGGTATAATACGGACCAATTTTGGTCGTCAATGTAATATGATAATAATAATAATGATTTAACTGGTTTAAAGTTCAGTTTAATGATAAACACATGCAAAGTCATCTGCTGATTGCAAAATATGCAAAAAACAAAATAATATAAAAATATTACAAAAAGGCGTAAATAATCATACACCTAGTGTTGTATAGATAATAATAATAGTACACACCCTCACACACACACACACACGTGCACACATGATGTACCCAAAAATAAATAGGATGAGAAACAACATGAGAAACAATGAACAACATGATGGTTTTATGCATTTCAATAATAATAATCATCAGAATAACTGCACATATGATACTGTGGAGGATGAGTTATACATCTTGAGGAAAATCCTAATAGAAAATGGATTTCCACCACGTTTTATAGATAAGAATATACATTGAAATCCTAAAAAACGTGACTTATCAAGCGTATCCAAGAAAATACTTTACATGAGCTTGGAATTCAAAGGGGACTTAGCTTCCGATATCGTGAAACGAAGGATATCACAGTCCCCGAAAAGAACATTCCATGCTGCACCTCTGACAATAGCCTTTACTAGTCGACCATTACTGTTCAATAACCTGAAGGACAAGATGAAACTGTACACCAACTCTCTCTGCCTTTATCAATTCACCTGCTCGTGTGGAGCTGAGATATCGGTCGTTCGACACGAGTTTTGTACAAGAGAGTGCAAGAACACTATCCTGCATGGTGGTTACGAAGAGGTGGAAGTGCAGCAATAAGAAGCGCGATCATTGAACATCTGGTCGATAATGATCACCCTATCTCTATAGCCTCCGCCTTCAAAGTCATCTACAAGGCAAAGAGTAATCTACCCAAATCCCTACGTACCCCACTCATCTGTATTGCTGAAGCTTTGGCTATCGAAACAGAAAAGCTAGATCTCTGTGTACAGAAAAAGTTCGTTCAACCCCTCCAGCTTTCATGGTCTTAATCCCTCTATGCTAAAGTATGGTAATCCCCAATCATATTTTGGCTCTAACAATTTTTCATCTTTTCATTTTGTCTATTCAATTTGTATTCTCTTCCTTATTACGTCAATTGTTACTCTTACTACTCTCACTTTTAACTGTCCCCGGTATTATTTCACTTGTTCCACTTGTCATTCTAAATCAATTCCTTTCCACAACATTAAATTCTATGCTATTAAATTTCACACAATATTACGTAACGTTTTTATTTTATTCGATTTGTCTACTAATCTTATAGTTGCACACCCTTTTTCAAGTTCTATCCATCCTATGAATTATTCTATATATGGCATTAATTTGCTTTGCCACTTGACATTTAACTACAATTATAATCACAAACATTTTAGTTTTAATTGCATTTCATACTACTAATATTATTATTTTATGCATTCACACCTATGATTCAATTCCCTCACCGGATATAACTTCTTAAAAACCACATATATACGATTGTACAGCTTGATGATAAATTCGTTGAAAAGAGTCTCTTCACTGAATCATTTCTTTTGGTTTTCTACATATGATAATATCAGCCACTTAATTACCAGTGAGTTGACTGGGAGAAAATACAGTGAAGATGACTGTTAGCAACAAATGGCTTTCAAAGCCTGTGATGCAGTGACAGCAGAGTTCCCTCCTCAAATGATCATATATTTAGTTATTAGGACACTTCAGATTCTTCTGATCTTGATTATGTCTCGAAAAACCCCAATGTTATGATGATGATGATGGTAGTGAGAAGTTAATCAGAATCAAGACAATTATTGATGCCATAGTGTGGCGGGTGCTACTGATGAGATTTATCAGTAGTATATACAGAGATGTACATCAACAGTAAGCCTTGTCTGACTTAGGTTTCATGCTAGTTGGCACTCACCAGTCAGCAAGGAGTATCTGCAACTGCCTTGAAGGAACTCATGTCCCTTGTGAAATTCAAACCCGCGTCACCCAGTGCTGCCAGCAGTCAGAGACGTTACCACTGAGCTAATCGAGGTCACAATCGAAACGGCAGAAGACGAAGATTTGGTATCTCTATATAGCCAAATTATACGTACACTTTATCTTCAACGCACCATTTGCACAGATTTTCGTGGTGTGGTACTTATGGACTTCATGTTGTGTTTCTTTGTGTTCGTTTCAAGTCTCCCATGTATCTTCAAAACGCCGTATCATTTGCCTTCTCTGAAATCAAATGTATCTCCCAGCTATTTGATGTGTTTTATGCCGATGAACGTCTCTCTTTATATACAGTACTGACAAATCTTATCAGTAGCACTCCAAGGGACGTGTGTACTGCTCAGCAGTTCCCTCCGTCCTTCTCTATGGCTCTGAAACATGGCCAATACGAGTTGAAGACATGAAAAGGTTGACTGTTTTTGATCATAAATGTTTACGATCTCTTTCTCACGTTAGGTGGCATAATAAGGTAAGTAATGTTGACGTCAGGCGTAGGGTATTGGGCAAAGAGGGAAAATCAATCGACGAGGCTATAAAGTTACATAGATTGAGATGGCTAGGTCACGTGCTGCACATGACTAACCATCGCCTCCCCCGACGGGCATTACTAGCTGATATAGGTACAGGTTGGAAAAGAGTAAGTGGTGGCCAAACAAAAACATGGCCTCATCAATCCATGAAATCCTTGACAGATAAACCGAGTCAGGTAGGGAGATGCAGTCTTCCGGGTTGGGGCCCGCCCTCGGGAGTCCAAGAATCAATGGCTGGAGACAATAGGTGACATGGCTCAAAATCGTTGTCAATGGCGCAGATGTATTCAGTCTCTGTAATCTTTCATATTCCTTTCTACCATTACTCATTCTGTCTCACTCTTATAATTGTCAAAACTCTCTATTGATTCTCTTCACTCATCTTCTTGTCTACCTTTGTTTGCTCTTTGGAACGTGGCAACTGGAACTGCTGCACTTCGGTGCCAAGTTCTATGTTGAATCCAGACAGTAGCACTCACCATAATAGTAAAATCTTCAAATTAACTATATCATTCTTTATCACTTTATCACTGAGATTCATATTCACCGAATGGATAGGCAATTTCTAGGACACAGGAGGTATCTGCCGATTATTTTATGTAAAATAATATTTGACTGCATCGATTATGAAGTAGTATTGTAACAGTTTTATATTTATCCCGCATGATAAGCACATATATATAGATATATCATTTTTATTAAATATATGTGTACCCAGGTGCAGCACGTGTAGATTTTATCTTACTATGCTAGCAAAAACAGCAAGTGTTAGCGCGCACAGCATCTGTTACACATACTCTTACACAACGCGAAAACAACATAATTTCACATTAAATAAAGATACTAAACAAAACAAAAAAAATAATGTCATACGCGTTTAGAAGGATATTTTGAGGACAAATCCAAATGAAAACAAACAAAACGTGCACTAGAGTGAAAAAAACACAAAAACTGTATCGTTTTATTACACTTACACTGACCACAATGTACACTTGATTGACAAGTTTCGGTTGGTGAATTTAGAACTAGATAGGCAACATGGCTATCTCAGATGCGGTCTATATATGCGTACATCCAAGAACTCTTCACACAGAACAAGTGAACTAATATTTACTTGCTATTTTTTTAGGAAAACAAGTAATGTGGCCTAGTACGATGACAATTTTTCGCTTGTGGCTGATTGAATAACTGACTGGTTTCAATGTAGAACTTTGCACTCATGTGCAGCAGTTCGAGTCGCCACAACCCCCCCATGTACCACACAAAGCAAAAGAAGAGAGTAAAGGCAGGTTCAAAAGACGGATAATAAAAAGATATATGAGGCAAAAAGAATAGCAACATGGGAAAACAATAAAATTTCATTCGACATGATAAATCACAAAGAGTGAATGCATCGCTGCCAGCCATTGAGAACGATTTTCAGCCGGATCAACAATTGTCTCCAGCACTCATTGGTTTTTATCAACCCGAAGACTCCAACCAGACAGAAGTCTACACCTCTCGACGTGGCTGGCTAACTGGCTAAAACTAACTCCTGTGGATTTCATTGACTGATGAAGCCATGTTTCGGTAGACCACCACTAGCTCTTTTGTAACCTGATCCATCCTATGTCAGTCAGTTAGCATTGCCCGTCAAGGAAGGCCACTGCTAAGTCGGTGTAACTTCACAACCTCGTCGATTGATTTCCCCTCCCACCTACCTAGCACTCGACTGATGCCTCACCTCAACATTTCTCACCTTATTATATCACCTAACACGGGAGATAGTGTGGTGAGATCTGGTTGCTAGCCAAAATTGGTAGACAGTAATTTACGTCAATGTTTATGTCCCAAATTTTGGTCATGTGAAAACAAGAACAAAGACTGATTCAACAACCAATGACAGCAGACTTTGTTTGCGTAGGCGGATACAATTAGCAGATAAATGATCTGACATTCAAGAAACAGCCAGAAAGAGATGGGAGATTAACTTTCAGTGAGAAACAACCTATCAGAAGACTGTGTTTGTCTGCTAACAATAATCTATAATAATGTACATGAAAATCTACATATATATATATATATATATATCCTTAATAAACGATCTGTTGCCTGACTCTTGTCTTCTGTTGTTACAATAGAACACAGACACCTATGATCAAAGACAGCTAGCCAGGCTTTTCATGTCTTCCACTTCCAACGGTCATGTCTCACTCACAGCCATAAAGGAGGACGGAGAGAACTGCTGAGCAGTACACACGCCCTTCGGTCGACAGCCAGTCGGATATCACGTCTACTAAGCCAGAGATAGCGTAAACTAGCATTTGCGAAACAAGCCTTGTGTATCCGTGCTAAGATTTCGTTAGCGACAGACCCGCTGGCGCGTTGACTGATGCAACTCCCCAAATAAGCGAAGCAGTCAACACACTCAGCCACCACTTAACTCCCTATTTTTAAACTAGAATTTTTTTCGCATGTTCAAAAAACTATCGCAGTTTTGGCTAGTCAGTCGTGACAGATGAATGACACTCAGCCTATTTAAGCCGCATAAAGAGCTCAACAATCCGCTCTTACTGAAGTTGTTATATAGTTATTAAAGTTGGACATCACGTACATTTTCATGTGCACACCGTGAATGTGAATACGTGTTCGTCTTATTGTCTCTCTCTCCTAAACTCTTGATTCAAACAGAAACAATAATAAACCGCAATTTTTTCAACCTTTTTAAGTAAAATTTGAAAAATTTAAACTATGATAATTAGCAATTTAGATAACCGAGTTGCTTGAAAGTCATTAATTTGTAATTGACATTAATCAATATGGTATTTTGGAATAGAACTAGAATCTGCAAGTGATTTTATATGACTCTTATCATAAAAACTCTGTTATAAGAGTTTAAATTTGGTAATATATGACTGACTAACTTTCACATTGCTAATCAATGCACACATTTGAGTTGACAAAAAAGTGACTCATTTTGTTTTCTACAAGTTCTACTGTGAGATTTGTTACTGTAGACTAAAGATGCATATTTGCATTTAACAATTAGAACATACATTCATTCAGTACGTGTACCCACTGGGTTTCGCACCCAGGATTTCCCTATAACAATCGAAGCGCGTAGACCCCTAAGTCAATGGGACCAGACTCAATGGCCGTCCTATGAATGCCAACCTCTACCCCAGTGGGTGAGTCCCAAACTAGGGCAGACGAAACAGCTGTCCAGTAATCTTCCGTGGATTTCAATGATTCTCTCTAACTGATATCAATCCGTGGGCAAACTTGAAACAAAGTAAATCATAATACACAAAATCTCTAAGTTTGCACTGAGAACGTGTAGAACGTCAGATCGGGACGTAACCGGCAACGAGACAGTCATATCACCAACACATCTAACGAAGTTGATTTCTTCTGAAAGAGACTCGTCATGTAGGAAGAATTGGAAAAGAAGAGAAGACAGAATTGCACTTTGAGGAACATCGACTTCAGTAAACAAGGCAGAGGAAGATTTGCCTTTATGGTATCTATAGGTACAAATATAGCTGCCATCTGATGAATTGAAAACGTCAAAATACTGAACATTAATAACTGTCTTAATGAGAATTTCGGCATTACAGTAAAACATAATTCCACATTAGATAAGTTTATTTCTGCCTGTCTGTCTGGGTTCAACATAGACCTTGGCACCGAAGTGCAGCACTTCGAGTTGTCACGTAGCTGCCCAACCGAAAGCTGCTACCTTGACGTGGTGGTCGGGCTTGAACACCGCAATGACCCAACAAACTATACTGGCTGAGACTTATGTCGCTTGAGGTCCTACCATGCCAGAAAGGTTGTTTGGATAGTGCTTAGACAAAAAGCAGCTACCCAATTCAATGCTGTGACTCAAACAAAATCACACAATATCATGCCGGATCGTTCGGGGCTCGGATTAACAACGACCGCGCTTCCTGCTACCGTGTTACAGGGCAGAAATGATAAATATGCTACTGAGACACACCAAATAAAAAAGAACCAAAAAGATAAGTTTATTTGCCATAACACACAGTGACACACAGTATCAATAATTGGATATAATTCTGTGGAGTTCTTCTCCTAAACAAAGTCTACTGAACTGTTTTCTTCAGTTGCTTTCACCTTGTCTGGAGTAATCAGAATATGTAAACGATGACATTTACGCATGATTCCACTTTTTAAGCATTAAATGGCAAAAATACCACGATTTGTCAGTTGTTTCTCGTCGGACTTCCGAACATCATCCTGCATTGTTGGTTAAGTAAAGGACAAACAAAATCGATTCGTAGAGCTATTCTATATCATCTTGTGGATACAGAACACAAGATTGATGTTAACGAGGCGGCTTTCAAAGTCATTTACCGCATACAAACTAATCTTAACTTTACCTTAAGAGTTCGTCTACCACATATTGCTGAAGCCGTTGAGATCCACATTAAGAAGCCTAACTTGTGTATCCAAAAGAAGTTGGTTGCTTCAGACACTGTCCTTACCCCTCTGGCCATCTAGGTTCGAATGATCCTCAATTTGTTGTGGAAATTTCCTTAATTTTAATTGATATTCTATTTGCTATTACATTTTTATGCTTATTATAATTTAAGCATCTTTAGTGAACTGTAATTCCACTCATCTAACTTAATAAATCGATATTATCTAAAAAAACACTAACATTGTTATTGACTACTATTCTAGGATATTCTATGTATATAAGCATATGTGTATAATTGTAGAGCCAGTAGAGGGGATTACCGAAAAAGATACGCTCTGCTCAATTATTTTGTTTTTTTATAATTGTACTTCTGTCTGTGATAATAGTGTGAGTTGATAATATGTCACAGATTGTTATATCAGATGAACTGATCTAATTATTGAATTACATCCTAATGAGAAAATAGTATTAGGTCCTGACACACAATGATCAATGGTAGTACGTTTTTGCATTCCTTAAGTTTCTAAATGGAAGATAGGGCTTCAATCTTGGCAGTTTCGGTAGCACTAAGGTTATTTCCACTGGTTGGGGTTAGACAACACTTTCTGGCTTTAACGAATTTACTCCAGGCTAAGAGGCAAGGTATAGAAGTGCGTCGACCGGGATTCGAACCCAGATCACAGGCATGGCTAGCAAGCAGGCATTCTGCCACCTACACATATGTTAGCATTAAAACAACCACACTAAAAAGCCCAAATCTCATCACAAAAATTATCAGTTCATCAGAATACAAATTAAGAGAATAGGATGACAGTCGGTGGCATAGCAATTAGGACGATCGCCAATCATGCACATGGTTCGGGGTTCATTTCCGGGCCGATGCAATCCTTTACCCCGCTGAACAAATATTGAAAAAAGCTGATAAAGAGGAAAGGTTGGACATGAGGCTACCAACCCCATCCTGTAAAAATAAACACTGCTACAGAAACTTCAAGCCTCTAGCTTGAAGCCCTATGTTGCACTGGGAACGTGTAGGAAAAAAAAACGGATGACAGTTACATAACCGGACGAAATAGGTGGATAACTTGATAGTTCAGCACTCTTGTGAATACATGAAGAAAAAAGAAAAGAAAAGAAAACAACAACAACCCATAAAGCTAAGTGAAATACACTTACCAGTTAGTATAGGATTACCATCAACATAAACAGCATGTGATGAAAAATTAGCTAACCAAAATATTCCATCATCGGCTAAGCGTATTTGACCATGACAACGTGATACACGTGCACTATCACCTTCATATGATAAATCAATATACGGTTGATAAAGCAACGAACTACGACCAAATATAACCTAATAATAAAATATATAGTGAAGTAGAAATGATGAAATATTAGATCTGAGAGAAAAAAACAAACAATCTGTCGATAATGCAAATACACAACAACAATAAATAAATAAATAAACAGAATAGTTCTCATTCAGTTGATCAATTGCAAAGTGATGTTTGTTTAATCACAGACTGATAGCAAATACAGAGAGTCCCAAAATAGGACGAAACACCTGTCCAGTACTCCCATGTGGTTCTCTTACCGGTGCCAGCTCATGATGAAATCCTTCAGCCAATCAAACAAAATCCTTAAAAAACCAGTACTTGAATAAATACAGAGTTAGGCTTGAATCCTTATGAAGTTCAAAACACCTCGGTAGTGCATATCCATGGTAACTAGTTAGTTGCTTTTGTGTTTTTTTGATGAAAGACTATCTTGAAAGTAATTACAGCTGACTAAATTTAGCAAAATAGAATGAAAACTACTGATATTTAGTGCACTAGAAAAAAAGAGTTTCATCGCATTTGCCAAAGACCCCTCGGTGATTATCAACTTATCGTGATAAGAAATGCGAGTGTAAAAGACAAAATTCACATTTTCAATATCAATATTAAGCCATTTCTTCTGTGGTTCATAAACTTAGTGTGTCACGAAGAGGATTTCCCGCAGCCTGCTGAAGACTTTTATCAACAGCTGCCAACTTCGCTGGTTTCATAATGAACATAAAATGGCCGGTCAGAAAGATTTAGCCCCTAGAAACTCTGGAAATGAAACAACCAACAACCTATTGCCCCAAAAAAGTGGAGATGGATCGGACACACGCTACTGAGGAGAGCGTCGAATAGAACAGTGCGGCAGGCCCTCAAGTGGAACCTTAATAAGAAACGGCAAGCCGGGTCTGGGTTCGAGGGTGACACGGAGGAGATCGTGTGATGGGAATGAGAAGAGAGATTATGGAAAATCGTGTGGCCTGCTGAAGAGGACCTCAGAGAACAGGACAAAATAGAGGTGTGTTTTTGAAGCCCTTGGTTCCACTCGGAATCCAAGGGAATATCACTGATAATCTCACACAACACAAGGTGATAAATGAAGGAGGTTGAGGCAGAAATTGTCCTCAATAATCCCATCGAATCATTATCGTAATAGATACAGAAAACAGACCAGTGTGATATCGAATTTTCTAGCATTAAATTGATGAAGGCTTTACATTCTTCACGTTATAAACGATAAAAGTACTAAAAGACGCAATGCATGAATCATACATATGATGTAGAAATAAAATACTTCTCCCTCCATTTTACTAACTAGGCTACTTGAAACAGTTATTTATACAGGAAGGGTGACTAAGATTTACAGCAGACTATTTTGGTTATGCGACTAGGGTGTAACCATCATTGCCAAAATAAGTCAATTTGGTAGTTTCACACAGACTACTCAGCAACTAGTAAGCAATGCAATGTTTTTCCCTCCTATGATGTTAACGCTCTTAATCAGTCTTTTATACGCTCTCCTTCTACTATAATTACTTTAGTACTCTTGCTGTTCTAAAATGTCTTAAAACGCTTAAGCCCTCACGCAGCCTTGGCCCTGATGGTGTACTTGCCTATGTTCTAAAACAATGTGCAGATGCTTTATGTTCTCCACTTACTAACATCCTAAATGCTTCTTTTTCCAAAAACGTGGTACCTGTTGCATGGAAAGACATTAAAATAGTCCCTGTCCCCAAAACCTGGAAACGGCAAGAACGTAAAGTTCAGACCGATTGCCATTACTTCCCCGTTTCTAAAGCTGATGGAAAAACTAGTACTTCTTAAACTTGAACACTCCCTTAAAAATTTTGAAGACCCCAAACAATTTACATATAGACAGGGTAGGAGCACTTTTAGACGCTGCAGCCGTCTTACAGAACAGTATCGTCTCATCATTAGATAAAGGTGCCAAATACGTCCGCTGCACGTTTCTCGACTTCACTCCTGCTTTCGACTCTGTACCTAGATGTCTCTTGCTAAATAAGCTCTCTATGACAAAAACTGAGTCCTGGGTCACAAACTGGTCACATTCCTACTTCTCAAACAGAAAGCAGTACACCATATACAAAGGTAGATCATCCTCTGCTGTACTCACTGAAGCCGGTGTCCTCCAAGGTGCTGTATCCACCCCACTTCTCTTTTCCTTCTTTCTACATGACTTACCATCTTCAAATGACATTAATTTTGTCAAATATGCTGACGACCTGACTGTATCTTCACCTGTCAAATGTCAAAGTGACTGCTCCAAACTAAATGGCTTTTTATCAGAAATCAGCCAGTGGTCCAAGGAAAACGGTCTTACCTTAAATCCCTCTAAATGTTAAACAGTCAATTTCACCTTTAGGCATAAATCTGACCTAAACAAACGGGCTAGCACTCACGAGGTGTGCAACACAGATGACACTGAAATAGAAACCAAGTCGGAAATTAAATATCTAGGCGTCATTCTATCTGCTGATTTTTCCTGGTCGTCTCATATCTTGATGATTTTTAAGAAAATATTCCGTCTTACCTTCTACATCAAGAAGTTAAAACATTCTGGTATAACCCAATCCTTACTCCTACAATTCGTTAACTCTTGCATCCTGCCTGCTATTCTCTATTGTTCTTCCTTAGTTTTTTCCGGGCTAATGAAGAAAGACTATACCTTATTACGCAGGATGTTAAAGGTTGTCAGCAGGGTAAGCAACGTGCCACTTAACCAGCTTGTTACTATTCTGGTCGACAGGCACTTGGACTCATGTGAAAAATGGGCTAAATCTATTCTACCTAACTCACACCACCCTATTCATTCACAACACTCCCCTTGTATCTCACCTCGCACTAGCAAGTACAAAAACTCAACCATACCCTACTTAGCTCGTGTTCTGTGCGATAAAGAAGGCAATAGGCGTGATACCTATACCTTATTAAATAGTCAGTAGAACAACTGGATCTCGTCTTTCCAACTCATATCATTTATAGGTACAACGTTTTCTTTCTTTCTTTTCTCTCTTCCTTACAAACTTTATTTGAAACATTGTTCTTCGTTCTTTCACACTCTGTATATCTCGACCTTTTTGTTACCACTTACGCCAGTAAATATGCTAGTATCCACTTTTCTAACACCTTCAAACACTCTGTTCAATTTTGGCTTTGCTACCGATATGCTAATATGTTGTTGTCAAAACTAACCGAGATTACCCTTAATCTATGTAAAATTTTATTTATTGTTAATGTACTAACTGGATGCAATACTATAGTAAAAATGCTGAGAATTCTATTCTGTATCACAAGTACTGTTTTGGAATAAAGCAAATTATTATTATTATTACTATTATTATGAAACATTTTTTTGGCTACCCAGTCTAACCTGCTTTAGATTGAGACTTATAGGTCGAATAATGATGTGGTTCGCGTGCAAAATGCGTTCAAGACAACAGCAGAACCAAGAATATTCAGATATTCTGTTAGGACAAAGACGTAATTCAGTTTTTATAGAATCCTAGAAGTCTCTAAATTTCCAACAAGTCCAGGTATTATCCTTTGAGAATGTCAAATTGTCGCAGATAAAATTAGAAACAAGACATGTGGGTGGAAAAATGTTGATGCTAATTTCACACTTTCCTCTCATATTTTGCCTTTTCTATCTCATTCAGTCCATCATGGAGATGTAGGTAGACATTGATAAAAGGTTGCAAGCATAAACTGCCTGATTCTTTGGTTTCAATGGTTCTCAAAACAAAACAAACAAAAAACAATCCACCTTTTATACACCTCCAAGGGAAAAAGAAAACAAACACGAATATCTATCTGAAAAATTCGAAAAATTCAAACCTTTTTCTCTTTGATTAAATATTTTGTCCTAGATCCTGTAAGAGTTGCTAAAACTGGATAAACTGGTTGTGGATTCATTATCTCCAGTCCATTGGTTATACATCTTTCAACTAAATGTGTCCAACGTCTAGCTTCTTCTTTAGTTCTACGTAAACGTGCCCAAAGACGTCCACGACGTCGATACAGTTCAAGTCGACGCTGTATAATTATGTAGAAAAAATATGTAAGATTATCAATTTTTAAAATAATTAAGACCCGGATAAAGAATTTCATTGACAAACAAAATGCGAAAATTTATAAGTAGGATGTAAATGCAGGTATAAATATGTATATCATAAGGAAGAATATCGAATAGCGGAGAGATATGTCCAGCAGTGAAGACGAGGAGTTTATCTCAGTACTCTCCAGCAATCTTGGATGCTATCTTAATATCAATGATACTTCGATTTGAAGTATGCGCTGAAGATGTTGTTGAGTAGGGTAATGAAAGCTTCGCAAGTAAACTATCATCCAGCTCAGAGAACAAAACTACATCAAAATTTAGCCATTTTTCCCACTCAACAACCCCCCACCTGTGTAAACAATACCAGTTTGTTGTTACGTTTAACATAACTTGGTGAGTCTTTTCTGATTATACTGCCAAGATCAGTGTTAGTTATTGTCATCCTTACTCCTGAATGCCTTAATAATTCCTTAAATCTTATTCGACAATTCAATCTTTCGATTGGTTTGAGGATTACATCATGAGCTGATATCAATTAGAGAACCATTGGCAAACCAGCTAGGAGTACTGGAGAGCTGTTTTGTGCTAGTTTTGGGACTCCTTCAGTTTTTACATCTTTCATATAAACTGAATTGACACGTAAATATGTGATGATTAGACTATTTGTTTTCAATTCAATTTTGATTCTGCTGTCAATTGAGGAGAAATGTTCAGCCTCTGTTGACATATCGACTCTTTTTGTGCGGATGCTTCCACGAGGTGTCTGATAATTTACGTGAAGTAAACTTGGTGGGAACGCCATCACTCATTGAGGAATACAGTTGCATCCAGATGACGAGTTTCAAATAGGATGGTGGTTTCCACTACTAGTCACCATCCGGCGAATTTCTTCAAGTCTGTGTTATTGGACTATTTGAAATGTTAATTAAGATGACACAAGTCAGTAAACAGACCTCTTTTTATAACTTTATTTTAAAGCTGTACAATTATTTAGGAGAGGGGGCTTTATAAACACTATGATTTTAACTGACAGCAAAGGTCAGAGGCTATTGTAAGGCAGTAACAGGATTACTTCAACTGTATGAGTAACAACAATGTTTAGCAAGTTGTGGATAGTATTACTTAATTGGCAGGGATGAATAATCATTTGAAAGTAATTGATAGGAAATACGAGAACAAATGTTGGTATTAAATGATTGGAGGCAAACAGTGTTAGCTTGTACATCTACGTAGAAAGTCAATAATAATAATAATAACAATAATAATAATAATAATAATAATGGCTTTATTCCAAACAGTATTTGTGGTGCAGGTATGGAATTTTCAGCGTTCATTACAATATTGCATCTAATTACCTTATAAATTTTATAAGGATTTATATATATATATATATATATATTTAGATGATTAATAAAAATCGGAATAAATCTGCTGAAGAAGCTGTGGATTACACAGCGAAACGTTCAGAAAAATCTTGTTTTGATTTTCTTAACACGCTGGGATTAATTTAAATAATTTATAATAAAAAATCTAGGTCAGTTGATTCTAATAAGATAAGAAATCTGGGGAATAGTTCAGCTGTACCACTCACTACATGCATTTACACAAAACCATACAATAGGATGGGATAAGATGACAGTTTTAAAATCTAATGTAACAACAGGGTGGAGGGAGAAATTGATTACAACGGAAGCTTTGTTTAACGAATCAACAGCAAACACGTGTAACAGGAATGATTCAACACTTGTCCAGCTGGACATCTGGAAAATTCTACTACCACTTCTATGACGACAAATAGGAGAGAACAAAGAAAACTATAGAACTCAAGTTTCGAAGTTGTGTGATTATAATTAATGTGGTATGATTATGAACAGTCATAAATTGGGTTCGAACCCCGGTGGGTACGTAATGCTGAGGCGTCCCAAACTAGGACGAAACAGATGTCCAATAATTCCAGGTTTTCCAATGCTTCTTTAATCAATGCCAGTTCATGATGAAATCCTGTAACCAATCATAAATTGTGTTCGAAACTTTGTCATCCAGTAAATAATAATAATACTGTTTCATTCACTGTGTAATATATCTAATAAACAAATTAATATGGAATAATTTTTTCAAATTCTATTCATAGAACATCAGAAGAAAAACTTACATTGAGATTAAATTCTTGCTCATTTGAAATAAAAGGTACAGATGACTGGCGGATAAATGATGAATGGGATTTACTCGACGACTCTTGTGGCGCTGAACAACTCTGATCAAATGCTGCTGATGATTTTAAATCTGTCGATCGTGATCCACTCGAAGTCAACAAGGAATACTGAGATGATACTGAAATTGGACTAGACTGTATGCCTGAATCACTTGACTGGTTAGATAAAGATTCTTTGATCAATGCCTCTAAGATGGTTTGTGTCACAAGACCTTGAAAACCGTGATAGGATGTTTGATTGAGCATACGTTGTCTACGTGCTACTGTCGACTGTTCAGTGAGTTTGCTAATTCCAGCTGTAACAGCATTTGCCACTGTCTCTTCTAATAATAATTCGGTATCAGAAAAACTCTCTGGATCTTCACCTAGCGGTATAGAAGTGGAAAGACTAATGTCTTTCGGAATCAATGTGATGTCACGATTCATTGAATTTATTCCTACGGTTGTTGCTGTTGACGAAGATGACGGAGAAGGATTCACCAGAAATGAGCTTATTTCTTCAGTTTTTGTTTCTAATTTTTCTTCATCTGGTCTAATACAATGACAGCTGTAAAAACGACACCATTGACGGTATAAATCAAATGCATCTCGTCGAATATAGAAAACTGATGGATATTTACGTAGAACCTCTGTAAATATAGACGGATTCTAAAATAAAACAAGGAGATCGGAAATAATCAGTGCTGAAGAAGTTTTTGCGGAAAGATTGGAAAATGAGAATTTTAGTTGGATATGCAACCTAGAAAATACCTGAGTAAGACTTTAACCTCTGGGTAAATATTCGTGTATAAACGCAAAACTCACCATCTAAACTTCACTGTGTACATCTACCTTGGGTAGATAATCACCCTTATAGACTGTTTCTCTTGTGCATCAGTTTTATTGTAATGACAGAAGACAAGGTTCAGGCAACAGATCGTTTATTGAGAAAATCAACAGATATTTATAGATTTTTATGTACATTATTATTCGTTGTTGTTAACGTCATCTGATTGGTTGTTTTCTTGCTGAAAGTTATTCTGTACTGCTTGTGACCGTTTCTCAGAAAGTTAAGCCACATATCTGCGAATCGTAGTTGCACACATTAAGTCTACTGTGATTGGTTGGTGAGTTCCTCAAGGTTTAGCTTTGTTATTGTTTTTTTATCACCCCGATTGGGGACGAAACGTAGTGACGTAAACTGTTGTATACACTTTTGGCTTGCAGACAGCTCACACCATACTATTTACCATAATACCAGCTGCCAACAATCAAGCAAGCAGTACAAAGTGAAAGATCACTGACTAGACTTAATAAACAAAAGTGAATATGTAACGACAGAAGGCAAGAGTCAGGCAACAGATCATTTATTAAGGAAATCAACGCATATTTATATATGTTTTCATGTACATTACTATGGATATGTAAACAAACAAACACAGTCTTCCGATTGGTTGTTTCTCGCGACAAATCTTGGGAACGTAAATATTGACGTAAATTACTGTCTACCAATTTGGCTAGTAGACAGCTCTCACCACAAATATCTCATCATCACAGTAATTTTTTGAAAGTCCGTTGAACTATTCTGTACGCATCATTATTATATTATTATTATTGTATCCTTTAATTCCTACAGGAACATAGGGCTGCAGCCGTGCGTCTCCATTGCATTCGGTTCTCTGCTAGAGTCTTCACCTGGCTCCATGTCTACCCACACGTTTTCATCTCCTCCTCTTCACATGACCTCCTCCAAGTCACCCTTGCACTGACGACCAACTCACCGCTTCCCTTTCGGGTTCCACTCGAGCAATGGCTTGTCTAGTGATATCACTTGATGGTTTCCTCAGAGTATGGCCAATCCATCTCCATTTCTTCCTGCCTATTTGTTTCACAATCGGTTCCTGGTTGGTTCGCTCCCAGAGATCTCTGTTGCTGATCTTTTCTGGCCGGCTATCTGATCTTGAGTATTGAGCGAAGACAGGTGTTAATGAAGGTCTTTAGTTTGTTTGAGATGCTCTTTATGACGCGCAGTGCAAGTCTCTGATCCGTATAGTAAGTAGCACTGACTGACTTCACATTGGAGTTGAAAATCCGGATCTTATTTTTGATGCTGGGTGCTGTTGACCTCCACACAGACTTGAGAGTAGTGAAAGCTTGTCTTGCTTTTCCGATTCTTGCTTTGATATCCTCGTCAGTTCCGCCTGTAGTTGAAACGGGGTCCTCGGGACGGTAAAAACCAATGGTTGGAAACTATTGGTGACATGGCTCAAAATCGTTCTCAGTGGCTGGCGCAGATGCATCCACTCCTTGTGACTTATGATTTCCAATGAAGCTATGTTGTTCTTTGTTATTACTATTCCTTTGTCTCACACCTCTGTTTACTGTCTCTAATATGCATTGCTCCTACTTCCTTCTCTTGCTTTGTGTGCTACATGGAGTGTGGCGACTTGAACTGCCGCACATATGTGCAAAGTTCTATGTCGAAAACCGACCGACCGACCGATTGTTGTCAGTTGTTGTTGTTGCTGTTGGTGGTTTTGCCCAGGAATTTTCATCACCTCTGTTTTATCTATGTTCACCTGAAGTCCTATCTTCTCCGGATGCTTCTTCTGCCAACTTGTTGCTTTTCGCTTGCATATCTTCCAGTTTGTGGGAAATCAGACATATATCATCGGCGAAGTCCAGATCCTCCAAGTCTTTTGTGTGAGTCCATTTTATGCCTGTTTCCTCATTTCCCGCTGTTTGTCGCATTATCCAATCTACTGCAATCAGGAAAATCATTGATGATAGTAGGCAGCCTTGTCTTACTCCTGTCCTCACTTCGAAGGATTCCGTAAGTTTCCCGTTGTGGATTACTTGGCATGCAGCATTGTCGTACAGCTGTTGGATGAGATGTATAATTATCGGTGGCACCCCGTAGTGGCGAAGTAGTTTCCAAATCACCTCTCGATCGACGCTGTCAAAGGCCTTTTCAAAGTCAATGAAGTTGAGATAGAGAGGTGACTGCCATTCCAGCATCATTATATGCTATTAACTGTGTTCAGCATTATCGGGAACAAGCAATTAACTCCCTATTTCTAAGCAGGATATCAATCGAAAAGCCTCAGAATAATAACTTTGTAAAACACTTTCTGAATACAGGATTTCATCATGAGCTGACATTGGTTAGAGAACCATTGGAAAACCTCGGAGTACTGGACAGCTGTGTTGTCCTACTTTGGGACTCTTCATCAGTACGCACTCACCGCCAGGGTCCAAACCCAGGACCTTCTGGTTACAAAACCAGCGAGCTCGTAGACCATTAGGCCACTGGGACCCAATCCAATGACCGGTACATGAATTCTAACTTCTGCCAATTCAGGACATAGCGCGACCCCTAGCCAATATCTTCGGCGAGTATTTGTCCTCACACCCGACCTGCTGCAGCCTACTGGTCACGACTTCTCACCAGAACCCCAGGTAACTACCTACCTGAAAAGTTTATATTACATAGCTGGAGGTAATAGGGAGGAAATCCTCCAACTAGGTTTTGTGTGTTTTTTGGCACTCATCAATCATTATGGCGCATCTGAAATCTTGAAGTAACTCATATCCCGAGTGAGATGTGAACCCGTGTTACCTCGTGAGCGGTGCAGTCAGTCAGAGACGTTACCACTGGGCTATTCGGGCTGGTGACTGGCATCCTGTAGGACTGTATTAGATACTTTGATTGGAGACCTCTTAGTGGCTAGTATCATGTGTCTAGTCCTTTGTTTGGTGCAGCAGACTGACTGAATTCTATCAGTCAACTTTCTGAATAGTATTCATATTGCAGTATTCCACGATAAATTAGAGGATGTACGATTGAGGTGATTGGCAAATATTAACTTTTGAATCTAAATGAAGATCTACTACTACTACTATCGGTGATCAATAAATTGTGTCAATAGTTCATCATTTGATGTGTTATATGAAAACGCATGTTTTGACCTAAAATGTTAAATCGCTTTCTTATTGTTTCATATAATTGACTGATTGATTAACAGGTTATTATTTAAACAAACTACACAGAATACAGAACTCTTAAAGTATACTGTTGCTTAGTTCATTCACACTTATTTATCATTTACATAAATGTAAGCTTAGTTAGAATGAATACAATGAACGCTACATTGATCTGCAGGGATTTGATTTGATTGGTTACAGGATTTCAGCATCAGCTGACATCGGTTGGAGAATTAATGGAAAACCAACTGGGAGTACTGGAGAGTTGTTTCGTCAGCCTAGTTTGGGACTCTTCATCAGCATGCACCCACCACCATAGCTCGAACCCAGGACCTTTCCGTTACAAAGCGAGTTCGTGCACCACTAAGACCCGATTTAATGACCAGCCCATGAATTCCAGCTTATGCCGATTCACGATATAGCGCAACCACTAGCCGATGTCATAGGCGAGTATTCGCCCTCACACCCAACCTACTGTATCCCACTGGTCACGACTACTCACTAGAACCAAGGTAACTGCCTACCTACCTGAATAGGGAGAGTTGCTAGTGAGCATTGAATAGTATGGAACGAAGCAGATAGGGATTTGATCTGTCCCATTCCCCTTCTACACTCACAACAGTACTCTACTTCAATGACGTACATATGCTAACCCCAGCAGTTGTTTAAGTACTACCTGAGTGTGTTGCATTCTACTACCCAGTAAGAATATGTATTTACAATTTAGAATTCTAAAAATTCCTGATGAAAAGTGTGATTTTCCTCATAAATCATACACACTAGTCAAATTCAAAATGGTATCTCAGAATTAATGGGTGATACCCGCTCATTTTTCGTGCGTCGGTGGCACAGCGGTAGAATGCTCGCCAACCATGCATATGGCTGGAGTTCGATCCCTTGCCGATGCACCCCTTTACCTCGCTAAGCCACGTAATAAGTCTGGTAAAGAGGGAATGCTGGACATGAGGCTAGCAACCCCATACCAGCACCACTGCTACCAAAACTTCAGTGCTCGAGCTTGAAGCCTTTTGTCCTACTGGGAACAGGAATACTTCACAAAAAATCTTCTTTGTTGTAGAAAACAGTGATGCTTGTTCGCAAACACTCCTGACGTTTGGATTATGGAATTTATAGGAGAATGGATTAATTTAATCTCAATGGTTAGATTTCATTACGAACCAACATCAAGAAAGACAGATCATTGCAAAAAACCAGTGAGCACTGGACAGCTGTTTCGTCCTATTTTAGGACTCTTCAGCAATAAACGCACTCACGACTGATGTTGGTTTGCGATGAAATCTAACAATCGCAATTAAACTCCTCACGTTATTGATATACAGAAGTTGCATGACAAAAGAGATTGATTCTAACATTTACTACACCTTAGGACACCTGCTAATAAAATGGAAAACATCAGCCATATGATATACAGATAATCCTGTTGACCACTTTACTTGTTTGGGAAGTTGCATCAACCAACGCATCGCTGATGAAATCTCAGCACGGATACAAAAGGCTCGTTTCGCATATACCCGACAGTTTACGCCATCTCTGGCTTAGTATACATGATATCCGACTGGTTGCCGACCAAAGGATGCGTGAACTGCTCAGCAGTCCGCTCCATTCTCTTTTATAGCTGTGAGCGAGACATGGCCATTGAAAGTAGAAGACATGAAAAGCATGGCTAGCTATCTTTGACCATAAGTGTCTGCTTTATATCTTCCGTGTGAAGGGGTATAATACGGTGAGCAATGTTGTGGTGAGGCATCAATCGAGTGCTAGGTAGGTGGGAGGGGAAATCAATCGACGAGGTTGTGAAGTTACACCGATTGAGTCAAGGACTTCTTTGACGGGCAATGTTAGCTCACTGACATAGGATGGATCAGGTTGGGAAAGAGAGACCTAGTAGTGGTCAAACGAAAACATGACTTCATCAGTCAATGAAATCCACAACAGTTAGATTAAGCTAACCATGTAGGGAAGTGTAGACTTCTGTTTGATTGGAGTCTTCGGGTTGGTTAAAACCAATGGCGGCTAGAGACAATTGTTGATATGGCTAAAAATCGTTCTTAGTGGTGCAGATTTATCCACTCTTTGTGATTTATCATATCCAATAAAGCTTTATTGTTTTCCCATATTACTATTCGTTTTGCCTCACACTTCTGTTTATTATGTCTTTTAAACCTCCACTTACTCTCTTCTATTGCTTTGTGTGCTACATGAAGGGAGTATGGCGACTCTAACTGCTGCACATCTGTGCAGAGTTCTACGTCAAAACTAGTCAGTTAGTTAGTCAGTCACGCAGATAATCCTTTCAAGTAAACAAGCATCTATTTTCCAACTGGCTGTAAAAAGCAAAACATTTGAGAATCTCTTGGTGATTTTGAATAGCACTACCAGAACTGATAGGGTTATACGTGAACAGTCTCGCAAAAGTAGAAGCATATTTGAAATGTCTACAACAATAACAAATAAGGCAAGGGACAAAACTCTGTCTCTCACACACAGCAAAAGGAGGGTTACTTACCAAATCATAAGTAGTAAGCGGTCTAAGCACGCCATCTGGAAATACATCTAAGAAGGAGATCTGAGCTATAATATTATCTTCTTGTGAAGTAAAAGGTATTTGTCTGTCCAACTGGGCTTTTATAAACGGTGGAAGCTTTTCAATAGCTTTTAATGCTGTGCTACAAAACAAGGTACAAGATGAGATGAGAACCCGTTAAATTACACAATTCACTTAGTTTTAAAAATAACGAACTCTAATATACACAACATATTACCCTCCAAAAGAAGGCGAAGAGAAAACGTTTAGGAGATAACTGGCCCAGGGGGAAATATGGATGCGGAGTAAGTACGACTGCGGTTTAACGCATAAGAAACTCAATAATCACCTAATGAATCACGATTTCGAAGCCAAACCCACTTGGGAATTTTAGGCAGTCAAATACGAATCCTCTCACAAAAGGTGCACCCTTTTACCGTCTATATTAGGAGACACGTGGCTGTCGACTTTCAAAATGAAAACAAATTTACTCTCCTAGTGAAACCTCACTATACTCTATCTTATTCTCTTTCGCAAAGTATATGATTTTGTTGAAGTTAAAATCAATTCGGCGAAGTTCAACAATAGCGTCTCAGGAGTGAGAACGCTCCGATGACCTTGAACGCATGTTATTCGTTCAGTAACGACACCTATCATTATCATAGCTGAAATGTCAACGCTATTCACCAACTTACGGGCAAATTTCAGCCAGATCACGTTTTTAAGTACCGTTTGGACAATGTTTTAATAGCTCATTAGGGTTAGGATCAGGGTCATAATTAAGATTAGGGTTAGGTCTACGGTTAGGATAAGGGTTGTAATTAGGGTTAAGATTAAGGTTAATGTTAAGTTTAGGGTTAGGGTCAGGACTAAGGTTAGGGTTACGATTATGGATAGATTTGGAGTTGATGACATTTATTTTAATTTGTTTTACTATCCACATTTTCCTGGTAAGTAGTTTTCGATCCTCTTACTGGAAACTATAGTGATTCAACCGAGGCCTCTAAGGGAAGACTGCAGAACAGGATAGGAGAGATAAACGATTCAGAAAAACAGTCACCTCTGTGAATACATGTAGAGGAAACAATCTAACTTCGCAACTGATACTCCTCATTATAGCTAGGACGTATTTTTAAGTCATGTCAGAGGAAGATACCCTTTTGATGTGTTTTAATACATCTTCTTGTGAATGTACGTCATTTTTAATGCAAAAATTACTCATTTTTAGGATTGGTCGGCTTAAGGTCACTGGTACGTTCGCACTCCTGGGACGCTATTGTTGAACTCTGCCCTCAGTTCCTCAAAGTATAATAAAACTTGTGCACTGTGGTAGAGTATAATTCCATTATGGGTCAAATTTATTTTGATAAAGTCTCACAGTGTTGTTATACAGTCATATTTACTGATTATGAGCAGTGATAAATTGTGCTCAAAACGTGGTCACATCAGTAAATATTACACTGTGAGTATAACACTGTGAGACTTTATCAAAATAAATTTTACCCATAATGGAATCGACGCGTCATGGACCATTTTTATCTTTATCGTTCTAAATAAACTGCTTTTGTAATTCGCTTGTCTTCCGCTTTGAAAAATCGATTTAATTTATCCGTATAAAGAATAAGTTATACGATAACTGCATAGGTCATCTTTGAATTCCTGTTCACATAGAAACTTTCTTACCACAGAGATTCCCACGACAGTATCATTTTACCAAGTGTAAAAATATGATCACTCCCTTAAAGCACGTACAACAAGCTGGTAATACACTTGCCTAAAAGTAAACGGTAAAGGAAGTGGAGATATCGGGACAATATGACAACTATGACAACATGTACTGACGCAACAACTTAGAAATTACTACACAATCCTAATTCGAAACCGTGATCGAAGATCCCCCTGTGGCTAGCGAAAAGGAACATGGCGAAACATAACTCCTCACAAGCAGATTCACTACCTTACCATTAGTCAACAGATAGAAATAGAAAAATATTTTCCACTCATATCAATACAGAGAAATACACACACTTAAAACTTTTACTACTCATAAAATAAAATAGTAGTAAAAGTGGAGTACATTTTTTGAGACTTACCTTGAAACGATAGGATCGAATAATAGATCACGCCAACGGGCTTCTATTTCTTTCTCTGTATAGTGCACAGCAAATCTTACAGTATGATACACCTCAGTAAGATTACATACCTATTGTATACAGAAGAGTTAATACAAGTAGATGATTATAACAAGTTTAATAGCAAAAACTATACAAATCATTTATTTTTCAAGTAGTGATTTTTGTAGGGATTTTTTTGTTTGATTGGTTGGAGGATTTCATCATGAGCTGACATCAATTAGAGAACCACTGGAAAATCAGTTGGGAGTACTGGCCATCTGTTTCGCCCTAGTTTGGGACTCTTCGGCAGTAGGCACTCACCAAGAGATACAGTTATATCATTCATGGAGAATTTAGATAAGTTAAACAATACTACTTATACTTCATGTTGATGTAACGCTGTGGCTCAAAGGTTTCAATGCCCAATGTTAAACTAACAAGTCGTAGGCTCGAACTCTATTGCATTACTCCCCCACTTATAACATAATCCCACACTGTAAGTGGGGCTTATTGTCAGGCGCATGAAGACAGACGTTGGTATCCAGTAATATCGCTTGTCACATACACTCACAGAATGAGCATTAAACGAAACCATAAACATCTATCGATTATCTCTTTGCATTCCGGGAAAAAAACGGAACATTTACATCATTAAAGCTGCCATCTTAACTGTAAAAAACTGACAAAACAATGATATTAATCTGTAATTTAGTGCAACATATGACACACTTAACCTACCATGACAACAGAATTTATCAGTAAGTAATCATCTCCAGGTGTCCATGGAACAAGTTTCACTTCATGCTTAGTTGTCTGACGATTGATTCGAGAAGCCTTCTTTTTTATTTTTCTGGAGAAATCTCTACGCCGATGATACAGTGTTCGTCGTAAGTGATTTCCACTGGATGCTGGTCTTTGATGAGTAGTAGTAATCTACGCAACAATTAGCATCAAATGGACAATTAGCTTACAGAACTTGCAGAATGAGTTACCGAAACACTGTCAGAATTAGGAGCGGAAATTTCCGTACTAACGGAAGTATTATGATTCATTTTCTGCAAAACAAACAAAGATGAACAGGAAATGACACCACTTGAATACTAACAACACATTATAAATTTTTATCCTAGATATTGATTTTTTGAAATATTAAAGAGACGATATTTGTCATAAGAAAAAAAAGGTTTCAATAATACTTTTTTTCTCTCTAATTAAAGTTTGTTTCTTTTGAAATGTGGCGTTGTGATATACATGGGGCTCAGTACTTGACTCTCAACCAGTTGATCACGGGGGGTGGGGGGAATGTGCTCTCTATAATTCAACGAGTACGAATGGATAATATCACATAACCTTATGCAGTAACCCACAACTGGATATATGGACATTGTTACTATCTAATCAATTTCTGACATATTGAGTTCATAACGAATTCCGGCAAAGTTTAACTTTAAGCACCACTAACTACCAATCAGCAAATGACCTCGAGCGCACCAGTCACGCGAAGGAGGCACTTTGTGTATGGAATACATACATCTATAAAAGAAATGCACAAAAACTGTATAAAAGTGTTACAGAGGATACCTTTCTCTCACATGTGATAAAAGTAGCTCTCAGTTTTAGGTTGGAATATCAACAGAGTATAATTCTATTGTGGGTAAAATTTATTTTGATAAAGTCTCACGGTGTTATACAGTAATATATACTGGGCAATAAACTGTGTTCGAAAAGTCATCAGTAAATGTTACTGTATAATATAGTGAGAATTTATCAAAATAGATTTTACTCACAATGAAATTATACTCTACCACAGTGCACAAGTTCTATTCTTATATCAGTAGAGTAATTTAACCCTAACAATAACCCTAATCTTTCCTGAACCTAACCCTAACATGAAAATATCACTTAACTAACTGTAATCTAACTCGAACCAACCCTAATGTCGCTTTTATTAGGTTAACCTAACCCTAACTTGTCCCTGCCTTAAACCGTAACTTAATCTTTCCCAAACGTAAGCTGTAACTTGCCAGATATCTCATTTAATAGCTTAACACTTCGATGAGCATATTTTATTGATGATGACAACATTATTTGGCAGGTTTCATCAACATGCTCAGTGAGCGTCTCAAGGTCATTGGTGCGGTCGCACTCCATTGGTAGTTAGTGATGCTTAAAGTTTAACTTGGCCCGAATTCTTTCTGTCATCACTACTTTTACTAACACATTCTGGATATTTTTAGTTACAGCCTGATAAACAGTCATCTCTACAGGGCTGTTAAGGCGTATAACTGAAACTTCCAGTTCAGGAGTGATATGAATGGACACTTTCCTCATTTATGCAAAATGAATACCTAATCATATTGAAGTACTAACTAAAACATATTTGAAGGTGATCTGTGGTCCAGTAAATGTGGTTAATTAAGAAAGAGAATAAAAATAAAACCAGTTAGTCTTGTGAAATGTTAGGAAATCGCGCGCAGAGAATTCACGTAGACAGTGATATATTGTGTGGTGAAAAATAATAACGGTTTGCTTCACTCCAAAACAGTACTTATGATATAGTTTGTCATTCTCAGTTTTTGGTGCAATAGTGCACCTAGTTTATTCAACAACAATAGAAAAAACATTACATGGTATATGTAACAAAAATTGACAACAGAAACTTTTTGGCATTAGCATAAACAATGAAGTCAAAAACGTAGAACATGTGTAAAACAATAATAATAGTAATATTAATAACTAAAATTATAAAATAATTCAGATACTGTCACCATGAACTACACACGAGGGAAGATAAAACAGCCATTTATTTTGCTAATTACATAGTCAGTTACGAGTTTCACGCTCAAAACCATCTCTGCTACACATAGAACTCCGGTGGGAAAAATACAGTATCGTTGGGGTTTTTCCAGCATACAATCTTTCATAATGACTTCTAGCCTTACCGGATGAGATACAACGTGGGGAGAGTTGTGAATAAACGAGGTGTTGGGAATCAGATAGTATGAATTTACACCATTTCTCACATTAGTTCAGGTGTCTGTCATTTAAAATAGTAACAAGCTGACTTAGTGGCACATTTCTTGCCCTACTGAAAACCTTTAAATACCCTTTGCAATGTGACACAGTCCCTTTTAAGGAGCCTGAGGAAGACGAAAATGGATCAATAAATACACAAGATGGTAATATGTAAGAGTTAACACATTGTAAAAGTAGGAGTTGAGTGATACCTGATTATCTTAACGTCTTAATGGAGGAGGCTAGACGGGACATTTTCTTATAACTCGACATGAAATGCGATGACCGACGAAGAAAGGTCAGATGACAGAACTATTCAAAGGGATTTTGTGGTTGCTTAAGTCTCTATTTTAATGCTCTGACTAACTGGTTTCAAGGTAAAACTTTGCACGGATGTGCAGCAGTTCGAGTTGTGACACTCCCTCCATGTACCACATAAAGCAAGAGAAGAGAGTAAAGGGAGGTTCAAAAGACAGATAATAAACAGAAGTGTGAGGCAAAAAGAATAGTAATGTGGAAGAACAACAGAATTTTATTGGATATGATAAATCGCAGAGAGTGAATGCATCTGCACTACTGCGGACAATTTTGAGCCATATCACCGATTGTTCCCAGCCATTGGTTTTTAATTTTAGTGCTGTCTATGCTGCAAGCATCTTCTGAACGAACAGCTTCATGTAGGTCACGTTTATGCATAAAGCTGAAGTTAACTATCAGGCATTTGGAAGGATTTAAGGTAAAACTAATTAGCTTAGACCACTGACTGATGTCCGACAAAAAGCTATTCAATGTGGAACAGTCAGATTGGGACATAATTGGCAATTGGTCAGTCAAATCAACAACACATTTAACAAAGTTCGTTTCTGCTGAAAGGGACACGTCATGTAGGAGGAGTGAAAAAAGAAGAGAGAACAGCACCTTGACGAAGGTAGAGGATAACTTGCTTTGTTTACAATATTGTGCCTTCCGTTCAAGAAATTAGAATGCAACCGCTTAATAACCCAGCACTCGATAGACGTGAAAGGAAGCTTATTTAATAAAAGACATCTGGTCAAAGTCAAAAGCGGATGTGTAGTCCAATAAGATATATCGGACATATATGGCTCATTTGTCTGAAAACGATGCAATATGTTATGATGTAAGACGGTAGCAGCATCTAATGTACTTTTGTCCTGTTTACATGTAAACTATTTGCTGTCGTTAAAACCTCAAGGAATATTCAACGTTGGGTAAAGGTAATTCCTCCATCAATTTCCAGAAGGAGTAATTGCAATAGGTCTAAATTTAACACTCATACCAGTAAATGACTTAAGCACAACGATAATTTTAATGTCTTTCCATGTAACGGTACAACATTACTAAGAAAAGAAACATTGAAAATGTTCGTAAGGCGATAACATAAAATTTCCGCACAACCTCTGAGGACAACAGCAGGTACACTATCGGAAGCAAGGCTTTGGGAAGGTCTTAGGGATTTGAAACACTTAAGAACATCAAAACAATTGAAACCGTGGAAATTACTAACCTTACGATTTGTAACATCAGGAATGATAAAGTCAGCATTAAGGCGTATGGAAGACTTAAGGAGTATTTAAGCTAAAAGTGGGAAAAATAGTACTCTGCTAACCACTACCAGTGATTTCACTTAAAAGCTGCCACATGCCTGAAGGAGTTTTACATGATAAAAGTCTCTGCTTATAAGTACTACTCAGAATTTGGATTTTACATTAGTTTAAGGTGCTAATCGTTTTAAAAAAAGCAGATTTATCCTTAGACTTGTGTAGCTTTTTGAGATGAAGAGAAGAGAAACGGTCAAATCTTTTGAATAGTGTTTGTTTCGAGCAACATGTTGTGGCGGAATATAAGGTAGTCAGTTATGCTAGTGATCGTGTCGCCTTGTGTATGTTCAGTAAACAGATCCCAGTTAGTGTCCATTGACATTCATCTACGATTGTGTACATTGTTCTGTAACGTATCTGCCACGTTATTTTTGGAAAGGTAAGAGAAGACACTTGTGTATGAATTGCAAAATATTTTAGGTAACACTCTAATGATCGGAGTTCAGTAATGGAGAAATTTTGACTGCTTCATATATTCCATCAATATTTGTGAACACAATCAAGTGTTTTGCCAAGTGTGTGGAGCCCGAAGTGATGATTTTCTATACTTTTTTAGTCGAATTACAAGAATGACACATTTTGAATCTTTTTTTAATTGAGATCCCCATTTAAAAAGACGCTTTGCTACACTCAAATGTACATTCGCTTTGTTGTCGCTGCGTCTACTTACGCTTAAAAATTGCTTGCGTGCCAATACTTCCCTTAATGCTTACTTTGGAATTTGCAGGAACCGTGACATCCTAAAGCAAAGAGTATTCAACCACCTGTTTGGGAACGTCCACAGTGAAGTCTACATATTTGCCGTACCGATGGATTATGTAAGTTAAATTATGGATTTGAACTTAAACTTAATTGCAAGTAACTGTAACCTTATATAATGTATTTACCTTAGAAACTGTAACATACTGTTTGATGAGTAGCTTAAATAATTAGCCATATCTATTTTGATACGTTACATGATAGCTGAGCTTAATGCTTAGTTCATTACAAGTCGAGCAGCAAGGTTGATAATGTCTAAATGACCTACTGATTCAAGGAGAGAATAGTTGCACGAAGGGAAGTCCCTGTTCACTATTGACAGAATCCCCACGGTAAGCAGCAGCAACAAATGCAAATCAGTGTGCAGAATTAGAGTAACTCATTCTGACCATTCAGCAACTGCTGAATTTCAATAATTATAGGAGACACAATCATATCCTCACTTAAATCGTAAAATTCTACATTTTATCCCATATCTACTCTTTTTCCCAAAATTCCCACTCACTTATCCCAATAATCTCCCCTTCTGTTTGACTAAACCAGTGATTTAACTAATCTGCAGACACTCTAGTGCAAAAGTGAGAAACACAATCGTCAAACCTTAGCGAAAGGTATCTTGTGTAGCAGCTTTATGGCTGTATGCTTACTATTTTCATAAATATATGTAGATTATACGTAAAATCGCCTTTTCCATATCACCGTTGCATCCAAGGTAATTTGTGAATTCACGCTTGAAGCTAAATTTCGCTCCAAAGCCAAATATACTTGTGATTTTTAATAACTTAGAGACAGAGTAAACCGAAAAATCAGTTGGATATGTTCACAGAAAAAATAGATGAAATATTAAACAAATAGAAATAACATCAGCGAAGTGGATAGGACGCATTCAAAGTATTGTGTTGGGCCTTTATGATCAACCTCGTCTAAACACACTGAATAAAAACGCTACACAAACTCTTACACTTTTTACAGTAAAACACATGTAATAGAAACAAAACCTATATTATAACACTAATCAATGTTTTATTTTCTCTACTTGCAAGAAGACACCCAAGAGTCAACTGCCTGGACCAGGAGATACATGATTTGCAGAACCTAAACATTAATGAAGCCCAATAAAACCGTTATACCCTAAAACTATACCCCCGCACTTTTTTAAAAGTCAATTTCGTGGAATAAACGCTCTCCTGCACAGTTCGTGTTCTGCTTTCATTATCTGTGTGCCTGTTGGTTGGCCTGTTACAAATTGGTGTCGGAGGTGTCCCAAATCCAGTCTAAACATGAAATCAGACTCATACGAACCTCCTGAAATAATCTCCAGCCAGAAAACCAACACACATCTCCCATCCACAGAATACATCTTACCTGTGCGAGTCTGATTTCATGTTTAAACTGGATTTGGGTCACCTCCGACACCAATTTGTAACAGGCCAACCAACAGGCACACAGATAATGAAAGCAGAACACGAACTGTGCAGGAGAGCGTTTATTCCACGAAATTGACTTTTAAAAAAGTGCGGGGGTATAGTTTTAGGGTATAACGGTTTTATTGGGCTTCATTAATGTTTAGGTTCTGCAAATCATGTATCTCCTGGTCCAGGCAGTTGACTCTTGGGTGTCTTCTTTCAAGTAAAGAAAATAAAACATTGATTAGTGTTATAATATAGGTTTTGTTTCAATTACACACATACAAAGTAACGCAGCAACTGTTTGACCGCCAAAACTTCGCATTCGTCCAATACCCATGACACTGTCATCTGTTGGCTGGACTTATATGCCAGGTTGAGTTGAAATTTCGCTTGAAAAAATTTTTCGCCAATAAGTTTTGATAAAATTGTGTTGTATGTCATGTGAATTGATGGGATTTCTCACTTCCTGATTAGTTATTTTGGTGTCCGCTTCATGTGATCTGACTGCGACACACACTTAGCAAATTGGTTGCAACCACCGAATGATATAGAAACAAAGGCTTCTGCCTTCTAAACATGTTCGGTTAGGGAACTGCAATCCAACATGGCCGACAAACATGGACGAAAATGACCCTCGGGCGTCTTACTACATCAATGACCTTGGACGTGATGGTCAAGTTCACTCTCATCCGTAGAGTAACAGGACGCGTCTGACTAAGTTTTTCGTCTTAAGAGACTCCAAAAAAGCTAAGGGTTAAGTAAAAGAAAGAACCTAAGTAGGGGGTCAAAGAAGTTCGTCAAATCAATCAAAAGTTCAACGATCAGTTTATCTGTGAGGATTGCGATACATGACGTATTATTGTATTTCCATGTAACAAGGGCTCAGCGGCTTCGTTGCGGAGCCACTGTGAGTGCCTAGAAACTTTTCAAACCATCGTCAAGAAATACAACTCTCAGTAGCCGCAAATGTTAGATTCTCCCCTTGCACGTCCATTGTAAAGTAGTAGTAGCGCATCATAGTTGTTAATTGAGATTGAATAAGGACACGACCTGGTTCAGTACACAGTACGGGCGATACAACCTCTACCTCCAGCTTCTTGCTTCTCACTATTGCCAATCATCTCTGGCTCGTACCTGATCCGTACATCCACGTTGAGATCCTTTGTTTCAACCTCCTTTTCTCTCCGAAAGTACTCTCGAGATGTTGCCATGCTCTTGCGTGAAGTGAGCAACAGCGTACCAAAAAAGGACTACTTCATTACTACAATCTGCACGTCTTTACTTGCGTATTGTGGGACAATTACAACTCACCAAGTAATTGTACCTCATACGTATATTAACTTGTATGAACAGAATTCCTCCCTACATACATAAGTGTTTGTGTTTATTCTGTCCTTTTTGTTCGTGTATAAGTGGGCTTCGCTGTTAAGTTCACAACATCCTCTCCATTTTGGGTTGTTAGGTGGGTAAGGCTAAAGAGACGGCAGATAGTACGCCCAGAGTTTGGATCTAGCAGGATAGATGACTACAAATCAATTGTGAGAGTAAACTCCGGTCAAAACCGACTGGAGACGAGCTCAAATTCATTCAGGCAGCTAAACTAACTGGTTTTCTGGACATGCCCTCCAGATTATGGCGCCACTATCAAGGCGAAATACTTAGTAGTTATAACTGAAAATAACAAACTTCGAGTTGTTTTCCTAACCCACAAATGGTCTCATGAAATGAATTAATCTTATGATAATCACAGAGTCATATTGAGGCACTTAAGAATAATAATGGCAGTTAACTACCTAATAGTATTTATATACTGATTTTAAACCAAAGTGTACTTATTTTCGCAATGATAATGACAATTGAGTGACATGTACAGGACCTGTACTCCTGCTATATACATACGGACTTTTCATGACATTGACTGAACAGAGCCGTTGTCTAAGTAAGTGAATAGTAGCCATAATGTAAAACACTTAGGTAGCTGCAAAATTATAAATTAAGTTTACATTATAAAAGCACTTACGAAAGAAGAGAGTGCAAAAGTGCTACAGGAATAACTCCTCAAAAATAAATATACAGTCAAAATGGGAATCAGACGGCCGAAATACTAGGATAATCCATTCCCCTTAGAAGGAACTGCATTATACTTACGCTTACGGAACCGTAGTACTTCCTGCAAAGCAACTGCAGTGTAGACAGAGAAGCAGTGGCTTATCTTTCTATGGACATTTTCTCTCATGCCTAAGTTGTTGGACATGCATATACACACAATTCTCTCGTTTTGAAAATATACTGCTGCTTCCTCTCTCGTCTCTAGCGGGCCTCCGCTTAAGTAGCGAGCTGAGAGATCGGTTAGCTGCTGTATACGCTGTTAGTGTGAACGAGTGATACTCATGATTTCCGCGTCTGTTAACAACTTGGTGACCCTCTTTCAAATCAACGTTTTTGAGAAATACAATACTGAAGATGGTTTTGCCGGATTCTTCGACTTTGAACAAGTTTCTCAGATTACCACTTCAGTCCAAATGGACTCTTTGATGGTTCTGAAAGCAGTGCAGTTCACCAGACCTCTCAAAACCTCTGCCCCAACCTTTGACACAACACGCCTTGCTCCTACTTTAAAAGTCTGACAACCCAGTCTCTCGCACAAAAGTAGTCGACGCCCAAGAAGGAAACTTCAATTATCCATAATGATATTGTGGTGCCTCGTATTTTGACGAATTTGGTCTTGTGTCAAGACTCCGATCATTTCGCAAAAAAAGATGATTCTGACCTTCAAATCACACAACGACAAGTACGACACCTTTCCTGAAAAATTCGCTGAAGGCACTTTTCCAGTCATCACCTGCTAGCCAAAAATTCATCATTGTTAGAACTATGAGTCCGCCAGATTACCTGTGCTGTGTGGACCACTACCACAAGTCAAACAGAAACTCTTCCGTCCTGTACAACTACATGTCCTCAAGCACGCCACAGCTTCCCGAGCTCTGAATGGAGTGAGCCACGACTTCTCCCGACCACTTACTCAACAACAGACCACTCCCTTGACGTCTGTCAGCCAGGTACAGAAAACGAAAGTGTGGTTCCATGTTTACCTCAAGCAGACCATCTATTATAAAGTGGGAGATGATGTGTAGCCAGATAAATAGTAGATTTTTCTCTTATGGTTATTTCCTCTAATGCACACCTCATTGGCCATACATGCACCCTTCCAAAGGCATCTTCCACCCCTACGTCTTTGGCCGCGCATCCGCTTCATTGTCTCCTTTTGTAATATACGGATATGGTCAGTGATAAACATACTTTTTATCTCACGAAGTAGCGGGTTCTCATTTATGTAAAGAGATCTGGCGGAAACAGTTAGCTATTGTATTATGTTACTGGCGCAGTCAAGTATTTGTTATCAGCCAGTCACCACTTAACTCGGTTTCCCTTTTCAACTTGACCTTTGACAGAATACTGCAACAACTGAATATTAAGTTTCTGACGCTTACAGAGTTTGCTTGATGTGCTGTTGTTGGTCATAGATGAGAATGGCTGCGCTGTGAACCTCATATTGCGTTGGAATGTCCGACCCATATTAGCCCAGAAAAGTATGGACCGCGATTTTACCGGGGAGGGTCATTCATGGCAGACATTGATTTGACGTTCGGTGAATGTGCTCATTCGGAGGAGTTTCGCGTTCACTGGAGGCGACAAACCCTGGCCCGGACGTGTGCTTGTTAACTGAGGTCCTAAACAGTACGACCAGAAGTGTTATTGCTTGCAATGCTGACGTTATTTATGGACTTTTTAGTGTACTGATGGTGACTAACTGTGATTTGTATAGTCAAGCTGCTGTGTAATTAACTTGCTATATTGGTTAATACTTGGTTCATCAGTAAATCTTCGGCTCACGTCTTGTTTTAAACCGCTTGTATTGAAATACAGCTGGTGACTATATGCGCAAAACAGCATTCCCAGTCCTGGTGATTTGTTTTCTGGCTACAGTAAACTTTCTTGATACTGTTATTGACATTTAAGTGCAACTTAATTCAGTGACTACATTTCCTGAAGATCTGCTGTGGGAAGAAAATATCCAAGGATTTCGGAAAGCACTGGATATGTTTCGATACCACTGGATTACTGCCTGAATCGGCAAATTTATGTAAATTATTTATATTCCTATGACGTCCAGCCTTAAAGACGGTATTCCTTACTCCTAAATCCCCATTTACTAGCAACAAGACATCATGGAACTCGTCAGCTATGACCTCTATCGTACTGACATCAGCATTTGTTTCGTCAGCAGTACAGTGATGATTGTGGATATTATGGGCCTCAGATATAATGTATTTTTCATCTCTTGATTATAGCTCCCTGGATTTGTACAGCCTTTGGAACTTTTAGTTACCTGAGCTATGGATACTCCTCTTCCCCCACCGAATACATACTAAAAGGATGCATATTTGTACATGCTTGTTTCATTACTAGATTTGAAGCTTTATGCTTAATGTAAGTAGAGTGAGTTGCCTCGGTAGCGTTTGCCGTAATCGGTAAATATCCCATCCACCATGGTCTTCGCATCTGTAAATTCCTGTCAACTTTTAAATTTCCCATCAGTTATTATTTATTTGAATGTCCCACTTATATTAAGTGATAAATTGTAGAGACCTGGAGATTCCTTGGACCGAGAATTTACTTTCCCTTCTTTCCACCAAATTAATAACACCAAAACTGGACAAAATTAACGCATTATGAACAGTCCATTTACAAAAGGAGGCTTTCTACCAAAAAATAACAATTGCAAATATGGAAGAACAGATGACAAAGCACCGTAACAGAATAGGACAAGTGTAAAACCAAGAAAGACAACTTACAGGATAACTGTAATATATCTTAGAAAGTTCTGCGTAGCGAAATGAATAGTATACAGAAGAGTGAAAAAGCGAAAGTTAAGAAACTGAGTTTAATTCTCAGATTTTCGCTTTATTCTACAGTGACAAATAATTTCTAAAGTTATTAGCCTTCAGCCTTCATTGTTCTACCTGTGAACGATGATTTCTACTGGTGAAGCTGAAAGCAGAAGGTCAGACATCTACGCCACTTGGCACAGTGTCGAGTCCTGTTCGCTTGTTCATGTTCAATCTCAAGTTAGCTCAGAAGTAATCATCGTACTCCTTTTTTGGTCCCGACTGAATCGCTCCTCTGGTTTGGTTTTCCGATGGTACTCAGGGCATTTAGAGGAAATGCATTTATGATAAAAGGATTTGAGAGGGGTGCCGCAATATATCTGCTTTCACGAATGCGTGCAATTGTAGGGCACTTCGGATTTAGTGTGGGAGGCCTTACGTAGTTTTTCTTTTGGTTGTTCACACAGTTTGTTCCCTGAACACTATAAACCATCTTCATTGACGACTTGGACACGTCGGCCGACAGAATTATGGGACCATCTCATCAGCCTGTAACAGGTTCCCACGTAGTATGCACCTAGTATTTTGTCAGTGATGCTACAACGAAAGCAATATATGACTTGAACCGCCGACAACCACCAACTGCCGCGAAACTCACGTGAACGCGTAAACTCACATGATCGTTCGAAATTTGAATTCTGAGGAGTCGAAAATCCACTATGGCTTTTGTACTGTAGAAGCTGTCGCTATGGAATCAAAAGGAACTGCTTACAAAGACAAATGCATGTCGTTGTTTAGAAGGAAGACATCAGCCACTTCGACGTTGTTTCAACTAAAAACATTCAGAAAGACTGATTTAGTATTGACCATCTAAGTAAGTCATGCTTAAAGGGAAAACTTACAAGCTCTGACCTAGCCGTCTCAAATGACGCCCCAACATCAAAATACCCCTAGTAGCCGAAGAGGTGAACAACGTCTTTCTCCTCTCGAAGGTATTGCATTGATACACGGCAAATGAACAGTAATGCTGCTTTCTACGTTTGTATTACTTGAGCGTTATTCAGAATATTGTTGGCACACACGACGAACAACGGAACAAATTCCATTCTGAATTCTGTTTATCATCGCAAAGTTGGTCCCTTGTATTTGTTAATACCAAAAAAATGCTGTACTTATCCAGTGCTGTGGAGTTTTTTAAATTTTTGAACCCTTATTAATTGACAAAATGATAATGATCACAAGGCCTGTATCCTGTATGTCTTACTCTAGCACATGTTTATCGCCTCTCTTCTTACCTTCCATTAACGCAACATTTCGTAATTCCCGCATGAATTTGACTGACTATAAGTATATTGTAGACTATAAATTAGTCTTGAACCAATATATTGTAATCTATTCTAACAAAGTTTCCAGAGGTTATTTTTTCCATTTTTCCAATTTTTAATGTCAAAAAACAGTGTTACATTTCAAATTGCACTTGTCGAATGTGGTCATGCCTGTACAAACGGTATGTTAATCATGAAAATGCTTAATTTATGTGAAATATGTATCATATTATATTATACAAAATCCTCCAGCATGACAAAGAAAACCTGCGCTGAATGAACTGTGGGGCTCCTAAAGCACCTCCACATACCTTATATTCCCATCATCTGATAGGTTTCCATGAATTTCACATAGAATACGAACAACGATAACAGATTTTGCCGGTGATTTATTCAAAAGACTCTCTGCTGTTACTCTAGCTTTACACCGTGTATCACGGAAATTTCTCCATCAGTCAAAAAACTGTCAATTCTGGTAAAAAAGAATCAGAATCACGCACATATGTGGACGAAATTACAAGCGATGTATGGTGACCCTATCCATTTCGCAACCGAAATTAAGTTCCAATCCCAGTGGCTTAATGGTTACCAGCTCGCCTTATAACCAGAATGACCTGGGCTCCAACCCCGGTGGGTTGGTACTGCTGATAAGTCCCAAACTAGGACGAAAACAGCTGTCCAGTACTCCCAGGTGGTTTTCCAATGGTTGTCTAATTGATGTCAGCTGATGATGAAATCCTGTAATCAGTCAATCAAATCCCTGCAAACTAACACTTTAAAATTTCAGTCCGTAATTGTATGTTACTTTTGTCGCAACACTGATCGCCTGGCACTCTGTTGTAATTTCGTCTGTTTGATTCAAACTTTCTAATATTAAATTCTTCCAAAATGTCAAAGATGACTTATAGTTGTCCATTGTGCAGTGGTAAATCAAAAGATTCGACTGCATCGCAAAACTAGAAAGACTGGTAAAATTCACAGGTATACCTTTGCAGACACATCAAGTAAACAAAACATGTATATATTTTTATATTTTATTATAGCTTGATTCCACACCGCATTTTCAGTACAGGTATGAAATTTTCAGCATGTGATATCGGTAGCCCAAATTTAGCAGGCCGACCATAGGTATCAGGTGCGCAACGGCGGGGTATCGAACCTCAGACCATGTGCATAATCGACGAGAGTCCTAATTGCTGTGCCACCGACGCATATATATGCATATACTCACTTTCTCTGATAAGTTACTCTTCAATGAGAATATAAGCCAAGAAAAGCATTATTTTGGTCGACGTACCCAGAGAAGTAAACAGTGACAGATGTCGTTGCAATGTCTACACGGTATATCTAACAGATTTCGACTCTCTCCTACAGATCCGTTAACCCGGATGATTAAAGTTAGCCTGCAGACAATACATTAGACGTATTTTTGACGCTATTGTCTGCAATGTATTGGCACATACTAAGTTACTTGTTATAGCCACGCCTACGCCAGATGCACATTTTATATAGGCCCACCTAATTTGTCTAGGTTGACAGATTTGTAGGAGATAGTCGAAATCTGTTGGATATGCCGTGTAGACGTTGCAACCACATCTGGCATAAGACCACTTCGTCAGCCCTATGTGAATTAGTCAGTTGACACATATCCCTTAGGAGCTGAGACGGCGTCTTTGAAACTAACTCATGCATCGATTAATTACTGGGTCCTTCTCTTTTCGGAGACACTCCCTCTTTGGATCAGAGACGACCATATTGGTGGTCTGTAGGAACACTGTCGATTAAATTAGTAATGTCTTTGAGTAACTCTGTAGGTAGTGCAGCTAAGATCTATCCACACTTTATAATCTGTGAATTAATACCTTGGGCAGCAAGAAGGGGCTCAGTGATAGCTAATCAAATCCTAGGCCAAGTAAAACCAAACGGAGGCAGACACCGTTCGATCATTGCATTTATTGCTGAATCGCGTCTCTTCTCGGTTTCAGGTGCAGAAAGGGAACGGACAGGTGAGGACATGATTAATATGTGAATATACAGGTACACAGATACATGAAATATGCAGTCAAAAAATGATAACAATGTAAACATGCAGTTTATAAAACTATAAATATCCAAAAGGGCTCACCAATTAATTTGTAGGGGACTTGACAATGAACCCCATAAATGAATGAAATATCAGAACAAAAATCCAAGTTAATAGAAAATATGGCGTTTGTACATAATAGGTATACAGATATGAGTTATAAAAGATAATGGTTACTTGGAAATATAATTATACTCCACTTCTACAAATTACCAATAAAATGCACACAGACGGCAAACGACTGCGTTGTGTCCACTGGTTGTTGAAGAGTCTTCGGACGAGATGTTCCTGTAAGTTCCAAAAAATATGACACGAGGTTCAGCAGAGCAAGTAGACCGTAGAAACCTGTGGGGAGACGAAGCGATGAGTAGTACAACTATATTTTCATTCGATTGTGAAATTCATATTTTAAAGGAAGATGTTGATTAAAACAAAAGTTATGTACAATGTGTGTATTTCCGACAAGTAGAAAAATCTGTATGTGTCAAATCCAGCTCACAGGAGCAGTTGGCCATAGTGCTTCGACGGTGGTACGAGACCGAGGGAAAATGAGAGGACACATCCGATGCTGCGAAAGCAGACCTCGAACCATAAGGTACGTCCCGAAGCCTCAGTGATATTAGAGCGATGCGGTACTGAGAATAACAGTCAGTGTCACCCAAGTGTCCTACCCGAATCCAAAGAAAAAACAACAACGCGCCCGTTCCATTGGAATCGGTCAACTAGTCCCAGTATTAAGTCCCTTACCAGCAGACAACGTAAAGTCAACTACTCCACAACACTCTGAGGTTGAGAGACTCACTGTCAGCTGCCTATGCAACAATGTGAGAGAAATGAGAGGAAACGTAGGCGAACTCAGAAACCTCCAGCCATACCTGCACCCTCAGATAATCACCCTTGCTGAAACCCGGCTAACCCCCACTATCACCGACAATGAAATCAGTATGAGTGATATGGTTCTGGTCAGGAGAGACAGAGATAATAAGGAAGGGATAGCTGCCATATACTTTGACAAGCAACTTAAATGTGTACGCGCAAGTGACTCAACACTTATTAAACTACCAGACTCCACATGCTGTCATTTCACCATAGGCCACACCAAGCTCTTACTGGGTGATATATACCGATCACCCACATGTAGGGCAGAGCACAACCAGCTACCGCACAGCACCATCACAGGAATACGGGAACTGGGCTATGACCAAATCACCATACCTGGAGATTTCAGCGCCTCATCACTGAACTTTGGCTCAGGGTATTCTCAGGGAAAGTTCGGTCGAAGTCTATTGCAAACCATTCGAAATACAGGACTGACTGAGAATGTTGGAGACGACACCAGGTAGGGCCCTAGTGGAGAGTCATCGAAACTAGATTACATTGTAACTAGTGACCAACTACTCCTCCAGGAAGCAGTGACCACGCAGTCATAGGATTCGATCTTGTTCTCCGTGAGCACTTGCAGTGGGACGTTACGCGACCATGTCTATGCCATAGCAAGGCGGACTATGCTGAAATTGGGAGGCTTTTGTCCGATGCAGACTAGCCCTTAACATGGGACGAGTCATCTGTGGATGAACACTTGGAAGTGGTAAAAGAGATTATTCACACAACAGTCTCGGATACCATCACTTTAGTCACAACAAAGCCGAAGAAAATGTCATCATAGCCGAAAAGAAATGCTCAACGTATTCTGCAAGCAAAGAGGAAGGCTTGGTTTACGTGGCGAGTATCCAACAGTCAAACCGACCATGACGCATACCTAAAACTCAGGAACCGGTGCAATGCAAGAGTCAGGAGGGACAGGAGGTCATTCCAGGCTAACCTTGCCAAAAACCTCTTGGGCGAACCCCAAAAGCTTGTACCGGTTCATTTAGGAGAGGATACCAACCAGGGGGCGTGCGCCTTAGTAGGCCCAAACGGTCAATATCTCACTAGTCTGGAGATGGCGAAAACATTCAGTTTGACCTTCGCCAAACAGTTTAAGAGCAATGTGGGTATTGCCGGTATGGACCAAAATAGCAACACTACTATTTCACCGGAGCAAGACCTAGTGGTTACTCCCCAAATAAACCGGGCAGTAGTACTACGGAGGCTACAGAGACTCACACCTGGAAAGTCCTTAGGCCATGGCGACATCGAGCCGACTGTTCTGAAACAGTGCGCCGAAGCTATCTGTAGGTCCTTATGCGATTTGTTTCAACATTCGATGGATTCGGGAAAGTGCCAAGGGAGTGGAAAAGAGCCATCCCTTCTCCCATCTTCAAGGGTGGAGATAGGCAAAATGCCACCAGTTATAGATAAGTAGCTCCACTCCCAGTATTATTGACGATCACATCAGGGAGTACCTCGATAGGACTAATAAACTCTATGAAGCCCAACACGGTTTCAGGAAAGGCAGATCGTGTGTAACAAACTATCATCAGCCCAGGACGATTGGACATCATGCTGGGATATGAATGCTCCAATCCATGTGGTCTTCCTAGACTTTGAGAAGACATTTGACGCGGTTCACCATGACCTTCTCCTACACAAAATAAGTCAGGCAGGTATAGGTAAGCCACTTCTGTCATGGTTAAAGGACCACCTAGCTGAAAGGCAGTTTGCACTAAGGTCAGTCGAGTCCGATCATCTTGGCACAGCTCATCATTAGAAGAGTCACAGGGTTCTGTCCTAGGACCACTGATGTTTTTGACTTTTATCAATGATCTACCATGCCGTCTAAGCTGCCCGACTATTCTGTACGCCGACGACGTAAAGATATGGAGGGCGATAAAGTGTCCAGAGGACTCAGATAGGATGCAGAAAGATCTAAACCTTCTGGAAGACTGGGCGGTGGCCAGTGGCATGACTTTCAACCTTAAAAAGTGCAAAAAAGTGAAATTAGGCACCTGCAGGCTGTAGAATGTAAGCTACCCTCCGTGTAACGAAAACTCGTCCTGTGCAACGTCGTAGCGCGACTTAGATCTAGTTCTAACGGAAACAATGGAAACAAGCGTAAATAACACGGGGGACGTAGCGAGGGCATATGAGGTCATACACTTTACACATAGACAGTTAGGTGCACTCTCTCCTGAGCTCATTCTAAGATTGTACAAAAAATATGTCAGACCACACCTTGAAGTGCGTAATATTATTGCACCCCCACTGCTTAGAAGAGACGCCAGCCTCTTGGAAAGAGTCCAACGACGGGCAACAAAAGGAGTGGTTGGTCTCCAAAATAAACCATTTGGTGAAGGGCTGAAGAAATTAGGCCTATTCCCACTTAGCTACCATCGGCTTAGGGGGGATTTAATTACTGCCTACAAAATAGCAAATGATCAGAATCACCCAAACAACGGTGTTCTGCCATTGAGTAGGTATAGGCTCCCTCGTGGAAATCCTAGAAGGATAGCTCATTAGAGGGCAAGGACCCGGGTGCGCTCCCACTTCTTTTCCCTGCCGGTTTGCCGTCCCTGAAATTCCTTACCGGCATATGCGGCTATGGCACCATCTGTGGACGCCTTTAAGCGAAGGCTGGACAACCATGCAGCGACACAAGGACTTCATCCAAATGGCCTATCCCCTTAAAATCGCATACACCATTCAAAGGTAGACAATTAAACTGGTCGTTTTACTTCTTTACATTCTCTTCCGTCTCACTCTCCTGACAGCTTTAACTACACCTATTATTATTATTATTACTGGTATGTATATACCGGTTGACTGACTGTTGTTACGTTTTCTTATTCTTTTTCTGTCTGTTAGTCTGAATACCTTCACTAATTAAATCTATTATTATTATCTCTTTTCTTTTGACAATGATACTGGAAGACTAACTGGTGAAAGGATCAACTCCATTCACAGTAGTAACAACCTTAACACACCTCATACTACAAACCACATATAATTAATCCTAGCACTATTCCTTATAGAGTTAACCAAAGCTACGACAGTCGAGTGGCGGGACGAGCTACACAGAAGTTTACCGAAGATCAGGAACCTATACCTCACAATCAAGATGGGAGCACAAAGAAATCAAATTGGTTTCTACTAGCTCGCAAAAACGATATCGGGTATTGCAAGTTTATTCTTCTAGACTCCATATATTAACACGCTGATATGTAAGCGGTGGGCGCTAAATTAGATCAGTGAACATCCTGTTTGCAAATTATAGTGGAACTATATTGTACTATCTCTTGCTTATCATTGGTGATTGCACAGTTGTTTTTAAACGCACATGACTGACTGGTTTCAGCATAGAACTTTGGACCGATGTGCAGCAGTTCGAGTCGCCACAATCCATTTAGCACACAAAGCAAGGGAAGAAATCAAAAAGAAATGCAAAAGGGAGACAGTAAACAGTGATATGGGGCGAAATAGTAATATGGAAGAACAATATAGTTTCATTCAGTATTATAAGTCACGAGGAATGGATGAATCTCCACCAGCCGCTGAGACCGACTTTGAGCCATATCACCGACTGTCTGCAGCCAATGGTTCTTATCGTCCCCACGACCCCAACCAGGCAGCAGTCTAAACCTCCCTACGTGTATGTCTGGCTAGCTTTAACTAAATGTTGTGGATTTCATTGACTGACGATGATGTTTTGGTTTGACCACCACTAACTAACTCTTTTCTAATCTGATCGATCCTATGTCAGCTAACATTGCCCATCAAGGAAGGCGATGGCTAGGGTAGGCATGCGTAACACATGTATTAACCATGTAAATCGATGTAACTTCGCAACCTCGTCCATTGATTTCCCCTCTTTACCTAGCACTCGATGGTACAGCGGTTATGACTCTCGCCGATCGTGCACATGGTCCAAGGTTCGATCCCCTGCCAACGCACAACTGATATCGATGGTCGGCCAGCAAAATTTGGGCTACCGATATCACATGCTGAAAATTCCATACATGTACCAAAAATACGGTGTGGAATCGAGTTGTAATAAAAAACCTTAGTATTGCTCACCTTAATATACCACTTCACACGGGAGATATAACGCAGACACTTATGCTCAAGGGTAGGTAGCCAGGCTTTCCATGTCTTCCACTTTCAATGGCATGTCTCGCTCACATCCATAAAGGAGGACGGAGCGAACTGCTGAGCAGTTCACACATCCTTTGGTCGACAGCCAGTCGGATATCATATCTACTAAGCCAGAGATGGCATAAGCTGGCGAGCATATGCGAAACGAGCCTTTTGTGTTCGTGCTGAGACTTCATCAGCGGTCAACCTGTTGGCTGTGGGGCTGATGAAACTTCCTAAATAAGTGAAGTAATCAGCGTGCTTCATCACTTCACTCCATATTTCTAAGCTAGAAGTCAGTGTAATCCAGCCCTGTAGCATCATCTTACATTTTGCAGTAGCGACCTGCATGCCGAACGTGCGCAGATTGCAGTTCAAGGTGTTCAAAAGACTATGCATTTGGTCAGCGTCTTCACCCAGGTAAGAGGACTATATCATCTGCATATTCTAAGTCAGCAAGATTATTTCCTGGCAACAAGTCAATCCGGCAAAGTTCTACAATAGAGTCCCAAGGGATGCGAACGCACGAGTGACCTTGGGCCGACCAATCGGGAAAATGCCCATTCGTGCATAAACTTTTACGTATATTTACATAAAAAAAGCATAAATAACATTAAGCAGGATTTTACGAGTTGATCACGGACTGATATCAGTTAGAGAACCATTGAAAACCAGGGAGTACTGGACAGCTGCTGTTTCATCCTAGCTTGGGAATCATCGGCAGTACGCACCCACTGGGATTCGAACCCAGGACCTTCCGGTTACAAGGCAAGCTCCTGACTCGCTACAGGTTGGAGCTTCCTGTAGTTCTAGTGAGCAGTCGTGACCAGTGAGGTGCAGTTAGAAGTCACGTGTGTGGATGGATGTCCCACCAACGACAATAGTTGGGGTCGCGCTAAAAGTCACGAATTGGTAGAAGTTAGAATTCATGAGCCATTGAATCGGGTCCCAGTGGCTGAACGGAATACGAGCTTGCCTTGTAACTGGAAGGTCCCGGGTTCGAATCCCAGTGGGTGCGTACTGCCGATGATTCCCAAACTAGGGTGAAACAGCAGCTGTCCAGTACTCCTTGTGGCTGGTTTTCAATGGTTCTCTAACTGATATCAGTCCGTGATCAACTCGTAAAACATAACTAATCCTTACAAACCAAACTATAGAAAATTAAGCAGGATATTTTTCTCCCAATATAAGAGATGAAAATCTCCCAATTTTGTAGAGGGGTTTCAGTTTTTAAGTTGAACCAATTTATATACATATATTCATCTAGGTGACTGAAAACAACTTCGTTTTGAGATCCGTTGATCGCTCTGATTCTATTTTTCAGTCTTCCTAAGAAGCCTTCGATTGAATTGGCATGAGTACTGGTCCTGGGGTTGATGAAGTCGTCGGAATGGTTGACTCGATGATAGATATAACCCAATCGCGATAATCGGTTGTATCCTGCCCATTCATCTGTGTGAATGGTGGTGTCTGGTAAGACGAGACGCTGAATAATAGGGAGGAGTGTATCAGCACTCCTATCTAGAATCAGCTCGATAAACCCTTTGGGAATCTGGGTGTCATAAATTCCTAAAACCCAAACGTTATTCGCTCTGGCACGCTCCCGATTGCACTTCTTCTTGATAAGAACGGTTTCATCTATATGAACGACTACACCGACTCCTCCCAACATCTGAGTAATACTATTCATCTTCCACGAGGCTAAATCTCGACAAAATTAAAACCACTGCACAGTAGACGTCAACGTATTAGCTGTTTGAGCCGCAGTAGATCGCATCCCGGACTTTAAAACCCAGTAATTGGACAGAAACAAGATATTCATCAAAGACAGTTTCGAATTTTCAAAGAAAGTTCCTAGAAGACAATTAATTCAGAGTATCACTTACCAGTAGGCACACTTGTTCGCGCTAGAATAATGGTAAGCTTCCTCAACCAATGACTAGCATGCGTTCAGGGTCATTGGAACATTTACAATCCTGGGACTCTATTCTTGTACTTCGCCGCCAATCCCTACCTGAGTGATACTTTTATTTACACGAACTTCGTAACTTGACTGCATTCAATTCATTTATAGGCTCTAATCACTGTCATTCATTTTCACTACGCTCAACACCGAGTGCTGCACAGTTACTTACTGTAATAAAACATGTTTGAAATAATTCAAATCAAACATGCCATCACATACATTTTCACTTTGAACTGAATTTCAAGAGCATGTGAAGTAATCTGGATACAGTGTGTCTGATTTAATGAGTCATCACTACAAAGAAGACCTTCATGAAACAAAAACCTACTATTCACTTCATATGGATATATATATATATATATATATATATAACTACAAATTTCGAAGATAGTGTTATCAAGAAATAATATTCTTTGTTCAATAATCTGTGCTTTAAAACTGATTAATCAATTTAATTGAATTTTAGATTTTCCCGTCGATTGATTGGACCGAAGTGCCCGGTCTCAGGTTGACATGTCGGCTTCTTGTGCAGATGCTTCGACGATGTCTTGGCGTGTAATTATAAGTTAATTGGTGGATGGTGACTAGCAGTGGAATCCAGGATAACGCGCATTTCGTCCTATTTGCGACTAGTCATCTGGATGTACCTGCATTTCTCAGTGAGTGATGATGTTCCCACCGTCGGTCCAATCAATCGACGGTAAAATCTAAAATTAAATTAAATTAATATGACCCGTTGCACATGAGGTGGCTCTCGAGGCCCAAGTGGATACCACTTTGGCATTTGAAACTATGGGCACTGGGTTCGAGCCTCGGTGGGAACATCATCACTCACTGAGAAATTCAGGTACATCCAGATGACGAGTCCCAAATAGGACGAAATGGGCGTTATCCTGGATTCCACTGCTAGTCACCATCCGCAAATTAAATAATGATTAATCAATTTACTGCAAACTGTTTAACTTGAAATGTAAAAAATTTTTGATGAAGAAACTGAAAATGAATTCGTCCTGCATACCTTCCTTTTATTTTCTAATTCACTCAATCAAATGTATCTAAAGATTGCTAACGTTGATTTAAATATTGCAAAAATATTCATTCAGACATCTATAAAACACAAAATAATGGAGCAAAGAATATTCTTTTCGATAAATTCCTCTTCTAGGCTCTACAATTATATATAGGTTTATATACATAGAATATTCTACATTAGTAGTTAATAACAATATTAATGTTTTTTTTTAATAATATCGATTTGTAAAGTATAATCAATGCAATTGCAGTTCATTAAAGATGCTTAAATAATAATAATAAAGATATAACAGCGAATAGAATATCAACTAAAATTAGGGAAATTTCACAAAAATTCTAGATTATTCAAACCTGGATGGCCAAGGTAATGATAATGACTGAACTAACTTCTTTTGGGTGCATAAATTAGGCTTGTTAATATGAATCCCCACAGCCTCAGCAATATTTAGAAGTCGAACTCTTAAAGCGAAATTGAGATTCGTAGGTATGCGGTAAATGACCCTGAAAGCATGATTAACGTCAATCTTATGTTCTGTCTCCACAAGATGCGCCAGAATAGCGCTGCGAATAGATTTTGTTTGACCTTTGCTTAACCAGGCAGGATGATGTTCGGAAATTCGACGAGAAACACGCCTAATTGTACGACCTATGTAACTGGCTCCACAGGAGCAGTTAAATTGGTATATACACATGGAAGAGGCGAAATTAGGCAGTTTGTCTTTTATTCCCGAACGCAGAAGAGGGGTGGTTTTAAAGATACAGCGTAATTGAGCAGCAGGGAATGCTCTTTTTACCGCATTTCTGAGGCGATGTGTTAGTATCTCACTTGTATTGTGTCCTAGGAACTGCATCTGTAAGAACAAGGCTTTCTTTGGAACTGTTGGTAACTTGGAATGTTTTGGTTTTAGATTAATATTCTTATCAGTAAACTTTTCAGGATAACCATTCTCACTTAGCAACCGTTTAATATTGTTAAGCTCCTTGTCAAGATATTCATCCGAGCAAATCTCTCTTGCTCTGTGGACACTTTATTTGATTGCGTTTGTATTTCAAGGGCACAAAGCTGAGAAAATGTGTGTACTGGCCCGTTGATGTAGGTGGATTTATGCGCCATCAAACAATGCTCTTTATTAACAGTAAAATTCGCTGGAAACAGTTTATATTTCTACTTGATATTATTCAATTCTATACCCCTTCAATGTTAATATAAACATATTCTCCACTCCTTACCTGACTCCTACTCTGTGTACTTACAAGTAGTAAGAAACAAAATGGAATTCTCAAAATGTGTGATTTACTGTAAAATCAGGTGAATATATATTGCAATGACAACTACAAGAAGAGTCATGCAACAGACTATACGCAACACTGACTGTGGTCCTCCTCAGCTGTTTCAATATTTACAAATTATTATTATTATTATAAAGCTGTCAGTTTTGATAGATCGTAAACTTTCCAAAAGAATGGATACTGAACAAAGAGAACTCTTTTCGATAAATTCATCATCAGGCTCTACAATTATGTATACATTATAGTGAATGAATGAATTAGTGTTATGAACACCATTAATGTTGTTTAAATAACATAGAATCAATAATATTGATAGATTACAGTTCACTAGCATCAACATAAAATAAACTGAATGTCAAAAAATTAGGAAAGATAATATTACAAATTCATGAATTTATAGTCTCTACTGAAGGCCAGGGCAGCAGTAGGGGCTGGACTTGCTTCTTTTGCACACAAAGCACTGGTTGTTTGAGGCGAATCACGATAGCCTCTGCTGTTTGGAGTAAACGGTGCTTCGACGATTTTGGTAATTTTTTAGGCATCCGGTATATTATAGAGAAGGATTCTTCTACGCTGGCTTTGTGACCGGTTTGCACCAGATGGTCCAATATAGAACTGTTAATGGTTTTAACTACACCTTTACTTAGCCATAGTGGGATATGTTCTCGAGCACGAAAAATCAAGTTCCTAGAGCAACGGCCAATATAACTCGCTCCACAAGCGCAGTTGAATTGATAAATGCAATTTGAAGTGGCTAGTCTAAGTACTTCATCTTTCAGTCGGGATAGCACCATCGGTTGTGTAGATAATAATACGTGTAGTTCGCCAGCATCAAAATTTCTTTGAACTGATTTTCTTAATTTTTTCGTAATTATCTCACTTGGTATATCGCCCAGGAATTGTAGTCGCATATATAAAGGCTTCTTGTTTACAGACAATAAGCACTCCTTTTCCGCCTTCTTTGTCATGTGTTTCTTGATAAATTTACCGGGATAGCCATTTTCGATCAAAGTATCATATGCAATGCTTAATTCGTCTTCAATTACTTCTGAGCTCGTAAACTTCTCATCCTACCCAATATGTAATTGTAAAGTTTTTTCGTCCAAGTAAATAATAGAAAAATGCTGCCACGTGACCTTGCAACCTTCAAATTTGCATATTTATAAACCCCAAACCTTTATTCACTGCAGCAGTTTAATAATACCTTGTCTTCTAAAATAAAAATAACTTAGTAACCTTGAAGTAGTGTTCTCACTTCTTGTGTTCCGAATGCAACATAATACTTCGAGCTCCGAATTTTCAGTAGCCGTGGTGTTGTTTTATCAAGCTAGTAATTTTGACGCGATTTAAAAGTACCTCAGATGGGAATCGAACCCGGACCTTTCGCATGGCTGGCTAGTGAGGATCAAACCACTGAACTGTTGAGACACGCAAGAAATTAAATATTATGGCTTCATTTTCATTTCTCCGTCACCCCTATCAAGGCACTACTCACACAACTTTCTAACTTCATTTATATAATTCCGTTATTTTCCATCTCTCGACTTGATTGGTAGTTGTATTTTCCATATTTCTGGTATCAGTGATAAGTCATTCCTATTGTATATGGTGGGTGTAGATAGATTCAATGGACAGAGATTCAGTAAGTAAGCTCTCTCGCCATCTATCTGTATTACCTTTTAGAAATTTTGAACCTATTCCACCCTATTGTGTTAGTGCGCGATCAACAGTTCTATATTCAGCTAAATTCTTATTTTCTGATAATCTAACTACCTCCCGTCTACCGGTTTGACCTGTAGAGTTGACCTCACAGTCATACCAAGGTCTTTTGTAAATATTTTATCTAAATGAGTCAGTAGGGTACTTGAACATACAGAGCTTTTCCCTGAGTGAGTTTGTAGGTTTAAGTACCACCCTGAATCCGGCTTTATTAAGAACTCTACGTACTGTTTCATATGTCCCCTCCTTATATGTTAAAACTGTAGGTATCTTATATTCTTCCTTAATTGCATTGTGATTATTAGTCTCACCATTATTTTGCTTTTGACTTTTTCCGATATTCCTAATGAATTTTATGGGATAGTTAGTTATTTAACACCAACGCTTCTTCTGTCTGTTTCATCTCATCATTCAGGTTTTTGATGTTCTACTTAGTCTTACTGCTCGGTTTGTTACACACTTAACTAACCCTGACTTTGCAGATAACAGATATCTATTAGAATGCGTTGGTATATGTGTAAAATTTGGGCACTAGGGTAGTAAGTAATTCCATATCAGTTTGTTTATTAGATGTATCACACAGTGTGAAACAGTATTATTTGCTGGATGACGTTTCGAACAAAATTTTCCAAGATGTCCATAAAGATATCTGATCCGCAAGGATATATTGGTGATCCCATTGCTACGCCTTCATTTCGTCTACATATTTTGCCTTGCAATTTAAAGATAGTAGATGTGAGGTATAATGGAATTCCTAAAATAATTTCTTCCTCAATGGGTAGCTTTGCCCTACGAGTAAGTTCAGGATCAGAAATCGACACCCATCAAAAGCAATAGGAATGACTCATCACTGATACGAGATATATGGAAAACACTACTACCAATCAAGTTGAGAGATGAGAAAAATAATGGAACTATACAAACGAAGTCGGCAAGTTGTGAGAGTACCTTGATAATAATTGTAAGACATAAATTATAGTCCAAACGTGGTGATTAGTAAATAATACTGTGAGCCTCTGCCAAATAAATTTTGTTCTATGATGGAACCAAGTTAAAACCACCTTATGGGCATCAAACGATGTGTGGTGGCACACAACGGCTACTGTATATTGGGATACTGAAACATTTGTCAACCAAGGCGCTAGTTAAAAAGAATAACTCCAATTTAACATCAATATCAATTCTGCATCCAGTGCGTCCTTTATTCTCTCCAGGAGAAAGAAGGGCGACTTGGGACTCTTCAAGAACTGGCGAGGAATCATGCTCCTGTCGACGCCAAGTAAAATTCTGAGTCGCATCATCCTGGAGAGAATAAAGAACACACTGGATGCAGAATTCCGACCAGAACAAGCTGGATTCAGGAAAGGCAAATCATGTTCTGACCAAATTGCAACTCTACGCATTATCATCGAACAAAGCATGGAATGGCAGTCAAATTTCTACCTCAACTTTATAGACTTTGAGAAGGCCTTCGATAGCGTTGACTGCGAAGTAATTTGGAAACTACTCGAGTACTACGGCGTACCCCAAATATTCATCAACCTTATTTAACAGCTGTTGGACAACGGCACATATCAAGTGATCCACAACGGAAAACTCAGCGAGGCTGCTGCTGGATTCAACATAGAACTTGGCACCGAGGTGCAGCAGTTCCAGTTGCCACGTTCCAAATAGCACACAAAGGTAGACACGAAGTTGAGTGAAGAGAATGAATACAGTTTTGACGAGTATAAGAGTGAAACAGAATGACTAATGGTAGAAAGGAATATGAAAGATTACAGAGACTGAATACATCTGCGTAAGCCATTGACAACGATTTTGAACCATGTCACCTATTGTCTCCAGCCATTGATTCTTAGAGTCCCGAGTGCGGGCCTCAACCCGGAAGTCTGCATCTCCCTACCTGACTCAGTTTAACTGTCAAGGGTTTCATGGATTGATGAGGCCATGTTTTTGTTTGGCCACCACTTACTCTTTTCCAATCTGCACCTATATCAGCTAGTAATGCCCGTCCGTCGGGGGAGGCGATGGTCAGGCATGCGCAGCACGTGACCTAACCATCTCAATCTATGTAACCTTATAGCCTTGTCGATTGATTTTCCCTCTTTGCCCAACACTCTACGCCTAACGTCAACATTACTTACCTTATTATACCGACTAAGGCGAGAAAGAGATCGTAAACATCTGTGGTCAAAAATAGACAATCTCTTCATGTCTTCCGCTCTCAATGGCCACGTCTCACTACCATAGAGAAGGACGGAGCGAACTGATGAGCAGTATACACGTCCCTTGGTTGATGGCCAAATGTCACGCCTACGCCAGAGACGGTGTAAGTTAGCGAAAGCAGCCCGAGCTTTCTGGATCCGTGCTGTGATTTCGTCACCAATCAATCCGTTGGTGCTGATACAACTTCCCAAATAGGTGAAGTGGTCAACATGTTCTATCACTTCACTCCCTATCACTAAGCTAGGAGTTGACGTAGTCCAGTCCTGTAGCAGCATCTTACATTTTACAGGGGCGAATCGCATGCCAAACATACAAAGATTGCTGCTCAAGGTGTTCAGAAGACTCTGCATTTTGTCAGCATCCTCCCCTAACAGGACTATGTCGTCTGCGTATTCTAAGTCTATAAGACTATTCCCTGGTAACAAGTCGATCCCTAAGTAGTTTGGAGTAAACACAGGAGTCAGACAAGGGTGCTTATTATCACAAATGATATTCCTAATTGTGGTGGACTGGATTATGCGTCAGATAGTGGGAAACGAGAAGACAGGGATATCCTGGACCGACGTGAAGAACCTAGAAGACCTGGATTTCGCGGATGATTTATGTTCGAAGACTTACAAGCGAAAACCGACAAACTGGTTGAAGAAGCTGCAAAGACAGGACTCCAGGTAAACGTAGACAAGACGGAGGTTATGAAAATAACCAACCAACAACAACAACAGCAGCAGCAACATTCAGCGGCAATCACCATCAACGGGAGGGATTTGAAAGAGGTTACTTCATTCACTTATCTAGGGAGAATTGTCTCAACTATAGGAGGAACGGACGAGGATGTCAAATCGACAATCGGGTAGGCGAGAAATACATTCATCAACCTGAAACCAATCTGGAAGTCTTCGTCACTCAGCCTGCATCAACAACAAAATTCGGATTTTCAATACAAACGTCAAGTCAGTCAGTTCTTCTATACGGATCAGAAACTTGGTGGGTCACAAAGAATATTTCCAACAGCCTGTTGCAGACCTTTAACAACAACTGTTTTCCCTCTATACTCAAGATCAGATGGCCGGAAAGAATCATCAACAAGAAACTATGGGAACAAACAAAACAAGAACCAATCGCTCAACAAATATGCAGGAGAAAGTGGAGATTGATTGGACACACGCTGAGGAGGCCACTGGGTGACATCGCGCGTCAGGCCAACGCTCGAGTGGAACCCGAAAGGGAAGCGACGAGTGGGACGTCCAAGGGTGACACGGAGGAGATCGTGTGAAGAAGAGTTGAAACAGGATGGACTAACATGGATGCAAGTGAAAAGTACAGCAGAAGACAGAAGCAAGTGGAGACGTGCAATTGAAGCCCTATGTTCCACTAGGAACCCACAGGAACAATAATAATAATAACATCAATACATTCTTCATCAGAATATCTAACAGTTTTCGCACAAACCTACTGCACTATTTATCCCACAGAGTAAAGAAACAAACCAACTAAAGGAATTTATATACACACATGTAAGACTTTATCACATTGTCTTGTGTATTTATCATTATCAATAACTCACTACACACCAAACAAGCATGTTAGGAAGTATATTTTCATAAAATCAAACAAGGGTGTTGAAATATTGAATGAGAAAGTTAAATTCACTTCATATGCACAATCGAATGAAAAAAAAAAACAACACGAAACTAAGGAGAAAAACAAGCGGGGGAGGGGGGGAGAACAATTTTAATATCTTGGATTTTTTATTACACTATCACCCTCTTCAGCCAGCTGTTTACGTTTTTGAATAATTGTTTGAATTTTTTGTAGTTGACGATCTAGTTCAGCTTTTTCATCTTTTGGTCCAATACGACGTGTACGTCGACCATCAGCCATTTTTACACCATATTGGAAAGCAGCTCTAGGCAAGGCTTCTTTATTCGACATATAATCACTGTATTCTTCTTGTGTTTCAAAATCCCATCGACCAACTGGCCCTTTTTTATTGCCTAAATCCATTTTACTGAAATCTGCTTCATCATCTGAATCACCCATAGCATCATAGGATTCCGCGAAACCCGGATAACATTCATCATAACAAGTGACTTGTGTTTTAGCAAAGAATCGTTCAAGACTTGCCTTGAAAAAAAGAGGAAAAATAGGATAAACACAATTAAGACATTAGAAAACATGTAAAATATATCCATTTGGGAAACATTAATATCAAACTGCAATAAATATATTCATATATGACGTATTTACAATCAAAATATCAAGTGTATTTGTGCATTTTCTTTGAACGCGGATGTTATTATGAACTTGACTGGATTGCCTTATTCGATTTCTATTTCTCTTGGTGTCGGTATGCCTCACAGACGATTTTATTGAAATGCATTATTGATGTGATAATTTTGTCAAGAGCTAGTTCGTAGAAACTTGATTCGCTTTAAGTTTGACCACGGATCGATATCAGTTGGAGAACCAGGGAGTACCAGACAGTTGTTTCGTCCCCTAAACCTTTGAAAACTATAAAAATTATAATTGTCCAAATTATTTTATTTTAATTTATTTTGACCACTTCTTTAATTACGTGTTATCCTTCTAAAATCAATTTATTCTATCCATTTCTACTTTTTAAATGTGTATTGATTTTCTGCGTTCATTATCAACCCATTGACATTTGGACACTGACTAATTAATTATTGTTAACAAACATATCAGTGCCACTTGATTGGTAAACTGTTGTGTATTGTAATAAAAATGCTATACGTGTATATTAGAGTAGAGCCAGAATGAGATGAGGATCTAATTGAAAAGTAAATATTTCTTTGCTCAATCTTTCTATTTTCTAAATGGAGATTTTTTTCTATATTGAATTCGTTAATTTAGCGTGACTGGCAGCAGCCAGTGTCATCGGGGAGTATTTGTAATCACCGCCTACCGTGTAGACCCCCGTGGTCATGACTTCTCACTAGGAGGTCCTGGGTGGGTGTTTAGGGCCGATGAGTACCAAACTAGGACGAAGAAGCTGTCTGCCAGTACTCTCTGGTTTTCAATGGATCTCTAACTGATATCAATGTGTGGTCAGGCATTGGTTGGAGTCGCGCTACAAAAGCACGAATTGGTAGAAGTTAGAATTCATGGACTGGCTGGCCATTGAATCGGGTCTCAGTGGTGGATGAATGGTATACGAGGTCCTTGGGTTTGAAACCTGGCAGTGGATGCGTACTGCCGATGATTTACAAACTAGGATGAAACAGCTGTCCAATCGTCCGGTGCTGGTCTTCAATGGTTCTCTAATTGATATCAATCCGTGATCAACTCGTAAAAACAAAATTAATCCTTACAAACCAACTATAGAAAAAAGAAGGAATATATTGATTGACTGTCCAGAAAGAAGCCTTAGTACAGTACTTATACTATTCCTCCTAGATAGACAGATAGATAGATAGATATATTATCAAAATAGTTTTAGAAGCTTTTTGTATAGTGGCTGAACTGTGAACAGTGGTTCAGAAAATGAAACTGGCTGACTGGGTGAGTTCCAACACAGAACTCTGTACAGAAGTGCAGCAGTTCAAATTACCACACTCTCTCTCTGCAGCACAAAAAGTAGACAAAATAGAGCAAAAAGAAACTCAAGAGAACTAAATATAAGAGGCAGAAATATGAGGGAGAAAGAACAGTGCCATAGAGAAGCATGAGGGTCTAATGAATATGGGAGATATTAAAAAGTGTATACATTTAAACCTTTGAAACAGTTCACGAAAAATTATTTTTTAACGAATAAATCAATGGATGTTTAGCACATTCATTTTCACGTATGTGCAAATGAAGTATTGAGTCATTTTGATTGGATACTAGTCAGTAACTAGTGTAATGTGTGTGTGTGTGTGTGTGTAGTCCTATATTTGGTGCAGACTGAATTCTATCAGTCAAGTTTGCAATGTGGCAAACATGCCACTGGGTGGCTAATCATCACCGTGCACTGTGAATTGTTGGCATTAGATAGTTGGAGACAATCTGTAGGAAGCCTTGGACCCAGGTTTTGTGCTAGATGGCACTCACCAGTCAGCAAGGCATATCTACAACCTTGACTGATAGAATTCAGTTTGCACCAAAGATAGGACTAGACATAAGTATAAAACTTGGGCACTGTGGTAGAGTATAACTCCATTATGGATAAGATTTTATTTTGATAAATCACATAGCGTTATTCAGTAATATTAACTGATAACCACGTTTCGAGCACAAACTATTACTACTCATAATCATATCAAGGCAATACTCACATAACTTTCTTGCTTCGTTCATATACATGAGTGAAATTGACGATTAGACATTTGAATAAAAATCAATATAGGATAATGTGCAGTCAGAAATAATAATATGAGTGTTATTGATCAATTACAATCAGATAGGACACACACACACACATTACACTAGTTACTGACTAGTGTCCAATCAAAAATATCCAATACAGTCCTACAGGAGGTCAATAGCGAGCCCGAATAGCTCAAAGGTAACGTCTCTGACTGACTGCAGCACTGGATGACACGCGTTTGAATCTCAGAAGTAACACGAGTTCCTTCAAGGTAGTTGCAGATACACCTTGCTGGCTGGTGACTGCCATCTAGCACGAAACCTAGATCCGAGTAGGGCTTCCTGTGGCCGATTGCCTCTAACCATCTAATACCAACCAAGTGATGAATCGTTGTGTGACATGCAAATGTTAACTTAATAGAACAGAATAAGAATAAGCTATGAAAAATATTAATCCCTTGAATATCAGCCATCACATTAAAAGCACTGAGTCTAACCCATGAAGAAATGCACCTGTTACTTCAAAATTCATTTTTCTTCCTAGTCGTGTTGTCTGAGAGAAATAATAAGCCAATATCAATACATGGACTACTTGTTCCCATACATATATATATATATATATATATATATTGCATGGAGGATTTCATCATGAGCCGATGTCAGTTACAGAACCACTGGAAACCTGGAAGTACTGGACAGCTGTTTCGTCCTAGTTTGGGACTCTTCATCAGTACGCAACCACCGGGATTCGAACTTACTTACTTTACTTTGGCTATCTCCTACGGAAGGATGAGCCGGCTTCATGAACATCTCGAATCATCGCTGCCCAGGCGCGGCGATCTGATGAAGAGAGTTCACGAAGTTCCATGGGAATTTGGTACGAGTGATGTCCTCAGAATCGCTCGGCCTTTTGTTTGAGAGTGCAGCTCTATCTTTTACACAACCAAGTGTGACCTACAAGGCAGTAGGAGTGGAGTAGGGAGTCCACTATCCATTGGCAGCCGGTGACCGGAGTTCGGTTCATATGCCTTTTTGAATGGGGCCAGACATCCAGGACATCCAACAAGCCCTTTGTCCATACGTCTGCAGGTGAGCTTCATACGCCAGTCGTTGGAGGTTTGGAATCAGGGTTTAGCCATCTCCCCTAGACTGTCATCCAATGGACAGTCAACCCGGTGTTCGAACCCAGGACCTTCTGGTTACAAGGCGAGCTCGTAGACCATTGAGCCACTGGGACCCGATCCAATGGTCCCTGAATTCTAACTTCTGCAAATTCACGACACAGCGCGACCATTTCGCAATATCTTCTTTGATGAGTTACTGCCTCATCTTCAACCTGCTGTACCCTACTGGTCACGGCTTTACACTAGAACCCCAGGTTAACTGCCTGAATAGGGCCAGTCACTAGTGAGCACGACGGAAAACCACAATTCTTCCTCACTTATATGGTAGTGATAGAATCCAGGACACTTTCCAATCTATATCAGCACTATTAGTTATTGTCATCAAGTAATCCCAAATATCACTAACATCTATTGTTCTACACATTAAAAAAATTCCATTTTTTTGCCAAAATTCACCTCTTCGGTCAAATAACACTGAGAGATTAAGCAGAGATTGCAAATAATAAACAGCCATGGAAAACTTTTTAATTAAATTATTTTCCAAAATGAAAAACAAAACAATAAAACACGCTTGGTTCTCAATGTACCTGAAACATAAAAATGGCGGACGCACAAGTATTAGCACACACACACACACACCCAAAAGGACTCTCTATAGTCAGATTATCACATCACCAACAAAACTAGTCCTAATTCCATTATGGGTGAAATTTGTTTTGATAAAGTCTCACAGTGTTTGTAATACAGTAATATTTACTGATGTGACCACGTTTTGAGCACAATTTATTACTGCTTATAATCATATCAACGCACTACTCACACAACTTTTTCACTTCGTTTATATAATTCCATTATTTTCCATGGCTTGATTTGATTGATAGTAGTATTTTCCATATTTGCAGTATGAGTGATGAGTCATTCCTATAGCATGTGTTGGGTGTAGACTCGATGAACCAGGCAGGATTTAGTAATCAACCTCTCTCGCGAGAGAGAGCTCAATAGCGACTGACCCTATTCAGGCAGTTAACCTGGGGTTCTGGTGTGAAGCTGTGACGAGTAGGGTACAGCAGGTTGAAGATGAGACAGTAACTCATCAAAGAAGATATTGCGAAATGGTCGCGCTATGTCATGAATTGGCAGAAGTTAGAATTCAAGGACAATTGGATCAGGTCCCAGTGGCTCAATGGTCTACGAGCTCGCCTTGTAACCAGAAGGTCCTGGGTTCGAGTGTCTGTGGTGGGTGCGTACTGATGAAGAGTCCCAAACTAGGACGAAACATGTGTCTAGTACTTCCAGGTTTCCCAGTGGTTCTCTAACTGATGTCAGCTCATGATGAAATCCTCCATGCAATATATATATATATATATATATATATATATGTATGGGAACAAGTAGTCCATGTATTGATATTGGCTTATTATTTCTCTCAGACAACACGACTAGGAAGAAAAATGAATTTTGAAGTAACAGGTGCATTTCTTCATGGGTTAGACTCAGTGCTTTTAATGTGATGGCTGATATTCAAGGGATTAATATTTTTCATAGCTTATTCTTATTCTGTTCTATTAAGTTAACATTTGCATGTCACACAACGATTCATCACTTGGTTGGTATTAGATGGTTAGAGGCAATCGGCCACAGGAAGCCCTACTCGGATCTAGGTTTCGTGCTAGATGGCAGTCACCAGCCAGCAAGGTGTATCTGCAACTACCTTGAAGGAACTCATGTTACTTCTGAGATTCGAACGCGTGTCATCCAGTGCTGCGATCAGCCAGAGACGTTACCATTGAGCTATTCGGGCTCGCTATTGACCTCCTGTAGGACTGTATTGGATATTTTTGATTGGACACTAGTCAGTAACTAGTGTAATGTGTGTGTGTGTGTCCTATCTGATTGTAATTGATCAATAACACTCATATTATTATTTCTGACTGCACATTATCCTATATTGATTTTTATTCAAATGTCTAATCGTCAATTTCACTCATGTATATAAATGAAGCAAGAAGGTTATGTGAGTAGTGCCTTGATATGATTATGAGTAGCAATAATGTGTGCTCGAAACGTGGTCATCAGTTAATATTACTATATAACACTGTGAGACTTTATCAAAACAAATTTCACCCATAATGGAATTACACTCTACTATAGTGCACAAGTTTTATTCTTATATAAAAACTAGTCCTACTTTTAGCTATCACTGTCCATATGAAGGGTGATTGATGATTATACATGCATAAAGAGAATTCCGTTACCGTTTCACCTACTTAGGATGTTACATATAGCTTTTATGTTGCCTTGGTGATAGCTCCGGTATGCACAAGTGCTTATTAAGATACAATGTGACTAAATAGTCAAATCATATTCAAATACTAAAGTTAGTGTATGCAGGCGATAATATAGGAGAAGTAATGAAGCATATATGTATATATATGTATAAATAGAAAAAAATTGCCACCTACAACTTCGAAAAGCAAAACGCTAACTAAATAACTCACTTTTTCTTGCAACTTGTCACCATCTTTCATTCCAAATCGTTGACTCAATTCATTCATAAATTCTTTTGTAGCATTTATTGAATTGTTTGCATTTGTAGAGTTTGAAGCATTAGCAGGAACTTCAAAATATGATGACTGCTGCTGTGTTGATTCAGTAGTATTCGATGTATTCGATGCAGATGGACGATTTCGTGTATTTGATGACTTGGAATCATCTAATGATGAATTCATCCCGTTATCATCCTCCTTTGTCTGTTTTTTAATTGTTGTCGGTTGATATTCACGACCAACACCTTCAAATATATCAGTATCTATGGGGAAAATAATTAGATGGATTTAGAGAAGAAAAAAATAATTAGCTTTATAGTATATCCTGCATATTCTTTTGTAGAATGATACCATATATGACTGTGTGCAAGCCTAAAATTGTAGACAGCAATTTAAGTCAATGTTACGTCCCGAGTCAGGGTCATGAGAAAAAACAATAACAAAGCTTAACCTTGAAAAACTCACCAACCAATCACAGCACAGTTAACGTGTGCAAATACGATTCGCAGATATATAGATTAACTTTCTAAGAAACGATCACAAAGAGATGACAGAATAACCTCGAGCAAGAAAACAACCCATCAGAAGACGTTGCTTCTCTGCTAACAATAACGCTAATAATGTACAAAAATCAATAAACGATCTATTGCCTGGCCCTTGTCTTCTGTCGTTACAATAGGACTATGTGAATATTTTAGCGCCTGGCATAGACAATTTCGCTGAGTCTGCTAGTCATGCTTGCTAATCTTGTATAAGTTAGTAACATGTAATAATCACGAAATTAAGTAAAGTCAACAACTCCTTAAACCTAAACAAGACATTGACACGCCGAAGTACTGTAGCATAATCTTATGCTTAACAGAAAAAGAAGATCCATCCATACATTCAACGAATTTTGTAGTGTTTGCAAAAGTTCTGCATCAGTCTTAACTGAAAACGACTGCACCATAATTTGATGACATTTTGACGAATAAATGTACTACTGAGAGATAAATTATCAAAAAGTGGGGGGGGGTAGACAGATTAGGTAAGAAGTGTGACAAACAATTTTAATGAAAACAAAACACGTAGTTCAGCGAAGAGTCTCTTTTCGGCTGCGAATTCATTTTCTTAGCTATACAATCGCAAATATATGTATGAGTTATTTTGTGTGTATGTGTACATTAAGTAAACAAACATTAGGTAAACAAACAAAATTAAGTCATCAGAAATCAAAGAAGTTGTTAGCGTGATCGTGGAGGTGGTTAAGTGATTCTATTTTGTATGCAAAGCTCCGGTTTTTTTTTATGTGAATGGCCAGAGCTTCGGCGATAGAAAGAAGACGAAACTGTATTGCCTTTGGTAGGTTATTCTTGACTCTGTAGATTAATTTGAAGCAGGAGGCGTTTGTTGAGATGGAATGATCAGTGTTAACCAGGTGTCCAATTATCTTACTCCTAAAAGCGCCACTGTTGCCTTTTCGCAACCATGCTGGATAGTATTCTTGAATCCTCTTGGACAGGATGCGCGTCGAATGACCGATGTGCCTGGCTCCACAGCAGCAGGTGAACTGATATATGCACACAGAAGTGGTCAGATGCGGGATCTTGCTCTTAAGGCTTCTGCAGATCAGTGGGTGACTGGAGAACACTATTCTTAGCGTTTCTGCAAAGAATGTTCTTGTCAGAGATGATGCCATCCTTCTCTTGAGAATATAGCTTGCTAAATCTCCCTTGAAATCCAAGTTCATCCAGAGTTTCTTTTTCGGCGCAAGTGAAGTTTCATTCCTTCAAATTCTTGATTTCATATTTTTGTCAATGAATGTTGGTGGGTATCCATTTTGGATGAAGATTTCTCTCAAAAGATCTAATTCTGTTTCTAGAACTTCAACCTTTAGAACCTAGACAATTTTACCAACTGATATCTAACTATTGCATAACTGCATGAATTCAAGCATGATTAAATATAATTGGCTGTTAGAATTCTCCATCAAGAGATATAGCAGATTAGTAAACATACTCTTAGATTCCAACCACACCATCTAAAGTTTTCACCATTTATACGATCAAATCCCAGGGGTCTTTCACTATACTTTGCACAGTTGAGATCAACAATCAGCGACTTATAGACTGATGTTATATTTTTATGATCGCCGTGATGTGATTCTATGCCTAATGTTACTCCAGCAATTATGGGAAAAAATAAGAGTAGGATGATACTCATGTTTCAGTTACTCTGGAATATGTTATAGCAGGGTCACTGATTCATTTACCGTTTCTGCTAAAACTTCAACAGAAACAAGCGTAATCTAAGAAGATATTTTCATAAACTCTTCACGTTTAACCACCTACATCTGGTGAATAAAAATTCATGCGATAAGTTTACACCTTAATAGAAATTAAATTTTGCAAAAATCACTTTAAGAGCTAAAGCTAAAGATGGAAAGAACCCCTAAAATTGATACTTATGTTTAGGTAAGAACGAATATTTACTAACATACGTGTTATCTGAATCAATTTACACTACCTGGGTAAATGTTGATATCAGTATCTAAGCAACAGTATCTGTGCATTTAAAAAAAATTAAAAGATGGATTTTTACTTTTATACGAGAGTACAAAAGCTTACTCATCTCACCTAAGTTACTCATGGGATTCACACTAATATCTTGTAAGTCATTAATTTATCGGCTTAAGCACTCAATTTTCAGTCAGTGGGTCCTGGGATTCGAGTCCCACTCCCCACGTACTAACTGTAGCCTGGGTAACTCAATAGTATCATTAGCCCACATACAACGATTGTGGCTTATAGCCAAGTACTGGCTATTTGAGATCTAACTAATTAACTAAAATGTGCGTCGGTGGCACAGCGGTTAGGACGCTCGCCGACAATGCACATGTTTCGGGGTTCGATCCCCGGCTACGGACGCACTCCTCTACCTCCCTAAGCCAGTAAATAAGAAAAGCTGATAAAGAGGAAAGGTTGGGCATGAGGCTAGCAACCCCATCCTGTAGAAATAAACACTGCTACAGAAACTTCAAACCTCCAGCTTGAAGCCCTATGTTCCACTGGGAACATGAAGGAATACAAAAAAAATTAACTAAAAATACAGGCCAACGAATATATTCAAAGTAGTGAAGTAAAGACATTACATAAGAGTATAATGGGCAAAACCAGATAATATTCTGCAAACAACAAGTATTACTGATTGCTTACAATGAACCGTATGTACTACATATAACTGATGTAAACTTAGGACACACTTAGCAATTGGATTTTATAAGTCAGTTTAGGAAACACTTAACAGGTAACCCGGAGACTCTTGGGTTCGAGTCTTACCGTGAATTCAGCTAGCTTTCCTTTCAACTATCTTCCATCACATAAACTGTTTTGTTATTAGTATAGGGAGAGCTACCGCTCAACTAGGTTAGGGAATTGAATGTCAAGTGCAGTTTGGGCACTGAACAGCCGTTTTGGTGCAGAGTAATTTTGCTCAAGCACTTAGTGTAGATAGCTAGATTAAGTAAGTGAATCAAGAGCATGCGGCGCATTACTTTTATTCCCTTACTTAATGATTATTTTAGTGCTTTTATTTGAACAGTAAAATCTAATTAGTGTTTTAAATTTATGTATCGCATTCTTTAGTCATCTTCACAATCGACTTGTGCATAAAGTTGCAATCCTACAGAAATCAGTCACCGCTTAAATAAGACTGTTCCTGGCTATGATGTTAGATGACGCGAGAAAAACAACCTTTACCACTATCCTATGTATTACTGATGAGTGGCAACATGTACGAAACATGACTGCGAAGCATTTTGTCCACTACCTCTGCTGCCTCCTCAGTGTCGAAATTCATAGTAGCATAATTTCGCTAGGCAGAGCTGGTTCCTGTTTATCGAACAACTTGCTCTTTGATGCAATCAAAAATCGATAGATATCCTTCTCATGTTAACTCCAACTGTATAGACAAATTTACATGTATCTGTGGGAGCAGTTACATTGGAAGAACAGAAAGAAGGAGGGCATACCTACGATTTTCTGAACATGTACCAAAAAGCCTATGTCTAAAAGGGATAAATGCTTTAAACAGTACCATCACCAGGCATCTCCTTGACACGGATCATGAGGTGGACGTCACAAGATCGTTCAAAATTATCAACAGGCAAAAGAGTTCAACTTGATTTATGCATTCAGAAAGAAGCAGTTATCAGCCTTTCTTTGCCCTGGTAACTGGATATCTTCATCCTCTCTTTCATCTGATTACGCAATGCCGAAAGTTTCCATTATGTGTGATCATTATTGTTCAGGATAAAGTGTTTATTATCATTATATGTATTATTATTGTTATTATTATTATTATTATTATGCATATATTGATTGATTTTTGCTTAAAAATGACATCTGTTTAAGTATGTTAAAATTGTTTCTGTAGATATACTTAATAATGACTTTGGCCTGTAAGCAGATGATGAGAAGCCAACGAAATAAATGACGGTGCCATTTTATTCTGCACAAACCACTGTTGTTCTTGACGTATTCAAATTCAAATAGTCTATTCAAGTATTGGTTTGTAGGGATTTGGTTGATTGGTTACAGTGTTTCATCATGATCTGACATTGGTTAGAAAACCATTGGAAAGCCTGGGAGTACTGGACAGCTGTTTCGTCCTAGTTTGGGACTCTTCACATTACGCACCCACTGGGGTTCGAACCCAGGACCTTCTGGTTGCAAGGCGAGCTCAACCAAATCCCTACAAACCAATACTTGAATATCAATGAGATGCTCCCTGGCGACTGGCCCTATTCAGGTAGGTAGTTACCTGGGGTTCCAGTGAGAAGTCGTGACCAGTATTTTTTTTATTACAGCTTGATGCCACACCGTATTTTCAGTACAAGTATGGAATTTTCAGCATGGATATCGGTAGCCCAAATTCAGGCCGACCATAGATATCGGGTGTGCGTCGGGAGGGGATCGAACCCCAGACCATGTGCATGGTCGGCGAGAGTCCTGACCACTGTGCCACCGACGCGCGTGACCAGTAGGGTGCAGCAGGTCGGGTGTGAGGACAAATACTCTCCAAAGACATTGGCTAGCGGTTGCGCTATATCAGGAATTGGCAGAAGTTAGAATTCATGGGCCATTGGATTGGGTCCCAGTGGCTTAATGGCATACGAGCTCACTGGCCTTGTAACCAGAAGGTCCTGGGTTCGAACCCCGGTGGGTGCGTACTGATGAAGAGTCCCATACTAGGACGAAACAGCTGTCCAGTACTCCCAGGTTTTCCAATGGTTTTCTAACTTATGTCAGCTCATGATGAAACCCTGTAACCAATCAAATAGTTTAGTTGAACAGTAGGCATTAATCAATCGACACAGTTCAATCAGCATCTAGGTGGTTAGAAGGAACATATTTGAGAGCTAATTACGAGATGATATATTTCTAAAAGGAGGTTTGAGTTGTCCTACTTCATGCTAGACATACGGACGTAATAGTGAAAACAGGAAGCTTATGTTGGCAACTTTGATTAAAACGCCAGAAGTTGAAAATATATTAGATAAGCAACTCCTCAGAGTACAAATGGCTTACCGTAATCAACTTTAAGGCAAATGATAACTCTGTAATCACAAGGAAATAAGAGTGTTGGCCTATGAAACACACCTTAAATGCAAAGGTTCATGATACTGCCCGACTGCACAAATCTTGAAAAGTATGAAGTGTATTTGAATTAAGTAATCACTAGTCGAAATATTTTTTCATTCCTATACGTTCCTAGTGGAACATAGGGCTTCAAGCTAGAGGCTTGAAGTTCCGGTAGCAGTGGTCTTTGTTTTTACGGGATGGGGCTGCTAGCCTCATGTGACCAACCTTCCCTCTTTACCAGTCTTATTACTGGTTTAGCGAGGTATAAGAGTGCGTCCGTAGCCGGGGATCGAACCCCGGACCACATGCGTGGTAGGCGAGCATTCTACCCCTGTGCCGCTGACAGAATTAACATATACTGCTTTTAATGACGCATTATAATCGTCTATTACATCTAGAAATTCACACTCTACTGCTAAGTCACAATTTACATATCCGCTTCATATGTTGATCTGGTTTATATAATGATAACCTACTATAACAGATTTCGACTATCATTTTCGATTAATTTCAAACTGTTTACAATCAATACAATCAAAAGAGGACTTACTAGCCATTTTACTTATTATATGTGAATGCCGTACATCTTCATAATCCAATTCAGGCCTTTCACCAGCACGTCCTTTGAGTTTCGCCCTCTTTGCATGTCTTTTACCTGCTCGTAAATAGGATAAAATTTGAGTAAGTTTATTGATAACAATTTCATTGGTAGTTATTGCACCGGCAGCACGACCATCAACTTGTAAACAATCCGATTTACTACGGATTACTGTAGCTGGAACTTCAAAGTCCACTGAATCATCTTCCAGCTCAATACGATAAGCCATTCGACCAGGTTGAAAGTATTCATTACGCTCTGGTAGACGTTCATTGAAGAGAACATTACAGATATTTGCTGCAAGATTTGTACGAAATTGAATTCCTTCCTCCCCAGTGCTTTCTTTCGTTTTATCTGGTTTATTCAATTCAGCATCCAACGCTTGTTCAGCCTCGATTTCTTTATTTTGAATTTCTAAACGAACTTTTTGCAGCAGAACATAATCGAGACCTTTCACCAAGTGAGTATGCTCCATATCACCACCAAGATACTTAGATTCTTGAATAATCATTCGACGACGTTCAGCATGTGAAGCTCCAGCAGCAGACGATGGTGCGACAGCACGATAATCTGCTGTACGTGTTAATGTATCATCATCGTTTTCTAGCTCACGTTCATCTTCTACTTCTTCTGTTGGCACCACAAGTTTTCCATCACGTCGTTCTTTTGCTCGATCACGATAACGATGAACAGATTCGGATGTTTCAGGTTTCTGACCATCTTTTTTACTACGCACATGATGACGTTTATGACCAACTTTATGTTTACTACGATGTGTAGATTGACTAGAATCTTGACGTTTACGATCAGAACGATCAGATGGATGAGCGAAACCACGTGTACCACTTTCATTTGTTTCATCTGTTTTTGATGGTTGTGTTGACGGTTTAGGTGTCATTAACAATTTGCGGAAATCGCTGTTAGAAAGTTTGTGATTAGGAAGTTGTTCTCCATGCCCCACGAATGCATCGGGGGCCAGTGGATTAGAAACTGCTTCAATGAAGTCCGTCATAGAATCTGTTAAATAAGCAAAGTAAAAAAACATCCGTGTAACCAGTAGACCAAACTTAACAGTAACAACTACTATAAAACTCCCAAGTATATCAAATTGCGAAAGACACTAGAATTTTACAAGACAAAAATTATGAATATCCATACTTTGAAAACCTTGTAGACAAATGGATAAAGTGTTATTGGCTAGATAGTTATGAACTATTTCTCGCAAAAATAGAGCCCACGTCAAAAATTCAAAAATTAACAGAAGTTATAAGAATAAAACTTGGGGGTAGTGTAGTGGTAGTGTATGATCTCATCATAGAGTAAATCAATTTGATAAAGTCTCAGTGTAATATGGTATTTGCTATTATTATTGTTTCCTTTAATTCCTAGAGGAACATAGGGCTTCAACCGCACCTCTCCATTGCGTTCGGTTCTCTGTCAACGTTTTCACCAGGCTCCAAGTCGGCCCACATGCTTTCATCTCCTCTTCACATCTCCTCCATGTCACTCTCGCATTGACGACCAACCCGCAACTTCCCATTCGGGTTCCACTCGAGCAATGGCCTGGCGTGTGGTGTCACTTGATGATGTCACCCTCAGAGTATGGCCAACCAACCTCCATTTCTTCCTGCCTATTTGTTGCACAATCGGTTCGCTCCCAGAGATCCCTGTTGCTGGTCTTTTCTGGCTAGCCATCTGATCTTGAGTATTGAGCGAAGACAGTTGTTGATGAAGGTGTGTAGTTTGTTCGAAGTGCCTTTATTGACGCAGCGCCAATTCTCTGATCCGTATAGTAGGTAGCACTGACTTCACATTGGAGTTGAAAATCCAAATCTTATTTTTCATGCTGAGTGCTATTGATCTTCACACAGACTTGTGAGTAATGAAAGCTTGTCTTAATTTCCTGATCCTCTCTGTTTTGATATCCTCGTCAGTTCCGTCCGCCTGTAGTTGAAACGATGCTTCCCAGGTAGGCAGGTAGGTAAAGGAGGTTGCTTCTTTCAGATTTCTCCCATTTATGCTGATTGTTGTCTATTGTTGCTGTGTTGCCACTGTTGGCCAGGAATTTTCATCACCACATCTGTTTTCTCTATGTTCACCTGAAATCCTATCTTCTCTGGATGCTTCTTCTGCCAACTTGCTGATTTTCGCTTGCATATCTTCCAGTTTGTGGGAAATAAGACAAATATCATCGGCGAAGTCAAGATCCTCCACGTTTTTTGTTTGGGTCCATTTTAAGGCTATTTCTTCGCTGCCCACTGTCTGTCGCATTATCCGGTCTATCACAATGAAGAAAAACATTGGATACAGTAGGCAGCCTTTTCTTACTCCCATCTTTACTTTGAAGGATTCCATGAGTTTCCCGTTGTGGATTACTTGGCATGCAGTAGTATTTACTGATGACATTTTGAGAACAATATATTGCTCATATTCATGTCAAGGTATCCACACAACTTGCCAACTTCGGATGAGTACCTTGATATGACTATGAGTAATAAATTGTGCCCGAAACGTAATCAGTATATAGTATTGTATAACACTATGAGACTTTGTCAAATGAATTTACTCTATGACGGAATTGACAGAAGTTGAGAATTTTGTTAATACTTTCGTGACTCAGAATCTTTATGGATTTCATTTATTACTCAAAGAACTACTCACTACTTTTTCAGTTTTTCAGTCAGTTTTAGTTGAAGAAACAATATGAGTATTACGATGTCAATTCGGAAACAAACAACACCAGAGACTCATAAAGGATTAGAACAATGACAAAGCTAATACACATTCAAACTTCATAAACTACAGGAAATTTAACCAAAAGGTGTTTCAGATAATCCTCGATGTAGACACTGTAGATACTGCTTTGTTGCAGTGATCAGAGTGACTTAGAGACTGATTTCAACATAGTACTTTATACAGGAGTGCAGCAGCTCGAGTTGCCACACTTCATGAAGCACACAAAGGAACACAAAAAAGAAAGACGTTCGAAGTACGACGATAAGCAGAAATTTCAGGGAGAAACAAGAGTAACATAGAAAATCAATAGTTTTTTTACATTTGCCGGACCAAAGAGTGGACGCTGATGAAGAGTCCCAAACTAGGACGAAACAGCTGTCCAGTACTCCCAGCTGGTTTTCCAATGGTTCTCTAACCGATGTCAGCTCACGATGAAATCCTGTTACCAAGCAATCAAATCCCTATAAACCAATATTTGTCCTATATGACCAGTAGTTGCCAGCCATTGGTTCTCAAAATCCCGACGACCCCAACCAGACAGCAGTCTACACATCCCGACGTGGCTAGTTCAAAATAATTTAAAGATTTCATAAATTAATGATATGTGTACAGTTAACCTAACTAGCTTTCTTCGAAAAATCCTACGTCAGCTAACACTGCCTGTTTAGGAAGGAGATAGTCAGGCATGCGTAAAACATGTTGTAACCATCTCAACTGATGTGGCTTCACCACCTTATCGACCGACTTTCTCTCCTTATCTAGCACTCGACCTATGCTTCACCCCGATATTGCTCACCCTATTGTACCACCTAGCATGGGAGATAGGACGCAGACACTTTTTGTCAAAGAGGACTAGCCTTTTCATTTCCTTCACTTTCAATGGTCATGTCTCACAGCCATAAAGCAGAACGGAGCGAACTGCTGAGCAGTACACACGTCCTTTGATCGATAACTGGATATCACATCTATGCAGATTGGCAAACGCCACACTAGGCTTTTGTATCCGTGCTGAGATTTCGCCAGCGATTAACCCGCTTAAGCTGATGCAGCTTCCCAAGTAAGTGGAGTAGTCAACACGCTCTACCACTTCACTCCCTTTCTTTAAGTTAGGAGTCAATGTGGTCCAGTCCTGTAGCATCACCTTACATTTGTTAGGAGTGAATTGAATGCCAAATATTCGAAGACTGCTGCTCAAGGTATTCAGAAAACTGCAGTATTTTATCGCCGTTCTCACCTAGGAGGGCAATATCATCCGCACATTTTAAGTCAACAAGTCAATCCCTAAGTCGCTGAAGTCAGTTAGATTTAATTCCATAAGCACATCAGTGACGAAATTAAACAGGAAAAGTGACACTGGGCATCCCTGACGGACACCACTGGTTGCCATCACTTCAGATGACAACTCTCCGTAAGCTATTACAAAGCTGCTGGAGTTCGAGAACAATGCATTGGTTGGTGCGATGTACTTTCTCGGAATTCCCTTCACGGTCAAACATCAAGGTAACCTACTATCGCAACTTAGGTAGGACACCATTAGGTATGTCAATGTTCAACCAAAATATACAATGAATTTTATAGGGTTGTGGATGTAACTGCACTCATAACTATCAGTGATTTGTGCTAAACAGTAAGATTAATTAGTTGTAACCGCTTAACCAATAGCAAATAAATGTTTTCCCAAGAGCATCTAGTATGTCTCTTGCTCACTAATGTGCTAATTTCTTCAAAGAGAATAGCTAAGTATACAAAGCTTGGCATAATCTAAGGATATTACAATATAGACAACAGTATTCTAATAGCATGCAAAAACAAAACATGGATTAATTGCAAGTGAACATCTACTTTAGTTTAATACAAAGGTACTTTTTGACGGAATTATATCATAAACAGCAACAAGACACAACGATTTTTCAAAACACTTACTGTCGAGCAGATACTCAGACAAATATCACCAATATGGTATCTAGGACTTCAGCATGGTGATTCAAGTTGTGCATTAAGTAAAATATGTTATAAGGGGAGACAAAAAGTAACCAAAAATCATAGAATAACATAAAGCAGGCGATGGAGTATGATATTAGAATTAAAAGGAAGATAAGGTCTAGAGCCATTTACGGCACATCAGGTCTTCAACTACGGGTTATAGCAGTCAAGTGGAGCTCAGTTGACCAAGCTACACTTGTCTGCATTACTCAAACTCGCGAGTTGATGATTTAGCATCAAGTTTGGATCTGGATACATTTCTATACTAATTCTACTTAAACTTCATATGACAAGTTGAAGAAGATACCAAAACCAAATCAAAGTTGATATTTCCCTCGACTGAATAATTTTTTACACTAAGAGTTAACACTTGACTTCTACATTAACTATACTGTAGTCTTACGAAAAGAAAGTAGTACTAAAGCAGATAATCGTCTACCAAGATACACTAATTGGCTCAGTGGATTTCGGTATTTTAATGATGTATGTCAACAATGAATACTCACTTTACAGTTGTTCTATAAAAAAGAATGTCCACTTATGTCATGTAAGAAGCCAGAGAGCAATGAGAACACATCAACTAGAAACATATATAAATAGTACAAATGAATGTGCATAAAAAGTGAAGGATATATATACATGAGTGGGCACCATAACGCTCAAAACTATAAAAAGGATTTGCCTGCATCACACCAATTATCAGTCCGAAAATAAGTAATGTTTACTATGTGGTAGTTTTATATGGGAAAAAGCGGCAAGTAAACTTTTTTTCATAGTAGAACTGACGTAATATTTAGGGATTCTACTTACTGATTGATTGGCTGGAGATAAACGTGGCCGTTTGAACAGATTTGCGTCTGTTTAAACTGTCACACTTAAAAAGCACACAAAGAAGATACAAATATAAGGTGATACCACAACGGATAACGGTGAGTGAAACAATGAATTTAATTATTGTCCGTCAGAATATTTATAATTTAACAATAGGTCCTTATCAAGCAACATGTGCTTAGGTGATTCGGATCTGTAGTCAGAAAGTTCATAGCGTGCTGCTAAAGTTATGCTTTGGTTACTTCTAACTGACTAACAGAATTTCAACCTACACTGCACAGCAGTTGAGCAGTTTAAATTGCCATTCCGCATATACCACACAAAGGTGAGGAGAAGACAACTGAGAACTATAATGAGCGAAAATGTACAGGAGGAAGAATGAATACCTTTGAGAAAAATGAGGGTTTAATGAATATGGTCACTTCTAACTCCTTCTCAACCTAAATATCGAGGCAGTAGCTCGACATGTGTAGAACATGACCCAACCACTTAAGTCTGTCGAGCCTCACAACTATATTGATTGGCTTATCGATTATGCTTACCTAGCATTTACCACCTAGTGTCAACATCACTTTTCAATTTAATGATGTAAAGTTAAAAACAGATGTTACATTATTAAGTAACTGGTTGACAGGCGAAATTTGATTACGGCCTACTTGTCCGAATAAGTAAGAACAATTCTATCGACTCAAATATTTCAAAGCCAAACATCAACAATGTTTTTCTCATTTTACTAATAGTCGTTAAGATGCACATATCTGCATACATTGATAAATCATTGAGTACATAAAAGAAATAGGACTTTGAAAATGATTCTGAGATCTTAAGGTTTCAACCAGTCAGCGACACAACCGAAATGTGTCATTCTGATGACCAATGAACCGATCACGAATAAGGTTTTCATTCAGTTGCACTAACGACATTGAATAAAAATGTCCCAGGGTCTCTTAGAAGTAGCCTCAGAACCATGGAAACATTTTCTGTATCTTTGGATGATACTACAATATCAGTTTCCATATTAACCCAAGATTTCAGAAATTGCAGTGTCCACATTATTAAGCGTTTGGGTAAAGGAATCTACTGAGGCATTCGAGCTATGAGTAGACATAAATGTCAACAGAGTGGTTTCATACAATGACGAGAATCGAAACTTGAAGCGAATCTGCTGACTCTAATAATGAAAGAAACAATGATATACAGTGAGTTTGGACACAGGGAGTCTTACGTGTAGTAGTTACGACATACGCTGTGAATGCTTATGAACCACCTATTTCTGGAGTGTTGCGACATATCGCAAAGCTGTACGTATTCATAGGTACAGCTCAAGAGCTGATGTATAACATACTTCACAAGAATGAGCCAAATCAGCCAGATGTTTGTGCACAGGGGCAATTGAGCTATGATCGAACGACCTAACGAACAAGAGCCTAAATATTCCCGCAAGGTTTCATTCATTTCCGACAATTAGTCGCTATTCACATCAAAACTAACTTCATTGCTATAGTTCTTCCCTATCAAAAGCAACGATATATAGCGTAATAAATGTCAATATTGTAAAAGATTTGGGCAAACTATAGGAAATATGTCAAGCACAGTGAACTAAAGACAACAAAATCTCGTCTTAGTGCTTATATAAATTAGAGAGAACTTTCCCAGCTACTATGTGATGAACACCGTTCAAAGACAATCAATGTAATTTTAGTTAAGCGGTTTTCATGCACCGACAAATACCATACAAAATGACTCTATTCTATAACATCATGCGATAAAACAAATATTTCCAGATTATCTCAGTGAAGAAGTTAAAGTACCACATCTCATGGGTGCGAAGGCTCTAATGACCCTGAACGCACACCAGTCGTTGGATAACGGGACTTTCTATTATTATAGCGTCAGTGTGGACGCCATTCACGAATTAAGGAGTAAATTTTACTTGGTTACGTTTTTAAATACTGTTTGGACAATGTGCTGATAGCTCGTTAGGGTTAGGATTGTGGTTAAGGTGAGTATTAGGGTTATAATTAGGATTAAGGTTAAGATAAGGGTTAGGGTCAGGGGGTAAGTATTATTTACTTTTATTATCCACATTTTCCTAGCAAGTAGTCGTAAACCATAGTAATTCAGTCGAAGTCTTCTGGGGAAGACTGCAAAACATAGCTTATTTTCAGTCACTTTGGCAAACACGTGCACAAAAACTGGTCTAACTTAAAAACTGCAACTCCTCATTGTAACTAAGAGCTACTTTCAGGTCATGTCAGAGAAAAAATGTCCAGTTTAATGTGTTTCTCTGCATTTCCTTGTAAATATACGTCATCTTTTGTGTAAAAGTCACTTATTTTTATGATTGTTCGACTGAAGGTCACTCATGCGTTTGCATCTCATGGGACATGATAATCTAACTTTGCCATCTCAGTATTTATACTAATGTTGAAACTGATATCAGAGTACAAATTATTTCCGAAATAATGAGATTAATGTCACAAATCCAAAAACAATAACCACGCCTATTATTATTGTACTACCGAAAGTAAACATTACAAGAACAAAGCAGGCTGCTGATGTGTGCTATTATCCTTGTCATGGAAGAAGTATTGTAGGTGTAAAGAAGTAACTTACATAATCACTGGTCAAGTAATGTGTCCAAGCTAACAGTATTCCTGCAAATAACATTAACCCAGTAATAGAATAAACACTTTTGCATATAGTGTTGGACCCTTTTAATCTCTGACGGTAAATGACAGGTTAAATATCCAAAATAAACAACCAAACCTAGTTTGAGAACCGTGATATCAAAATATGCCCTAATACGACATTAACTTGTTTCAAAGTATAATTAAGACATCTTCACTAATCTACGCAGGTGTGCACTTAGGAATCAATTTGAAAAAGTAAAAGTACCCACGAGTTAGGTCATAAATACTGGTAGATCAGACTGGATGCTGTCAAAATCAAGTGGCAAAAATATTAGGTGGAAGGTAATATACTTTGAACTTCTGTATATAAATTTTAGGTTATATATCTTTTGACAGTGAAACAGACTACTCCAAGAGCATACGATTTTATCACTTCTATGAGACTCCAACCGCTGAGTAAGTGAAGCAAGAAATCCATTTGTCTGGGAATGTCAAAAAAGTTCCTCATGAATATCAAATTGAAACACATTAGATCAGAAAAGGGAAACACACTGGATATAAGGTGAACAACCTGGAAGCATTAAAAATGCTTTAGTTCAATATGATGGGAGTAAACAACTGAGGCGAAGCTACCTTCGACAGATAATTTAATTGAACTATAACAGCCACCCTTTCCAAACTTATCACAGACCTCGTGCAACTAATCAGAACTGCACAGCAACAAAAGTCACGGAACTATATATAAAAACAACTATAGGTCATAGTGTTCTGAGAATGATTTCCACTTCAAATTCTGTCTATTATTCTACGTAGAATAATAGGGTTGTTAGGTACCTAACAACCCTAGTAAACCTAAAATGCCAGTTATCCAGTCAATATTCCCCAATTATGCTTGTTTTAGCGATTCTAATTAATCCATTACTTACATGGTAATTAAACAGTCGACCTTCCTGAAATCGTCAAACAAGTTTAGAAAAAAGGCCATCATCTGATTTGATTGCACCATATGTATATCTAACCACGGTTATCAAAACTCATTTGCCGGTGTTGCTGCAATATTTTAACTACGCTAGACACTTTATTATGACATCTTTAAACAGACTCAAGCGTACTATGAAGAATAACATATTTAACCAGGATAAATTACCTTACAGGTAGCACCGACCTAATAACGACCTTGACTCAAATATCCCACAATATGTTTACCTTAATATGGAACCCCTGTAAATGCTACCAAACTCCAAGATTTTATCAGTAGATGTAGAAAATTTGTACTTTTTGCAATAATCTTACTATCATATGTCCATTACTTGAGAAGTACACGTATTTCCTTCTCCTTTAGCTTAATAGAATTATGACCCCACTTCTTCAGGGAGTGGAACCGACTCCCAGAAGAAGTGGTGTCTGCAACCTCAGTTGATTAGTTCAAGAAGGGTTTGGGCAACCACAGAAATTTACTAGAAAAGGATTAACATAGGCTCCAAGCCTTCTATCCTCAACCAATAAATCTGAATTTGAATTAGATCTTGCGTTAGTGTACTTAGTACTATCCTTGGACGTCAATAACTTCAGCCTCTAAAACATATTCAGCGAAGGAAATTTTCTTTTCGACGATTCATTTTCATAAACTGTACAATCTTATAATATTTCACAAAATATTTATAAGGTCAATAAGGTACTGGTAAAATTTGTCCTTGAAAACGTATCACTCAGTGTAGTGTGTAATTTAGAAGGGGTGATATGTTGGCGACTGTGGAAGGCGAGCACTCCCTCATGAATGCTTCACAGTGCTACACAGAGTCCCTCAATGTAGTACGAAAGGAATTCGAATACGCCATCCATCCATAGCTGAATCACTGGCTATTTGGTATCTGAAATCGGACCTTAGCATTCAAAAGCACTACGTACATTCACTCGTCCTACCGTGGCCTGAGTAAGTTTACGCTGCAATTTTTCCTCCCTTTATTTTGTAAGTTTAGTATCACTATTCTTATCATTCTTATTTGATTGTCACTCTACTACTCTTTATTAGTAACACTGCGTTTTCTTGCAGATTTTATGAAATCCCTGTATCGTCTTCCAACTAGTTCTTGTCCACCCTACAAAATCGTACTGACTAGTCATTTTCTCACACCTGTTACGTTAGTCCAACTTCTGACCGTTTTCTAATTTCCAATCACTTACCCCTTCTAGATTTCACCTTACACTACATAATACGTTTTCCAGGAAAATTTTGTCAGTATCTGATTGTACTTATGAATTTTTTGTTAAATATAATTATGATTGTACAGCTTATGAAAATGAATCGCCGAAAAGAAGATTTACCCCACTGTTTACGTCCTTTTCTTATGACTCAATACGGAAATATTTCGTTCATTTTGTTGTATCAATCTGATGGAAAACCATTAGGGTACCACCTAACTGAAAAAATACCTTTAAGTTCCTAGCATGTGAAATATGGTCACCATTTAATACTTTCGCTCATTTCGGTGTTTGGTGTATTTTCATTCCTTCTAGAGATTTTTCCACAGTGCACAGTAAGTCAAATTTACTCAGTTATACTTTGTCTTAGCCATCCATTTACTCCTTTGAATAACATCATGTAGTGAGAGCATTTTACAGTGGCTTTCGAAACACACCTTGGTCTGTTGTGAAAGGGCAAATACGTCGGATGTCGAAGCATATGGTAAATAGGACTAAATCCCCTCTAATGACGTACCATGGATTACTGTTTTGCTGGAAGGCCGTTTGCAACGTACTGTATCTCAGCATGCTGTTCAGGACACAACTGTTATTATTGTTGTAGAGCACTAGTTGTGATTCTTTTGATACCTCTAAGTCACATAACTGTAGCCAGAAGCCAGTAATACGGCGGGTTTGTGACTTATTGGCTGAGGTGCGAAATTCAAATGCTACAGACAGTGGTGTCATCCACCACCAACAATAGATAAAGTATCCATGTATTACATAAATATGGAACAACTGATAGAAATACACTAACCACAGCAAGTTTCCCGAGCGATATAGGAATTAATTAACACTCGCACGATATTGATATGAGCAAATGTGGTACAAAAATATATCCCACAAAAGTGGAATAGTTAGAGATACTGTAATCACTCACTTGTTGTCATATTTACTCATCTTAATATCACACTGATGAGTGAAGATAATGCTAAGGGTGTAGTAACACTAGCTTCAGAAACTTTACCCACTATTACTGCAATACGATACTAGGCCTGGGAGAGATCCATCGACAGACTATTATTTAGCTGTAGCGGTAGATAATTCCCAAAAATTATAGGCCTACAGCATTCATGCTCACCCTTAAATTTTAAGTCGAATCGTTAAACTGAATACTCATGGTCAAACATTTACGCCGTTTGGCCCACCATCGTTTTGCGCTCCACGCGGACCAAATGCTATAGTTGTGGGTGTCAGAACTTTCGTTAGTACACGTCGTGCTTCGTGTAAACGTCAATAATCCCTCACCCCCTAGGCTATCTTATACGGTTTCTGACGTGATTTTGCTATATATTTGCTAGCTATTATATTCCAGTATTCGTGGATATACAACTACAGAACCTGGAGTTATTGAAAAAATTATTCGCCCGGAATTCTTTTTGCTCTGAGCACACTTCGGGGATATTTAAATAACTTACAGGGAATATTTACTTTTCGAAGGGCTTAACAAGTAATGTGTATGCGGAATAGAATGTCTACTAACAGCCGTCTGTTCTCCGCTTGGACATGCTTAAAGATGTGCCTTACTGGGGACACTATGTCTAGGAGGATACAATGGCCTTCCGGGCCTTCACATCGATCTTTTGCCTACTGCTAACTTATCGGACCTAATCGACAGGGTGTAATGTTAGGACGGGCAACACATCACTGTTAACAGTGGTGGTACAGCGGTTGGGACTCTCGCCGACCATGCACATGGTCCGGGGTTCGACCTCTTGCCGACGCACACCTGATATCAATCGGTCGGCCTGCTAAATTTGGGCTACCGATATCACATGGTGAAAATTCCATACTTCTACCGAAAATAATGTGTGGTTTCAAGCTATATTCAAAATAAAATAAAAAATCATGATTCATGCAATCAGTCGGATACTGAATATATATCCGTGGTTTAAAATGTATGCTGATGTGTTCAGGATAATTTACTGCATATTATGCGTAATAAAATTATTTTCTCAATTGTCTGAGTGATATCTGACTGCCGTGTCTACCTCAGTGTGGGGAATACCTCCGAGTCACCGACTGACCAAAGTGTCTGAAGGCCCACTCTAATCAAGTTAGACAACAACCTGACGAATCACTAGAGCTCAGTCACAACATCTAGACGCTACATACTAACCTTTTAATGACAGCATAATACTGCATGTTATTTTTGAGTCTGATAAGTGACCATCCCACGTCAGTACTGCAAGTTCCTCCGAAACATTTTATGAACGGACGTATTGCTAGATGTCAACTAAAAACTTGTGGTATTGGAAAAATTATATCCAGATAACTAGAAAAGTTGTAACAGCAATTACAAATTCCTACGTTCTTTTGAGACGCCTTAGAACATCAGTCCTCTGTGATTTAGAGGATCCTATGGTCCTTGGAGAATGACTGAAGCACTGTAGTAAAGGCATTTGCCAAGCATCAGTGACACTACACTGGCGCAAAAGCCGGCGTCATCGCCTTCTAGTCGTTTTAAATAATTGATAGTAAATTTCACATCCGTCAACTACAGCTGTCAGCACTGATGCCTTACGTTTTCATGGAACGCTGACATGCACAATGTAATAAGCGACGATGTATTTTATTCCACAATTTATGGAGAAACCAGAGCATAGTTCCTATTTGCTTGAATGACGCCTGAAGTATTCTCTAAGCTTTTTGTGTATATCTAGAGTTAGCAACCGCCCTACTTACATATAAGCATTCTGCTATGGAGGTGTTTACCTATTAGTTTACAGTTGCTTGGTGAAATTCCGGACCTGTACCGGCCTTCGTTGGTAAATGGGATCAGTTAGTTCATGTGTTTGTTAACACCGTAAAAAGCCAGAACTCGCCAGATATTCTAAGGCAGCAGTACAGCAGCAGCTGATTTAAAATTTTCAGGTTATCATCTTTATCTACCACCAGGTCTTGTGTGATTCTTTTCACTTGCGATAGGTTCCAATAATTGAGGCATGTGCTGTTGAGTGGTAACTTCATGTGGCAAGGTAGAACTAGCAAATCTGAAGTTCACATTGGCGGAATGATATTACTGTAATAAATTATTTACCGAATGTATTAGCCTACGGCTGACATCTTTCAGCACTTCGTGCTGACCACTGACCAAATTACCTGAGTGAGCTGAAAGCACGTAGTTGGGGGCAGTTACTCTATCGCATCAAGTTCGGTTGTTTATGCACCCATTCTGTTTGGATAAACAAATAGTAACCACGAAATGCTTACCCCCAAACATATCCCATGACTTCGGTTTCTGAATTGTTTCCTGGTCTAATGGAAATCAATACCTTGATAGTGATGGATACATGCACGGATCACCCTGTCATTGTCTCACACACTTGTCTGGCCTCTTCGTCCCCTAAGGTGTAATTAAGAAAAATTAAGTCCCGATGTATATATTAGCAGGTGAGTATCAGTTGAATTTTAAGGATGCATAAACAGATCAGCATCATCAGAGGAATCAGAATCTTTGGCCACAGTACAGACGTAAGGGTTTAAACTGAAGAGTATAGCAATGCCAAAGGCAGAACGAAGAGATAAAGACGTGACAAAAAAAATAAAAATGTCTGTACCTACCAAGCAGCAACAAATGATTACGTACGACCAAAACACCATATCAGAATGTCACAATTTCAGTTATTGCACAGTTTCTGGAGTAAATCAACAACATGATCGAAAAAGTAAAAATGGCAAGTATCATCACAAGGCGGATTTATCCCATAAGTCTCACAACTTTATCAGTTTCATTTATGGCTCCAGCATGCTTATTAGTTCCTTAAACAAGTTCACATTTCCAAACATGGGCAAAGAATTTCCGCTAGAAATTATGAGATCAAGATATCAGGATAGGATGCTAAATCAGTTCAGTTACACGCTAGAGGGAATAAACAAATAGATAATCCTTAGATGGATTGCTAAGCTCCTCATTACATATAAATCTGAGAGAGCAGACGGAATGCGTGTGAAGAATACCAGTTATCAACTGGAAAGTCAGTAATCTACTCCGGTATGGCCACCCGGACGACAATAGCGAACGCTCTGAGGCAGTCAGTGGCTATCGTGTCACCGACAGCAGGCAAAAATCTCGTGCAGTGAAAACCACTCTCCACCCCACAGGATAATGACGGCAAGATTCCACTCAAAAGGTAGGTTACAGTTATACAGCGCTACGCACCTACAAATAACGCGGAACTAAAGAAGAAGGAAGATTTCTGCAGACAACTACAAACGATGACGGACAACATCCCAAATGGTACATTAAAATGCTCATGTGAGATATGAGCGCCAACGGAACTGAGAGCAGATAATACAGGAACAGAACTTATCACGGGTAGAGAGGCTATCACCTGGTGTAATGAAGGAGAGTGGAGAACTCTTCGCAGACTTCTGCGCTTTCGATGATCTGGCGATCGAAGGAGCGTGTACAAGCCCAAGCACATACATAGAGTAACAGAGATTTCGCCTGACGTACACACCAAAAACCAGATCGACTTCATTCCAATGCTGCTTAAGGAAGTTGAGACGAAGCCCGATGGACACAAAGTCGAGAAGGGGAGCAGATGCGGGCTCGCACCACCACCTAGTTCAAGGAACCTTGAGAGTGAAGCTGAAATCCTTCAGAACAACTGAAGACAGGCTAAAGTTCTAGTTCAACATTCATAAACTAAAGGATAAAACCACAGGGCATATCTTCACCATGGATCAGATGAGAGCAAAGTCGGAGACACTACGTGGTGTCAGTGAGGAAACCTTAATGGAGGAACACTGGAACTCTCTGAAGGTGATGTTCAAGGAAATATGTACAAACCAGGTCATTCAACAGCTGTCTATATGACAATGTCACATGTTAGAAGATCCACAAAGGGAAACTCAGGCGATTGAAGTGAACGCAGGAGTAAGACAAGGCTGCCTTTCTTCTATAACTGGTGATTTTCTTAATTGTGGTGGGCTGGATTGTGTCAGACTGAGGGGAATGAGAAGACAGGAATATTCTGGACAACCGATGAGAAGACTCTACAACATCTCAATTTCACTGATGATATATGTTTGATCCCACAAAGACTCGAAGACTTACAGGTGAAAACCAATAAACTAAAAGAGCAGGCTAGCAGTGAAATTACGACCCCAGGTGAACATAAAGAAGACGGAGGTGATGGAGAGAACCAACTGACAGCAACAGGAACCAGCGCCGGTCACCATCAAAGGGAGAGGTTCAATAGAGGTTAATTCCTTCACTAATCCAGGAAGCACGTTTCAACCAAAGGCCGGCGGAACGGCTGAAGATGTCGAAGCCAGCCAGAGTCGGAAAGGCAAGATACGCCTTCATCAACCTGAAACCAGTTTGGAAATCCTCTGCACTCAACCAGCACAAAGAATTAGATTCGGTCTGCTAGACATAAGTCGACACGGACGTATATGCTTGATCCTTTAAGAGTTTGAGAGTTGCTCAGAATGGCATCCCACTCTTATTTGGAGTCTAGTACGACTTTGAGAAGGCGTAGAGGTTGATTTACTATAGAGTCAGGCTTTTGGCTGATTCTATATAAGCGGTGTATGGTTATGCCTCATACTGTTTTCGCCAGTAGATTATCTAAAAAGGGCTTGACCAAGTTAGGGTTATGCTCGAATCTGCCCCTGGGATCAGTCAGTCAGTGGAGGATTTTTCCGACATCGTAGGGGCAGCATGGGTGTCTGGAATCTAGTGGATATTCTTCTGTATTAGAGGGTACTCACTCCATAACAGAGACGCATCAGGAATGTGTATTGTTTTGTCGATGATACTAGTCACGTCATTGGTGTCTGAGCAGTAGACGCTCTTCTCCTGCGGTGGATGACCCTTGCGGTCCAGGAGCTTTACAGCCCCACTCATAGTGGCAGTGGCTTCCGTTTTACGAAACTTAGTCGTACTAGAGCATTGTACTGACACTTCGCCAGAGGTTTGCAGCAGCGCATGTATGCTGCAGGAGTCAGATTTGTGCACATGCCATGAAACCATCTTTTGCGGTTATCGCACTGCATTCCCTCTTCCACTGGAAATTCTAACATCACCCTTCCACAGCGTTTCCTATTGTTCAGCATGCGTTTTAGAGAGAATTGTGGCAAAATTATTTATATATGACTTCATATATAACCTTGATAAAAAGTCCAGTGAGTGCATATAAATGGATATATAAATATTAAGTTATAAGAACACAACTTCCTGTAATTAAATAGACTCAAAACTGAAACGTAAACTAACTTCGATCAGAATAAACTGGTTTAAAGTTACTCTCTAGACTTTTGGGGCGTATAACACAACAAAACCAAAATTAAACAAGAGCATGTAAAATTCACTCCCTTTTCAAAGTTCACGCGGTAGCGAAAGTACTTAACTAACTATAGATAGTGAGAAAATGACTGAACATAACATGACAGCGTGTCGAAAAGTGTGGGCAGTTGATAGTGTACCTTCAGCTGTACGAGTTGTCTTAGGTGAAGGTTAGCCCTCAATGTTGAGTGATCATGAAAGCTGTAAATAAGTAGCTTTGGGGAACTCTTAACTGCTTCAAAAGGTAGGAGTAAGAGAAATAAACAGTCATCCCATATTGGTAGTTACCAGAAGATCTTTAGTATCATAATGGGAAAGCTTCAAAATTCACAAGTTTCTTTTGTTTACTATAGTGCAACATATTTAAACATATGCGTTCCATTTGTGCATGGATAAGATTACTGTTACTCAAGTAAGTGTTATTCCTTTTTATATTCCTTTGCACCGTTGTATTCAAAGCGATCAAACTGTATTGAAAAAATTTGGAAACGGAATAGAAACAGCACAGTATGAAAGATGAGAGTAGTACTAAGACGTGTTGAGCTTTTCCAAATGATACATTACTGTTAGATATGCTTGGCTTATGTTAGCATAATTTATTTCAGAGTGCTCATTTAAGGCTCAGACTGTTTACTGAAGTTGCATTCTCATTCGATCCGTAAGAAGTGGCGGGAGTCAGCACTCTATGACAACTATAGTGTACACACCGCCTGTTACATACAGTTATGAGCTAACTGCTAATACGAGGGAAGAAAGTTTCTGTTGGGAAGTCATTCAAAACCGGGAGTGTTGACTGACGCTATCAGTATGCTACAGGTCATATTTAAATGGCAATAAGGTCTCGAGCACAATTTATTATTCATAATCACATTGCAAACCGATAATGTACTACCTCAGGTGAAAGAAATCAGTTCCGTGTATGTTGGCTTGTGAAATTGCTTTTGGATATTGAGGTGTAAATCCCCAACCGCGGCTTTCTGGCTTTTGTACTCCCAACTCTTCCTTACAATGTGCCGTGTGGTTAGCAGGATTTTTTAGATGTTCGAGAAAAATATGGAGGTTTTCCTATCGCATTTGTTCTTAGTTGATTCGATAAGAAACACTACCGTTAATAATCTTTACTCACCCGTCTATGTTAGGCCTTATTATTGTTGCCTTGTCGTATCTTATTGTGTGGTTGTGTCACTAGCGTCTTATCTGAGCTTTTTTGTGGATTTCTTATCTCTGGGGTTCACTAGTCTGGTCTTCACTAAGTTTTTGTGCTGTGATGTTCTAATTCGATATGTATTTGATCTGATATTCACTACATGGTATTAAATCAACTGAACTACTTTGTGTAACGGCTCCACAGAATCCGACAATTTGTTTCTGATGAATTTTGTGGATATAATTGTCACTTTTATTCCTTTCTTGGTAATAATCGTGCTCAAGGTTTTTTTAAAAACATTCTCTCTATCGTGGTACTACGGATGTTTTACGCTTCCCCTGTGTTTGCTGTCGTCTATATGATTACACTTAGTGTTTCTATCAATCTTATTGACTTTTACTTTCAACTGATTAAAAATACCCATTAAAAGTTTTCAGAAGAATCATTATTGAACGAAGAATATTATTTTCGATGACTTCATCATCAGTTTCTACAGTTATATGTACATAGTAGTGAATAAATTAGTTTTATTAACAACATTCATGTTGTTTAAATAACATCGTATCAATAATAATAATATCACTGAATTACGGTTCGATGGCATCAAGATACTGATACACTGAATATCAGGAGAACTAAGAAAGAAAATAATACAAATTTATGAATTTCTAGTCTCTACTGAAGGTCGGCCAGCGCAGTAGTAGTGGCTGGCTGGACTTGGTTCTTTTACGACAGCCTCAGATGTTTGGAGTATGTGGTACCTGGATGTTTTTTGGCAATTTATTTGGTACCTGATAGATGATGGAGAAAGATTATTCAATGTTGGTTTTGTGGCCGGTTTGGAACAGGTGGTCTAATATCGAACTGTTGATGGTTTTTACTACACCTTTACCTAGCCATACTGGGGGATGTTCTCGAGAACTAGAGATCAAGTCCCCAGAGCAATGGCCAATACAACTTGCTCCACAAGCGCAGTTAAAATGGTGGATACAGTTGGAATTGGCTAGTCTAGATACTTTATCCTTCAATCGAGGAATCACCATCTGTCGTGTAGGAAACGTGACTTGTAGTTTATCAGCATTAAAGTTGGCACAGCGATTGAATGCTCAAAGCCATATGTTCCACTGGGAACGTAAGGGAATAAAAAGACTTCGGTATTGAGTGAAGATGTATTTCCTCAGTAGCCTGTTGAATATGCTTTTGGTGACGTGCGCCAAGTCTGTGGACCATATGGAAGAAATGACTTGACATTAGTGTTAAAAATCTGAATCTTGCTCTTTATATTGAGTACAACAGATTTCCGCACTGATTTCAGATTAATGAGGATCTGTCTTGCTTTTTGGATCTTACGTTTGGCATCCTCATCTAAACATTAGACTGATGACATTTTCATAATAAGTGAAGTAGCGAAAACATTAGGTCGTTTTACTTCTTATCTTTAAACCATAAGTCGGAATAGGCAGGTCTTGTGGCATCGTTTTACGTCTGACAGGAGTATAGTGCATGCCAGGTGTGCTAAAATTTCCATCCAAGTTGTTCAGATCATTCTTCCACTTAAAAAGGTGGTATTAGTTGTGTGCTCTGGACCAATGAGCTTTTTCTCATCATAGTGGAATTTCTGAGACCACCTATATCAGCGCATATAAAAGTGTTGCTAGGAATATCATTATTGTTTGTGAGGGTGAGAAAGAGCGTGCGATTAAATTTCCTCATGATTTGTTGTTTTATTGTTATTACGAGGACTGGGATACTACTAGGGCTCCCAGACCGAAGCTGGTGGTTGTCTGAAGGGCCCTCCCCGAGCCTTTGACTTGAAGTTTCTCCCACAAGGTATCATAGCAGCGTCAGGAGCTATTTTCTCATGGTTGCAGGTGACCAATACAGGTTCATACGCTATTCGATACGTTTGGATTCTGCTTTTAGTCTAACCATTATCCAAACAACCGTCCTGGCATGGTAAAACTTACAGGAACATAAGTCCCAGCCAGTGTAGCTTCTTAGGTCGCCACGGTATGCAAGCCCGACCACATCTGGGTAGCATTTATCAGTCGATGGAATGAGAAGTTGTGGTTCACTGAAGCAACAGTCATTTTCCATGGTTTTAATACGTGGACATATACTCAATTGGAGCTTAGGTTCATTGCTTTAAGCTCTTCACGTTCAACCACCGGTTCACGGTTTCAAAATTCACTTCAAGTACCGTGTGTCACTTAGTCAAAGAGTATAATTAAACCATATCTAGCATCTGTGGCTGTACATGGAAGTAATTGCTGAAGGTTCATATGTTGATATTAATAAAGCACCATTTTCTATGTCTCTGCTGCTGTCAAGTCTAAAGATAATGTTAGAATATAAGATGTTATGCGGTAAGTTCCATGTATTAATAGTAACAGAAGAAACTTATTTTTCATACCAGTATTATAACTTTCCAATATATTATTTTGTAGGTAAATGACGTTTTCTACATAGACCAATTCGATGGCAATGCACATATTCGTGGAACTTTACACTTAACTTTAACTCATATATTTTTCCTTGGTTTATCCAGAAGACAAGAAATTTGGGTAATTATTATTCTTTCTGCACTGTTTCAATATCTCTTTTTTTTCTTATCCGCTAATATACTGTTGGTAGATATATATGAGAGATATGTATATCAAGATAAGTATACCCTACAAAAGTCGGTTTTTCTTCTCTAGCACATAGGGTTGCAAATATTGCAGTTGGGTAATCATAGGATTTTTATACTTTGACATTGAATTCCCTGACTGTTGTGTATTCGTTACCCTGTTCGTTATGCATAAGATAATTTCCATGAACTTTCATCTTCGTTATTCCAGCTCCAACTAACTTTTCGTACATGCAGATTATATGTGCTCAGTATTCTTTTTATTCAAAGTGTGTGCACCATCTCATCTGTGGTGGGCCTCAAGGTTAAAACTTAACATAAATGCTTTGAAAGTACCGGAGTTGATCCCTCTCGCCTCATTTGTTGTTTACAATTAATAACCATACCGTAAAACTGTAAATTATAGTAAAGATTTTTGTTATTGACAGCCTTATTCTACTAATACAAACTGTAGAAACATGGTTAATTGAGTCCAGTACTAGACTTTCGACCATTAAGTTACAATGTGAGAACTCTTAACATTTTGAGGTATAGTTAATCAAATATTACCATAGCTCTTAGGTTATAACTGTGGCTGAAAGTGTAACATACCAAGATATATACATAATTTTTAATCGGTATATGGCATACTAGAGAAGATTTGTAGCTCAGGTGGATGATTTGCAATTAATAGTGTTCTCTGAACTGGTTGGTTTACTTGCGACGCTTTCATCGTCCTTCTGGACAACATCTTCAGCGCAATTTTTTTAGCATAAAGTGAAATGATTTAAATTTCTTCATAAGTGATGTAATTGCGTCTTCTGGTTACTATCTTCACATATGTATTGACCATTTCCTATTGACTTGGATTTTAAACTTTCTGGTCACCTGATTTACTTTTTATTAGTTGGTATATTTCGTCTATATTAACGTGTTTGTTAATTGCATTTTCGTTTGAGTACCAGGTTTCTAGGAATTCTCTGACTGCAGTTTTGGTGTTTCCTCTGTCTAAGATTTCAACATTATCCCAATCAAATTGATGACCATAATTATCTATATGCATTGACACTAAAGAATAAATATCGTGTCTTTTCACGGCTGATTTGTGTTCTTGGATTCTAATTCGAAGGGGACGCCCACTTTGGCCGATGTAATGCTTGTTGCAGTTCATACAATTTATTTTGTAAATGGTATTCATTTTATCTTCTTTTTCCGTTGGATCTTTCGGTTTGCACAATATCGAATGAAGCGATTGCACTGGCTGGCTTTTGTGCTATATCTATTTCAAATGGTCTTAATATTCTAGCTGTTATTTCTGAGATATTTTTTATATATGGTAGGATGAATTTTCTTGTGGTCATTGATGATGGTTTTTTGTTGGTGTCATAACTCGATTTTTAACACTTTTTGATGAAGTTTTGAGGATATCTGTTCTTTTTGAAGACTATTCATAGGTATTTTTCCTCCATTCTCTTTAACACAGGAGTGCTACAGTGTGTTTGAATTCTTTTAAACAGTGTCTGCATATAGCTTCTTTTGGGTTATTACTACTATAATTGAGTATTTGGCCTGTGTGCGTTGATTTTCTATATAATTGTGTTTCTTAATTTCCTGTGTTAGTTCTCCCAATTAAGACATCTAAGGATGGAATTTTGTTATCTAATTCTTCTTCTCTTGTGAATTTGATGACATACTCACCCTTCACGATTGATAATAGGATAGGGGAGCGCCTTTAGCCGTATTGACCAGTAAAATTATCATTCTACCGTTGTCAATTAAACTCATATATATTTGAGTACACTTGATGCTTTTGTGGAGTCGATTTTTTTTGGTGACATTTCTCTTTTTTTATGACAAAATAATCGCATTATTTAAAATCATTAATAATATCCTGTTTATTTTTCCTTTCTGTCAACTATTAGTTACAGAATCAACTGATTTCTTCAGTTGAACGTCTTCCACTAACTACTGGTGGTGCACCTTTAGTTATACGTGGTAAAGATTTTCGAGTACTTCGTCTGATTCTACTGAAAGAACGTGATTGTCATGATGTGTATCTAACTCTGACCAGATTAATACGTGTTGGTAAGCAAAACACCTATTTTTTGATGATACCTTTTTGTAAATACATCGGAAATGGTTGATTTGATTGTGGGTTTTAGGGATCACGAACCGACGTCAGTTGGAGATTTACGGAAAGACAGGAGAGCTGTTTCATCCTAGTTCCGGACGCTTCATCCGTGCGCACGGTTCAAACCTTGGAGTTACGGGGTCAAGCTGGTCGACCATCCCGCCACTTGGGTTGGAATTCACTGACCTGTGATCTCTACCTGGAGTAGTGGATGAGCTCTGTGCAAGAGTCATAAACTATAACAGCACAGCTGTCCAGTGGTGCCTAATTCCCAGTGACTCTAACCGACGCGAGTTCTTGACGGAACCTATATTGAAGGGAATTTACTCTCATTGTTACTTTTTACAAATTATCTAAAACAACAACAACAGACAACAATCAGCATAAATGGGAGGAACCTGAAAGAAACAACCTCCTTTACCACCTATCTGGGCAGCATCGTTTCAACTACAGGCGGACGGAACTGACAAGGATATCAAAACAGCGAGGATCTGGAAAGCTAGACAACCTTCCATTTCTCTCAAGTTTGTGTGGAGGTCAACAGCACTCAGCATGAAAAATAACATCCGGATTTTCAATTCCAATGTGCAGTCACTGCTACTATACGGATCAGAGACTTGGCGCGTCATAAAGAGCACCTCAAACAAGCTACAGACCTTCATTAACAGCTGTCTTCGCTCAATACTCAAGAATAGATGACCGGCCAGAAAAGATCAGCAATAGGGACCTGTTGGAGAAAACCGAACATGAACCGATTGTGCAACAAATAGGCAGGAAGAAATGGAGATGGATTGGCCATACTCTGAGGAAACCATCAAGTGACATCACTAGACAAGCCATTGCTCGAGTGGAACCCGAAAGGGAAGCGGCGAGTTCGTCGTCAGTGCAAGGGTGACATGGAGGAGGTAATGTGAAGAGGAGATGAAAGCATGTTGGCAGACTCGGAGCCAGGTGAAAACGTTGTCAGAGAACCGAACGCAATGGAGATGCACGGCTGAAGCCCTATGTTCCTCTAGGAAATAATAATAATAATAAAACAAATAAGTTTCAATCTTCAAATTGTATTTGATGAGGATGGGGGCTGGAAGTCAGAGAAAATGTTGGTTAGCCGAAGAATTGGTTTAGGCAGATTAAGAAAACACAAGATAACAGTAAACTGATTTAGTTGCAGAAAAAATTCTATCAACGTGATCTGAATGTCAAAATATACAATCATTAGGAAATATCGATAAGCGTATGGTTTATGTTTCGAGTTTAAATATGTTGCTCATCTGTTAAGGTGTCATGAACATACATTCTAGTCTGCAAGTTACTTTTGTGCATTGAATTACGAGCTAAACTGTAATCTAAAGTATGTTGAATTGATATTGGTGTTGTGTTTTCGAAATCAAGGTTTCACTATGCCAGGTTTCCTTGGCGTTTAACGTAACTCATAGTGTATGTATCCTAAGTAATTATTGAGCTTAACTCATGTAAATTTAAAATTTTCTCTTATTATCATAAAGTATATGAGTTCTGTCTTGACTTATCTTATTTTTTTCTTCTTGAATATAACTTCAGCAAATGTGTCTGAACTGCCGTGTTATCGTTTCGTCCCACCTGATTGTTATTGGCCTCGTGAAGAAGGCTGGTCGATGTTTTCATTGGAATCACAATATAATCGATTTGGGCTGCCTAATTCTTTCTGGACGCTAACGAATGTGAATAACAATTTTGAGGTTAGTTATAAGAAATCAATAAAACGAAAAAAGAAAGATAGAGACAGAGAGAGTGAAATATATTATCAAGTGTTGGTATGCAGGGATTTGATTGGTTACAGAGTTGATCAGGTACTGATGAAGAGTCCCAATGGTTCTCTAACTGATGCCGGCTCGTGACCAGTCCTGTAGCCAATCAAATCCCTGAAAATCAACACTTGATAATTGATCTGATGTCCACCAGCCACTGGCCCTATACAGGAAGTCATCTGAAGTCCTAGTAAGAAGACGTAACCAGCGGGGTCCACGAAGTCAGGCAAAAGGACAGTTGCTCGCCAGTGACACTGGCTGGCGGTTGCGCCAAATATATATCATGAATCGGCAGAAGTTGAAATTCATGGACTGGTCACTGGATTGGATAGTCTACGAACTGTCCTTGTAACACGGAGGTCCCGGGTTCGAAGCCCGGTGGTTATGTGCTGATGAAGAGTCCCACACTAGGACGAAACGGTTGTCCAGTACTTCCTGGCTTTCAGTGGTTCTCTAGCAGCTCATTATCAATCCTGTAAAGCATATTAGTCTGTGTCACTAGCTACAGGATTAAGTGAATGGACCACCTTGAAGAATAGTGACCACGGAGTGCGGACGCACCAATGACCTTGAACGCATATCCTTCACTGGATTACAGAACCTGCCGTTATCGCAGTGCCAGTATGAACGCTATGCACGATACGATATGCGAATTTCATCCTGATGTGGTTTTTAATTACTGTTTGGATAACAGATTGATAGCACATTGGTGTTACGATTATTAGTATTAGGGTTAAGATCTATTATTATTATTATTTGTGTTTTGTAAGTTAATGGATGAGGTGTTCCCTTGTTCATATAGGTGAAACTGTTTTGATAGGTATACAACTTGAAGACTGACACCCTTCATTGTAATTGGGAAGTATTTTTAAGTCACGTCAGGGTAAAATATCATCTTTAATGTGTTTCATTATTACTATGTTAATTTTTCTGGTATATAAACGGCTTTTTGATGTATAATACACAGCAGTTTCTGTAATCCAATGAGTGGTATGCGTTCAAGGTCGTTGGTGCGTTCACACTCCGTAGTCGCTGATCTTTTCGTTTGCCAATGAATGTATTACTGTATTGATAAGGCTACTCGAGTTCTCTCCTTTCTCACAGCCATACATTCATATGTCAACCGATCTAGTTGTTTTATGCACACGGAGTTTCATAATAAGAAGTAATTCTATTGCTGTTCACCTAGAGAGTCCGAAAGCTAATCGAATTGTCATTCTATCATGATTGTCTATTATATCTGTCTTCATGTTTAACTAGATTATGAAATGTTGCATGGTATTACATGGTTAGAGGCAATCAGCAGGAATTCCTGTTTGGACCTAGGTTTTGGGCTAGTTGGCACTCATCATCAAGGCGTATCTGCAACTGCCTTGAAGGAACTCATGTCCCTTCTGAGATTTGAACCCGTGTCACCCAGTGAGCTCTGCAGTCAGATACGTTACCATTGAGCTATTCGGGCTCGCGATTGACCTCCTGTAGGACTGTATTGGATGTTTTTGATTGGACACTAATCAGTAACTAGTGTAATGTGTCTAGTCTTATCTTCGGTGCAGACTGGGTAACGCGGGTTCGAATCTCAGAAGGGACATCAGTTTCTTCGAGGTTGCAGATACGCCATGATGATGAGTGCCAACTAGAACGAAACCCAAGTCCAAGGCTTGCTGTGGCCGATTGCCTCCAACCATCTGATACCAACAATTCACAGTGCACCGTGATGATGAGCCACCTAGTGGCATGGTGGCCACATTGCAGACTTGGCTGACTGATAGAATTCAGTCTGCACCAAAGATAGGACTAGATACATTACACTAGTTACTGCCTAGTATCCATTCAAAAATGTTGCATAGTGAATGACACTCAGTGATGAGGTACAGTTTATAAAAGATGATTAAGCAGATTCATTATGGTGTTCTCATGTCTACTCAAAGTTTAATGGAGTTGCGATAAAATGATTAAGGTAAAACTCTCCCTGCATTAGTGTATAATACGGTTAGCGTTGTGGTCTCTTTTATTTTTTCAAACATTTGGTTTTTATCTAGTTGATTATCGATTTGATGCAGATAGTATCGTTAATCTTAACAAGGTGTGCATAGCTGACATCCCAGTTGATGACTCACCACTTTACGATATTAAATGATATCATTGAATAGTTTTTCTGAGGCTGAAGGATTTGTGTATGTATGCATATATTTTCCAGATATGCGACACCTATCCTTCTTTGCTATGTGTCCCAAGTATGATATCAAAGAATATTCTCTATGGAAGTTCACGTTTTCGTAGTCGTGGCAGATTTCCTGTGTTGACTTATCTACATCCAAATGGAAAGGTCAGTTTGTGCTATTCTTTGCATCTACTTCCACAGTTATTACTATTATCATTATTTTTCATGCATTTATTGAAGTTATGACAACTTATGAAGATGAATTTTTGAAATTGCATTACATTACATTAGAAATAAATCTATAGTAATCCTTGCTTGTGTGTCGGTGGCTTAGTGGTAGAACCCTGGGCAACCACGCAATTGGTCCGGGGTTCGATCCCTAGCTGATGTATACCTTTACCTCGCTTAGGCGGTAGGCCCAGTAAAGAGGGAAGGTTGGGCATGAGGTTAGTGACTCCACCTTATAAAAGCACCAATGCTGTTGGGACTTCAAAGCTCCAGCTTGAAGCCCTATGTTCCGCTGGGAATGCAAAGAAATGAAGTTTTAATTACTTATTATTATTAATCTTTGCTTAACTTGGATGTTTAGCTGTTTGGTAGCAATCAATAAATTTTCAAGAGCTGATTTGTAAGGATTAAGTTTGTTTTTCGAGTTTGACCACGAATTGATTGACTCCTTGGTTTCCAGTGGTTCTATAACTCGGAAAACAAACCTAATCCTTAAAAATCAACTCTTGAAAATTAATCTGATGCTGGCTAATGACTTGCTACAGGACGGAGTTTCCTGGAGTTTTAGTGAGAAATCCTGACCAGTGAGGTCCATCCAGTCGGGAGTGAGGATGCAGTTCCCACCGATAACATTGTTTGGTGGTCGCGCTAAATCACGGATTGGTAGAAATTGGAATTTATCTACTGGCTATTAAATTGGGTCCCAGTGGTGGCTGAATGGTATACGAGTTTGCATTGTAACCGCAGAGTCGTGGGTTCGAATCCTGGTGGTGGGTGCGTACTGCCGATGATTACAAACTAGGACGGAGGAAATAGCTGTCCAGTAATCCCAGCTGGTTTTCAATAGTTCTCTAACTCGTATCAGTCGTGGTCAAACTCGAAGAAACTATCAGTAAAGCCTATTTGGTGAAAGTCTTGAAGAAACTCATCTTTTCGGAGAATTTCAACCTCTATGCTTTCTGTTCACATGTGTACGACTTGACTGTATATACTGTTTATTGTATGGTAAGTATAAGTTTGTCGTTGAGTGCTTAGTACTAACAGAAGCTAAAGATAACTGACATAATACTGAGGTGCACAGTATTTCACCATCCATGTAAATGTACTTGATGCTTGTCGGGAACAGAATAACGAAGGTAGTATGACAATGTAAATATTTCAATAATTAAATTAAGTTAAAATCTTATAAAATCAAAAGTTACGTAGTATTAAAGGTAAAGTGGATAGATTATCAGAGTTTAAAATAATGTGATGAATGAATGAAAGGGGCGAAGAATAAGGAAGGACGACAAATGCACCAGGATAATATGAGCTCATATTTCATTATTTCAAGGATTTTTCACAACTGGTTACTACCTGAACAACACACAAAAATATAAATTACAATAAAGATTTGAACATGCCTTTTTCACAGTGACAAGAAGTAATTCATAGGAACTAAGAGTAACATAAATCCGGAATGATGTAATTTGTTAACTTGTTAGGTGTTAGAAGGATTGATTATTTATAGGTTAACTAGAGTTCAAAATTTTTGGGTAGAAACAAAGTTTCACCAGAAAGAGTATAACAATATAAAAGGTTAAGTAACTACAGGAAATAAGCTTTTATAAAGTAGCCAACAGGAGTAGGGTGAGTAACCTTCAGTTAAAACAATAAATATTTTGCAGGATTTCATCATAAAGTGACATCTGTTAGAGGAACATTGGAAAACCTACTGGGAGTACTAAAAGGTTGTTTCGTTCTAGTTTGAGACTCTTCATCAGTACGCTCCTATCACCAGGGTTCGAACCCAGGACCTTCTGGTTACAAGGACAGCGAGGACTTAGAGCATTAAACCACTGGGACCCGACCCAATGGCCCGTGAATTCCAACTTCTGCCAATTCACGACATAGTGCTACTGGCACCAGCAAATGTCATCGCTGGCGAATATTTCTCCTCACACCCGACCTACTGGTCATGACTTCCCACTGGTACCCAGGTAACCACAGGTAACTACCTACCTGTCGAGTACTCCCAGGTTTTCCAATGATTCTCTAACCGATGTCAGCTCATGATGAAATCCTGTAACCAGTCAGTCAAATCCCTACAAACCAATACGTTATGTACAGAAGGTATAAGAGTTTACATAACGTAAGTAACGATATCATATACTTTTTTAGATAAGTTTAATTATCAAGGCAGTGCGAAATTTCTAACCGTCTCCTTCTGTCGGTATAGATTTGGCTTCAATCTTTTGATAGCGATCGCTTCATCAAAACACAGAGAGCTAGATTTCGTTTGTCTGTTGATGGTTTCAAATGCCTTCAGACTGTCCACAATATGACCAATGTCCAATACATGGCACACAGACGTACTGTTTAATACCTATGAATCCTTTAGTCTCAGGTTCTTTGGTATGTGTTCAAAAATGCGGGCAATAACCCTTTTCTTTGTTATTCCAGTGTCTGTGCTTTGACACGTACATGCAGATTGGTAGACACATTTGGCAGTAACATGTGGTGGGAGTTTGTCCACTTTTGATTGTCTTAAGCAACTGACCGTGTGATGCACGAATACAAGCATGGCGGCTGTGTATGTTATTTTCAGATAGACTTCTGTGGATAACCATTATCATGCAGACCTTTTTCCACACTGGGTAACTCCTCCTACACCTTTTCTTTTGAGCAAAGCTTCCTCACACGACCAAACAGTGTTCTTACCAATCCCTTTTTGTAACTTATAGGTCAGATGCTTTTGAAGTTCAGGTAAACTGTCCTTCGGATCTCCTTGTTGTGCTGATGTGCCGTACGATTTTACTGTCTATATCAAGTTGAATATCAAGTATTGGTCCAATGATCCTATAAGTGGTCATTCCTTTTAACTTTTAATAATTTAACAACTCACGTCATTCCGTAGTCATGTCAATCTTATTTCCAATCAATTACTACTTGTCATCGCAAAAAGGCATGTTCAAGTGTATTATTGTAGTTTATATATAATTGTAATTATGTGTGTTCTCTGAGCTGGTTGGTTTAGTTGTGAAGCTTTCATCGTCCCTCTGGACAACATCTTAAGCGCAATTTTTAGCATAAACTGAACTGATATAAAATTCTCCATGAGTGATATAATTGCGTCTCCTGGTAACCATCTGCATGACTGGTGGTCGATTTACATCTGTATTGATCATTTTCTATTGACTTGGATTTTAAACTTTCTTGTCACACGATTTACTTTTCATTAGTTGGTAGATTTGGTCTGTATTAACATGTTTGTTAGTCGCATATTCGCTTGAGTACCAGGCTTCTAGGAATTCTCTGATTGCGTTTTTGGTGTTTCCTCTGTTTAAAATTTCGACATTATCCCAATCCTCAAATTGATGTCCATAATTATTTACATGCATTGATATGAAAGAATATATATCATGTCTTTTCACAGCTAATTTGTGTTCCCGGATTCTGATTCGAAGGGTACACCCACTTTGACCGATTTAGTGTCTGTTACAATTCATACAATTGATTTTGTAAATGGTATTAATTTTGTCTTGTTTTTTGTTGTATCTTTGGGTTTGCACAGCATCGAATGAAGTGATTGTGCTGGCTGGCTTGTGTGCTATATCTATTTCAAATGGTCTTAATATTCTAGCTGTTATTTCACAGATATTTTTTATATGTGGTAGGATGAATTTTCTTGTGGTCTTTGATGATGGTTCCTTGCCGGTGTTGTGATTCGATTTTAAACACTTTTTGATGAAATTGTGTGGATATCCATTCTTTTTGAAGACGGTTAGTAGGTATTTTTCCTCAATTCTCTTCAACACGGGAGGGCTACAGTGTCTTTGAACTCTTTTAAACAATGTCTGCACACAGTTTCGTTTGTGAGTAATTGGATTATTGCTACTATAGTTGAGCATTTGATCTGTGTGCTTTGATTTTCTATAAACTTGCGTCTCTAAATCTCCTGTGTTGGTTCTCCTGATTAAGAAATCTAAAAATGGGATTTTGTTATCTAATTCTTCTTCTCTCGTGAATTTGATGTCTTCAAGTATGTTGTTTATTAATTTATGAGTATATTCTAAATCACTTCTCTCAATTATTACAAATGTATCATCAACGTAACGTATCCAGATTTTCGGTTTAATTATAGGTAGAGCTATTAATTCTAATGTTTGCATAACGGCTTCAGCTATTAATCCTGATATGGGTGATCCCATTGGTGTTCCTGTTTGTATATTTGAGTGTTGAATTGGAAGTATGTTGCAGAACATAATTCTATGAGTTCTGTCCAAGTTGAACATTGCGTTTTTATGTTTGCATCACTATAGAGTAATTGTTGCATAGTTTCTGTTGCTAGTTTTGGACTAATTGAAGTATATAATGCTGTGACATCAAAGGACACCATTATTGCATTGTCATCCACTTGGATGTTTTTGATTTCCTCTCATAAGTGGATTGACGAATTGCTAGAATGGTTGCATGATTCTGTTAGGTATTTTAATCTCCTGAAAAGTTCTCTAGATAGATTATATGTTGGTGTTCCTGGAAGCGGCATGATTGGTCGTAGGGGAATATTTAGTTTGTCTAGTTTTGGTCTATCATAAAATCGAGGTAAAGTAGGTCCGTTAGATTTCATTCGCCATTGATCTTGTTTTGTAATTTGTCCTGAGAACAATACTAATTGCAAATCATCCACTTGAGCTACAAATCTTCTCTATTATATTATTGTATTGTTCAGGTAGTAGACTGTTAAGAAGATTCGTCGAAATAATGAAAGATGAGCGCATATTATGCTGGTACATTTTTTGTTTTATTCAGATAAGAAAAGAGTCGATCATTTTAATTGATTAATTAATCAATGTTATCTAGGCCATATGTGATACAAGGGTAGAACAAACTTCTTTTGAATACAAAGGCTAGAGTGGGCGAAGTTCAACAATAACGTCCCAGGAGTGTGAACGCTCCAATGACCTTGATCGCATGCTAGTCGTTGGCTAACGGTATCTGTCATTATCATAGCTGAAATATCAACGATATTCACCAACTTCGGAGCAAATTTCACCCAGATCACGTTTTTAAGTACTTTTTGGACAGTGTTGTAATAGCTCGTTAGGGTTAGGACTAGGTTTAAGGTAAGTATTGGGGTTAGGGTTAGGATCATGGTTATAATTAGCATTAGGGTTAGAATTATGGTTTGGATAAGGGTTACGATTAGGTTTAGGACTAAGGTTAGGGTTAGTGTTAGGGTCAGGATTAAGCTTATGGTTACGATTGGGGATAGATTTATAGTTGATGTCATTTATTTTAAATTGTTTTATTATCCACGTTTTCCTGCTAAGCAGTCGTCTATCCTCTTGCTGGAAACCATAATAATTCAACCGAGGGCTTTTTTAGAAGACTGCAAGCAGGATGAGAGAGATAAACGATTCACAAAAACAGTTTATCTGTAGCCATCTCGTTGAATGCATGTACAGGAACTAGTCTAACTTAGCAGCTGATACTCCTCGATATAACTAGGATGTATTTTTAAGCCATGTCAGAGGAAGATAATCTGTTTAATGCTTTTTCAAGCATTTTTTGAGCAAACATTCCTCATTTTTATGATTGGTCAACTGAAGGTCACTCGTACGTTCGCACTCCTGGGGTGCTATTGCTGAACTTTGCCCTAGAGTGATCCTCCGGCATTCCCATAACTTCTGCTGTGTATGAGAAAAGTTCTAATTCCGTTTAAAAGGTTGGCGCAGTGGTTAGGACTCTCGCCGACCATGCACATGGTCCGGGGTTCGATCCTCTGCCTACGCACACCCGATATCTATGGTCGGCCTGCAAAATTTGGGCTACTACCAATATTCATGCTGAAAATTCCATACTTGTACTGAAAATACGGTGTGGCATCAAGCTGTAATCAAACTAAAACTAACTAACTCAATGGAATAAGATAAATATCCGTGACAGCGCGTATTGTATCTATTTGGCCACCACTATCAAATGATATGAGACAAAATTGAACTGCTTATGGATTTCGTTTGACCTTTTCTTTGAACCATAATGGATGGAGCGTAGTAATACGTGTGTTAAGTTGCCTATTTGTCCTCTGTGTGTAGCTTTCTCCATATGGGCAGTTAAATTTATAAATACACATAGTAAATGGCACAGCCAAGCAACTTATCTGTCACCTAAGTAGTGGTGACTGGCCGGTTGGAAATCGATAAACAAACAGTGACAGTTGTATATAAGTCCCTCGTATGCCTCTAAGCAGTCGTTAGCTTAGAATTTCAATTGTCACGTGTCCAACTGTTTCTTTTCAATTGTTATTGGTTTCACTTGATTGTACACACGGTTGATGTGTCACCTGATAAATCTGCTGGGATAGTCCACTTCAGTCACTGATCCAAAAACTGATCCTAACTGATTAAAATATTTTTTTTACATGCATCAAGTTATGTATTTATGAGTAAAGTATGAGGAAATTTGAAATTGAAACAATATTTTCAAGAGTATTCAAGTGTTGGTTTGTAGGGATTTGATTGGTTACAGGATTTCATCATGAGGTGATATCAGTTACAGAACCATTGGAAAACCTGGGAGTACTGGACGGCTGTTTCGTCCTAGTTTGGGACTCTTCATCAGTACGCACTCACCGGGATTCGAGCCCAAGATCTTCCAATTACAAGGCCAGCGAGCTCATATACCATTAAGCCACTGGGACCCGATCCAGTGGCCAGTCTATGAATTCTAACTTCTGCCAATTCACGACATAGTGTGACCGCTAGACAATGTCCTTGGACAAATACTCGCCGAAGACAATGGCTAGGGGTCGCGCTATGTCGTGAATTGGCAGAAGTTAAAATTCATGGGCTGGCCATTGGATCGGGTCCCAGTAGCTTAATGGTCTACGAGCTCGCTGGCCTTGTTATCAGAAGATCTTGGGTTTGAATCCCGGAGGGTGCGTACTGATGAAGAGTCCCAAACTAGGACGAAATAGCCGTCCAGTACTCCCGGATTTTAAAGAGTTTTGGTCTGTTTCAAGTTTGATCACAGATGGGTATCAGTTAGAGAAGGATTGAAAACCAGTAGGGAGTGCCGGGCAGCTGTTTCTTCCTAGTTCGGGACTCATCAGAAGTACACACCCACTGAGTTTCGAACCCAAGGCCTTCCAGTTATAAGGCAAGCCCGTAGACTATTCATATACTAGGGAACGACTCAATGGCTCATGAATAAACCAGCACTGTTCTTTTATATATATCTTGTTTTCATTTTAATGATGGAAATATTTAATATTCTAGGGTAAATATTTTCTGTCAAGTTCCACCATATTTTACGAAGCTATGCAGCTTAACATTTTGTGACTGAAATTTGTCAACATGTTGCTAGGCTATTCAAATACAATAGAATTAATGTGTTCAAAGACTAGCTTACTCATAATCTCATGTCTTTTGGTGGATGACTTAGCAACATGTCGTTTGCAGTCAGTCAGCCCATTTTGTCAGATAATTGACGTTAACATGCCTAAATAAATTGTCAGTAAATTACAGTGATTGTGTGTGTGTGATTTTCCTTGGGGTGTCATTCTTTCACTTCTGAAAAGCATTGAACAGGGTGGAACTTGAATTTAGAGTTCAGTATGGTTTTGATTCAGTTGTTTAAACAACAGCAGATTCGAAACCAGTGAATACTGACTTCAAATATACCTCATCTAACTACCTTTAACTGTATGAAAGGGCTGTACAACATGGTGGTTGAAAATAGAAGACCTAATGAGACTATCTATCTTTGATTACAGATACTTGCGTTCTTTCTCGCTTGTTAAGTGGTGTGGTGAGAGCTGTCTGCTAGTCAAAATTGGTGCACAGCAATTTACGTCAATGTTTACGTCCCAAATCTTGGTCATGAGAAAAAACAATGACAAAGCTTAACCTTGAGGAACTCACCAACCAATCACAACAGACTTAACGTGTGGAAATACGATTCGCACATATATGGCTTAACTTTCTGAGAAACGGCCACAAAGGGATAACAGAATAACCTTGAGCAAGAAAACAACCAATAAGGAGACGTTGCTTTTCTGCTAACAATAACGCTAATAACAATGTACATAAAAATCTATAAATATGTGTTGATATTTTCGGTAAACGATCTGTTGCCTGGCCCTTATCCTCTGTCGTTACAGTTGTATACTACGGTGAGCAACACTGAGTTTTAGGTGTAGAATGTTAGATGAGGAGGGTAAATCGATCGATGAAGTTGTGAAGGTGAATGGATTGAAATGCCTAGGGCACGTGTTGTGTATGCTGAACCACTGAGAAATATTAGCTGACATAGGATTAAGTTGGGAAAGAGTTAGGAATAGTCAAACCCGAAAATGGACTTCAATCCATGAAGACCTTGGCTGTCGGTTTGAGCCACATAGAGAGGTGTAGACCGCCTGACTGGAATCCTTAAGTTGCTAAGATCCAATGGCTTGAGACTGTTGGTGATACAAATTGAAACCGTTCTCAGTGGTGTCAGATGCATTCACTCTGTAATCTCCAGTACCCATTAAATCCCCATGTTTTCTCATGTTACCGTTCTTTCTCTCGTACAATTATGTCTATTATGGTTCTTTTGAATATCTTCTCTGTGTGTGTATCTCTTTTGTCTGTCTTTTCGCTCTTCATGGAATATGGAAATTTGCACTGCTTGACTTCTGTGTAAGGCTCCTTGTTGAAACTAGCAAAGTTAAACTATCATAGCCAAAATTACGATGGCCTTAAACAACCAATCAGAATTCAGATGGAAAAAGTCGTAAAATCGTTGAAAAATACACCAAAAAAATATTGCAAACTTGATATTACACTGTATAATTATGGCTTATGTTGTTGTAAGAATGTCTCCCAGTTAATACACAGATGATCTATAGAGAAATTGTACCATGCGCCATATACCTATTCATCTAGGTGTCTGTGGGTAGTGGTACTTTGAGATCGATTGATATTTCTGACACTATTCTTCAACCTACCCATAACTCTAAACCTAAACCTAGTCTTAAACTCCATAACCCTACCTAACAGTATAGATTTGCAGAAAAAAGTACCTAGTAGATAAGTAAGATACTATATCTATCCTCTCCAAGTCCAAAGAGGCCGGCATAACTTGATTTGGAATGATATTTCATAGCGTTCCCTGTATCTGATCTCTTCGTGAAGGTCAACTTTTGAAAGACCTTGACTTTGGGGCCATGATAATTTTTACTTCGCCAGTTAATCTTATAGAATAAAATACATTTACACTATAAAACTGAATTATATGACATTCAATTTTGTGGATAAAGTCATACTTACTAGGTTCTTTTGAAGATAAAGTTTTCATTTCATCATATGAAGGAGAATGAGTTCTGTAGATCACACGGGATGAATTGTCACCATTTATAAACAGGTAGTGAAATGGTATTGTAAAGATTGTTTCTCTGTGGTTCAGCGATAGAACGTTCGCCAACTATGCACATGGTCAGGGATTCGATCCACAGTCAACGCATTCCTAAACCTCTCTCAGCCGCTAAAGAGGGAAAGTTGGGTGTGAGGCTAATAACTCCACGCTGTATAAATAAAACCACTGTTATTGAAACTTCAAACCTCTAGCTTGAAGACCTATGTTCCAGACGGAACGTAAAGAAATAAAAAAGCTTGTGAAGACAGCTTCCAGAAGTATTTGCTAGCGGAATTGTTTATATGTCAGAATGGTATACAGTCACCGGGAAATACAAAAGAACCTTAAATATGATACTTTAACTTCACCGTTGAAACTCAGTTAGTCAGTATAAGATTAGAGTTCATAAATCCTTATATTCTTTTTTCACTTGTCCTTCCTCATCATAGTTTTGGCGTACAAGAAATAACACATCTTGTAATGACAGAAGACAAGGGCCAGGCAACAGATCGTTTATTGAGAAAATCAACATATATTTATAGATTTTTATGTACATTATTATTCGTTATTATTAACAGAGAAACGGCGTCTTCTGATTGATCGTTTTACCACTGATAGTTAATCTGTGATCTCTTTGTGGCCGTTTCTTAGATGCTCAGACCATATATCTGCTAATCGTATCCGCTCACGCAAAGTCTTTGTTCTTTTTTCTCTCATGACCAAGATTTGGGAAGTAAACACTGACGTAAATTTCTGTCTACCAGTTTTGGCTAGCAGACAGCTCTCACCATAATACTATTTCAAAACTTTATTGTTAATGAATAAAACCCATATTCTATTTTTGTTGTTGTTATATATATAGTCAGCATTATGTCGAAGCAGTCAACCGCTAGCTGGTTTTTCTTCAAAATCAACAGAGGACCAGGTACTCTTCGAGGCTATACGTAATTCAAATCCTGAATCCAATATTCTCTATGTGGTTGATACACGACCTGCAATCAATGCGTTGACTAATCGTGCACAAGGGAAAGGATATGAAGATACCAATGTCTATCGGAATGTTGTAATTCAATTCTTTGATATTGAGAATATTCATGTGGTTCGGTCGTCTTTAGAAAAGTTATTAAAAGGTACTTGTTTGCCTAATTTGATGTGTTAATTATACCTGATTATATCTGTGTAAGATATCAGTCAATAATGGTTCAGCGATAGGACGCTCGCCAGCGCCCACGTGGTCCGGAGTTCTATTCTTGGCCGACACACACCTAAACCACGCTTAGCCGGAAGTAAGGCCAGTTTAAGGGGAAAGTTGAACATGAAACAGGTTAGCAACCCCATTCTTTAAAAATAAACACCATTGCTACCGAAACTTTAAAACTCTAGCTTGAAACGCATGTTGCACTTGCAACGTAAAGAATAAAATAAATAATAATAATAAGATATCTACAACAGAACAAACATTGGTGTAAGGTAATACGGAGGAGAGAGGTACTAGGTTAATTGCGGTCCACGACATAGGCCAAGTTCCAGCAGTTCTATTGTGATAGCTACAGCAAACCGAAGAAGACTCCGTCTGTTAATTATTTCGAATGCTCCCACTGCGTGTATTCAGTGTCCTGTGTCTATTAGGTGTTGGGCAATTGACGAGTTTAAACTATTCGATCCTCTCTTTGATACATGTTCAAAGATTCTGACATAGGCCTTTCTCTTTCTGTTTTCCTAATGTAACTACTCCTACAGTTACACGTGAATTGATATACACAGTTGGAGGTAATATATGAGGAGTGCTTGTCGATTTTTGACTGTACCAACGAGCAGGATGATTGGTGTAAAGAGACAAGTTTCGCTGCCGGATACATTTTGGCCAGTGCTGTACTTAAATGTTTACTTATCAGTTGCTTGTTGATTGTAAATATTTCCTGGGTTTTTGCCATCCTCCTTGCAGTAGTTTTTGATGAGACATTTTGCGGGTAGTCGTTTTCTTCCAGGCGTTTCACAGTTAACATGAATTTATCTTCTAAACATATTCGTTCTATCCCACAGAACCGCGTCTTCACCAGTGTGCGTTTATGGCTAACTCGACAGAAGCTGTTGTAGAGACCACTCGAAGTCTCGTTGCGACAAATCAATCTTCCAGGTGTCTCATTTTTCTTCTATTCAAGTTGATATGCAGGAATTTGAAACTCCCACCATTGTGAAAGTGATGCTTTCATTTAAATTGTTAAATAACGCAAGCAGATACGATGCGTGACTCAGATCATTGCATACAATGAATGTGTCGTCTAAGTATCTATTGTAGATCATTGTTTTATCGATTGCATACTTAAGTTTTGTATGTTCAAGACTATCCATTAAAATATCTGTCAATACAGGACCCAATGGACTATCCATTACCACTCCATCAATTTGGCAACACATTTTGTTGTTAAACTGTAACTGTGTATTCATGGCGCATAATGAAAAAAGTTGCTCAAATTCACGTGTCGGTAAACGCAGGAGATAAGCGTGTTGACTGATGATGTCTAAAGTTTTATGAAGCGGAACGAGTATGAACACAGGGGCACTTCGAAGGAGACTATAAATTCATTACACACCTTAATTTGGTTCACCTTTTCAACGAATTGGAACGAGTCCTTCACGGTATGCTTAGCCAGCCGTTGTCGAACGGGTGCCAACTTTTCGTCTAACCAGCGAACAACTTTGTGGAAGGGTGAATTCTCCAGCTCTCTTGTGATACACTGAGTTGGTGAATGATAGACATGCAACAATTATCAATATAGGGTCAGGCATTACTACATAACAGAACAATTTGCCACACTTCACAGGTATACACCAAGTTCGAAAGTAATAACTGAGGAAGACAAAATAAGGAAAGGGATATAATCAAAAGTCGTTGAATGCCATAGGATTATTTATAAACGCGTCTGCATCAATTTGATCAATTTCAAGTCTCCGACCATAGATTCTGGTGGTCTGATGTTTCTCAACTGTAAACTCTCAGACATGTTTCACATTCACAGACGATGAGTTCGTGGATTGGTACCACTATTTAATCTGATCACTATCCGCTTTCCCCAACATTTAGGAAGTAACTAATGTCTATTGGAGAAGACAGTCTTTTCCAGCAAAGAAGGAGTCTTGCAGTCTCATTCTATCTATTATCATCTCTCAACACAGATGTGCCTCTCCAGCTCCATCACAGCCACAGCAGTACGATTACTAACCAACTGCTATATAATTCTATTTGTAATCACATTTTAACAATACTATGATAAGGAATTTATTCAGCCGACAGTATTTATTATATTGGTTTTTGGTTATGATTTCATAGAGATATGAGTATTAGTGTCGGTGCTTAAACTCTTATCACAGGGAGGGGGGGAATTCTGGCTAGTGGGCTTTTGATATACGTTTGAAGGGTTGTTATAGCCTATCTGTATAATATACGGCAGTCAAACATGTACCTTAACTTCGTCGACTTCGAAAAGGCCTTCGACAGACAGCATTGATCGAGAAGTAATTTGGAAACTACTTCAACACTACGGCGTGCAATGTCCAGGTCTCTACCAACCTCATTCAACAGCTGGGGCTATATGACAATGATACGTGTCAGGTGATCCACAACGGAAAACTCAGCGAGGCGCTTGACGTGAATACAGGAATAAGACAAGTTTGCTGCCTCTTATCACCGATGATATTCTGAATGGTGGTGGACTGGATTATGTGTCAGACTGTGAGGAGTGAGATAACAGGAACACACTGGACCAATAAGAGGGCTCTAGAAGATCTGGATTTTGTAGATGATATATGCCTAATGTCACAAACTCGAAGAATTGCAGGCAGACGAAAACCAACAAACTAGCAGAAGAGGTGGGGCTGATAACGAAGACAGGACTCCAGGTGAACATGGAGAAGGTAGAAGTGATGAAGATAACCAGCCGACAGCAACAACAACCAGCACCAATCACCACCAATGGGAGAAAGAGATTGACAGAGGTTAATTCCTTCAATTGTCTAGGAAGCACGGTTTCAACTACAGACGGGACGGTTGAAGGTGTTAACAGCAGCCAGAATCGCAAAGACAAGACAAACCGTCATCACTCTGAATTCAGTTTGGAAATCTTCGGTACTCAGCCAACCAGCATAAACAACAAGATTCGGATTTTCAACACAAATGTAAAGTCAGTCAGTCAGTGCTTCCATACGAGTCAGAAAATCGGCGAGTCTGTCACAAAAAGGATTTCCAACAAGTTACAGACCTTTATCAACAGCTGCCACCTTTACTGCTTCGCTCCAAACTGTTGATGGGATGTCCGATCGGAAAGAATTAGTAACAAGAAACTCCGGGAACGAACCAATCAAGAGCCGATTGCTCAACAAATATATGAGAGAAAATGGCGATGAATCGGACACACTCTGAGGAGACCGTCAAATGTCATCGCATGCCAGCCCATTGCTCGAGTAGAATCCCAATGGGAAGTGATGAATGGGTCATCAGTGCTAGGGCGACATGGAGGAGATCGTGTGGCGAGGAGGCGATGAGAGATTATGGCCAACTGTGGATCCAGCTGAAGAGGACGGCAGAAAATAAAACAAAGTGCAGATGTGTTGTTGAAGCCCTATGTTCCACTCGGAACCCATGGGAGTAATAATACAGTAAATAATCTTTATAATATATCGGTCCCCCGATTTTCTTGTTCAATCTGTCCTTCCTATTAATATTTAGTAGTAGTTAAGTTCTTGTTCACTTGTATCCTTGACCATCTGTCAAAATTAACTGAAGACATAAGAGGAAAAAGCATGTCACTGGATTTTACGTAAAATTTATTGATATTTAGTTAAAAAACACTTAAAATATAATGTAAGTATAATCTATTTCTAGTCTGTCAGTAGAGCGGTTAATTTCTATTTATACATTCTAGTTTGTTGCAGTCCAGCAATAACACTGGAAAACTTCACATCGGGTTTGGATAAATCTGGTTGGCTTAAACATTTACGTGCAATCTTGGAAGCAGCCTATTTTGTAGCTAAACGATTGGATGAAGGCAACTCAGTACTGGTTCACTGTTCCGATGGTTGGGATCGTACAGCTCAAGTCTGTGCCTTAGCACAAATTATTCTGGATCCGTATTATCGAACATTTATAGGATTACAAGTATGTGTATACGCATAGTTTGTTGCATTGTTAAATTTAATTTATTCATGAACAGAAGTGGGCAAGAAAAGGATTAAGCGGAAAAGTCTAAAATTGAATTAAATGATGATAATAACTGGTACCCTTTGCACAAGAGGTGGTTCTGTTGACCCAGGTGGTCTAGTGGAACACGTTTTGGCGTTTGAAATTATGGCTATTTGGTTCGAGCCTCAGTGGCATCATCATAACTCACTAGGGAATGCAAATACATCCAGATGACGAGTCCCACGTAGGACGATATGCGTATTGTCCTGCATTCCACTGCCAGTCACCATCCACCAAATTACTTCAGTTTAAATCGTCAGAAATCAGTGAAGCATCCACACAAGGAGCCGACAAATCAACAGAGGTTGAACACTTCGGTGTAATCAACCAACGGGGAAGTCGAAATCGAATTCAACAACTGTTTCCAATTTTTATTTGAATTCAAATTGATGAGGTAAATAAACCTACGGTCAAAATGTTGCACTTCAATAATTTACCAAGTTTGTAGGTGTTATGGAAACGATTGACAGCATTCACTCCTACCTACTCGGAAGGTTGAACTCTGACTTGTCAATCTCGATAGCTCTCGTTTTAAGCCTTGAAATCTCCAAATACTCTTTATTTTATATGACCACCTCTTTCGAGATCAGTATTTGACCAAGTTGGAGAATCGCAATTCAGGTGTACGGACGCACCGATGACCTTGAACGCACACTAGCCGTTGGACAATGGGACCTACCATCATTATAGTGCCATTTTGAACGCTATTAACGTATTGAGGTGCAAATTTCAGCCGGATCTTGTTTCTAAGTACTGTTTAGATATTGGGTTGATACCACGTCGCCATAAATGTCTTTTAGTCTTTCCATGTATTTCTATGGGTGTTCAGAAACAGGTGATGGACCTGTATTTTGGTGTACACAGTGTAGGAAACGAATTAGTATTCGTAGTGGTAATGTTACACATTCAGTTCATTTTTTTCTTGGAACTTTCTTTTCTAAATCGAAACTGTAGTCGACAAATATCCTTTTCATCTGCCATCAGTGGATGTTAAAGACTGGGTTGAAATCAACGGCTGTACAGACGGAGAATTCATTAGTATCTACCGTGTAGTAGTTCCACCATTTCAGAGATATAGCGTCCTGGAAGATGAATACCGTCACGCAACTGTTGGAAGTAGTTGATGTTATTGTTCACATCTATGAAACCCTTCTGATAATGAAGAAATGCAATCGTGGTCGCCCTAGGACATACATGTAATTGGGAGATATTTTTAATTCATGTCACGGAAAAATATCCTGTTTAATCTATTTTCATGCATTTCTGTTGTATGTAAACGTCATTTTTATGTAAGAACCACTGGTTTCTCTGATTGGTCAGCTCAAAGTCATTCGTACGTTCATATTCCATGGATTGTTATAGTGTGGTGAGAGCTGTCTGCTAGCCAACCAATCACAGCAGACTTAGCGTAGGCGGATACGATTCGCAGACATGGCCTGACCTTCAAAGAAACGGCCACGAAGAAATGAGATAATAACTTCCAGAGAGAAAACAGCCAATCAGAAGACGCTGTTTTTCTGCCAACAATAACGCTAATAATAATGTACATAAAAATCTATAAATACCTGTTGATTTCCTCAATAAACGATCTTTTGCCTGGCCCTTGTCTTCTGTCGTTACAATAGTTTAACTTAGCCCAGTATTTTTCGGAAGAATGATGCTTGTTTAAAACGTTGTATTAACGTTAAGCGTCTACTGGAACAAGATAACTAGGATGGTGTAGTAACAATAACAATTTCCAAGTATAACGACACATTGACTTTTTTGGTGTTATGAGCTTCCGAAGGCAAAGAATGCACATTTTCTTTACCATCCACTTGTTACACAGATTCACATTTTATTTAAGTAACTGAAACAGAAAGAACTTTTCCATAATGCTGGTGTATAATTTGCTATGTTCCCAATATTTTTCGTACTCCTTGTGTTCCGAGTAGGAGGAGGTGCTGCCTTTACGGTGTGGTGTTGATAGCCTGACACTCAACCTCCCCTCTTTTCAGGGCATACTGCTGACTAGGCGAGGTTCGGGGGTGCGTCGGCTGATATTCGAATCCCTTACCTCCCGCATGACTGGTTAACATTTTACCGATGAGTTACCGACGCATATAGGATACTGCTTCGTACAGCGATAATGACACTGATAAGTGTGGGAAGTGAGAGATTACAACTGTATCTTTGCTTTGTTTATTCGCATAATGTTTGATTTTGCACTCTTTAATTTTTCCCCGTTCTACTCTAACTTAAAATATTTATACGTATATATATTTTTAAAGGCATTGATTGAAAAAGAATGGATCCAGTTCGGTTATAAATTCACTGAAAGATGTGGTTTAGAATCTGATGTTGATCCACGTGAAGTATCGCCTATTTTCACTCAATTTCTTGACTGTCTTCGACATTTACTGGAGATATGTCCAAGTAAATTTGAGTATAATGTTAAGTTGTTACAATTTCTACACGATCAAGTCTACTCAGCAGTTTATGGAACATTTATTGGATGTAACGAAAAGGAGAGAATAAATCTTAGGTAAGTTTTGATATCATCGATTTGTCATCTGTCCATCTTTGTTTTTATAGGAAGAAATCCTCTAAATATTTTGATGTGATCGTGTTCTATGAGCTGGATGATAGTTTTACTTGTGAAGCTTTCATTGCGTTACTAGGCAACATCTTCAGCGCATACTTCAAATTGAAGTGTGCTGCCTAGAGTAAGGCAATGGGAGCTTCACAATTAAAACTATCATCCAGCTCAGAGAACACAACTACATCAAAATCATCCACCTGAGCTACAAATCTTCTCCATTATATCGAAATTCCCTAAATAATTTGCTTCAAGGGTACACATATATAAGCGTGTTGAGCTTGAGATAACTGGCAGCGCATTGTCTTTAGCGTATTTTCTGCATATTTTCACATGCTTCCGTTTGTTTGTGCTTGACCACATGAATGTTTGACGTAGATCCTGTATGGGGAAATATTTAGGGCTTTACACGCAACTGCCCTCCTTTGAAGCATGTTTATTTACTTTTGGAAACGATTTGCGCTTCTGTTTATTAGTTATTTGATCTAGCTGAAAATGTCGCATGAATGTCAAAATATTCCGTGAGGTATCTTCCATTGTGTTATACATGAATAGGTTACAGGTGTCTTCGGTCACTGACACCTTTAAAACACTGTGGTATCACTGCTTTTCCCTCGTTAGTTGCATCAGCCCCAACGGGTTGATCGCTGACGAAATCTCAACACAGATTCAAAAGGCTCGTTTGTCATGTCTCAACTTACGCCACCTCTAGGGTATACGTGATATCCGACTGGCTGTCGACCAAAGGGCGCGCGTACTGCTCAGCAATTCGTTCCGTTCTCCTTTATGTCTGTGAGACATGGTCATCGAAAGTGGAAGAAACGAAAGGGTTAGCTGTCTTTGATCATGGTGCCTGCGTCCTCTCTGCTATGTTAGGTAGTATAACAGGGTGATAAATACTGAGATTAGCCGTTAAGTGTTAGGTAAGGAGGAAAAATGTATCGGTGAGGTTGTGAAGTTACATCAGTTGAGATGGCTAGGACATGTGTTACACATGACTAGCCTACGCATCACCTTCGTCGACCGACGGGCAATGTTAGCTGACTGACATAGAATGGATCAAGTTGGAAAAGAGCCAGCGGTGGTCAAATCGAAACATGACAACAGTCAATGAAATCCACAACAGTGAGTTAAAGCCACATAGGGGGGTGGTGTAGACCACTGTCTGGTTGGGTTCTTCGGGGTAGTAAACACCAATGAAGGAGACTGGAGACATTTGGTGATATGGCTCAAAATGATTCTCAATAGCTGGCGGAGATGCATTCACTCTTTGTGATTTATAGTGCACAATAAAATTGTATTGTTCTTCCATATTAATATTCTCTTCGCCTCATATTTCTGTTGATTATCTGTCTTTTGAACCTCCCTTTACTCTCTTCTCTTGCTTTGTGTGCTACATGGGGGGAGTGTGGCAACTCGAACTGCTGCGCGTTTGTGCAAAGTTCTACGTTGAAACCAGTCAGTCAGTCAGCCTTGCTAGAGTGTGGAGTTGAAACAAAGGAGGTTAGGTCATGTAAGCATCAACACTACTAATACATTTAAGTATATTTATCAATTACATTCAAAATACCTCTCACTATCTAGTATTGCTTTCAGAAAGAGAACAAAAGAGGAGGTGGTGGCGTGTTCTTCATTGATTTTGATTTTAAGCTATACCTATTAATATTCTCGAACTGCTGAGTTGCATGATCTCTTTGATCCCACCCAGGGGAGTTGTGATTTGCCAACATAATTATCTTTCATCCTACAGCAGCATGTCGTCATCTGACCAACTCTTCACGTTTTCCAAACAGTTCCAGGGTTAGCAAGCAGTGGTATTTCATTGGTCAGCACTTACACGACTACCTGAATACATCGACTTATCGACTACTTTTAACGGTTCACTCGCAAATGTGAATTCAGGTATAGACTCCTATCAGTCTTTTAATTGTACTTCGCACTTCAAAAGATTAACAGAACATGCCTAGTCGCTAATTGATTAAGTACGATTTGGTTAGTTTGTATTTTGTCGCACAGTGAGACGATATCGTCTGCATACTCCAGCTTGAAAAGTGTTCCCTTTAGACAACAAATCTACGTCGCTGCTACGCGCTTGCTTTATTCAGCATATCGTCGATGGCAAGACTGAAGAAAAATGGTGAGTTTTTTCAAAAACTTCATACATTTGGTTCTCTTGATAAATTTCGATAAAGAAAGGAAGACGAAATTTGCAGTAGAAAATTATATCACCATTCTATTTAACATGTTCTCATCAGCTGCAGACTACCTAAAATTACAATGGTTATATAGATGATAATAACATACTTTAATGTTTAAGCGGTAGTAGAGAAGAAATACTATAAAATTGGCGCATCCAAAATTTTATTTTTTTTATTTATTTTTATTTTGGTTACAGCTTGATGCCACACCGTATTTTCAGTACAAGTATGGCATTTTCAGCATGGATATCGGTAGCCCAAATTTTGCAGGCCGACCATAGATATCGGGTGTGCGCCTGCAGGGGCTCGAACCCCGGACCATGTGCATGGTCGGCGAGAGTCCTAACCACTGTGCCACCGACGCACATAAAATGTAAACATTACATTAGTGGAAGTTTTCAGCTTCAATTTATGCGCTTTCAAAGTAGAAAAAAGGGGGGTGGAGAGGGGTAAGACGGAAAACAGAAAAAATTAATTAACAAACAGTGTTAGCTTGTAGGTTCACATAGCAAGTCAAAAAGCAAAAGCGGTTATAGTTTATAAGATTGAGATTTGCCCAGTGAGTTAAGGTCACTCACTGCATTACATAACTAATTATTGTAATCACAGTCAAAATTCAGTTACCATGGTAGTGAGAGATTAATCACAATCTCTTTCCGTATGCATAAGTCTGGTTGGTTTGAATCGTTTGATTGTGATCGCTTCGACAAATCGTAGTAAATTTGCTGTCCTTTGTCTATTTAATATTTTGAAGGACTTAGAAATCTCTACGCGATGAGCAGTATCAAGAAGATGTCTTGTAATTGCACTGTGAGAATATTTGCTTCCTTTCAGGCAGAGGTTTCTTGGAATATGTTCAGAAAACCGGATAGAAGCCTTTCTTTCAGTCCTTCCAATGTACTTGCTCCCGTAAGTGCACGTAAATTCATAAACGCAGTTGGAGATGACATCAGTTGGGTACTTACCGGGTTTAGAGAGGCTTATGGAAGAAGTAGTGCACTATAATGATACGAGTTTAGCTTCAGGGAAGCTTCTTTTTATTGATCCTTTCATTCTCTTGTCAAGCTTTTGTGACGCTGCATCTCCTTTGAATGGGAGACAAATAAACCCTTCTTTTTCTTCTCTACAGTTGGGTATTTTTCTTTCTTATCTTTTTCTCTGCTATACTTATGTATAAATTCCTTAGGGTATCCATTTTCTCTCAGGCATTTCTCAAATCTAATTTTTCTTGCACCTTGTTGGGTGAATATAGCTTCCTGGCTCTATTTTACAAAGTCCTCAGTAATCCACGTTTAGCTTATAGGAGGAAAGCTGTTATAATGAAGATATTGCCCAGTCCAAGTTTCTTTTCTGTAGATGGACTTTTCGATTGTACCATCGTTTGTTCCTTCTACATTTAGATCCAGGAAATTGAACTCATTATTCTGTTCATATTCCATGGTGCATTTGATGTTTGGATAGGTCTCATTGCGGCGCTCATATAATGCCGATGCGTGATCCATGTCGTTGCAAACAACAAATGAAGTATCATCAACATATCGGCGATAGTAGGTCGTTCCATTGATAGCAGAACTCAGTTGTGTCTGTTCGAGGTAGCCAGAATAGGTCCCAGAGGCGACCCCATAAATTTGTCGGTAAAGTTGGTTGTTAAATTTAAATTGTATATCTTTTGTGTAAATCAGCAGTGGTCGCTTCATCTCTCTTTCAGGTAGTGGTAGTAGATCCGTTTATTTACAAATGATGCCAATTGTTTCCATCAGTGGTAACGTTTGTAAACAAGGAGGTCACTTCGTAATGCTTACATTTCGGCTGCCTCAATTTTATAGTATTTCTTCTCTACTACTGTGGTGAGAGCTGGCTGCTAGCCAAATTGGTAGACATTAATCTACGTCAAGGTTTATGTCCCAAATATTGGTTGTGAGAAAAATAGGAACAAAGACTTTGCGTAGGCGGATACAGTTAGCATATAGATGATCTGACATTCAAGAAACAGCCACAAAGAGATGAAAGATTAACTTTAAGTGAGAAACAACCAATCAGAAGACTGTGTTTTTCTGCTAACATGAAAATCTATAAATATCTGTTGATTTCTTTAATAAACGATCTGTTGCGTGGCCCTTGTCTTCTGTTGTTACACTACCACTTAAATGTCAAAGTATGTCATTACCATCTATATGACCATTGTAATTTCAGGTAGTCTACAGCTGATGAGACCCTGTAAAATAGAATGATGATATAATTTTATACTGCAAATTCCGTCTTCCTTTCCTATATCGAAAAATGCTGAGACTAGTCAGTCCTGTCTAACCATACTGATGGTTGAGAACAGTGATGATACATAGTTACATGCTGTCAATTCACTTGCAGTGTACAAAGTATGCGTTGTGAATCAATAAAAGGTGGGGATCGTTGTGCATTACAAACTGAAGTCAACCAAACAACTAATAATGAGTAAGCACATCACTGTTTACGATTTTGTATTGACCTTAAGTAATGGCAAAATATCCACAATGTCCAGTTTACTGACTTGCTGTATGGAACTTTCATTTTTCATTTTTCTTAGAAAACAACTTTCCCAAATAAGGCTCTAAACGCAGAAACTGTTTTTATTTCACACAATGCTTGGAACACACTTCACCTAACCTGCGAATATTTACTACGATTTCGTCAATTGGGGTTAACTTTTGCTGCAAAGTAGGCTAGTCTTGTTTATTTATTTTTTTTAGCATGGTTGAAGAGCGGACATTTGCAGCATTATTGTATGTGTATGCCTATCATTTCTATTTTCTGTTTTAGAGTTCGTGAGCGTACTTACTCTCTCTGGGCTTACTTAAATCACTACCGTGATAAATGGATTAATCCCTTCTATGAACACAATTCAGTATGGACAAATTTTTCTATCGGGAGTAGTTTTGATTTAGAAAAAGAATCATATTTTGAAACAGATGATTTAATCACCTCTGGAATTGAACTTCTTGACGATGGTAAAGGCAATAGTCGATATGCAGCAGATATGCTTCCAGCACATGTATTATATGCACCATTGTTTCGGTAAGTCTCTTTTTTCCCCTACTTTTTGTACATTCAAGTCATGTACATGAATTTTGGTAGTTTGAGTTTCAACTTTAACTGGGAATGTTACCCTTCTTCTTGAATCGTGGAGAGGCTGTTTAAGACGTCTCGCTATGTGGATTATTTATGTATGTATCCCATGTGTTCGTGATTTCATAAAAACATCTAACTTCTGTTCAAAGTATTTCATTCAGTTTTAGATTTTCCCATCGATTGATTAGACCGAAATGCTCGATCTCAGTTTGATATGTCGACTCCAGATGACGACTCCCGAATAGGATGAAGTTCGCGTTGTCCTGGATTCGATTGCTAGTCACCATCCACCAATTGACTTTTCAAGTATTGGTTTTGTAGGTATTTTGTTTGATTGGTTGGGGGATTTCATCATGAACTGACATCAGTTAGAGAACCATTGGAAAACCTACAGGGAGTAGTGGACAGCTGTTTAGACAGCCTAGTTTGGAACTCTTCGTCAGTACGCAACCACCACAGGGGTTTGCACCCAGTACCTTCTGGTTACAAGGCCAGCGAGTTCGTAGACCATTACGACACTGGAACCCCGATCCAATGGCCGGCCCATGAAGTTTAACTTCTGCCAATTCACAACATGAGATGACCACTTGGCGATGTCTTCTTCGATGAGTCACCGCCTGACCTTCAGCCTGTTGTTACCTACTAGTCACGCCTTCCCGCTCTGTCATGAATTGGCAGAAGCTCGAATTCATGGACTGGCCGTTGGATTGGGTCCCATTGGCTTAATGGTCTACGAACTCGTTGACCTTGTAACCAGAAAGTTGTTGGTTTGAACCCTGTCGGTGAGTGTCTACTGCTGGAGAGCCCCAAACTAGGCAAACGAAACACCTGCCCAGTACTCCTAGTTGGTTTTCCGGTAGTTCTCTAAATAATGTCAGCTCATGAGGAAATACTCCAACCAATTGACTTCTGTTCAAAATAGTCTACTAGTGTTTACAAAAAATCGTTATTTGGATTTCGGTTCATCTTGTCCAATAGTAGTGCGAATAGGATTAGTGAATAAGGCTAAATAGCTAACCTACGGCAGAAAGGAAGACATAAGAGAGGTATGGGCACTTAATGATTACCTTGATAAACTAATCAATAAGCATATAGGAAATTATAAGAGAATAAAGGTAACATTAATAGTAACAATATAATGAGGACGACATGAATGTTAAACGCGCGCGAAACAATGACAAAACCAAGAATAGGGAGTGTAAAACATCATTGATGCTGTCAAAAAGAAAAAGGAAACTTTTGAAACCTTAAGTAGAATTCTTAACAAGGCGGGAATAAAAGTGGCATTCTGACCCGCAAACTCACTTAGGAACAAATTAGGTTGGTTAAAGGATCCTGTGGAACCCATGGAAGAGAATACTTTAGTTCACCCAATACCCTGCAGTGACTGTGAGGTCAAGGAGTAGTGGGCTGGAGACAATTGGATTAGCGGAGAAGAAGAAATTGGAGAAATATAGATTAGTAGACCCTGATAAGATAAGCAATCCAAAAAATAGCTCATCTGTAGCACCACATGCAACTGCACACAACTATACGACAGGAAGGAGGAACTGATAATTGAAGCTTTGTATAGTGAATCAACTGAGAATGTTTTCACTAGCAATGATTCAACACCTGTCAATCCTAGACATCTGGAAAATTCTACTACCCTTACAGCAAACGGGTATGAAGAACGAAAGCTAAGAAAATTAAGTTTTGGAGTTATGTAATCACAGTTGATGTATATGATTATGAATAAGAAGCTGTCTTCGGTAATTTATACTATTCCACTGTGTGATACATTCAATGAAAATTCATATGGAATTACATGCCTCTAGTGTCATGCATTATTCTATTCGGAACTTTGGACTAAGTACCTCTTCTCTATATTAACTTATTTATTGTTTAGCCTATATCCAGTAATCTTGTGGTGAGCGCTGGCTGCAAGTCGAAATTGTAGACCCGGAATAGGGTTCATGAGAAAAAACAATGACAAAGCCTAACCTTGAGGAACTCACCAACCAATCACAGCAGACTTAACCTGTGCACATACGATTCTCAGATATATGGCTTAACTTTCTAAGGAACGATCACAAGCATTAAAGAATCACTTTCAGCAAAAAACAACCAATCAGAAGACGTTGCTTCTCCACTGACAATAATGCACATAAAAATCTGTTGCCTGGCCTTTGTCTTCTGTCGTTACAAACTTACTCTGGTGAACCCATTCAATTTAATAAAGAGTAAAACCAAAGGAAACTGAGTCATTACTCAATTCGAACGATTGACATACGTCTTAATGAACCGATTCTGTACTGATAGAAATGCCATAACCGGGTTAAATTCTGGTTGACCAAATTTAAATTAACACTTTGTCGGTAACTAGGCTTCTTAGCTAAGTCGGTAGACGATTGAACCAGTAACCACCAAGCGGTTGTCGTTACTCTAATCGCTGCCACCTGTTGATTGGATTCTGTTGACGAGATGATTAATATGACCATGTGATCTTGGGTAAACATCGTTTAAACACACGTATTTTATTGTTCTCTCTTCATAATACAAAATGATGAACAATTTGACGTATAAACGTTGTTATTAATTAATAATAAAAAACATACTACATCATGGGGACCAAGGGATGCATCACACAAAAGCCCATAGTTTATGCGGTGTCTGGGATACCACATAAACATCTAGGTCGAAACAGGTGGTTGTTTTAAAGGACCGCTCCCAAGCCTTTGACCTGAGGGCTGATCCACAAGGTAGTGGAGCAGCATCAGTGGCCGAGTCTGCATGCTTTTCCGTGACCAGGACAGATTCACATGCCATTGGATTCTTTGGGATTCTGGAGCCCATGTACTCCACAGTTTTGGAATCAAGGTTTTCCAATCACTCTAGGTAGACATAAATGTAGATATGATGGAGAAGATTTGAAGCTCAGGTGGATGATTTTGATGTCGTTGGGTTCATTGAGCTGCATAGTTTATTTTTGTGAAGCTTTCATTGACCTACTAGGCAACATCTTCCGCGCATAATTCAATTTGTTGAAGTGAGCGTTTAGATTTCTCCACGAGTTTACTAGTCATTTCTCCTGGTGACCACCTTGAACGTGATTGGTTGTTTTTGTGCGTTTTCACACCCTCTAGACTGCTACTTGTATTGGAACTGATTGTTTCCTTGACTTGAACTTGGAACCTTTGTGTGTTAGGTTTCCTTCTTATCAGTTGGTAAATTTTGTCTATCTCTATGTTTCTATTGATTGACGATTCACTGAAATACCAGGCTTCTGAAATTCCTCTAGCATTCTTGGTGTTTCCTCTGTCTAATATTTGAACTTTGTCTCAGTCGAATTGATGTCCGTGGTTGTCTGTATGTAATAATATGAGGGAGTGGATGTTGTGTTTTTTGACGGCTAGCTTATGTTCATGGATACGAAGATGAAGGGGACGTACACTTTGGCCAATGTAGTGTTTTTCGCAGTTGTTACAATTTATTTTGTAGATGATGTTGGTTTCATCTTCTTTCGATGTTGAGTCTTTTGGTTTACATAGAGCCAGCTGAGTGAAGTGATTTTGTTGGTTTGTGTTTGGTGTCAATTCCTAAAGGTCAGCGTTCAAATATTAGACAGAAGAAACACCAAGAATGCTAGAAAATTTTTAGAAACCTGGTATTCCAGTGAATCGTCAACCAATAGACACATCGAGATAAATAAAATTTACCAACCGATAAGAAGGAAACCTCACACATACAAAGGGTCAATGTTCAAGTCAAAGAAACAATCAGTTCCAATACAAGTAGCAGTCTAGAGAGTGCGAAAACACACAAAAATAACCAATCACGAGGTTCAAGGTCACCCACTAGGAAAGATGATTAACAAACTCATGGAGAAATTTGAAAGCTCACTTCAACAAATTGAAGTATACACTGAAGGATATTGCCTAGTAGGACAATGAAAGCTTCACAAGTAAAACTATCGTCCAGCTCAGAGAACACAACCACATCAATAAAGACATAAATGTCCACCAGTCTGTTGTAATAAGAATAGAACTGGTTCACTGAGAGTCCACCACTCTGGTTGTACGGATCAGACGCTCACTTTCTCCCTTTCTCTCTGTGAGAAACACTCCTGCAGTATGATGGCTGTGATTACGATATACTTGGCAGAGAGTATGAACGTGTTACCACATGATGGTGGCATTTCGAGAGGAAGACCAAATTCTATCCACCCTTAGCAGTGCCAGGTTGTTTATTCGGATCTTCTTTTTTGAAGTATCTTTTAAAACTTAGTTCTGGCGAAATGCCATCTACTCAATTTTGAGGCATTCATCAACGTTACTTGGACACGCCAACAGTTGTTGTTTTAATTATTACTGAAACGTCATCTAAAAATAAACTTAATTGGATGGAGGATTTCATCATGAACTGACATCAGCTAGAGAACCACTGTAAAACCACCTGGGAGTACTGGACAGCTGTTTCGTCTGCCTAGTTTGGGACTCTTCAACAGTACGCATCCACCGATAGGGTTTGAATCCATGACCTTCTGGCTACAAGGCTAGAGAGCTCGTTGACCATTGAGCCACTGGGACTCGATCCAATGGCCAGCCCATGAATTCTAACTTCTGCCAATTGACGACATAGCGCGACCATTTCGCAGATGTCCAGTGCTCCCAACTGCTTTTCCAGTGGTTCTCTAACTGATGTCAGCTCATGATGAAATCCTCCATCCAATCAAACAAAATCCCTACAAAGCCAATACTTGAAAAATAAACTAAATTGTTACACACCTAAATAATTCTATATTGTTAACGCCTTAAATTAAACTTTCATACTTTCATCCGTGCTGTTTTTTTGATTTTCCTTTCTTTCTGCTTTTTGTTTTTTGTATCTCAACAGTTTATGGCGTGATCTGTATTTACGATGGGAATGGCGTTTGCCTAAGCATGATGGTCAACGAGAGAATCATGTCTCTGACTATTTATACGGTCTGACTACTCTACTTGACCACAATCGATTATTGGAGGCGAGAATTAGGCAGTTACAAAAGTTATTGGATAAAAGTGATAATAATAATGATAGTAATAGTACTGTTGTACATAAGAATAATTTAGAAGCTTCACCTGAGAAATCATTAACTTCAAAAGTGAGTGTGTGTATACATTCGTTGTGCAATAACCAGAGTAGATAAGATCTACAACTGTATGTATGCGTGTGCATTATGCTTGACTTTTTCAGTTTTCGATCACGATGCATAGTGTGTCTTACTTGAATAGGTCTCAGTGGGTGTGGTTAACTTATTTATTGACTTCGGTGACACTACATTTGCATTAAGTAGGATTTTGAAAGGCCCTAGTGGCCTAGTGGATAACGCTTGTTTCCCAGTGTCTGAATGATGCAGGAGTGGCCGCCTTGTGACCAGAAGGTCCTGGGTTTGAACCTCGATGGGTGCCTGCTATTCAGTGGTAAAACACACATGGTCCGGAGTTTGATCCTTCGCCGGTGCACTCCCAAACTTTCTTAAGGCCGGTAAAGAAGGAAGATTGGTCACGAGACAGGCTAGCAATCTCACCCCGCAAAAAAATTAAACCACTGCTACTGGAACCTTGGAGCATTAGCTTGAAGCCCCCCCCCCTTATGTTCCACTCGGAATGTAATGGAATGAAATTAAAAAAAAAGGTTTTCACAATCAAGCCCATATTAACTGTTAGGAATCAATCGAGAGTAAGACATATGGACCAACGCCTATTAATTATAGTGAAAATATTCATTCAGACATCTATAAAATACAAAATAATTGAGTAAAGAATATCCTTGCCGATAATTTCCTCTTCTGGCTCTACAATTATGTATATATATATATATTTATATACATAGAATATTCTAGAATAGTAGTCAATAACAATATTAGTGTTTTTTTAAATAATGTCGATTTGTTAAGTAAGATCACAATGGAATTACAGTTCATTAAAGATGCTTAAATTATAATTATAACAATATAAATATAATAACAAATAGAATGTCAATTAAAATTGAGGAAATTTCTACAAAAAGTTAAGGATCATTAGAACCTTGACAGCTAGTGGGGTAAGGACAGTGTCTGAACCAACCAACTTCTTTTGGACACATAAATTAGGCTTCTTAATGTGGATCCCAACGGCCAGTCTCAGCAATATTTAGTGAACGAACTCTTAAAGCGAAGTTAAGAATACTTCGTATGTGATAGATGACTTTGAAAGCCGCCTCGTTGACATTAATCTTGTGCTCTGTATCCACAAGATGAGATAGAATAGAGCTACGAATAGATTTTGTTTATCCTTTACTTAACCAACAACGCTGGATGATGTTCGGAAATCCGACGAGGAACATGTCTAATTGTACGGCCTATGTAACTGGTTCACTCCACAGGAGCAGTTAAATTGGTAGATACCCACACATGGAAGAGGCGAATTTATGCAGTTTATCTTTTACTCCCAAACGCAAAATAGGGGTGGTTTTGAAGACACAGCGTAATTCAGCAGCATGGAATGCTCTTTTTACTGCATTTCTAAGGTGTTGTGTTAGTATCTTGCTCACCTTATCCGCGAGGAGATGAATTTTTAAGAATAACGCCTTTTTAGGAACTGTTGATACCTTGGGCTGCTTTGATTTTTGATTCGTATTCTTATCAACGAACTTTTCTGGATAACCGTTTTCACTCAGCAACCGTTTAATATTATTAAGTTCCTCATCAAGACATTTATCCGAGTAGATTGCTGTTGCTGTGTGAACCAAGCGCTTTGTCAGATTGCATTTGTATTTCAAGGGCACGGAGCTTTGTGTTTAGTGTAATTGGAGACAATTAAAGGGAAGAAGACGGAAAGGAAGAAGAAGAAGCACAGCCAAGTGAAGTGTATCTAGCATTATGGAATTGAAAAGGACTGGAGCAAACACTGAAATCGGATTTACATATTTGTATCGCACTTTTTTAAATCATTAACTAAAGGATCAGTCACTTTTAGAACTTTATACCCCTTGTCTAGTTGTTTATTGTTGCTTACATTGATTTTTTCCACCTGGGAGTTCTCGGCCTCCTGCTGAATAGTAACTTGCATGTGCCGAAAGTTGACTGTTCAGTGTTGAATTTCTCGTGGGATGATGTGCACTCACTTAAAAGTAATCTCAAATTGTAAGGAAGTAGCTGTCTAGTGTTTGTCGGTTTTCATTAGTCCACTAGCTAATGTTATGAACAAGTAAAACTAATTCAATTTTAAATATTTTCCCGTCGATTGATTGGACCGAAGCGCTCGGTCTCTCGTTGACCTGTCGGCTTCTTGTGCAGATGCTTCGACGATGTCTGGGCATGTAATTAGAAGTTAATTGGTGGCTGGTGACTAGCAGTGAAATCCAGGATGCGCACTTTGCCCTGCTTGGGACATGTCAGCTGGATGTATCTGAATTCTGCAGTGAGTGATAATGTTCCCATCGAAGCTTGAACCCAGTGCCCATAGTTTCAAACGGCAAAGCGTTATCCACTAGAACACTTGGGTCAGGAGAGCCACCTCTTGTGCAATTTTTAAATTTTCCCGTCGACTGATTGGACTGAAGTGCTCGATGTCAGGAACTGGGTTCGAGCCTCGATGGGAACAGCATCATCACTCACTGAGGAATGCAGGTACATCCAGACGACGAGTCCCAAATAGGACGAAATGCGCGTCGTCCTTGATTCCACTGGCAGTCACCATCCACGAATTAAATAAAACTCTGATTTGCTAGACTGATTCATACTGATTTTAATCAGTATCTGCATGACTTCAAACTAATTTACATTACTGGGGCTGTTCACTAGTAGATTTCATGATCAAAATATCAGCATTTGAGGTCATAGTTTGTGCTATGCATGGGAACAATGAGGAGTTCAGTCGATGGCTTCAACTGAAAAAATATTGGTCGCTCTATAATGTTTGAGCGCTACGTAAATGTAGGTCTGTTGTTTGAGAATTAAAGTCTAGCAGAACCTGCATTTATGACTTTCTTATTCCCTTCAGCATCCCTTGAAGACTTCTTGGACGGTGAATCGCATACGAGGCTTGAAATATTAAACACAGTGACTTTTAAGTTCTTGACGTTTGATGCTCAATATTTCCACTTTAAATGTTTAAAATATCACGTAGCGTTGAACATCTTTAATTATAGCAGGGATGCGCAATGTATATTACTATGTGATGGTGCACAACTTACTCCATACTAGAAATAATATTGATTTTTAAAAATATGAACTCAATTAAATGCAAATCGATATAAATTTAAGTTTGCAAACCTTCGGCAAGGAAATGTTTGTTTCATTTTATAATTCTAATTGAATTTCCACTCCACTTTCACTGTATGCTTTTGATCATGTGTTTTCAAGTTGACAGATCTTAAAATTGATTGTGCACTGGATAAGACTGAAAATGAAATTCATTCAACTGACAACGAAAAATCGACGGTTTCGTCGTCGATTAAACAACCTCTTGTTTTTACAAGGTGGAATTCAATTTCTAGTAAGTACCAATTTAATACATTTGGTTCCCTTGATAAATTTCGATAAAGAAAGGAAGACGAAATTTGCAGTATAAAAGATGATGTCATCATTCTATTTCACAGGTTCTCATCAACTGCAGAACACCTGAAATTACAATGACTACATAAATGGTAATAACATACTTTAATGTTTAAGTGGTAGCAGAGAAGAAAGAAATACTATAAAATTGACGCATCCAAAAAAGAATGAAAGCATTACAATTTTTGGTTTAAGTTTTCATCATCAATTTATACGCTTTCATAATTGAAAAGAGGGGGGAAGGGTAAGACAGAAAACAGAAAAAATTAACAGTGTTAGCTTGTAGGTTCACATAGCCGAACCCCTGTGGGTGCGTACTGCTGAAGAGTCCTAAACTAGGACGAAACAGATGTCCAGTACTCCCATCTGGTTTTCCAATGGTTCTCTAAACAATGTCAGTTCATGATGAAATCCTATAAGCAATCAACTAAATCCCTACAAACCAATACTTGAATATCCTCTCTTCGGCTGAATTCGACATCAGGGAAGTATAGTCTAATATCATGTTTTTCTTCACAAATGAACATGAGCCATGAATGTGCATCACTAAATATCTACATTTTGTTCTGATGAATTCAGCTATCCCATTCTATGTTAAGAGTAAGATCTAAGCAAGCTTGTTGGGTTAAATAACACACTGTTTCTAGTGCGTTGGTGGCACAGTGGTTAGGACTCTCGCCGACTATGCACATGGTCCGGGGTTCAAACCCTTACCGACGCACATCTGATGTCTATGGTCGGCCTGCAAAATTTGGGCTACCGATATCACACGCTGAAAATTTCATACCTGTACCAAAAGTATGGTGTGGAATCAAGCTGTAATGAAAAAAAAGGAACACATCTACATAGAGTCATTGAAGTGTTTTCTCAGTGTATAACAGCACTGTAGCATCATAAATACCCACCTATCATCGTTTTCGCTTACAATTTTCTGTCTTCCTAATATATATATATATATATATATATATCCAATATATTTATCCATGCGCCATTACTGCAACACACTCTATCGGTCTGACAATTATTCACCTAATTGTGTAAGTGAATATTAATTTTCTAAAGTAAATGATTAGTGAAGGCGAACAGATGAATGTCTGGTTTCATTTTTCTAATGTGTACATGGTTCCGTTTATTATTCACACTCATTCATGTATATTTCTTGATGTTCCAGTCAAGACACACTACCACATTATATCGATAGGTCAATCGACATGCATAAATAATTTTTTGGTGATAAACTCTAACTACTGCTCCATTTTTTTTGCTGTTTTTACAGTTCTTATTTGTTGCATTAATAAACAGTTTTCACTAGTATATATTTGTATATGGATGTTGTATAGCTTTTCTGTCTGTCTGTGAGTGTGTGTGTGTGGTGCGTATCAGTTAAATTCTTTACTAACAGTCTAACCGATCAATCAAAATGTTAATGTCCTCACTGTACTACTTAGTCTATAGGGCGTGAATAAGGCGATGAGAATAGCCTTTTATAACAAGATATTATAATGTATGCATTCTTATTTGTGTAATATGTATGTATACGTCAGCCTGTATCGATATTTCTGTTCAAATCTATCAACCCATTGTTGGTTTTATATGATTTTTCAAGTATTGGTTTGTAGGGGTTTGGTTGATTGGTTACAGGATTTCATTATGAGCTGACATTGGTTAGAGAATCATTGGAAAACCAGCCACAGGGAGTACTGGACAGCTGTTTCGTCCGCCTAGTATGGGACTCTTCAGAAGTACGCACCCGCCACAGGGGTTCGAACCCAGGACCTTCTGGTCACGAGGCTAGCGAGCTCGTGGACCATTAAGCCACTGGGACTCGATCCAGTGGCCAGTCCATGAATTCTAACTTCTCCCAATTCACGATACAGCGCAACCGGTAGCCAATGTCATCGCTGACGAGTATTTGTCCTCACACCCGACCTGCTGCACCCTACTGGTAAATGGCATGAAATTTGTGTAGGTTTGGTTTATGCATGAAGGTGCTTGATTTTCAACCAATTGGATCATGAGTTGGAACCCAGCCTCACCTACAGAGGTCCCGGTAGTGTATATGTATGGCTCATTACAAACTACACGAAAGTGCAATTGTTTTTGATTGGTCGCCAGGTAGCAACTAGTGTCATACGTCTGGTTCTTTGTTTGTTTGGTGTAGACTGAATTCTATCCCAACGGAAATCCTAAAAGAAGTGCTATTAAGGTGTACCATGAGTGCAAATTTCAAACTTGACAGCACACTTTACAGAAAAGTGGACGGGGTGGGTATGGGCTCACTATTGCGTCTCATTCTGGCTGATTTCTTTCTAAGGAAACTAGAAAATGGACCTTTGAACAACCTTATCGGAAAATTTTCATTTTATTGCCGGTATATGGATGAGACACCTTCATTCTTTCTGATGATGATTCGGATAGGAGTACAGTAATAACTGAATTCAATGAAGTACATTCTGCAATGAAATTCATGTGCGAAGAGGAATCCCAATACAGAATTGCCTTCCTAGATGTCCTCCCTACAAAAAAAACCAGGTGGTAGTATAAAGAGAAATTTGCTTAGGAAAAGTACATGGACAGGACAATATACACATTTTCACAACTTCGTTCCTCACCAGTACAAAAGAAATTTGGTAAAAACCCTCAGCCAGAGAGTTAGAGCTATATGATCAGAAGAGGTCATTGAAGATCAACTAAGGATTGTATATCATACCTTGATTGAAAATAGCTACCCCGACAAATTTATCAAGAAACACATGACAAAGAAAGCGGAAAAGGACTATTCACTATCCGTAAACAAGAAGCCTTTATACATACGACTGCAATTCAAGGGCGATATACCAAGCGAGATAATTACGAAGAAAATCAGTTCAAAGAACTTTTAATGATGGCGAACTACACGTCTTATTCTCTACACGATCGACGGTGGTTCCTCGATTGAAAGATGAAGTACCCAGACTAGCCACTTCCAATTGTATCTACCAATTCAACTGCGCTTAAAGTGGAGCGATTTTTATGGGTCGTTGCTCTAGGAACTTGATTTTTCGTGCTTGAAAACATATACCAGCGTGGCTAAATAAAGGTGTAGTAAAAACCATCAACATTTCGATATTAAACCATCTGGTCCAAACCGGCCACAGAGGCATCATTGAAGAATCCTTCTTTATCATCTACCGGGTACCAAATAAATTGCCAAATGCATCCAGGTACCGCATGCTCCAAACAGCAGAGGCTATTGCAATTCACCTCAAACAACCGGTGCTCTGTGTTCAAAAGAAGCAATTCCAGCCACTACTACTGCCCTAGCCGGTCTTCAGTAGTAAAGACTAGAAATTCATAAATTTGTATTATTATCTTTCCTAACGTTTCTGATATTCATTGTATTGTTATGTTGATGCAGTTGAACTGTAATCTATTGATATTATTGATTCGCGGTTATTTAAACGTTAATGTTGTTCAGAACACCAATTCATTCACTACCATTATGTATATATAACTGTAGAGCCTGATGGTGAGGTTATCGAAAAGAGTATTCTTTGTTTAGTAACCATTCTTTTAAATTCTATCAGTCAATTTTGCAATATGACCACCATGCATGCTAGATAGCCCGCCATCAGCAAACAAAGGACTAGACACATTACACTAGTTATTACCAAGTGCCCAATCAAATTATCCGATATAGGGGGTCAGTCGTGAGTCCGAATAGCTCAGCGGTAACGTTTCTGATTGCAGCACCGGATGGTGGTGACATGAGTTCGAATCTCAGAAGGGACATGAGTTTCTCCGAGGTAACATATATACTCCTTGCTGACTGATGAGTGCCAAAAAGCTGGAAGCTTGAGTCAAAGGCTTCCTACCGGTTGTCTCCAACCATCTAGTAATGCATTCGGTTACTGAGTAACACTTCTGGCATTTCTGCTGAGATAATAATACTTCTGGGCTTTGGTTTCCATACTGAAAAGAAACCGACAACCCGATTGAAGACCTGATATTGATTACTAATCAATTCAATCGCCTTAACCTCCGAGAGTGAAGACAGACGACAGGCTTGTTAGAGCTGGTGAGAATACTTTAATTTATTATACAAAAAAACACATTATACAAATGTGTAAACACCACCAGGGTTTGGCTTCAAGGTTGTCACAAAGTATTATAATACATATCCTACCTCACTCCAATGGTGTATAACCTGCTCAGACTGATTGACGCCAGTGTAAGCCTGTTCTACCTGGGATTAGCCGCTTCCTATCAACATTACTCCCGAATTTCATCATCATCATCATCGTTGATTGTTTGTTTCCTCTATTTCAGATGATGATCAAAAACAACTGCCTCTGCCTACTGTTGAACAACTCAAATGTGAAATGGATATTATCAGTGTAAAATGGTCACCGTGTATGAAATCAGGTGATTTATGCTGTGTTTGTAATAGTCTCTTAGTCTTATCCAATCAATCAGTAAGTTCATTAGTATATATACTCATATTTTTGATTATTATTATTATTATCATACTTTTAATGCATTTTTTGTTTTAGAATTATTTCTGTCAGGTCTAAGATTGATATACTACCGACAGATTTTAGAAATCTCATCCTGTTGCTGTAATCACCAAGGGCGTATATTGTTGTATTATTCATATTACTCCCCTGGGTTCCGAGTAGAACATAGGGCTCCCAAAGCACATCACCATTTTGATCTGTTCTCTTTAGCTGACTTCACGATAGTCCATAGTCCCTTATCTTCTCCTCGCCACACGATCTTCTCCATGTCACCCTCGTACCGATGACCCACTCGTCGCTTCCCATTGGGATTCCACTAGAGTAATGGCCTGCATTCCCCGCGATGTCATTCAATGGTCTCCTCACTGGGGTCTGCCCAATCCATCTACATTTTCTCCTACATATTTGTTGAGCAATCGACTCTTGGTCGGTTTGTTCATCACCAGTCAGAGTTTCTTGTTGATGATTCTTTCTGACCGGCCAGCTGGCCATTTGATCTTTAGTATGGAGCCAGCCAGTGAAGGTGGCAGTTGTCGATAAAGTCTGTAGTGTCCCGTTGTAAATCCTTTTCTTGACACACAGTGCAAATTTCTCACCCGCATAGAAGAACTGTTTGACTAACTTGGCATTTGTATGGAAATCTCGAATGCTGTTGTTTATGCTGGCTGGCTGAGTGCAGAAGATTTCCAAACTTATTTCAAGTTGATGAAGGTGTCCCTTGCCTTTCCCATTCTGTCTTTGACATTTTCATCCGTTCCGACTGCCTGTAGTTGAAACGATTCTTCCTAGATAAGTGAAGGGAGTGACTTCTTTCAAATTTCATCAGTTGACAGCCATTGGCACCTGGTGATGTTGGTGCGTTGCCATCTTCACCTGAAGTCTTGCCTTTGCTGACAGCCTCTTCTGACAACTTGTTGGTTCCCGCCTGTAAGTCATCGAATTTATGTGGCATTTGACATAAATCATCCGTGAAGTCCAGACCTGGTACTGTCTTCTCGTTCTCCATGCATGCATGATGTGCTGCATAGTCTAGTCCACCACAATTAGGAAAATCATCGTGTGTGACAGTAGACTGTCTTTTCTTACTCTTGTATTCACTTTGAAGGCTTCACTGAGTTTTTCTTGCTGTGGATCACTTGACACATGTCATTGTCATGTAGCCAGCTGTTAAAGGAGTTTGATAATGATTTGTATTATATTATTATTATTGTTCCCTTGGGTTCCTAGTGGAACATAGGGCTTCAACTACACGTCTCCACTTGCTTCTGTCTTCTGCTGTACTTTTCACTTGCGTCCATGTTAATCCATACTGTTTCAACTACTCTTCACACGATCTCCTCCATGTCATCCTTGGACGTCCCACTCACCGCTTCCCTTTCGGGTTCCACTCGAGCGATGGCCTGACGCGCGATGTCACCCAACGGCCTCCTCAGCGAGTGTCCAATCCATCTCCACTTTCTCCTGCATATTTGTTGAGCGATTGGTTCTTTTTTTGCTTGCTCCCATAGTTTCTTGTTGGTGATTCTTTCCGGCCATCTGATCTTGAGTATAGAGCCAGCGAAGACAGTTGTTGGTAAAGGTCTGCAACAGGCTGTTGGAAATATTCTTTGTGACCCGCCAAGTTTCTGATCCGTATAGAATAACTGACTGACTTGACGTTTGTATTAAAAATCCGAATTTTGTTGTTGATGCAGGCTGAGTGAGGAAGATTTCCAGATAATGATTTGTAGAATTCGTTAATTAAACAAACATCCAACAATAAGAGTGGATACCTTCTCCAGGTAGTCCAGTTGGTTTTTAGTGTAACTTGGTATCGTTGTGTTCTCAGAGCTGGTTGGCTCAATCACAAAGCTTTCATTTTTGATCTTCTCTAGACAGCATTTTCAGCACTAACTCCAATATGAAGTGAATTCTTAGAATTCTCTGTGAGAGTGTATTCATCACCTCTTCTGATGATGACTAGTTGTCTCCATAGGTTTTCTTACCTTCTTGTTCACTTTTTTATATTGGTATTGATTACTTTTTGTTTTTTTGGTGACCTGATATATATATTTGACCTTCTGTATATCTGCAATTTTTCATTGAATTTAGTTTCTGGTACACAAACACGGTGAAAAAGTATTGTTCACTTATATATATATATATCTGACGAAATCTCAGTACGGATACAGAGGGCTAGTTTCGCACATGCCAGTTTACGCCGTCTCTGGCGTAGACGTGATATCCGAATATCGACCAAAGAGCGTGTGTACTGCTCATCAGTCCGCTCCGTCCTCCTTTATGGCTGTGAGACCTGGCCATTGAGAGTGGAAGACATGAACAGATTAGCTGTCTTTGATCATAGGTGGCTGCGATCTATCTCCCGTGTGAAGTGGTATAATAGAGTGAGCAATACTGAGATTAGGCGTCGGGTGCTAGGTAAGGAGGGGGAATCAATCGACAAGGTTGTGAAGCTGCACCGATTGAGATAGTTAGGACATGTGTTACGTATGCCTAGTCATCGCCTTCCTCGACGGGCAATGTCAGCTGACATAGGGTCAGACTGGAAAAGAGCTAGTGGCTGTCAAACCGAAACATGGCACCAGTCAATGAAATCCACAACATATAGTTTAAGGCACGTAGGAAGGTGTAGAATTCCTGGTTGGGGTCCTTGGGACGGTAAAAACCGGTGGCTGGAGATAATTGGTGATGTGGCTCAAAATCGTTCTCAATGGCTGGCGCAGATGCATACACTCTTTATGACTTACAATTTTCAGTGAAACTGTTTTGTTCTTCGTTATCACTATTCCTTTGTTTCACACCTCTGTTTACTGTCTCTATTATCCATTTCTTCTCTTGCTTTGTGTGATACATGGAGTGTGGTGACTTGAACTGCTACACATCGGTGCACATTTCTTTGTCGAATATAGACAGACAGACAGAACACACTTCCAACAGCTTCATTCACTTGTGATTCCTATTCAAGCTACAATTCATGCTTAAATCCAATGCGAAATGGTTAACTAGTTAGGTGTGAATGGCGGCAACTGACGTGAATAGTCGTTCCGTTGACACTGTTAGAAGTGTTACTGAGTTTTCAATGAGAATCATTATTAGTACATATCATTATTCGTCCTTTGGGTTTCGAGCAGCGGGGGAAAAATATATGGCTGCAACAGCATATACCCCAATGTACTCAGTTCTGTGCCGTCGTTTTTAATTGGCTCCATGACCACCGACAAACGTACATTTCCTCCTCTAATGTCACTGTCGGTGTACTGAATTCATCTTCATTTCCTTTGGTGTATACTTGTTGGATAGTAGGTTTGATTATTCACGCTAAATCTGACATGTTTTCGAGGGGACTGGTTTTTGAGGATAAGAAAGAAAAAGCTGTTGAATTTTATTCCTCCGGTCACGTCTATGTTCCGCGATAATTTCGTGTGGCTGAATTCTTTTTTCTACTGTTGAATGTATCTCCAGTGTTTGTCACTTAGTAACAGGTATAATTTGTTAGTACTTTCAACTGTCTTGCTTTCTTATCATCCTGACTCTTTTCGATCCCCTATTAATATGACTAACGCTCATATAATGATAATATTACTAGCAGTAATAATGATATATAGGCAGGTGTGGTTTGCAGCGGCAACTGTCTTTTTTGACTTCATAAAAAGTCTCTATTATTATTATTATTATTATTATTATTATTGTTTCCTTTAATTCCTAGAGGAACATAGGGCTTCAGCCACGCGTCTCCATTGCATTTGGTTCTCTGCTAGAGTTTTCACCTGGCTCCACGTCTACCCACATGCTTTCGTCTCCTCTTCACATGACCTCCTCCAAGTCACCCTTGCTTGCACTGACGACCAACTCGCCGCTTCCCATTCGGGTTCCACTCGAGGGCTTGTCTGGTGATGCCACTTGATGGTTTGTTTTCTCTGAGTATGGCCAATCCACCTCCGTTTCTTCCTGCCTATTTGTTGCACAATCAGTTCCTGGTTGATTTGCTCCCAGAGATCTCTTTTGCTGATCTTTTCTGGCCGGCCATCTGATCTTGAGTATTGAGCGAAGACAACTGTTAATGAAGGTCTGTAGTTTGTTTGAGGTGCTCTTTATGACGCGCCAAGTCTCTGACCCGTATAGTAAGTAGCACTGACTTCACATTGGAGTTGAAAATCCGGATCTTATTTTTGATGTTGAGTGCTGTTGACCTCCACACAGACTTGAGAGAAATGGGAGGTTGTCTTGCTTTCCCGATCCTCACTTTGATATCCTCGTCAGTTCCATCAGCCTGTAGTTGAAACGATGCTTCTCAGATAGGTAAAGGAGGTTGTTTCTTTCAGGTTCCTTCCATTTATGCTGATTGTTGTCTGTTGTTGTTGTTGTTGCTGTTGGTGGTGTTGCCCAGGAATCTTCATCACCACCTCTGTTTTCTCTATGTTCACCTGAAGTCCTATCTTTGATGCTTCTTCTGCCAACTTGGTGCTAATAACTCGATTTAATGAGATATTTTAAAGGTCTTTATGAAGACAACCGGTTTCATATATTGAAGCTGCCTAACTTTACAGTGATGTCTCTTTTCTACTTGATTAATGTCAGTCTGCTTGAGTCACTAGACTACCTGAATTTATATCCCACACAGAGCATAGAAGTTTATCTATTTCTGTTTGTTTTAACTATTCACTTATGTCCCTGAGTCGCCAAATATACTCATACACATTTTTGGTTGACTTTCAACCTACTTCTGTGTATTTCTCGGAGACGAAATAAAAATACCATAAGGGATTTAATTTTAATCGTTAAATAAAACAACACTGCGCTATATGGGTTACTTTAGGTTATTATTGTACTTGAAGATCGTGGATAAAGAGAAGAATATTATGTAATAAATCACGCCAAAAATTCTGCGTACTATGTAAAGTTTTTATGTAGAATAATGTTGTTATAATTATTATCCCCTTAGGTTCCTAATGGAACATAGGGTTTCAACAACACATCTCTACTTTGTTCTATTTGTTACTGCCCTCTTCAGCTAGGCCCATGATTGCCCATAATCTCTCATCTCCTCCTCCTCGCCACACGATCTCCCTCCTCCATGTTACACTTGCACTGACGACCCACTTGTCGCTTCCCATTGGGATTCCACTCGAGTTATGGCCTGCATTGAGCACGATGTCATTCGACAACCGATCCATCTCCATTTTCTCGTACATATTTGTTGAGAAATCAGCTCTTCGTTGGTTTGTTCATCACCAGTCAGAGTTTCTTGTTGCTGATTCTTTCTGGCCGGCCAGCTGGCCATTTGATATTCAGTATGGAGCCAGGCAGTGAAGGTGGCAGCTATTGATAAAAGTTTGCATTGGCCCGTTGTAAATCCTTTTCGTGATAAGTAGTGCAAGTTTCCTTCCCGTATGGAAGTAGTGACTAACTTCACATTTGTGTTGAAAATCCGAATCTTCTTCTTTTTGCTGGTTGAGTGACAGCAGAAGATTTGCAGACTGGTTTCAGGTTGATGAAGGCGTATCTTGACTTTCCGATTTTAACTGGCTTTGACAACTTCATCCGTTCCGACTGTCTGTAGTTGAAACGATTCTTTCTGGAAAAGTGAAAGATGTAACCTCTGTGAAATCTCTCCCGTTGATGGTGATTAGTGCTGGTTGTTGTTGCTGCTGCTGCTTTTGGTTGGTTATCTTCATCACTTTCGTCTTCTTCATGTTCACCTGAAGTCCTGTCTTCGTCACAGCCTCGCCTCTTCTGCTGGTTTGTTGGTTTTCGCCTGCAAGTCTTCGAGTCTGTGTGACATTAAACACAAATCATGCACGAAATCCAAATCTCCTAAAGTCTTCTTATCAGTGGTCCCGCATATTCCTGTCTTCTCATTCAAAACACCCAGTCTGACTCATGATCCATTCCCCCACAATTAAGAATACCATTGTGGGCGATAGCAATGAGCAGCCAGCTTGTCTCACTCCTCTATTCACTTGGAACGCCTCTCTGAGTTTCCCGTTGTGGATCACCTGACACATGTCATTGTTATATAGCAAGCTGTTGAATGAGGTTGATAATGACTTGTGCATCGTACCCCATATTGTTGAAGAAGTTTCCAAATTACTTCTCGGTCAACGCTGTTTGGTAATGCGTTTTTTGAATATAGTTATTATTATTATCTGAAAATGCCCCTCCTTTACATTTACGTTTCACTTAATTTTGATATATATATATATATATTTCTTTGTGTTATTGCTTACAATTCCCATAAAGGTTCATTGTCATTCATGTGGCCTTCTCACCTGTTCACGGTGTATCCATCCCAATCCACCAATCATTCCAAGTTTATGGTCTACTGATCAAAAATCTGTACAGTTTTGTAATTCTTGTACTTCTAAACTTCGCAACAGTATCAACACTTCAAATTATAAACATTTCAGTCAATTAAAAAAAACAACCAGCAACATGCCAACTACTACGAAGTCTGAAAACAATTCATCATCTTCAACTGATCACCACCACCACCACCTGCTAACGTTTACATCATCCACGTGTAACTCTTGATGTCTGTTAGCTGTGGATTAATTTTCCTCTCCTCAAATTTACCATGTGATATTAGGTATTTGTGTGCGTTTGTGCTTGTGTGTGTGTGTCTATCTATCTATCTACCCATGTTTTCTCTTTCTCTGATAAAAATTATCTGTGATCATGTTTCAACAAGTGCTGTCTCATTCTGTACTTGCTTACCTTCCTTGTATCTTCACAGTTCCTATTTTCCCCTCTATTATTCATCCCTTATTCCCGTGTATTTCGTTATCGAGGAATATGTGCTTGGAATTGGATCAGTGGTAAGCAGTATTTGTTAGTTTATTGATTTACTTTCTGTTCTTCTCCTCTTTTCCCATCTGTGCGTGTGTGTGTGAGTGCATATCGATCGTTTGTCTGGCTTTTCATTCCTGCTGTTTTTTTCATTTTTTTATTTCTGATTTTTCATCTCCCCGCTTAAACACCTTCTCTCCTTTGATCTATCACCGCAACTAGTATGATCCAGTTAAAAAGAAATTCTATGAATCAGCTGTTTGTTTCTTTTCTTCATATTATAATTTCTAGGGTGTGTAATTTTATTGATCTCATGTGTATTGATTTTTTCACTCTTCTAATGATAACATAGCGATAACAACAATACTAATAATAATCAATACTTTTTTCAATATCATACATTATAATATACTCACCATCTTTTTGTTATATATATATATCTTTTTCAAAAAACCTTTTTATTCTTATTTCTATGTGTATATTTTTGATAAGGAGTTGAGTTGTGTAAAAATGAAATAAGGCTTTTGATAGACTTTCCTGGGATATTTCCTATGTTCCTATTGTTCATGATCTTCATTTCCTCGTATTAAGGAATTGAGCTTTCATTGATTGATTAATTGATTGATTGATTAACAAATCGTTGGTTTTTGATTATTGATCATCGATAGCAAAATAAAGACAACAGCAACAACAGAAATAACGTGTATTAATCGATAGTTATGTTCCAGATCAGTGTTACTACAAAATGAAGTGAACTTTTTCTATGTTTTTCTCTTTATTGATTGGTTTATTTATTTATGTATTTGTTGTTATTGAGTGTGAATGAGTACTTCTTAGGTTAATCATTTTTTGTCAAGTGTTGCTTTCCAGCGATGCGATTGGTGACAGGTTTAATCATGCGTCTTGATTATTAGTTAGAGAGTCATTGGAAAACCAACTTGGAAGTATTAGACAGCTGTTTCATCCTTGTTTAGGCCTCTTCACCAGTGTGTCCCCGCCAGGGTTCAAACCCAGGATCTTCTGGTTACAAGGCGAACTTGCAAACCATTTAGCTGCTTGGACCTGATCAGTGCCCCATGAATTCCAACTTCCACGGAGTCTACCAGGTCAGATAAGAGAACAGGTACGCACCTATGGCATTAGCTGATGATTGCGCAATGGATATATTGACAATGGGTTATCCTTTATCGGTGGTGGTATGGTAATCTATATGCAGTCTTGAAAAATAGGAATTGACCTCTGTGAAATAACCGCCGCAATTTCATTGATCATGCTTACAGACTAAAATGACACGTCTTTGGTGATATTAAATTTCATAAATTATGGCGTAGAATATACTTTGCGGTCTACGTCTTTGTGTATTCTCATTTAAGTAGTGCGAGCTGGGGAAGCAGGTAGCTATCGTATAATGTTATTGGCATAGTCAAGCGTTATTCGTGATTAACGTGTCTAAGTCCACCATCGGTATGTCTATCCTATTCTATTTCAATCTCAGTGTTATTGCGTAATCAGATTGCTTGTTCATGATGGCTATGTGTATCGCAAATTGTCAGAATAATAATAATAATAATTAACTTTATTCCAAAAACAGTACTTATGACACGGAATGGAATTCTCAGCATTTGTCACAATATTACATCTGATTTACTTGAAATATATATAAAATTAAAAATTAAAACAAAATTAACCGGAGGAATAAAGTCAAAAATATTCGAAGCACGAATTGAGATTATTAAATATAGTAATAATAATAACAGTGAGTTTGTTTCAAACGGTATTGTCGATTCAGTTTGGAAACTTAAGCATGTTATAGATTATTGGATCTAATGTTCTGTTGATACAGTGTAGTGAGAGGAAATACAAAGTTAATAGTCATAACGCAGCTTAAATTATGCGCACACTTATGAAAAGAAATAAACAAAGAATTGAGAGGATTATAAATATAAGAAATACAATAACAAAAAAGTTTGATGCTGTAAGGGTAGAGGAAATGGTGTATTTAGTGGTGCAAAAAAGGTTAGTTAGTTCATGGCTGATACTACTTTCATCACATAAAGTACGTGCTAAATATGGTATAGTGGAGTTTTTATATTTAGACGTACGTGCATAAAGCCTTCGGAAAAGACTTCTTGTTTTACCTGAGGAGACACAAGTTTTGAGCTGTGGGTAGAGTGGGTGCTCAGAGTCAGACAAAATTCCTTTAGAAAATTTTTTGCATGACATCAAGTGCCTACCAGTAACAATGCCAACGATATGGCCCAATGGGATACCACTCGTCCTACTGACAGTCTTCAGAGTTCTACGAAGAATAACATAGTCTTTTTTAAGCAATCCAGGAAAGAATGAGGGTGAACAGTGAAGAAGAATAGGTAAAATACACGAGTTGACAAACTGTAAGAGGAGTAGTCGGGTTATGCCTGAGTACCCTAGCTTCTTAATGTAAAAAGTCAGACGAAATATTCTTTTAGTAATCGCTAAGATATGGGAGGACCAGGATAGGTCAGAAGGGAGAATTCATCCAACATACTTAACTTCAGACTTGATTTCTATATCAGTATCATCGATTTTGCAAGGGTCATAGGAAGTTGGAATTCATGGGTTGTTGTATCGTGTCCGGGTGGGTCCTGGCTTCAAATTGCGGTGACTGCGTACTGTAGAAGAGTCCCAAATCGGGCTGAAGTAGCTGTCCAGTACTCCCGGCTGGTTTTCGAATGGTTCTCTAACTGATGTCAATTCGTGATCACAGTTGTAATTATTATTTAGCATATTTTTTCATCAATAGTCTCAAATCGATCAATTAGGAAGTTAAGTAATTTACAATCTCATTGTAGCCTTTCTTCCGGTTGATGATGTTGAAAAAAAAGTGTCACTCAACAATCACCTGCAATTTCGCGCAGTTGGCAATGAGACACACCAACTGTGCGTGAGGGCTGGTTATAATAACTGGCCATTCAAACCATGGTAGTCGGGATGGAGTTCCCGTACGTGACCCGATGGTTGAATATGATAAAAGAGTGAGATCGAGGCCGCGCATCTCATCCTATTTATGACTCATCAGCTGGATACACCGGCTTAGTAATATAAGTATGAAACGTGGGCACTGTGGTAGAGTATAACTCCATTATGGATAAGATTTTATTTTGATATATCACACAGTGTTATACAGTAATATTAACTGATGACTATGTTTCGACCACAGATTATTGCTCATAATCATATCAAGTTACTCAGACAACTTTTTCCCTTCATTTATATACATGAGTAAAATTGGTGATTAGACATTTGAATAAAAACCAGTGTGAGATAATGTACATTCAGAAATAATAATATGAGTGTTATTGATCAGTTACAATCAGATGGGAAATAATACGAGTGTTTTTTTAGTCATAATAAGTAACTTGTTAGAATATTGTGATGTGCTTGAATTTTAAGATTATTTATTATCCTCCTCTGATTTGACTGACTGGCGGTAATAATATCTTCCATTTCTCTGGTATTTGCATTGAGTCATTTTTGTTGCATGTGTTGGGTGTAGACTCGATGAACCAGGCAGGATTCAGTAATCAAGCTCTCTCTCCACCTACCTATATTACTTATTAGAATTTTAACCCTCTCCCACCCTATTGTGTGGTTTTGTGTTATTGCATGCTGTGCTATTGCTGAGCTTTTTTCTAAATTACTCATCTTCTCGGGGTCAACCATTCTTACCTCAGCTAAATCCTTATGTTCTGACAGGCAATCTCACTACTCTTGATCTACTAGTTTAACCTATATATTTGACCTCACTCACAGTCATTGCAAGGTATTTTGTAAATTATATTATTTTGTTTAATTGGGTCCACCGGGTCTTTCAGCCTACATAGCTTGTCTCTGAGTGAGTTTGAATGCCACTCTAATTCCTGCTTTATTAAGAATCCTACATAGGGAGGGTCTCAGATATCCCCTCCTTATATGGTATAACAGTGGATGACTTGCTTATATTCTCTCTTATTTATGAAAACCTGCTTACTAAAGAGTGAGTATGTTCTCACTACCAGCTATGATTTCAAACGTCAAAGTGATATTACACTGTGCTACAACAGCGGTACATTTTGCATCTAATTATTGTTTGTATGGGACTACTGTTTTTTTTTAAATTTCCCGCTGGTTCATTCATCCTATTGGATCTAAATGACAAGTTGGCCCCTAGTACCAATGCAATGCTTTGACAAGCACTAATGTGGTGAGAGCAAGCTGCTAGCCGATTGGTAGACATTGATCTACGCTGATTGGTAGAAATTAATCTAGGCTGATTCAACAACCGATCACAGCTGACCTAAACGTGGACAAATATGATTCGCAGACAAGTGGCTCGCATTTCCGAGAAATATCGAAAACGAGAAAGCAGAAGAAGACTGCGTTTGTTTGCAAACAACCAATCAGAAGACCGCCTTCTTTCTGCGGGCAGAAGCCTATTAATGTACGTAAAATACATATAAATACCTGTTGGTTTTCGTAATAAAACTGATCTGTTGCCTGGCCCTTGTCTTCTGTTGTTACACTAATACTAAGTTTAGCCTAAGGCATAGTAAATGTGTCCGTAATACAAGCTGACATGTCAACAGTCACCGAATATTTTCCTTCACCAAAAATCAATCCATTACGAAATTCACATAGTATAATCTCATTGATAATTAATTATTTTTGTTAATACAATTAATTTCATAATTGAATGTTTGATACTCTCAATGGTTTTATTCTTCTAAATGGTTGGTAATAAGTAGTGTAACGACAGAAGACAATGGTCACGCAACAGATCGTATGTTGAGAAAATCAACAGATATTTATAGATTTTTATGTACATTATTATTAGCGTTATTGTCAGCAGAGAAGCAACGTTTTCTGATTGGTCGTTTTCCTGCTGAAGGTTATTCTGTCATCTCTTTGTGGCCGTTTCTTAGAAAGTTGAGCCATATATCTGCGAATCGTATTTGCACACGTTACGTCTGCTGTGATTGGTTGTTGAGTTCCTCAATATTAAGCTTTCTTATTGTTTTTTTCTCATGACCCCGATTTGGGACGTAAACATTGACGTAAATTGTTGTATACCAATTTTGGCTAGCAGACAGGTCTCACCACAGCAGTATTTCACCAGTCATGGTAGCGCAACCTGTCACACTTTGGAATTGAAAATGGTTACTGTGTTGCTGTAATTTCAAATGCTCTTGAGAAAAGTAGTATTGTTATTGACGGTTTGACTATGATTGAGTACATTTCTATGGTTGATGAAGTTTATAAGAGATAAGAGTATTATTGAATTGTGATCAGGTGAAACATTTTCAAATGATATAGAGTTCAAGGGAAATTTATTTAACTGCTAACTCTTAGTGACTTCTGGGGATTGCTATACTGCCACCAAAATCACTTCGACCTCATCGTAATCTAAAGAAAGTGGAGACTCAGTCTGCAGGACATAAAGTCGAGAAGGAGATGTGGGCTCAGACCATTATCTAGTGCGACCAAACTTCAAAGTCAAACCGAAAACCTTCAAAAAAAACTGGAGACAGATCACAACTCAATCTCAACGCTCAGAAAACTGAAGGACGAAACTACAAAAGACACTGTCACTGCAGCTATCACAGTGAAATTGGAGATATTACTTAGCATCAGTGAGAAAACCTGTGTGGAAGAATATCGGAATAACAATTAGAAGAAAAACTGCCTTGTTAAACTACCAAAGAAGGACGACGTAGGCCTCTGCAAAAACTGATGCCGAATTATGCTCTTGTCTACGCCAAGCATCACTCTGCAGAGAATAAAAAATGCACCGGTTACAGAACTCCAGCTCTCGGGACAAGCTGCATTCAGTCAAGTCATGTGAAGATCAAATTGCAATGCTATGCATAGAATGGCAGTCAAACCTGTAACTTAACTTCACTGACTTTGCAAAGGCCTTCGACAGTGTTGACCGCGAAGTAATTTGGAAACTACTTCAACACTGGCGTGCAATGCCCAAGTCTTTGTCAACCTCATTCAACCGTTGGCTACATGACAATGTCACGTGTCAGGTAATCCACAACGGAAAGCTCATCGAAGTCTTTGAAGTGAATACAAGAGTAAGGCAAGACTGTTCATTACTATCACCGATGATATTCCTAATTGTGGTGGACTCGATTATGCGTTAGATTATGAGGAGCCGGAAGACAGGAATAGGATGGACCGATATGAAGACTCTAGCAGGTCTGGACTTCGCGTGTATGATTTATATCTTACTTCGAAGATTTCTAGGCGGAAACCACCAAGTGAGAAAAGACAGGACTTCAATTGAATTTGGAGAAGACGTGGGTGATGAAGGTAACCAATCAATAATAACAAGCACCAATCACAGTCAACAAAAGAAATTTGAAAGAGGTCACTTCCTTCACTTATCTAGGAAGCACGTGTCAACCACTGGCAGTGAGAACGGATGAAGATGTCAAAGTCAGTCAGGATCGGAAAGGCGAAACAGACCTTCATCACTCTAAAATCAGTTTAGAAATCTTCTGCACTCCACAGCATAAACAACAAAATTCGGATTTCTAACACCAGTGTTAAGTCAGTTCTATATGGGTGAGAAACTTGCACTGCAGACTTTCATCAACAGCTGCGTTTGTTTGCATTATATTGAAGATCAGATGGCTGGCCGGTACAGCACAGTGTTTATGGTTGGAAATAACAATAACAGAGTGGTTGAGGATCTATTCATGGTGAGATTAGCTCTGTTGTAAAGATTTCTTGACTTACTACCATCATTCTCTTATTATTTTATATGCTCAGTACAACTGGGCAATTCTATCTCTCAAGTGTACGGGATCTGCTGACATTCTGTTTTGCAAAGACTAGACAAATCAGCTGGTACCAAAAAAAAATAATTGAAATATAGTTCAGTAATAAATAAGGGCGTAGTGACTGTGAAAAAACAACCGTTCAATTGATTATGATAGTTTTGTGAAAAGTGGCATGAGCATAGATGTGTCTGGAATTATCAGAATCTCATTGAAAGCACCTGCTTATCGTACACAGTAATCAGTAAACACAAGCTGAAATCAATGATGATCACAATAAGGAACCGATGAGAATATCAGGAAAGTATGATTGCTACAATCTAGAATGTAACTGAAAGCTTTACTAAGTTATTTATCTCCCAGTGACAATCACTCAATTTTAGCACCAGTGGAACTCAGTTATTCACTATGAGATATTTTCATGTAGGTAAACTTATTGGATTGAGTTACTTTGGATACATGGTAACTTTTTGAAGGAATCTCTCCTGCGATCGTTCGTGTCACATTATTCATACGGTTTGTTTGACTCTGGATACTTATTGTAATATTGTGTTCATCAGAATCCTCGAAGCATAAATGCATTTCTCAAAGACATTGTGAAGCAAATTGTTATGACCGGAACTACGATCTAATGAACTATGAGGGAGTACTAACCTTAATGCGCTGGCTTATCTGTCCTAACCCCACGTCAACAACAATAACACCACCGGGCCACAAAGACAGGAGAAGACTTGACGTCGATAGGAGAGAGAGAACTTTTACATTCTCAAACAACAATACAAAAAGAGTTTGACAGAGCTTGCCCTTGTATAGGTTTAAATGACCTTGAGAAGCACTGATATCATTGATAAAGTAAAACAGCGAACGACCAATAGGATTACAAAGGTCATAAGTAGCGTGAGAGAAAAATCAGCCATAAATCATTAAGCGGGGTGAGGAAAATACAAACAAACAGGTAAAAATGACATGTAGATAATTAGATCTATATATCAGGAATATCATTAACTGTCGCCAAAAAATTGTGCACAAGTAGTTGATTAGAGGATTTCATCACCAGCCGACGTCTGTTAGAGAACCATTGGAAAATCAGCTAGGAGTCCAGGAGAGCTGTTTCGTCCTATTTTAGGACTCTTTAATAAATCGCCGCGGTCGCACTATTTTGTGAATTGGCAGAAGTTAGAATTCATGGACTGGCCATTGGATCGGGTCCCAGTGGCTTAATGGTTTACGAGCTTGCCTTGTAAACAGAAGGTCCTGGGTTCGAACCATGGTGAAGAGTCCCAAACTAGGACGGAGGACGGAGTACTCACTGCAGGTTTCTCAATGGTTCTCTAACTTATGTCAGCACATGATGAAATCCTTCAATCAATCAAACAAAATCCTTACAAAAATCAATGCTTGAAAATCGTATCACTTGAATAAAATGTGAGCTTATGATACGTATCCAGTGTAATTAAAAATGGTGAGATTTATAATTTAAATAACGTTTTACTGGCAGTTAAAGTCACTAGATCAGTGTTTGTGGAATATGGTGTAGTATTAACTTGTTATAAACAATCATAGGCACAATACTGCGCTTCCTGACACATTACTCTTCTTTCGACTATTGCATTGCATAATATTACAAATAAACTAGAATTTAGATGCAGTTATCTAAATATATTTGAATCCTAGAGAAGAGCAATTATATGACTTACAGACCTTGTACATTGGTTTTTAGACGATGTATGAATTCAGGTGAACATAGAGAAAACAGAGTTCATAAAGATTCCTGGCCAACACCAATAGCAACAACAGTAGAAAACAATCAGCATAAATGGGAGGGACCTGTAAGAAACAACCTCCTTTACCTACCTGGGAAGCATTGTTTCAACTACAGGCGGACGGAACTGACGAGGATATCAAAGTGAGAATCGGGAAAGCAAGACAAGCTTTCATTACTCTCAAGTCTGTGTGGAGGTCAACAGCACTCAGCATGAAAAATAAGATCCGTATTTTCAACTTCAATGTGAAGTCAGTGATACTATACGGATCAGAGACTTGGCGCCACGTCACGAAGAGCACTTCGAACAAACTACACACCTTCATCAACAGTTGTCTTCGCTCAATACTACTCAAGATCAGATGGCCGGCCAGGAAAGATCAGCAACAGGGAGGGATGTCTGGGAGCGAAGTAACCAACCAGGAACCAACCTGCAACAAATATGCAGGAAGAAATGGAGATGGATTGGCCATGTTCTAAGAAAACCATCAAGTGAGTGACATCACACGTCAGGCCATCGCCTGAGTGCGACTCGAATGAGAAGCGGCGAGTTGGTCGTCAGCGCGAGGGTGACATGGAGGAGGAGGTGATGTGAAGAGGAGGTGAAAGCATGTAGGCAGACGTGGAGGCAGTTGAAAACTTTGGCAGAGAACCAAACGCAATGGAGACGTGCATCTGAAGCTCTATGTTCGTCTAGGAATTAAAGGAAATATTAATAATAATGACTTATGAGTTCAGTGCGAGGGTGTGCTTGGAAGAAATCGAAATTGAAGTCAAGATTAATAGAGCATCCAAAAAGCAGGATTATACGCTGAAAGTCGACGTCAATAACACTTCAAGAAATAACTTTCGGATTTCAGTGTTGTGTTGCCCTATAAGTACATTAAAACTTATCAAAAGCATTTTTGGCTGCAAAATTTTAGTTCTCTAATTATCTCATTTTTTTTCACCTGTTGTATATAGTTAAACATTTGATGTTCATTGATGTGATTCTACTGTGATATTTAAAACAAAAATAGTCTTGTCAGTTGTATCATCCTCCAAGGGTAAATGAAATCCAGTATACCTGTGAGTCTGTGATTACTCTATCGTTTCACAAATTTACCCGTTGGTTAGCTTATTAGCTAAGACTGATTCGCGCTAACATTGAGATAAGTACTTTGAAAAACAGACTCGAATTTAATCAGTGTGTAGGCAGTTTAAACGCTTGTTTATTCGCGAAAATCTCAAATTGATAGTCAGAAGATAACCAAAGAAGGTCAGATTTCTGAGGAAATTAATTAAGGAATAAATTCTGCACTCAAAGTGACACATACATTCGATAGGTTATCATCTGAATGCAAGCCTTCTTTATTCGATTGTTAGAGGATGACAAGGGTCTTTTCTAATGCTAACTATCGATGCACACCGATTCATATGTATGTTCATTTCACTTAAAGTAAATGAATGAGGTAGGAGAGGTATCGCGAACCTACTTCTGAACAATTTGTAATGAATTTAAAACCGAAAGGTGAAAAATATTCATCAGTTCATTCATTCTCCATTTAGTGGACAGTGGATATGAAACTAATATTCGGAAACCATTGACTGGTAATTACCGTTTTGATGAAGTTGAATGTATTGCTATTGTCCGTTTATTTATTCTGAAAATAACTTCGGATGAAGTGTCTTTTGAGGCGGACTATGTATACATATGTAAGAAAATGCATCCTAAGTCTTCTACTAAAAAAACCAATGTGGCATACCGCTAAATTCCACATGGACAGATTTGTACATAACTCCAGTTAATGATGAAATTGTTAAGTAGAAGTTGAGCTACTAATAAGTAGTATAACACTGCAAATCAAATAAACCAAAATGGGTAATGTGTTGCGTAATATGGAATAGGATGCCAGTGGAGACGCGTGCCTAAAAAATAAATTATATAAAAGGTAGAAAGGGTAAACAAAGTGTTGGTTAAGAAGATGTTACTAGGGGATCATACAGAAATACAAAAACAAAAAGAAAACAAAGTATTATTGACAAAGTTGTAGGACTTGAAGTTATACCGAAGGACAGGGTGGAGAAGATCCTTCTGTGTGCATAAATCAGGGTTTTCTATCCGGATCACTAAGGCCTCTGCAATAGGAAGTATACTACGGAAGCTTACCTAAGGTTTTTGGGAGGCTTCTTTAGACTTTGTAGGTGACTGTGAATGAATTCTCTGTGCATACTGACTGACCAGTGTTGACTGTATGTTCAATTACAGCACTCTTTATTGATCCACTGTTGCCTTTTCATAGCCAAATGGGATAATGTTCTTTGACTCTTTTGGATAAAACACGAATCGAATGACCTATGTAACTTGTTGGCTTAACATGAGCAAGTAAATTGGTAGATAAACATAGTGATCAAATACGATAGTTTATCTTTCGAGTTGTTGAAGAACAATCGAAGGCTTGAGAATACCAATCGTAATGTATCAGCAGAGAATGTTCTTTCCAGGTAGTTAGATATTCTTCTCTTTAAGATGTTGGCCAGTAGGTCGTCTTTGAACGCCACATTCATGTATAGCATCTTATTTTGGCACAAAGATGGGTTGTTCTTTGTTAACTTTTAACTTTGTATGTTCATCTATAAAGCGTAGCGTGGTGGATAGCCATTCTCAAGTTTTGTCTTCCTCAAAAGGGTGATCTCCTCTTCTACTGATTCTGGACTGCATATTCTGTGGATTCCAGTCGAAAGAGATACTATCAGGTTCCGCTTGCCATTGATGGGTACCCAACTGTAAAAGTTTGTTAGCTGGCCGTTCCACGTAGGCTTCTGATATATTGATCTCTTTTGGGGTCCCATCAGTCTCCTTTGTTAGTCGGACGTCCAGAAATTTATTTTTCTGTACTGCTGTGTTCTTCTTATGTCTTTTTGTCAACTTTGGCAATTTTCTTTTGATTAAAAATGCCCATTAAAATTTTTAAAAGAATGATTACTGGACAACGAATACTCTTTTCGATAACCTGCTCTTCATCAGGTTCTACAGTTATATATATATATATATATATATATATATATATATAACAGTGAATGAATTAGTGTTATTAGCAACATTCATGTTGTTTAAATAACATCGAATCAACAATAGTAATATCAGTCGATTACAGTTCGATAGAATCAACATAACAATAAACCAAATGTCATAAAAATTAGGAAAGATAATAATACAAATTCATGAATTTATAGTTTCCACTGAAGGCCGGCTAGGAGAGTTGTAGTGGCTGCCTCGACTTACTTCTTCTGCACACAGAACACTGGTTGTTTCACGCGAATCGCCATACCCTCTGCTGTTTGGAGTATGTGGTACCTCGACGTCTTTGGCAATTTATTCGGTAGCCGGTAGATGATAGAGAAGGTTCTACAATGCTGGCTTTGTGGCCGGTTTGGACCAGGTGGTCTAATATCGAACTGTTGATGGTTTTTACGATACCTTTATTTAGCCACACTGGTAGATGTTCCTGAGCGAATATGAAAACCCAAGTTCCTAGAGCAACGGCCAATATAACTCGCTCCACCTCAAGCGCAATTGAATGGGTAGATTCAATAGGAAGTGGCTGGTCTAGGTACTTTATCTTTCAGTCGAGGAATCACCATCGGTCGTGTAGAGAATAAGACGTATAGTTCGCCAGCCCTAAAAATTCTTTGAACTGATTTTCTTAACTTCGTAATTATTTCACTTGGTATATTGCCCTGTTTTTCCTAAGTGTTTCTCATTGCTCAATATGGTGAATTGGACTGTCATTGGACGTGAACATTGAACGTTTGTTTATTGGAACTGGCAGTCATTGGTGGGCAACTCGAAGGCGCGAATGGCTCGATCATGTGCAAGTTGGAAGAAGGCGGAATGGAACACGAATAAAAACTTTGTATTTTGTCTTGCTTTAATTGCCAACAATAAAAATTCGTTCAAGGAATACTGGTGTTTTGGATTTAAAGTTGAAACAAATACTTCATCATTATCGGTTCAAATCGCCTTCGTTACAATAGGAACTTAGGGCTAAGTTCCTTGACAGGACTGTTCCTTTCTGAGAAGTTCTCTCCATCTAGAACTCAGAGACAAAATATTAAAATTTATGAAGAAAAAATTCATTTATGTGTTATAAAAACACAGAGATATTTACATATGCATCTGACCAAAATCAAATTGATGTTCTATCCCAATCAAACTAGTCAATGAAACTACGCACACAACAAAATTCTTACTAGTGTTATCTAAGGGTAAATAACACTGGTATTTATGCACATACTTATTGAATGTATGTGTATGTGTATGTGTATGTGTGTGAGCAGCTCAATGACTAGGTAGTGGAAATGGGAGACTCATCTGCTTCATTGAGGAGCAATATACGACATACTGAATCATTCAAATGAGAGGAAAAAATGTAAATGTAAATGTGACTTACTTAATCCCTGTTTGCCGCCGAATAAATTATTTCAATGAAGTTCAATGAAGTCAGCATTCAAATCCATAGGTTTCAAGTTAAGTATTGATTTCTGGGGAAGGCGTCAAGCCTAATTTGAGTTGGCAGTTGTGGATTACCAAACCATTCAACTACGAAATGGCTAGTTCAACCGCTGTAACAGCTGTTGCACAAGAAACTTGTGAAAAATAGGGTGACAGACAGTTTTTAGTTTGTGGAAAGACTTGTAGAATTAAATGTGAAGGATAAATACATAATATCTCTCGATGTGCCTTCTTTATTCATTCATGTGCCACTTAACCAGCTTGTTAATATTCTGGTCGATAAGCACAATGACTCATGTGAAAAATGGGCCAAATCCATTTTATCTAACTCACACCACCCTCTTCATTCATAACTCTCCCCTTGCATCTCATCAGGTAAAACCAGAAGCCTATATAGAAAACTATATGCTCGCACCAGCAAGTACAAAAACTCAACCATGCCCTACTTAGCTCGTGTTCTGTGTGATAAATAAAGCATTAAGCGTGACACCTATAATTCATTAAATAGTCAGTAGTACAACTGGACCTCGTCTTTCCGGCTCGCATCATCAATAGGTACAATATTTTCTTTCTTTCTTTACCTTTTCTCTCTCTTGTTTTCCGTTATGTGCTGCTTTGTTTGTTTCTTTCTCCCGCTTACGCCAGTTAATAAGACAGCTCCCACTTTTCTAACACCTTCAAACACTGTTCAGCTTTGGCTTCGCTACCGACATCCCAATGTGTTGTTGTCATAATGAACTCAGATTTCCTTAATCTATGTAGAATTCTATTTATTGATAATGTACTAACTGGATGCAATACTGTAGTAAAAATGCTGAGAATTCCCTTCTGTATCACGAGTACTGTTTTGGAATAAAGCAAAATTACTATTACTATTATTATTATTATTAAATCGATTACTCCTGTGATGAATTGATAAGGGAAGATATAGAGATTGTTATTCCCATGTCTTCCCTAAAGTTACTCTTTTAAGATGTACAATGAACATAAATTATCTATTCAACAGAGAGATGTTTAGACAATCTCCGCTAGGTCCAATCCTAACAGACCCTTTCCTGGAAAAATTACAGAATGGTCCTCTCAAAGATGTAATATGTAGACTTGACTTCTATCGCCGTTATATTGATGATACATTTATAGTTTTATGGGAAGAAAGTGAGACAAAGGACACATTGGAGAAATTCATTAAAGCTGATCCAGACATAAGTTGTACCAGAGAAGATGTTTTAAAAAATGCACGTCCTAATGACTAAACAAGCAGATGGGACAATATGTAGACGATTGAATCGGGAACCTACGACATCAGCTTGGCTATATATTCCCTTTCTGAGTTTCGTACCTCCACAATACAAACGTAATTCGGTTAGGTGTTTGGTTCGCTGGGCCTAAGTTACATGTTCTAATGAAAGACTGAACGAAGAACTCGGTAATATTCGTGATCTTCTGAACAGGAATGGATGTCTGACAAATTTTTTTGAATAAATTCATGAACTTAGCAAGTAAACGGCTCACAATGCCCATAGCTCGAAAATATCAGTGTACGGGAGGTGTAAACAGTGAGATTTCATCATAACGTTTGAGAAGGTCCTCCAGAAGGACTTTTAACCCAGCTAAGTTATACTGTTTATTCACCAGCGAACCAATACTCCGTTTGCCTCTTCAGTGTTTATTTACCAGTTTAACTGCTCATGAGGAGTTAGTTGCATTGGGCATACGTTCAGACAAGTTCATCGTCAAATCTCTGAACACTTGCCATCTATCTTGGTTTGGCGACACGGATGAAGATTTAAAAGCCAGGATCGGAAAGGTAAGACAGACCTTGATTATTCAAATGAATCGTCGTCAAGATTTGACAGAATAGTTCTAAAATATTTGGGCGCCGAGTGAGAAGTAGGCATTTGTAAAAAATTATATTTCTAAAATCTCAGCGAGATTGAAATAAGTAATTCCAACGTTTCGTTCGGCAATCTGGTCCCAACTTCATCAGGGAAATTAATTGAAATTAACATAACACAGGTTTATATATAAAAGGAACATCACTTGTTTTAAAAACTTTGTCGAATCATGAGTCATTCAAAAAGTATCAACAAGTATAATAAACAAAATTGTGTGAGCTGTGATCAAAATTTGACCTCGGACTTACAAATATTGGTCTACCTTTGTTAAACACTTTAAACAGAGTGTGCATGTGTGTGTAGGTAAACAGCTGTAAAACATTTCTTAACGTCTCCATAAGAAGATATAGACAGTCAGGAATTTCGACCAAGTATTAATAATTAGTGTTACATATCCATTTTTATTCATTAATCAGGATTTCCTATACATCAGCTAACATCACACCTTCATGTCTGTTTAAACTGCTAGTATCTAGCTAGAATTTTATGATTAGACGTATTTTCAAAATTATGGTGTTTAGGATTAGAGTTTAGTTTAAGCACCCTGTCGAACTTATTGCTTTGTCTTCTTTCTGAATATTGAGCTTCTTTATTCAACCTACTGGAGTTGTCAGGTGACAAAGTTTTTAAAAGCAAGTGATGTACCTTTTATATATAAACCTCTGTTATGTTAATTTCGATTAATTTCCCTGAAGAAGTTTGGACCAGATTGCCGAACGAAACGTTGGAATTACACATTTCAATCTCGCTGAGATTTTACAAATATAATTTTTGACAAAAGACCTTGATTACTTTGAAGTCAGTGTGTAAAATCTACTGCACTATGCACATGGAGCAAGATTTGTGTTTTCGACGCGAATGTCAAATCAGTTAGTCAGTTCTTCTAAATGATTAAGTGACTTAGAGAGAGAGAGAGAGATAGCGTGACTAAAAGCATTTCGAACAGGCTTCGGACTTTGATCAACAACTGTCTTCGCTTCATACTGAAAATCAGCCGACTGATCGGAAAACATTAGCAACAAGGAACTCTGACAGTACTGAAAACCAGGTTAAGAAACTGTTACTTAACAAATGTGCATGAGAAAATGGAGATCGATGGGGCACACGTTAGGGAGACCGTTGAGCGACATGGGTCGCTGCGCAAACCCTAAAGTGGGACGCGAATGGAAGAAAAGATGAGTTGGGCTTTGGTCCGACTATGACATGGAGAAGATCATGCGTGTTGATTGTTCACTGGTGATCCTGCAGGTAGCTGAAGGGGGCTGCAGAGAACAGGGTGAAACCTATAGTGTGCTGTTGGAGCCTTACGTTCCAGTTGGAACATAGGGGAATAACAACAACAAATGACTAAAATTAATTGAGTTAGGAAGCCTTCATTGTGATTCAGTGATACAATCATGTTTGAATTTTGCCATTGTAATCTGTTTAGGGTAGAATATCCATCAGCCAGGCAAATAATTCAAGTTATATTTCCAGCCAACACACTGGTAAACTTTACCTAGCTTCCTAGCCGACCGCAAGTCAAGAAAAGAAAGAAGGCTAGGCGTGAGGCTACCAACCCCACCTCATAAACTAAACGCCATCACTACTTAAACTTCAAACATCAAATCTTGAAGCCCTATATTCCACTCGGAACACAAAGGAATGAATAAGGCAGTAAACTAGTGTATTCGAATTGATTGGTGCTATCTCCCTCGCATTCGTACGTTCTTGGGCGAAGTTCAACAATAGCTTCCCAGGAATGTGAACGCTCCATTGGCCTTGAACGCATGCTAGTCGTTGGTTAATGGCATTTATCATTATCACAGTTGAAATTTCAACGCCATTCAGCAACTAGCTAGAAAATTCCACTCGGATCAGTACTGTTTGGACAATGTGTTAATAGCTCGTCAGGGTTAGGATTAGAGTTAATGTAAGTATTGTGGTTAGGGCTAGAATTAGGGTCATAATTAGCATTAGGGTTAGGCTTACGATTAGGGATAGATTTAGAGCTGATGACATTTATTTTAATTTGTTTTATTATCCATATTTCCCTGGCAAGTAGTCGTCGATCCTCTTACTGAAATCCATATTAATTCAACCGAGGGCTTGTAGGGAAGACTGCAAAACAGGATAGGAGAGATAAACGATACCCAAAAACAGCTCATCTTCAGTCACCTCGGTGAATACATGTAGAGAAACTAGTCTAACTTAGTAACTGATACTCCTCATTATAACCGGGATGTATTTTTAATTTATCTCAAAGAAAGATACCTTGTTTATTGTCTTTTCAAACATTTTCTTGTCAATATACATCATTTTTGTGCAAAAATTCCTCATCTTTAGGATTGGTCAACTGAAGGTCACTCATACGTTCGTATCCTTGGGACGCTATTATTGAACTTTGCCCTTTCCTGTTTCATTTCAATTGGTCAAACAGATCTATTTAAAATGAATCCACAGGGAGGCTTCTACGTGATTTGTTCGCTTTTGTCTTACATTGGAATACACAAAACACGTTTCGCCGTTTCTTGAAACTCATTAACTGCATGTTTTTTTCATCCTAGAGAGTGATAGTTTCCTATTAACAGTACATTGTTTATCGCCCATTCATCCATTCTTTGCACAAAAAATTGTATCACCACCTAAACCTTGATTAATATTTTGATTGGACACTAGTAACTAGTGTGATGTGTCTAGTCCTTTCTGTGATGCAGACTGAATTCTATCGGTCAAGTTTGCAATGTAGCCACAATTCTAGGTAGCTCGCCATCACGGTGCACATTGATTTGATGATATTAGATAGTTGGAGTGATGGCGAGCTACGTAGAATGGTTGCAACATTACAAACTTGACTGATAGAATTCATTCTGCACTAAAGAAAGGACTTAACACGTCACACTAGTTACTAGTGTCCAATCAAAATACCCACTACAGTCCTACAGGAGATCGATCGCGAGTCCGAATGGCTCACTGGCAACGTCTCTGACTGCAGGCGACACTGGGTGATTATTATTAGTATTATTGTTTCCTTTAATTCCTAGAGGAACATAGGGCTTCAGCCGCGCATCTCCATTGCGTTCGGTTCTCTGAAAACGTTTTCACCTCGCTCCAAGTCTGCCCACATGCTTTCATCTCCTCTTCACATGACCTCCTCCAAGACATCCTTGCACTAACGATCAACTCGCCGCTTCCCTTTAGGGTTCCAGTCGAGCGAGGGCTTGTCTAGTGATGTCACTTGATGGCTTCCTTAGAGTATGGCCAATCCATCTCCATTTCTTCCTGCCTATTCGTTACACAGTCGGTTCCTGTTCGGTTTGCTCCCACAGGTCCCTATTGCTGATCTTTTCTGGCCATCTGATCTTGAGTATTGAGCAAAGACAGTTGTTGATGAAGGTGTGTAGTTTGTTTGAGGTGGTCTTTATGACGTAGCACTGACTTTACATTGCAGTTGAAAATCCTGATCTTATTTTTGATGCTGAGTGCTGTTGACCTCCACACAGACTTGAGAGTAGTGAAAGGTTGTCTTGCTTTTCCGATTCTTGCTTTGATATCCTCGTCAGTTCCATCTGTAATTGAAACGATGCCTCCCAGATAGGTAGGTGAAGGAGGTTGCTTCTTTCAGATTTCTCCCATTTATGCTGATCTTTGTCTGTTGTTGTTGTTCTTGTCCAGGAATCTTCATCCCTCACCTCTGCTTCCCCTATGTTCAACTGAAGTCCTATCTTTGATGCTTCGTCTATCGCCAACTTGTTGCTTTTCACTTGCATATCTTCCAGTTTGTGGGAAATCAGACACTGGCTGACGCGAGTTCAAATCTCACAAGGGACATGATTTCCTTCAAGGCAATTGCAGATACGCCTTCACTGACTGCTGTGCGCCTCCAACTATCTAATAAACCTTCATTCATTCATTCACTATAACCTTCTTAAAAATAAATATTACAAATAAATAAATAAATAATAGAAGTCAGGCAAAATGGCAAAATTGTCTTCCGGAAATGAAATGTGATTTGAATAAAAAGAAAACACATTTTTACAAATACTTTACTATTCGAATTGAATAAAGTGTGTGTGTGTGTGTGTGCGCGCGCGCCTATGTCATTCAATCGACACACACACACATAGAGGAAGATAGAGTGACACACCGAGTAATACTGAATCTGTTGTGTGTGTTTTCTACGAATAAATCCCTACGAATAATGTTACTAATTATAGACTAAAGCACGTGATAATTGAATGTGTGTCTGGATGGCTTTTTCCTCTTTCCCTGTAACAAAATTATTGATGATGTAATAGATGAATTCATTATTAGATATAGCAGACATATCTAGTTAACTGGTTAGCTAGCTAACTAACTAACTAACTAACACGTACATACACACACACAAAGATACATCAAATGGTTATTCTAACTTGATCAGCTGCGGATATTTATAGTACACTAAATTTGTTGTTATTTAATCTGCGTAGGATAAATTTGTAAATTTGTAATACTAAAAATAACCTGAACCACTTGAAATAACAACTACTGCTCAATGCAAGTGGTTCACTCTGGCTTGAATTGTGTATACGTGAATACGTGTTTATTTTATTTGTGAATTCGTAAAATGAGACGTTTTTTTATGGACTGAAACAAATCATATGATCATGATGATCATGATGACGGGGATAAGGCAGGCAACTAACTAGTTAATCGATAGCCCAGGATGACGTAACAACACTGATAATAGTGCAGTGTTTTTCAGTGAAGTAGTGTTTAGTAGAGTGTAAAATTAGGAAGAAATACTTGATAAATGATGGCTCAAATGAAGAGAGAATAAGTTCAAAACGAATAAACCCTCATATTTTTTCAAATTCTATCAATCAAATCTCTAGATTATGCGTCAGACTGTGCGCTCTGAATGAGAAGACAGGAATGCGCTGGACCACCACTGATAAGAACCAGGCAGGTTTCAGGCCAGGAAGAAGGTGTATTGATCATATCTTCACCCTCCGACAGATTTTAGAACATAGGCATTCCTACCGGCGTCCAACAATCATTATATTTCTTGACCTAAAGGTGGCATTCGATTCTGTTGACAGAGAGGTTCTCTGGCGATGCTTGGCTGTAAAAAGGAATGACGAGAAAATACATTGCACTGATTAAGGCACTCTACTCGTACTCATCCAGCCAGGTGAGGGCTTATGGCGAGTTGTCATCTGAAGTGGTGACGACTAGGGGCGTCCGTCAAGGATGCCCATTATCCCCATTCCTATTCAACTTCATCATAGACGTACCAATGGACTTAACCCTAACACACTTCAGCGACTCAGGGATTGACTTGCTACCAGGGAAGAATCTCGTTGACTTAGAATATGCTGATGATATAGTCCTTCTAGGCGAGGACACTGACAAAATGCAGAGTCTCCTGAACACCTTGAGCAACAATCTTCCTGTGTTTGGCATGCGATTCGCCCCTGTAAAATGTAAGATGATGCTGCAGGATTGGACTTCACCGACCCCTAGATTAGAAATAGGAAGTGAAGTGGTAGAGCACGTTGACCGCTTCAATTACTTGGGAAGTACCATCAGCCCCAACGGGTTGATCTCTGACGAAATCTCAGTACGAATACAGAGGGCTAGTTTCGCATATGGCAGTTTACGCCGTCTCTGGCGTAGACGTGATACCGACTATCGACCAAAGGGCGTGTGTCCGCTCCGTCCTTCTTTATGGCTGTGAGACCTGGCCATTGAGAATGGAAGACATGTAAAATCTGGCTAGCTGTCTTTGATCATAGGTGTCTGCGATTTATCTCCCGTGTGAAGTGGTATTATAAGGTGAGCAATTGATATAAGAATAAAACTTGTGCACTATGGTAGAGTGTAATTCCATTATGGGTAAATTTTGTTTTGATAAAGTCTCACAGTGTTATACAGTAATGTTTACTGATGACGTTTCGAGCTCAATTTATTGCTCATAATCATATCAAGGTAATCACACGACTTCCTAAATTCATTTATATAGTTCCATTGTTTTTCACTTGATTTTCACTTGATTTGATTGGTAGTATTATTTTCCATATTTCAGGTATGAGGAATGAATCATCACTCATACCTGAAATGTGGAAAATAATACTACCAATCAAATCAAGTGAAAATCAAGTGGAAAACAATGGAACTATATAAATGAATTTAGGAAGTCGTGTGATTACCTTGATATGATTATGAGCAATAAATTGAGCTCGAAACGTCATCAGTAAACATTACTGTATAACACTGTGAGACTCTATCAAAATAAAAATTTACCCATAAGGTGAGCAATATTGCGGTTAGGCGTCAAGTGCTAGGTAAGTAGGGGAAATCAATCGACGAGACTGTGAAATTACTTCGACTGAGATGGTTAGGACATGTGCTACGCATACCTAGTCATCACCTTCCTCGACGGGCAATGTTAGCTGATATAGGCCCAGGCTGGAAAAGAGCTAGCGGCGGTCAAACGAAAACATGGCACCAGTCAATGAAATATACAACAGTTAGTCTAAGCCACGTAGAAAGGTGTAGACTACTGTCTGGTTGGGCTCCTCGGGACGGTAAAAACCAATGGTTGGAAACAATTGGTGACATGGCTCAAAATCGTTTTCAATGGCTGGCGCAGATGCATCCACTCCTTGTGACTTATGATTTCCAATGAAACCGTTCTGTTCTTCGTTATTATTATTCCTTTGGTCTCACACCTCTGTTTACTGTCTATATTATGCATTTCTTCTACTTTCTTTTGCTTTGTGTGCTACAAGGAGGGAGTGTGGCGACTTGAACTGCCGCACATATGTGCAAAGTTCTATGTCGAAAACAGACAGACAGAAAGACTGATAAGAAGACCTTAGAAGATCTGGACTCTTCAAGTATGGATGATTTATGTTTAATGCCAGACAAACTGGTTTACCTACAGACGAAAACCAAAAAAATGGCTGAAGAGGTAGGCAGAGAAGACAAGACTTTAGGTGAACATAGAGAAGACGGAGGTGGTGAAGATAACTAGCCAACCAGCCAGCAACAGTCACTACTGTCAGTGGGAGGAACCTGAAAGAGGTTACTTCTTTCACTTATCTACGCAGCAGTGTTTCAACAATAGGCGGACGGCGTGGATGAAGATGTCAAACCCAGTCTGTATTGGAAAGACAAGATACACGTTCATCACTGTGAAATCAGTTTGGAAAGCTTCTGCACTCAGCCAGCATAAAGAACAAGATTCGAATTTTCGACACCAGTGGGAAGTCAGTCAGTGCTTCTGTACGGGTCAGAAGCTTGCACTAAGCGTACATCATGAAAAGCATCTCCAACAAGCCACTTCAAATTTTCATCTACGGCTGCCCCGTTTTCTGGCTCCATAGTGGTTTCATAGTGTAGTCGAGATGTCAGGTCGGAAAGAATTGGCAACAACAAATTCTGGTAATGTATAAACCAACCAAGAGCCAATTGCTCTGCCACTAATGTAGGAGAAAGTGGAGATGGACTGGGTACACACTGAGGAGAGCGTTGAATGATATCGCACATCAGGTCCTTGCATTTAACCCGAATGAGAAACGGCTAGTGGGTCATCCTAGAGTGACATGGAGGCAATCGTGGGTCTAGTTGAAGAGGACGTCAGAAAATATGACGAAATGGAGATGTGCTGTTGAAGCCCTATGTTCCAAAGTGAACCCAAGGGACTAATAATAATAAATCCAACCTTGGAGTCTTAACTTACATCGAGATCATCAAGTTCTGGTATTGATAATCCCTTACGTTTAAAAAATTTTATTGACACCCGGTTTCAGTGGATGAGGCCACAATAAGGTGTCTGTAAACATCAAAACAAATAAACGCATTAGGAACACTGTTGTCGCTGAAGTAACCGACGTACTGAAGACAAAATTCTTCCCTCAGAAAATATTTTTAGTAACTCATGACTGCTTTAAAAATAATCATTCAAAAACTGAACTTTCGTATTCGCTTCTGTGAGCCTGACAGGGTAACCCTTAGCTTCCGTTTTCGTTGTCAAGTCCATGCTGCTGTTTGTTATTTTTAATATTATACCTTATGAAATTAGAATATATAACTCGTCAACTGTACATATGTATATGTACTAGGTTATAAGGTGGACGAAGGTTCAAATTCATGACAATAGAGGGCAATCAACTACTTATATGAATGAGACAAGCTTTATCACTTTATTCCATTCATCGGTATGGTAGTGTAGAAAACATTTGAAAAAAATACACTAAGTAAGTGATAATGTGGGACTCTTCATCAGCACGCACCCACCACGTCACCGCGGATCGAACCAATGGCCTTCACGTTACGAGGTGGATGTTAAAATTCCTGGGCTACTGGATTCCAGTCCAAGTGAACGAATCGCCAACGAGGTTGGCCTAGTGATCTGAAGATCTTCGGTTTGGTCCCCAGTTAGGTGGTCGGTGTATACTGATGAAGAGTCCTAAACTAGGACGAAACAGCTGTTCAGTACTACCTGGTTTTCAAATGGTTTTATAAACGACTTCGCTTTGTGGTAAAACTTGAATAAATGGAATACAGTTATGTTGAAACGTGCATTCCAGACGAGACAGGAGTCATAATTATACAATAGAGTAATAACAATGACAATACTAATGCTAATAGTAACGTAGGAACTGACCGTGCAGTAGCTTAAGCTAAGGAGTAGGCGTCTGTCATTGTGGCTGAATCTAATCAGTCTTTCTTACGACTAACAGCTAGTTTGTTATTGTTTTCTTTTAGTTCATAGAGGAACATAGGGCTTCAGCCACACGTCTCCATTGCGTTCGGTTCTCTGCCAACGTTTTCACTTGGCTACACGTCTGCCCACATGATTTCATTTCCTCTTCACATCACCTCATCCATGTCCCCCTCACATTGACGACCAACTCACTACCTCCCATTCGGGTTCTACTCCAGAGATGGCCTGGCGTGTGATGTCACTCACTTGATGGTTTTCTCAGAGTATGGCCAATTCACCTCCATCTCTTCCTGCATATTTCCTGCACAGTCGGTTCCTGCTGGGTTGGTTCACTCTCAGAGATCCCTGCTACCGATCTTTCCTGGCCATCTGATCTTGAGTATTGAGCGAAGACAGCTGTTGATGAAAGTCTGTAGTTTGTTCGAAGTGGTCTTCGTGACGTGGCACGGTGCTAAGTCTTTGATCCGTATTGTAGCACTGACTTCACATTAGAGTTGAAAATCCGGATGTTATTTTTGATGCTGAGTGCTGTTGACCTCCACACAGACTTGAGAGAAATGAAAGCTTGCTTTGCTTTCCCGATCCTCGCTGTTTTGATATCCTCGTCAGTTCCGTCCGCCTGTAGTTGAAACTATGCTTCCAGGGTATGTCGGTAGGTAGGTGAAGGAGGCTGCTTCTTTCAAATTTCCCCCATTTATGTTGATTGTTGTCTATTGTTACTGTGTTGTCGCTGTTGGCCAGGAATCTTCATCACCACATCTGCTTTCTCTATGTCCACCTGAATTCCTTGCTATCTTTGATGCTTCTTCTACCAACTTGTTGCTTTTCACTTGCACATCTTCCAGTCTGTTGGAAATCAAACATATATCATTGGCGAAGTCCAGATCCTCTCAGTTTAGTCAATGGTTATACCATTCAATTCCTAATTGCTAGACTATCGAGCTAAGCTATACATAAATTACGCGTAAAATACCTAATACTTCACTCAGTTACAATATCCTCTATGGTACTCAGTGATAGTAATGGCTGACTATGGAGAAAAAATTGACGGGGAGGGGTGTGGGTGGGAAATTAATTCTACAGCTTAGAATAATTGATATAAAAGGAAACAATTGATCTATAACTTCATATTTTATCGATTTGACTTACTTGCTTGCTTGCTTTCTTTATTTTCCATGTCTTTTGAATACATTTTTACTTGAAGTCAGTAAACTAGAGTGGATCAAGGCTGTCTGACTGCTATTTATAGAATCTATGACCTTCATGGCTAATATATTTGCGAAGGAAAACAAAGACAGTTTTCGTTACTCCTTATTGTTGCGACGTTGTTTTTCAAAAAAACAAAACAAAAAAGAACATTTTGAAATGTACAAAGATTGTTTATATGTATTATCTGTTTTGACCGCTTTATTTTTCTCACCTTTTTATTTGATGTCAATCAGAAGAATGTTAAAAAAAAGAGGAGAGTTTAGTGAATCGACATGGGCTACTGAATGCCGAAAAATGTAACGCGGTCTTTTGACAGGAAAAAAGGGTGTGTTGAAGAGATATCACTTTGGTTGCTTAGGAAAAATAACTTTATACAATTGGTTCCCTTAATAAATATCAAACAAACTCATGGTATCGTATGACGTGACCTCCTTGTTCACAAATGTACCACTGATGGAAACGATTGATATCATTTGTAAACAAACGGATCTACTACCATTACCGGAAACAGAGATGAAGCGACTACTGCTGCTCTGCACAAAAGATATACAATTCAAATTCAACAATCAACTCTACCGACAAATTGATGGGGTCGCTATGGGTTCACCTCTGGGACTTATCCTGGCTGATATCTTCATGAGTTACCTTGAACAGACACAACTGAGTTCTGCTATCAATGGAACAATCTACTATCGCCGATATGTTGATGACACCACATTTGTTGTTTGCAACGACATGGATCACGTATCGGCATTATATGATCGCCTAAATGAGATTCATCAGAATATCAAGCTCACCATGGAATATGAACATAAAAATGAGTTCAATTTCCTGGATCTAAATGTAAAAAGAACAAAGGAAGGCATGATCAAAACGTCCATCTATAGAAAAGAAACCTGGACTGGACAATATCTTCACTATAACAGCTTTTGTCCCATAAGCTATAAACGTGGATTAGTGAGAACTTTGTACAGCAGAGCCAGGAAGCTATGTTCACCAAACAGGGTCGAAGAATAACTAGATTTCGTCGAGAAATACCTGAGGGAAAATGGATGCCCTAAGGGATTTATACAGAAGTATAGCAGAGAAAAAGATAAGAAGGAAAAGCATCCAACTGTAGAAAAGAAAAAAAGTGTTTATTTGTCTCCCATTCAAAGGAGATGCAGTGTCACAAAAGCTTGACAAGAGAATGAAAGGAACAATAAAAAGAAGCTTCCCTGAAACTAAAGTCGTATCATTATACTTCTTCCGTAAACCTCTTTAAACCCGGTGAGTACCCTGATGATGTCATCTCCAACTTCGTTTATGAATTTAAGTGCACTTGCGGGAGCAAGTACATTAGAAGGACAGAAAGAAGGACTTCTATCCAGTTTTCTCAACATATTACAAAAAACGTGTGCCTGAAAGGAAGCAAATATTCACAGAGTGCAATTACCAGACATCTTGTTGATACCGGACATCTAGTAGAGATTTCTAAGTCCTTCAAAATATTAAATAGACAAAGGACAACAAATTTACTGCTATTTGGCGAAGCGATCGCAATCAAACGATTCAAACCAACCAAACTTATGCATCCAGAAAGAGAGTGTGATTAACCTCTCACTCCCTTGGTAACTGAATTTCGATTTTGATTACATTAATTAGTTATCTAATTCAGTGATCTCAACTCACTGAACAAATCTTAATGTCATAAACTGTAACGGCTTTTGTTTTTTGGAGTTGCTATGTGGACCTACAAGCTAACACTCTTTCTGTTAATCAATTTTTTCTGTTTTCTGTCTTACCCCTCCCCTTTCTTTTCAACTTTGAAAGCGTATAAATTGAGGATGAAAACTTAAACTAAAAATTGTAATGCTGCTTTCATTTTGGATGCGTCAATTTTATAGTATTTCTTCTCTACTACCACTTAAACATTAAAGTATGTTATTATCATTCATAAATAACCATTGTAATTTCAGGAAGTCTACAGCTGATGAGAACCCGTGAAATAGAATGATGATATCATTTTATACTGCAAATTTCGTCTTCCTTTCTTTATCGAAAAAGAACTTTATTTACAATCTGATGGGACATTTACATAGGTTTAAATGACTATAAATGAGGTCTTGTTACAGATGGAAACCTACTATCATTCATGATATCTTTGATTGTGGTGCACCGAATGATATGGTAGACCGTGAGTTATAAGAAGACAGCCATACATTAGACCGGCAAAAGAGCCCCAGGAGATCTGGATCTCCTGAATGATTTATGCCTCGTGTAGCACGAATTCAAAGAGTTAAAAGCGAAAGCCAGCAAGCTAGCAGAAAAGCCAGGCAGAGAAAACACGACTTCAGGAGAACTTATAGAAAACAGACACCTAACAAACGAAAACAGATACCAGAGATCAGTGGTCTCTTTCACATATAAGCAGAATATTTTCAACTACGCGAGGCAGGGTTGAAGATGTCAAAGGTATATAGGATCGGAAAAGCATGACTGTTATGATCTCATTGACAGTTGATATGACCAAGTCAACTTATGAGTGGGTATAATGATATTGACTCAATGGACATCTCCGCTGATACACCTATTCGTCCTTAGTGCCTTCCTCTTCACTGAAACACGTAAATAGTAAAAGATAAAGACTGGCTTGTGGCTGTTCAAGTACAACTTTATTAGGAAAAACCCGCCCACCACATTTATATATATTTCTAACCACATTAGAATTCGGTTAGGGCAGTAGAGAATAGATTGTTTTGATTGGCCGACGATTCGATTATATACACAGAAAATAAATATTCTGATTGGCTGATGATTTGCACATGACCAAGGTTAAAGAAAGATAAGATGACGAAATTTTACTGTCATCCTATCATAAAATGAATCACTAGATGATTACTATTTTTAGCCACTTCTTTACAATAACAGAAGTTCATTACTCTGAATCCAGTATGGAGATCTACAGAATTCAGCAGAAGGAACTACATTTGAATTTTCGATACTACGGTGAAGTCATAGCTTCTGTATGGTCCACAGACTTGGCGCGCTTCATAAGAAGTATTTCCAACAGTTTACTGCCAACTTTCATGGACATCTGCCTTAGCCACTTACCTAAGATTACATAACCATTTGAATGCGATAAGCGATAAACAATTCTGGCAGGCAGTGAACAAACCAAGAAGCTGTTGTTAGACAAAAATGTAGAATTAAATGCACATAGACTGGACAAATGCTATGGAGACCATTGACTGGCACCACGCTCTAGGCCCTCAAGTGGGATAGTGATGGGAAACAATGAGTTTGACGTCTGATGATGATATGAAGGCAATCATGTGAATAGCAGATGAGGGCTTTCGGGTTTTCATGGACTCAGTTAATAAATACAGTAAAGACAGGGATTAAATGGAGGTAAACCGTTGAAACTTCAAGTTCCACGAGAAATTCAAGAGATGGATAGTAGTATGACAATAATGTTACTGATGGATAGTAAACTATGATTTGTTTACAGGCATCTTTGTCGGAAAGTAATCGACATAACCTTCCAGTCAAAATCTGCTAATGAAATTAGCCATACGGTTACTAAGGTGAGCTGTATAACACTTATTTTCACCATGGTTAGCCAGTCTGAATCCTTGCTGAAACATATCAACTTCGTCATATTCCTCAACGACTGCAGCACTAGTCAAGACTTACAGTGGTCAATAGAAGTGAGGTTCACTTCATATTGTTAAATAACATCATCACCTCCAGTTCACCAGTACACAGCAGGCGCGAATCATTATCAACAGGAGAAATTCGGAGGACGTCACTCTCTCCACTTATTTGGGTAGCATCTTTCCAACATCAGACGACATGGATGAGGATGTCAGTGCCAGTCAAGTTTAGAAAAGCAAGACAGACCTTCACTTAACTGAGCTTAGTTCAGAGTAAGGAAGAAGATATGGACCTTCAACACGAATGTCAAATCAATCAATGCCTTTGTGTGGTAAAAATACTTGGCGACTAGCGAAAAGCATTTCTCACAAGCCACAGCACACTTCCACAAACAGCTGTCTCCACTGGATCGACGCTGAAGATTATATGTCTATAGATGATAATTAACAAGGAGCTCTTGCTACAAACCAACTGAGAAGGTATCGGCTAATACATATGGAGAGTGAGATGGAGATGGGTTGCACATATACGTTGAGGAAACCGTTGATTGATATCACGCTGTAGACAATGGAGTGGAAAGCTAATGGGAAATGATGAGTTGTATGTTCATGTGTGGGTGACATGGAGTAGACCGTATGAGGAGGTGATGAGTGCATACGGCCAACTGTGTAGTGAGCCTAGTGAAACTGTGGAGGACAGAATAAAGTGGATGTGTGCTTCTTGAAGCCTTATATTCTACTCTGAAATTCAGGCGACAGTAGTTATAATAGTAAGCAAGTAAAATAAGGAGTTACACACTTGCTGACAAAGTATATTCCTCAACTTTTCACTGTATCTTAAATTTGTATCGATTAAAGGATACGGTGACTATACATCAGGTAAAATTTTAATTGAATAACACTAAGTAACCGTTCAGATTTGATTATACTAACCATGCTCGTAGGATTGCTCATAAGAATGATCAGTTTTGTATAGTGCAGACAGAAGGTTAAGTGTGGTTTCGAAATTAACCTATATATATATATATATATATATATATATATATATATATATATGCATTTCCAGTATTGTTCGTCCTTCAGATACAATAGTCATTCAGTAACATAGAGTAGATGTATGGCACATGATATAGTATATGATTTCACATCGTAGTTTCTACATTTCCACATATACAAGTGTGGTATTAATACTTCTTCTGAATTATGTTCGCTCAAGTAAAACGTGAACAGATACTCATTAAACAATTCTAAATTAGTAGGAGGATTTCATCATGAGCTGACATCAGTAAGAGAACCATTGGAAAACCAGATAGGAGTACTGGACAGCCTACTGTTTCATCCTACTTTGGGACTCTTCATCAGTACACGCCCACCGCCAGGGTTCGAACCCAAAACCTTCTGGTTACAATGCAAACTCCCAGTGGCTTAATAGCCTACAAACTAGCTCGCCTTGTAACCAGAAGGTCTTGGGTTTGAACCCTGGCGGTGGCCCAGATCTTCTTGCTTATTATCAGCTAAGCTCAGTTTGGTGAAGATCTGTCTTGCTTTTCCAAACTTAACTGGCTCTGACATCCTCATCCATGTTGGAAAGATGCTGCCCAAATAAGTGGAGGAAGTGGCGTCCTCCGAATTTCTCCTGTTAACAATGATCGGTGCCTGTTGTTGTTGTTGTTGTTAACTGAGTATCTCCATCACCTCTGTCTTCACTGTGTTCACTTGAAATTCTGTGCCTGCCGTCTGTCTTCTGCCAACTCGTTGGTTTTAACCTTTGTATATTCGAGTTTATGTAACATTTGGCATAAATAGTCTGTGAAATTTCAAATCTACTGAAGTCTTCTTATTGGCCCTGATGCGTTTTCGGGGCGAAGTGAAACGAAACCATCCACCAGCTTTTAGCTAGTATATAATGTGGTCATACCGCTACTGCACAATGTCTGGAAGATAAGCAGGGTACTTTGCTGTTGGAAGGAAGGCTACTTTTTCAAACTACCAAGGTAGTTACACCTAAGCTTTTATAAGAACTGTCCATCCAAGCAAAAATAATAAGTCCCATCATTTTTGAGAGACTGAATGGTGCTCTGGGTGAATCATGAGTGAACTGAATTGCCTTGAATGGCAATCAGCTGTGACCAAACTTCAGGGACTCTGAGACGGCGTTTGATAGCATTGAATTTAAAGTGACTTGGGAACTACTTCAATGCTACGGACTGCCACAAACCTTTATGATCCTCAGTCAGCTGCTGTATGGTGATGCTACGAGCCAAACGATTCACAAAGGGAAGCTCCGAGAAGTCTTTGACGAGAAGACAAGGGCAAATTGAGGCTACCTACTATCAGCGACGATCTTCCACAACGCCGAAGGCAGGATAATGCAGCATAGAATGGAGCATGAGAAGATAAGTGGAAGCTAGCAAGGTAGCAGAAGAAGCAGCTAATACACGACTTAAAGTGAACACAGGGAAGACAGATGTGAAGGGGATATCAAATCAATATCAACAAATGCCAGTAACATTCAATAAGAGAAAAAGCCATCGATTTCGCCTGCTAACTTGGGCAGCATTATCCCAGCCACAGGTGACAAGGACGGCGGTGTCGAAGACAGTCAGGATTGATTCTGTAAAGCAAGACACGCCTCCCTTACTCTGAAATCAGTGTGGAGATAAACAGCATTGGACACAGAGAACAACATCCAAGTTTTCAACACTAATGTCAAAGCAGCTAATGCTTCTATTTTGTTTAGAGACTCGCCGCTTACTTTACTAGAAGCATTTCGAACAGTGTACTGCAGACTTCTATAAGCAGATGCCTTCGCTCGATCGTGATAAACAATAGGGGACTCTGTCAGCTCAACAAACCAATCGAGAATCTGTTTTTGAACGAATATGGAGAGGGATTTGTAGGTACGTTGGATACGCTGCGGAAACTACTAAGTGACATCACACTCTTGTCCCAAAAGTGGGACTCGAATGGGAAACGATGGGTTGGCAGTGGGTCTGAGGGAGACATAGAGGGGAACCAGCTGTAATAATAATAACAGAATAGCGACTGAAGTGGAGACTTACTTCTGAAGACCTACGTTCCACTCTGAACTCAAAGAACGAATGATAATAATAATGATGGCATAACAAAAATACTCTAGGGATTACTGTTTATATTTCTGTACTACATTTTGTCACTTCTAATTTACAAATGCGTACATCGTTTGGTAATTTGTACGATTGCATTGAATTTCCGTTATTCATAAAATAAGATATTTTGAAGTAACGGATCCCGAATAATTTGATGGTTTTGAAGATTTCATTGTGAGAAAACATTACCTGGAGAAATGCAGAAACTATAAGCCACTGGACTGCGATTTCGTCATATTTTGTGACTATTTAGTAATATTCACTCATCACCCTACCATGGCTCCTTTTAGCTCTTGAAAATCAATCTAACTGTCATCACTGACTACGACGTAGACTTGACAGAGTTCCTATGAGAGCTTGTGACAGATGAGTTCCAAAAAATCCATTGTGCGAACTGATAATGACCTATGAGTTTGGATTTGAGTGCTGCTACGCTGTAAAGTGGAAAAAGTTAGAATCTACGAGCTTTGAAACACCGACTCATTGACTCAACTGTAACATAGTAGTCATACTAGCTGAAGGTCCGGAGTATGACGCTTAGCCTGGTCACTGATGTGTACTGATGAAGCAGATATCTAGTGAGACTCGGTTTTCAATATAGAAAATATCCCCATTTAGACATTTGGAAAACAGAAAGATTGAGCGAAGAAATATTTACTTTTCAATTAGATCCTCTTCTCTGGCTCTACTTTAGTATATGTAGCATTTTTTTACAATACACAACAATTTACCAAACAAGTGGTGATATGTTTGTTAACCAAGATGATGGCACACTAAGAAGGAGTGTGTATAGGAAACCTACAACAACAGGTCAGTACACTCATTTTTTCAGTTTTGTACCTTTGAAATATAAACGTAACCTGGTAAAGTGTCTGGTTCATAGAGCTAAGTTAATACGTTCAGACGACTGCGTCAATGAGGAGCTTAAGATTATTAAAGAGTTACTTAGAAAAAATGGTTATCCAGATAAATTTATTGAGAAGAATATGAATTCAGCACCAAGGAGAGTCAGTATTGCTACGGTTTCGAAAAAGCCAATGTTCATAAAATTGTAGTTCCTCGGAGACAACATCAGCGAAATCATAACACAACGCTTGAAGAATGCAGTTAAAAGAGCTTATTATGCAGCAGAAGTACGTTGTCTCTTCAAAACCACCCCTATTCTCTGTTCGAGAAATAAGGATAAACTGCCTAATTTTGCCTCTTCTATGTGTGTCTACCAGTTTGACTGCAGCCGCGGAGCCAGCTACATTGGGCGTACAATTAGGCAGTTTCATCGTCGTATTTCTGAACATCATCCAGCGTGATTAAGCAAGGGACAAACAAGATCTATTCGTAGTTCTATTTTAGCACACCTTTTTGATACTGAGCACAAGGTTGATGTGAATACTGCATTTAAAATTATTTATCGCATTCCGACTAATCTCAACTTTGCTCTACGAGTTCGTCTTCTACAGACAGCTGAAGCAATTGGAATCCACCAGAAGAAACCAAGCCTATGTGTACAGAAGAAATTTGTACAGCCACTTTCCTTACTGTGACCATCGTTACAAGACAGGACTACGTCGCCCCCCTCCCCCTATTAAATTATAATTGTCCAAATTATTTTATTTTTATTTTGACCACTTCATCTTTAATTACGTGTTATTCTTGTAAAATTAATTTATTCTAACCATTTCTACCTTCTAAATGTGTGTATTGATTTTCTTCGTTAATTACCAACCCATTGACATTTTGACACTGTTTAATTATTGTTAACAAACATATCACCACTTGTTTGGTAAATTGTTGTGTATTGTAAAAAAATGCTACATATATTAAAGTAGAGCCAGAGAAGAGGATCTAATTGAAAAGTAAATATTTTTTCGCTCAAACTTGGTTTTCACTGTATCTCTAAATGTTGTTGTTTGTGACAAAATCCACTTTGATAAAACTAAGTGAAAAACAATAAAAGGGTTAACACTAGATATGTTCATCTTTTAAACCGATTGTTCATTTTATTTACTCACTCGTTCGCTTTTTCTTAACCCTAGAAAACGTGTAATGAATTGAATTTGAAAAAATATACAAATATAAATGGTATCAGATATCATGATTTAAATAATTATTGCATTTGTCAAAATTCTGTTTTAATTCCAAAGGATTTTGAATTGTAAATTATGTGCGATTGAATCAATGAATTTGTTTAACATTTTAAATAAATATGATACCGAATGATACCGCAAAAACTTAAAAAGACTTAAAGGCGAAACCAACGAGTTGGCAGAAGAGAGGCAAGGGGACAAAGAATTTCAAGTGAACACAGTGAAGACAGAGGTGATGGAGATTCCCAGTCAACAACAACAGCAGGCACCGATCATTATCAACGGGTGAAATTCGAAGGACGTTACTTTCTCCACTTATTTGAGCAGCACCGTTTCCACTACAGGCTGACGGCACAGATGAGGATGTCCTGACTAGTCAGTATCGGGAAAGCAAGACCTAGCTTCACTAAGCTGACCTTGGCTCAGAATAAGGAAGAAGATCTGGACCTTCAACACGAATATCAAACAGGTCAATGTCTTTGTATGGTTCAGAGACTTGGCGTCCCACGAAAAGCATTTCTAACAGGCCTAAACAAACGTTTTTCAACAACGTCTTCGTTGGCTCGATGCTGAAGATTATATGGCTAGAGATGGTAATTATCAAGTAGCTCTCTCTGCAAACCAAGGAAGAAGCTATGAGCTAACAAATATGGATAGCGAAATGGAGATGGATCGTATATACACACACTGAGGAATCCGTTGATTGAAATCACGCGGTAGACCGAGGAGTGGAAGGCGAGTGGGGAACGATGAGATGTGTGCTCTTTTTAATATATTTGATAAATTTGGGCACTGTGATAGTAAGTAATTCCATATTAGTTTGTTTACTAGGTGTATCACACAGTGAGACAGTATGATTATTTACTGGATGACGTTTCGAACAAAATTTATTGTTCATAATCATATCAATTGTAATCACACGACTTTCGAACTTGAGTTTTATAGTTTCCTTTGTCCTCTCCTATTAGTCGTCGTTGGGGGTAGTAGAATTTTCCAGATTTGGGGGACAGGTGATGAATCATTCCTATTACATGTATTTGTAGTTGATTCGATAAACAAAGCTTCTGTTATCAATCTCTCCCTCCTTCCACCCTGTGACATTAGACTTCAAAACTGTCATCCTATCCCATCCTATTGTATGGTTGTGTGTAACTGCATGTAGTGCTATAGCTGAACTATTCTCTGGATTTCTTATCTTATTTGGATCAACCAATCTAGACTTTGCTAAGTTTCTATGTCTTATGTTTTTTATGTTCTTTTTTGCTTTTATGTTTTTATGTTATTCCATACAAGGAAGGAACCTCGGAAGCCTTACGCAGAATTCCTAACAAGGCAGGAATAAAAGTGGCTGGCATTCAGACCACCCACAAACTCAATTAGAAACAAGCTTTGTCGGTTTAAGGATCTTGTAGAGCCTTTAAAACAAAACAATTTAGTTTATCTAATACCCTGCCTGCAATGATTGTCAGGTCAAATACATAGGTCAAACTAGTAGAACAGGGGCAGTCAGACTAGCTGAACAAAGAAAACTATAAAACTCAAGTTTCGAAGTCGTGTGATTACAATTGATATGATTATGAACAATAAATTTTGTTCGAAACGTCATCCAGTAAAAATACTGTTTCGCTGTGTGATATATCTAATAAGCAAACTAATATGAAGTGTGTGCTCTTCCTGAGGCTGACGTGGATGTAGACTGTGTGAGGAGGTGATGAGAGCATACGGTCAATTTTGGAGTGAGCCTAGTGAGGCTGCGGAGTAGAGGATCAGGCGAAGATATTCTGTTAAAGTCCAACGTTCCACTGGGAATCCGAATGAATAATATTAATAAAGGCTGAAAAGATCACTATCATCGTTTATTGATATCAAATATTTTCTAAGATCATGTATTTCTTCATATACATGTTAATATATGTAAATTATCTGGTTAACTGAATTTCAGAAAACTTCATATATCCTTCCATTTTTAAAATTACAATGAGTAGCGAGGTAAATATGATACATCTATTATAAGTGATGTCCCGTCAGTCAGTGATTGTATGATATATCAGTAATGTGGTATTTTTGACCTTCGTTTCTCCAAACACATATGACTTATTCACTAGGGCGATTTATGGATGGAGTAAGTTTCAGTGATTGGCAAAGTCTATCACAGATGAAGACTCTTTGTGTAACAAAGGAAGTACAGCAGGGAGTACTGGGCATCTGTTTCATCCTATTTTGGAACGCTTCATCAGCACGCACCCACGACCTTCTGGTCACAAGGCGAGCTCGTAGACCATTAAGTCTCTGGGACCCGATCCAATGGCCAGCCCAAGAATTCTAAATTTTACTAATTCACAACATGGCGCAATCATTTCGCAATGTCTTCTTCTATGAATAACTGTCCTCACCTTCAACCTGCATACTGATGAAGAGTCACAGACAAAGGACGAAACAGCTGTGCGATACTCCCTGTGGCTGGTTTTCCAATGGTTCTCTGACTGATGTCAGCCCATGATGAAATCCTCCAACCAATCGAACAAAATCCCTACTTGCAAACTGAGTGCCAGTTGATTCGCTTATAAAAATATTGACATTGTACACAAAAGGATATGGATTAAATTCACGAATAACAAAGGCGAAACAAAGACAGACACCAATGGGATAATTAAAGTGGTACAGTAACAAGGAATTAATTTGTGTATAAGCTGACAATAATAAAAACTAACCATTTTCTACAATTGACCTTTTAAACTTAAATTGTTCAACTTATCTTTTAGTTCAGAAGTATCAGTAAGTTTAGATTCCGAACGGTTTCTAATTGCATCTATTACTATGAAGAAGTATTTGGACATTCTTTAAGTTGAAGAATTTCTAAAATCGGTAGATAAGATTCAGATCCCTTGAAACTTAATATGAAAAGGGAAGCTGGCTGATCGACAGTTTCCAGTGGGAAAAATCAAGAGAATTTCGAATCATCCCATGATAAAACGAACGTGTTTAACCCAATCTACTGTTATTATGTTATTATTATTGTTCCCTTGGGTTCCTAGTGGAACATAGGGCTTCAACTACACGTCTCACTTGCTTCTGTCTCTCGCTGTACTTTTCACCTGCATCCATGTTAGTCCATACTGTTTCAACTCTTCTTCACACGATCTCCTCCATGTCACTCTTGAGCGTCCTACTCGCCGCTTCCCTTTCGGGTTCCACTCGACGGCCTGACGCGCGATGTCACCCAACGGCCTCCTCAGCGAGTGTCCAATCCATCTCCACTTTCTCCTGCATATTTGTTGGGCGATTGGTTCTTGTTTCGTATGTCCCCATAGTTTCTTGTTGGTGATTCTTTCCGGCCATCTGATCTTCAGTATAGAACGTAAACAGTTGTTGATAAAGGTCTGCAACAGGCTGTTGGAAATATTCTTTGTGACCCACCGCCAAGTTTCTGATTCGTATAGCAAAAGTGACTTGGCGTTTGTATTGAAAATCCGAATTTTGTTGTTGATATTGAGTGACAGCGGAAGATTTCCAGATTGGTTTCAGGTTGATGAATGTGTTTCTCGCCTTCCCGATTCTCGATTTGACATCTTCGTCCGTTCCTCCTGTAGTTGAGGCAATGCTCCCTAGATAAGTGGATGAGGTAACCTCTTTCGAATCCCTCCCGCTGATGGTGATTGGCGCTGGATGTTGCTGCTGTTGTTGTTGGTTGGTTATTCAATCTACCATACTTGTGTCAATAATCCAAGCACACTTCAACGTGAGGTTGACAATGAGTCACGACATGTGAGTTATGATAGCTTATTTGACCTGACAAACCAAACATTTTTAACATAGATATAAAATATTAGAAATTCACTAAAAAGTCTTCAACAAATCGGAGGCGAAAATTGTTATACCGCTAATCACCTGAATAGTATTTGAGTAAATACTCAGGCGAAATTCAACACCTACATCAGCCGTCAAATTACACTCCGAATGACGACAAAAATGTCGTTAAAAGTTCCATGCCTATGAGTTTTAGCTCAAGCAATACTACTGTACAAAATTCCTTACACAAACGTTTGCTGAAATAATTATTTTCAGGGTTTTATTATGTCTAGCTGGTGAATATTCGCCAACAAAAGACCAGTATCGAAATGTTATTCCTTGCAATCCCTTGTTATCCCCACGTATTAGTTGAAGCGAATGTGTTTACGATCCAAAGGATACTTTCAGGGATCATAGTGAACAATGTGACATTGATTATTTTACGATAAACAAGCTCATGAGTCATCAAAGTGTCATCGCGTTTTCTCTACCATTCATTGTTTTATCATGCGATCTGGTATATATGACTGCTAAACAAATGGGAAACACATTATGAGGCAAGTTAAGCAGACAGGCATAGTACTCGATAACAGACCCGTAATCTCCAAATCGATTTCTACCATGAATCATCTTTCTAAAATTCATTCTGTCTTTTGGATAGTCGTATTAACACCTGTGTTATATCATCGTTCTGTCTGTGGACAGAAATATCAATAAACCTAGTCACTGATCTCTTATCGGCTGCATCACCCGAAATGACATACAGGTAATCAGTAGGTATTCGTCTAGCATATTACAGACTAGTGTGCGTCGGTGGTACAGTGGTAGAACATTAACCAGCTAGGCAAGTGGTTCGGGGTTCCATCCCCAGCCGACGCACTCCTAAACCTCCTTAAGCTTGCAATAAGACCACTAAGGAGAGAAGGTTGGGCATAAGGCTGGCAACCTCACCCCGTAAAAATGAAACTGTTGCTATCGAAACTTCAAATCTTTAGCTTGAAGCACAGTGTTCTACCAGGAACTCAAAGAAATAAAAAATGGTACAGACTGACAAAATTCATCTATATCTCTAGAACTACAAAATATCATCATACTGCCTACGTCTAAGTTTTTTGTAAATGTGTTCAAAAAATATGAATAGATTTTTTCATGGGTTCAATCGGTAACCCTATCATCCATTCACGTGACTGTTCCCCTGCATCTTTTCCCAGTGACGCTATCTGTTAGCCTAGTGCATTTTTTACTTTTAACATAGAGTTAATTGAGATGGTGACTGATGCTGACTCCTCGACTGAAAGATGAAGTACCTAGACTAGCCACTTCCGCTTGTATCTACCAATTCAACTGCACTTTTGGAGCGAGTTATATTGGCCATTGCTCTAGGAACTTAATTTTTTCCTGCTTGCGAACATCTACCAGTGTGGTTAAATAAAGGTGTAGTAAAAATCATCAACTGTTCGATATTAGACCACCTAGTCCAAACAGGCCACAAAGGTACCAAATAAATTGCTAAAAGCATCTAGGTACCACATACTCGAAAACAGCAGAGGCTATTGCAATTCACCTTAAACAACCGGTTCTGTGTGTGCAGGAGACGCAGGTCCAGCCAGCCATTAATACTGCCCTGACCGGTCTTCAGTAGAGACCATAAATTCATGAATTTGTATTATTATCTTTCCCAATTTGCCTATCTGATATTCAGTGTGTTGTGATGTTGATGCCACGTTACTATGATCTATTGATATTATGGTTGATTCCATGCTATTGAAACAAAATCGATGGTGTTAATAACCCTAATTCTTTCATTATTATGTATATATAACTGTAGAACCTGGTGATGAAGTCATAGAGAGGAATATTCTTTGTTCATTAATTATTCTTTTGAAAAAAATCTAATGGGCATTTTTATTCAGTTAATTGAGGCCAATATATCTATCTAAGCCCTTTGAACATGCGAAAAATGATGTCACATCCCGCTGTATTAACCAGTTTGAATGTACGTGTGGAGACAAATACATAGGGAGGACTCATCGATCTCTGCAAGTAAGGGCTGGCTTCAGAGCACATTCCTAAATGGCTCCAGAAACAAAAAGAATCTTCAGAACCCATTAATGGTGAAACATATTATAGTGACAGGACATAAAATTGACGTTTACACATCTTTTAAACCTATCTATAGAACGTGTTAGGGGCGTATCTTAAAGTTTGTGGAAGCCCTAGCTGACAATTAGGAAGTTGAAACTACCTTTATGCGTTCAAAGCAGCGATTCGTCATCATACTAAACCTTCCTTGGTAAACTTTGTTTTGTTGCCATGATAGATGTACTATTACCTCCGTTATTTGGTTTAGTCATCTTCATTGTTATTTTGACCTTCAATATGTCCTTTTAACTTGACTTAAGTCTATTTTCCCACCTCTTAACTCTTTATTAATTTCGTATATATATTTCTATGACAAGTCCGTGTGTGATCAGATTGTTCGAAATGTGTTGCGCAAATACATCACACACACACAATTCAGACAAATTACGTCTTCTTATTGCTTTGTCTAAATTCATAAAGGGAGCTAATTGTTTTAAATCTTTTAAATCTAATTATGCGTGTGTATTTCAGTATGAAACATTTGTTCTTTTTGAGTCTAATTAAGCGATAAATGGGAATAGTTAAAGATACCGGAAAACGGTAGATCGTTTAGTAAAGTAAACCGCGTATACTCTTTCTCTCTCTCTTCTCTGTTTTCGATGTCAAACATTTGACTTGATTTGATTTTTGATTACAGCTTGATTCCACACCGTATTTTTTTATTACAGGTATGGAATTTTCAGCATGTGATATCGGTAGCCCAAATTTCGCAGGCCGACCATAGATATCAGTTGTGAGTCGGCAGGGGATCGAACCCCGGACCATGTGGATGGTCGGCGAGAGTCCTAACCACTGTGCCACCGACGCACTTTCGTAGAGGGAAAACATTGGCCGTGTCATATTGGCTAATGTCATATTTGAACTTGAACTTTCTCTGCTGGAACGCTGAGATGTTCAGTTGTTCGTCTGTATATTTTTTCAATGTAAACGCATTCCGAAAATATGGACCTCAACAGTCGTCATTCCACATACAGCAGAGACGTCAGACGATATCAGAAGAGTACTCAATCAGCTCGACATTAGAGTTTTCTTCAAAACATTAGACACACTAAGAAACAACCTTGTCCATATAAAAGACCAAATCCCTAAATATCCTTTATCTAATTGTGTCTGTAAAATGAAATACTTCCTTCGAATGTGATGCGATATACATCGGACAAACATCTTGAGAAATCAAAATCAGAAGAAATGAACACCGTAGAGCATCTGTTCGACCACCGAGAAATCCGGTTGAACTACAAAAACTTGAAAAATCATCAGCCAGCCATAGATCTGGATGCCATAGAATCAGGACACAAAATTGATTTTGACAATATTGAAATAATCCAGAAGAAATTCAGAAATCACAAAGAACGTCTAATATCAGAAGCACTTCATATCAAGTGGAATCTAAATTGCCTGAATAGGAATGATGGACTAAAACAGAATCTGACCTGGTTACAACACCTCCCTCCCTCATCAAGTGACAAAATCAACACGAATGTGATAAGTAAGTTCACTATGTAAACACACACTACTTTTATAATTTTACACACCGATCAAATCCAACAATCCACACTTGATTTTGTTATCTTTACCAATTGACCAATTTGACAACTAAAAATGCCCCCAGACAGACGAACGATGATCAAGTTAGTAAACTTTATTTTGATATCATAACAGATATACTATTACCTTTGTTATTTGGTTTAGTGATCTTCATTGCTATTTTGACTTTCAATATGTCCCTTTAACTTGACCTAAGTCTATTTTCTCACCCCTTAACTCTTTGTTATATATATGCTGAGATTTTGTAAATTCCGGTTTAATAATACTTTGATAAAGCTATTAGCAGCAGATTAAATAGCGAAACGTCAGTAAGAGCAACAATATCGTTTTGTTTTTCATTCATTGGGAAATACAAAAAACCTTCATTATAATGAATATCAGATACCCAATGCCCAAATTTTTTCGAAGTGTTAAAAGTGAACTTGGTTTGGACATATATAAACATCAAGTAGTCAGTCACAGCATCATGGTTATGGATGTAATAAAGACGATCCGAAGGGATCTGTTTTTCAGTTACTCACCTTTAAGAATATCACTTCTTTATAGATGAGTTAACAACAAAAGATAGAGAAAAATATTTGTAAATTATCAAGAATATCTTTAAAAATCATAATGTGGTTGAAAATTTATTGTAAGATGAAACAGTGTGTTTCATGTGACCATCGTCAAGACATACCCTTGTTTTTCCTTATCCCATCATAATATTATACATTAAAAATTTTTTATCAAAATGAGTTTTCCCCATGACGTCAAATTGAAGCAGTCATAAGATTTATTGAAATGGATTTACCCTCGAAAATTTTGTGATTAGCAAAGAGGAAGAAACAAACAAACAAACAAATCGACAAACAAAGGGAGATGGACAGTAAAAAACCTTGAATTCGAGGTTTGTGTTTTCTGCGGCTTATAAAATAAAGTGTACTTACAAATAAATGATGGAGGAGATTTACGCAAGACTTCACAGAAATGTGTTGTTGAAAAGGAGAAAAACAATAACAACAACGACAACAACAACCCAGGTTTAATTACTCTCCCTCCTCCTGTATATCGGTGTGCGTCAAACAGCGGAAATGTTAAAAATAAGGAGTGAAATGTGATTCATTTATCAAATCAAAAGTTTAAATGATGTTTTAAGATTAGAGGGGAATTATTACGGTAAGAGAAAAATGTACTATTACGATGCAGTTATAAATTCTCTATTAGTGTATTTTCGCTGATATGGCCAATTCTAGGCTGGACTATTTCCAGTCGCCCGTAGTGGATTCTGGCTGTCACGTCAACCTCTGTTTAGAAAGCCATCATTCGCTTACATGGTTTATAGTTACCATTAAATGACAACTAATTCTTTAGGAAACCTACATCTCCCGATGCTTTTGGCTAAAACCACACACACAGGCAAGGTTAGCAAAAGTGTCTGGCTGAATCTGTTAGGTTTGCATGCAGACCGCCGGTTGGTTTAAGCGAATTACAATAACCTCTGCTGTTTTGAGTGTTTGGTACCTAGAGGCCTTTGGTAGTTTATTCGATACTCGATAGATGCTAGAGGAAGACTCTCCAATGCTGGCTAGCTCTGTGGACTAATTGCACTAGGTGATCTAATGTAGAATGATTGTTGATGGCTTTATCTACACCTTTACTGAGTCACACTGGTAGGTGTTCCTGGGCGAGCATGAAAAATTAAGTCTCTAGAGCAACCACTCCTCTTACAGTTTGTCAACTCGTGTATTTTACCTATTCTTCTTTACTTTTCACCCTTATTCTTTCCTGGATTGCTTTAAATAGACTATGTCATACTTTGTAGAATTCTGAAGACTGTCAGTAGGACGAGTGGTATCCCATTGGGTCATATCGTTGACATTATCACTGATAGGCACTTGATGTCACGCAACAAAGTCGCTAAAGGAATTTTCTCAGACTCTGAGCACCCACTCTACCCGCAGCTCCAACCTTATGTCTCCTCAGGTAAAACAAGAAGTCTTTTCAGAAGAATTTATGCACGTGCTTCTAAATATAAAAATTCAAGTATACCATATTTAGCACGTACTTTATGTGATGAAAATAGCGTCAGAAATGAACTAACCTTCTTGGCACCACTAAACAAACCATTTCCTTCACCCTTAAAGCATCAAACTTTATTGTTATTGTATTTCTTATATCATAATCCTCTCAATTTTTGTTTTGTTTATTTTTTTTCATAAGTGTGGACATAATTTAAGCTGTATTATAACTGTTAATTTTGTATTTCCTCTCACTATACTATATCAACAGAACAACAGATGCAATAATCTATAGCATGCTAAAGTTTCCAAACTGTTTGAAACAAACTTGCTGTTATTATTATTATATTTAATAATCTCAATTCATGCTTCGAAGATTTTTGACTTTATGTCGTAAATGTGGACAAATTCCTCCGGTTAATTTTGTTTTAATTTTTAATTTTATTTATATTTTGAGTAAATCAGATGCAATGCTGTGACAAATGCTGAGAATTCCATTCTGTATTATAAGTAGTGTTTTTGGAATAAAGTAGATTATTATTATTACTATTATTATTATTAACAACCAATATAAATGAATCCATACGACCAGTTAAACTGATAAATACGGTCAACGGCGGCTAACCTGGTACTTCACCTTTTAGATTCGGAATCACAACCGGTTGTGTGAAGAATATAAGCTACAGCTTACCGGTACTAAACATTCTTTGAATCGATTTTCTCAACTTGTTGGTTATTATTTCACTTAGCATATCACCTTTGAATTGTAGTCATATATATATATATATATATATATAGAGAGAGAGAGAGAGAAGAATACTTTCCTGTTGATATGATTATAAAACTTGGGCACTGTGGTAGAGGATAATTCCATCGTGGGTAAAATTTATTTTGATAATGTCTCACAGTATTATACAGTCATATTAACTGATGACCACGTTTCGAGCACAAATTATTACTGCTCATAATCATATCAATCCACTACTCACACAACTTTCTAACTTCATTTATATAATTCTATTATTTTTCATCGCTTGACTTGATTAGTAATAGTATTTTCCATATTTACTGTATGAGTGATGATTCATTCCTATTGCATGTGTTGGGTGTAGACTCGATGAACCAGGGAGGATTCAGTAATCAACTTCTCTCCTCACCCATCTATATTACTTACATTTTAGAATTTTAACTCTGTCCCAGATAGAAACAGATAGAAGAAGCATTTGTGTCAAATAGCTATCCTATAAAACTCATTAGGAACATCAAAAAAGGTTAAAAGTAAAATAAAAAAAATAGTAGAGAAACTATTAATGATATTGTAAATAAGAAAGAATATAAGGCATCTGCAGTGGGTTTACCATATAAAGAGGGAGGGGACATCTGAGACCCTACCTACGTAGGATTCTTAATAAGGCAGGAATTAGGCTGGCATTCAAACCTACAAACCCACTCAGAGACAAGTTCTGTAGGCTAAAGGACCCGGTGGACCCAATTGAACAAAATAGTATAATTTACAAAATACCTTGCAATGACTGAGTTAAGTCAACTACATAGATCAGTCAAACTAGTAGATCAGGAGTAGTGCGACTGCTCGTCAGAATATAAGAATTTAGCTATGGTTAGAATGGCTGACCCCAAGAAGATAAGTAACTTAGAAAAAAGCTCAGCACTACATTGCAGTGCGTGCATTAACACACAATCACACAATAGGGTGGGTGGCACAGAGTCAAAATTCTAAGAAGTAATATAGGTAGGTGGAGAGCGAGAGAGGTTGGTTACTGAATCCTGATTCATTGAGTTTAAACCCAACACATGCAACAGAAATGACTCAACGCAAATACCAGAGATATGGAAGATATTATTACCACCAGTCAAATCAGAGGAGGATAATAAATAATCTTAAAATTCTATTTCAGTTCACATTATTACATTCTAACGAGTTATCTTTCTACTATAAAAACATCTTATTTCCCTTCTTATTGTATTTTATTGATAACACTAACATTATTTCCGAATGTATATTATCCGATATTGATTTCACTCAAATGTCTAGTCAATTTTTACTCATGTATATAAATGAAGCAAAATGTTGTGTGATTGACTTGATATGATTATGAGCAGCAATAATTTGTGCTCGAAACATGGTCATCAGTAAATATTACTACATCGCACAGTGTTATTTTATCGAAAAATTCTATCCATAATGGAGAATATTTTTCTACTCTCTTGGCCATGTCTTTCATGATGAACTTTTCAGGGTAGCTGTTTTCAATCAATGTGTCGTATACAACTCTATGTTTGCCTTCAGTCGCATCTTCTGAACAAATAGCTCCGACCTTATAGCTGAGGGCCTTGACTAAATTTCTTTTATACTGGAGAAGAAGAAAGCTGTGAGTACTGACCGGTCCAAGTACTTTTCTTATGCAAGTCCCTTTTTATGCTACCGTCTGTAGGACGTTTTAAAAGGCAATTTTAGTTTGGGTGGGATTCTTCTATTGATCTGATGCAATTTTAAAGAAAATTGATGTTTTTAATAAGATTATTTCCTTAATTATTACTGTTACATCAATGTAGGACCTGATGACAAATTTGTCGAGAAAAATGTTCTTTGTTCATTAATCATTCTTTCACAGATTTGATTGTTTTTTAGATTGAACTAACTTTTGTTGGGAAACCATTTAAATCCAGGGATTACTGGTAAATCGTTTCGTCCTTACTTGCGACTTTTCAGAAGTACGCACCTCTAACCCATGAAAGGATCTGAAGTTCTGATGGGAGTTCGTAACCAGAGGGATTCACCAAGCTGGGTATGAAGACAAATACTCACCGATGACAATGGCTGGAGGCCGCGCTATATGTATACCATAAACGTTAGAATTGACGGGCCATTGGATATTGTGTCAATGGCTGAATGACTAACGAGCTCGCCTTGTAACTTGATTCCCTGATGTCGATCTCAGGTTGCGTTATGAGCATTCGCTTCTGAAGAGTCCTAGGTAAGGATGAAAGAACTCACGCGTGAAAGCAGTACGGCTTTACATATTGAGCTGATGAATATTATACAGCATGAATCACTGACTATTTTTCAACCTCCAGAAGTACTGTAATGGATAGCAAAGAATTTCCTCCATGCATATAAGACAGTAGCATTATCTCAATATGTGTACGTAGTTTTCGTTATTCCAAATGCAAGACTTTTTGACCTGCCCACTAAAGTTCTATTCTTATTCCCGATTTATTATTTTCATTTCAGTTCTTGTTGTTGTCGTCATTCTAACCATTCTAACATGAATAAAGCGAAAATATTTTTGTAAAATGTCCGAGGAAAACACTAGACACTAGTCTGGTGTACTTTCATATTTTTCATAATAATAAAAAAAAGCATCTTTTATTTTCACTCTGTTTTAATATGGTGTGATCGATAAGGACTTGTGTAATGTTTTATAAGCATACATCTATGAATACAGTATTGTCTCATTTAGGTTCGATTTGTTTTACCACCCATTGCCTTAATGCTTATTGTTAGAAACAGTTGAGGAAGGTTTAAATCTACGTATAAACTTATTTAGATGCAATCTCTGACAAAATAATGAAGCGTAATACAACACTGACGTATCTTATTTAATGCCTTAAATTCTTGTCAGAAAACCAACCACAAATGTTGACTGACACTTCCTAAAATCAATCCAAATAAAACAATGGGCTGATCACTTCAGAGATTCGGCCAGAAATGACACCACCATCAACAGCACGCACAGCACTGCCTGCCAGTGGACACCAGTCCCCCAACAAAAGCGGAAATCCTGAATTTGATCAAGCTACTGAGGTCCAGTCGGGAAGGCAGCACAGGCAGATGGTATTCCCCCCAAAGCACTGAAAACCGACTGTCTGTCTGTCTGTCTCCAACATAGAACTTCGCACCGATTTGCAGCAGTTCAAGTCGCCACACTTCCCTAATGTAGCACACAAAGCAAGAGAAGGAAGTGGAAAAAATGCAAAATAGACAGTAAACAGGGATATGAGACAAAAGGAATAGTAATAACGAAGAACAATATAGCTTGACTGGGTATTATAAGTCACAAGGAGTGAATGCATCTCCGCCATTATGAAGAACAATTTTGAACCACATCACCAATTGTCCCCAGCCATTGGTATTTACCGTCCTGACGAACCCGACTAGGAAGTTTACACCTTCCTACGTGGCTAGCTTAAGCTAACTGTTGTGCATTTCATTGACTGATGAAGCCATGTTTTTGTTCGACCACCACTGGCCAACTCTTTTCCAACCTGATCCTATATCAGCTAACATTGCCCATCGAGGAAGGCGATGACCAGGTATGCGTAACACATATCCTAACCATCTCAGTCGATGTAACTCCATGACCTCGTCTATTGATTACCTCTCCCACCTACCCAGTACTCGACCGATGCCTCACCTCAATATTGCTCACCCTATTATACCACTTCACACGGGAGATAGAACGCAGGCACCTGTGATCAAAGACAACTAGCGGGCCTTTTCATGTCTTCTAGGTCTCGCTCACAGCTATAAAGGAGGACGGAGCGCACTACTGAGCAGTACACACGCCCTTTAATCGACAGCGAGCCGGATATCACATCTACTAAGTCGGAGATTGCGTAAACTGGCAATATGCGAAACGAGCCCTCTGTATCCGTGGTGAGATTTTGTCAGAGATCAACCCGTAGGGGTTGATGCAACTTCCCAAATAAGTGAAGTGGTCAACGTGCTCTACCACTTTACTCCCTATTTCTACGAATATTTGATTCGTAGATTGCAGCTCAAGCTCAACTGAAAACGGACGCAGAAACTACGTCAGATGTGCTCATGCCATCTCTGAAAAAGGTTTGGAAGGAACGAAAGGTGCCTATCAAAGTGGAAATGGATGGGATACCGGCAGAAGAGGCCATCAGATGACATCGCACACCAGGTCACCACATCAGTGTAACCCGAATGTGAAACGACGAGTGATTCGTCCTACGGGGACATGGAGGAGACCGTGTGATAACGAGATGAAAGAAAATGGGCAACTGTAGAGCCAGGTAAAGGAGACCACAGAGAACAGGATAAAGTCGAGATGTGTTATTGAGGGCCTATGTTCCATTGGGAACCCAGGGGAACAATAATAATAATGTTTCCTTCTTTGTACTATACGTAACCATCGTTTGTTAGTAATAAATGATAGCCATCAGCTGCATGACCTGCGTAATTTCATTTTATTTACAACTGACTGTAGTGATATTTACAGTTCCCATAAAACATTTCTGTTATTACAGACTAAACACCCTTGAAGAACAAACTGACAGGGTGAAATTGTTGAATTCGGTATAAAAAGATAACCGTCTCAAGGGAGATGTATACATTAAAAGTGGTAAGTTGCTGAATATATCACGTCCAATCTTCCTGCTTTACCGGGCTAGTAAATGAAGTGACGTTTAGAAGTGCTTCACCCCAGAATCGAACCCCGCACCACGTGGGTAGTTGGCGAGCACTCTATCACTGAACCAGCTACTCACAGGGCTGTATATTGGGTTTCAATAGGCTTCATATCAAGTTATATCCGTACTTGCGTTAGAGATGCTGAATTTCTCACAAAAATACCTCAATTCCCAACTTTAAATTCACAAATCAACCTAACCGCCTTTATAACCGTCGATGAAAGCATCCTTTCAGTGCTTGGATGATTTATTCTTTGGATTACATCTCTGCTTTCAAGTAACCTTTGAGTAGCTTACGTTTTCTTATTACGTATACTGTGATACTATTTCAATCACACCACTTATTTTGTTGTTTTTTTCTTCTAAATTTGACTTGTTTTAGCAATTTCCTCTACTTTTAATGCTAAAATCGATTTTTATTTTTACCCAAGAGACAAATCAATAATATATTTGAGATTAAAAGTGAACTGGTATACAGAAACTGAGAATACTTGTATGTCTTACATGTTTGTATGTCTTCTATATTTAGAATTGAAAAGTGATCTAGGTACTTACTTGATTAGGAATCATTGAATGTACAGTTAGTTAGTTAGTTAGTCAATAAATAAATAGAATTTTTATTGTCATAAACATTCGATTTATCCACTGGTAAATATTTCGTTGATAAGCTTATCGGTGACTGAAGAATCAGCCAACGATTACTGTTGTGAACGTTAAAGATAAAAGCCGTATGTATATGCTTCAATTAGGCGGGATTTTTATTATAAAAATGTTAAAGAAATGAGGCTTTTAAATGCCTGAGGAATAAGCAGTATATGCAGCTAGGCATTAATGAACACTTTTCTGGTATTAACCGAAACTTTTTTCATTTTTAAGTCGTAGTATGAATGATTTATTAGTGGTAGTTCTCGATAAAGAAAGGAAGGTGAAATTTGCAGTATAAAATGTGATATCATCATTCTATTTCACAGGTTCTCATCAACTGCAGACTACCTGAAATTGCAATGGTTATGTATAGATGATAATAACATACTTTAGTGTTTAAGTGGTAGCAGAGAAGAAATACCATAAAATTGGCGCATCCAAAATGAAAGCATTGCAATTTTTACTTTAAGTTTTTAGCTTCAATTTATCCGCTTTCAAAGTAGAGAAGAGGAGGGAGGGGTAAGGCAGAAAAAATTAACATTATGCAGCACCACTTCTTCTATAAGCCACTCAAAACTGGATAAATACCATGCTGATAGCACCTCCAACTGCGTTTATAAATTTTCGTGCACTTGCGGGAGTAAGTACATTGGAAGGACAGAAAGAAGAGCTTCTATCCGATTTTCTGAACATATTCCAAGAAACCTGTGCCTAAAAAGAAACAAATATTCTCAGAGTGAAATTACCTGATATATCGTTGATACTGGACATCTCGTAGAGATTTCTAAGTCCTTCAAATTATTAAATAGACAAAGGACAGCAAATCTACTACGATTTGCCGAAGCGATCGCAATCAAACGATTCAAACCAACCAGACTTATGCACACAGAAAGAGAGTGTAATCAATCTCTCACTACCTCGATAATTGTATTTTGATTTTGATTACATTAATTAGTCATCTAATTCACTGATCTCAACCCACTGAACAAATCTTAATGTCATAAACTGTAACGGCTATTGTTTTTTGGAGTTGCTATGTGGACCTACAAGCTAACACTGTTTGTTATTTTTTTGCTGTTTTCTGTCTTACCCCTACCCCCTCTTTTCTACATTGAAAGCGTATAAATTGATAATGAAAACTTAAACTAAAAATTGCAATGCTTTCATTTTGGATGCGTCAATTTTATCTCTTCTCTACTACTACTCAAACATTAAAGTATGTTATTATCTTCTATATATAACCATTATAATTTCAGATAGTCTGCAGTTGATGAGAACCTGTGAAATAGAATGATATCATTTTATACTGTAAATTTCGTCTTCCTTTCTTTATCGAAATTTATCAAGGGGACTAAATGTATTAGTGGTATCTTTAATTCCACTTATTCCACAGACATGCTTCAAAGTTGATATGCTTATGGAAAGTAAACGCTTGCATAACTTCTAAGGTTTAGAATAATAGGTCGACAGCTACGCTTGGTTTGTCTACCGAATATCTTCAGGCAACTATTTCAACCTATTTGACAGTATGGATACAAAGTATGATGTGTAAATAAAGCGTGGAGACACTCAGCGCACAAATGCTTAATGTACTAATTACTTCATTACTCAGATGTAACCGTATCCGTAAGGATTAACTATTTCTGTTCATAGATATAGGAATCGAACCTGTGTACTGTGGTAGAGTATAATTCCATCGTGGGTAAAATTTATTTTGATAAAGTCTCACAGTATTATACAGTAATATTAACTTATGACCACGTTTCGAGCACAGATTATTACTGCTCATGATCATATGAAGGCACTACTCACACAACTTTCTAACTTCGTTTATATAATTCCATTATTTTTCATCGCTTGACTTGATTGGTAGTAGTATTTTCCATATTTCTGGTATGAGTGATGATTCATTCCTATTGCATGTGTTGGGTGTAGACTCGATGAACCAGGGAGGATTCAGTAATCAATCTCTCTCACTCTCCACCAACCTATATTACTCCTTAGAATTTTGACTTTATTCCACACACACCATTGTGTGGTTGTGTGTTAACGCATTCAGTGCTATTGCCGAGTTGTTGTTTTCTAAATTACTTATCTCCATGGGTGGGATCATTTATTCTAACTTTTGCTGAATTCTTATGTTCTGACAGGCAATCTCACTTCTCCTGGTCTACCAGCTTAACCTATGCAGTCGAGATCACAGTCATTGCAGGGTATTTTGTAAATTATATTATTTTGTCTAATTGGGTCGACTGGGTCCTTTAGCCTACAGAGGTTGTCCTACCTGAGTGAGTTTGTAGGTTTAAACGCCACTCTGATTCCTGCTTTATTCAGAATCCTACGTAGGGAGGGTTTCATATGTCCCCTCCGTATGAGATAAAACTGTAGATGTCATACATTATCTCTTATTTGTGTTATCATTATTAGTTTCCCCATTATTTTCATTTTGCTTTTGACCTTTTCTGATATTCCTAATGAATTTTATGGGAAAGTTACTTAACACCAACGCTTCTTCTTCTGTCTGTTTCAGTTCATCATTTAGGTTTTTTCTTGTATTACTTAGTGCTACTGCTCTGCTTGTAAGAGACTTAATTAAGCCTGACTTCACAGACAAATAATGGATGAGATGAATTAAAGTCTAAATATCTATTAGCATAATGCGTTGGTTTTATAAACGCTAGTGTGCAGTGACAACACGAATACATAATAAGTATATATATATATATATACATATATATATATATATGTAGAAACGATAATGAAGTAAGTGAATTATTTACCATTTCAAGTTTAACGAATAGTAGATGACTCATTGGAACTTTTCATTGAAAAGTCTTGCTGAAAAGGTAGAGGCCGAGAGAATTCGTAACGGAATTACCTATTTTGTAACTCGACACACAGATATAGGCAAAATACGTCCACTATATGATAGAATCATAATTTGCATGTATCTTCCGCATTGTATTTGTTTGTCTGCCTATCATGTGTCCAATGTGGTCTCATAAGCATCATTCGCTAAATCCATCTCTCCGATATTCGACATTCTTGATGAAGATATGTATATTTGTATCTCCTTAAACCGGTGGCCTGCTTAAATTACTATATTAAATTACTATTGCCTCTTTTAGTTCCTAGAGGAACATAGGGCTTCAGCTGCACGTCTCCATTGCACCTCAAACAAACTACAGACCTTCATTAACAGCTGTCTTCGCTCAAGATCAAGATGGCTAGAAAAGATCAGCGACAGGGATCTCTGAGAGCAAGTCAACCAGGAACCGATTGTGCAACAAATAAGCAGGAAGAAATGGAAGAGGTGGATTGGCCATACTCTGAGGAAACCATCAAGTGACATCACACAACAGGCCATATCTCGAGTGGAACCCGAATGGGAAGCAGCGAGTTGGTCGTCAGCGCGAGGGTGACTTGGAGGAGGTCATGTGTCGAGGAGATGAAAGCATGTCGGCAGACTTGGAGCCAGGTGAAAACTCTAGCAGAGAACCGAAGACAATGGAGACGTGTGGCTGAAGCCCTATGTTCCTCTAGGAATTCAAGGAAATAATAATAATCTTGCATGGCATAACAAGAAACCAAGTTTACTGTCATTTCAAGGCAATGTAAAAAAAAGATAATCACTCCGAAGGGAGAAATTTTAGAACTGATTTGATTTGATTCCCCTTATTGTTTTTGCTAACATATATATATATATATCATTTGTTTCTCAGACATAAATATCATAAATGTAACAAGTGAGAAACAAGATTATTTTTGCATTCCCCCTTCATTTTCTTATTAAATAGGACATAAACAACACTCCATAAAAAAATTAAAAGAAGTCCACATGTTTCAAATGAATACCAGTGAGCGTCATTTGTATCTGTTTTTGTTTATGAACTTTAACAGTTGTCCGGGTAAATATTGTTTAAAATGAACTGGAGTAAGTATAGCTTACTATAAAACAACTGTCAAATAGATAATCAATATGCGCTGAACAGTAAACCCGTCCGTCTACTTCGGTCTTATCTTATTTTGTATTGATGAAACTGTTTTAATAGTGTTCAAAACTTGATAAACAAGATCAGTCGTCTTTATTGTCTGTCTCTCTTATCTGTATCGTTATGACAGTCATATTCTATGCATAAATTAGGAAACTGGAATGTTTTTTGTAATGCCAATTAAAAATATTAGACAATAAAAACAAAAAGTATGTAAACAATAGTAAAGTAAACGGCGGGAATTACGTTTGAAAACACTAAGGTTCAGTTTAGATCAGTGATAAATGGAGGTTGACTATTTTCAAATTCAAAAATATTGATCTATGTAATGCCTTTGTATTTGGAATATGTCGAAACTATACTATGTAGCAATCATATAAAGTATGAGAGGAACCTGAAAGGAACAACCTCTTTTACCTACCTGGGAAGCATCGTTTCAATTACAGGCGGAACAGACGAGCATATCAAAACAGCGAGGATCGGGAATGAAAGACAAGCCTTCATTACTCTCAAGTCTGTGTGGAGGTCAACAGCACTCAGCATCAAAAATAAGATCCGGAGTTTCAACTCCAATGTGAGGTCAGTGCTACTTACTATACGGATCAGAGACTTGCGCTGCGCGTCTCGAAGAGCACTGCAAATAAATTATAGACCTTCATCAACAGCTGTCTTCGCTCAATACTCCGCTCAAGATCAGATGGCGGACCAGAACAGATCAGCAACAGGGATCACTGGTAATGAATGAACCAACCAGGAACCAATTGTGCGACAAATCAGCAGGAAAAAATGGAAGAGGTGGATTATCCATACTCTGAAGAAACCATCAAGTCAGTGACATCACACGCCAGGCCATAACTCGAGTGGAACCCGAATGGGAAGCGGCGAGTTGGTCGTCAGTGCGAGGATGACATGGAGGAGGTAATGTGAAGAGGAAATGGAATCATGTGGGCACACGTGGAGACAGGTGAAAACTCTAGCAGAGAACCGAACGCAATGGAGACGTGTGGCTGAAGCCCTATATTCCTCTAGGAATTAGAGGAAATAATAATAATAATGAAATTGGAAATGTTTTTCATGAATAACCCCTGTTCCAGACACTGATGACAACAAAATACGTAGTTCAACAGAGGGGCGCTCTCTCCGGCGAATTCATTTTCCTCTCAAGCTATACAGTCGCATTTATGTACAATTTTGACTGCAGAAAGGCATTAGTGGCTCTAATAAAGAGTCATATAATCGAACACCTTGTCGACACCGGTCATTGCGTCTTAACAAACACCTCCTTTAAAGTGATCTACAAAGTGTAGAATGGCCTGCAAATGGCAATACGCTTTCGTTTCCTTACCATTGCGGAAGCCTCAGACATTCAGACAGGAAAAGCGGAGCAATGCATGCTCCTAATTCTATTATCATGGTAACAACCGAGTTGATTTCTACTCACTTGATTTTTGTTTGCCTGTTTGTTTTTCTAACTGCTTATAACTCGTATATTTCTTTGGGATTCTTACATAATTCCACATTTTCCTTCGTTTCTATGTGCATCCTGCACACAACGCACTCATTGAATTATTCAGCTTACTGTGTAACTCTGATACATTTACTCAACTTCGTTTATGCACTGACTAACATTAATGCATCACTTTTGTGACTGCCCTCTTTCTTGAAAAGTTGTATATTAGTACGATTGTACAGCTAAAGAAAAAACAGGAAATCTCTGAGAAGGATTTATTTCTGGCGCTTAGTAACCGCTTCTTTTCTATTTCTGAAGGATATTTTTAGCTTTTAAACAACATTTGGGAAGATAAACACTGATAAGAAACAAATATCAGTGACTAAATCACTCAAAAGAGATTGTTACAGTCAGTTTCTAAAATTTTAGACGCATCAACTGAAAGACCGAATCTAATGTAGTCACTTTATTACCATAATCTTTTATGCTTTTAACTTATAATCAGAACAATACACGACTGATCATTATGAAATTAAATATCATAGACATTACGAATTAAAACAGAATGTACATTCAAAGGTTTCTTTTAAAATTCCGTGGAAAATTTGAGTTCTAACAATATAAACAGCGGTTAGAACGGTTAGAACCCCGATGATGTACATGGTCCGGGATTGTATCCCCGGCTAATGCACTCCTTTACCTCACTAATAATGCTGGTGAAGAGGAAAGGTTGGGCATGAGGCTATCAACCCCATCCTGTAAAATAAACACTGCTACAGAAACTTCAAGCCACTACCTTGAAGCCCTATGTTCCACTTGGCAACTTGAAGGATATATACATATATGGATGAAAAATTGAGGCAATCTGTGGTAACACGAATAATGAAAAACAGCATGATTAAACAAATGCGTGTTTAGGCAGACGTAGTAGTCGATAAAGGTTAAGAAAAACAAATGAACCGATTAAGTAATGCTAGATTTTCAGGGAATTAAATAAAATATGTTTTTTAAGGAAAATATGATAAGATTAAGGGATGATAAGAAAGGAGTTGAAAATATAAGTAAGGAGGTGGTGGAGAAGTCATCAGTAGGTTAGGTCTTAATAGGCCAAGGGAGGGATAATGGCTGTACGGATTTCTTTTGAATACATAGTTTAGGTTTATTAGTTCGAATGCCTATCGCCTCAGCTGTGTGCAGCAGGTGAATAGGAATTCTATTGGAAAGATTCGGTGGGATACGATGAATTACTCTGAAGTTTCTCGTTTTCTCGATTACATGACCACTATCAATTAAGTGTGACAAAATAGAGCTACGAATTGTTTTTGTCTGTCCTTTGCCAAACCACGATGGGAGATGTTCACTAACACGTTGGCTAAACTGTCTACTAAAACACCCAACATAACTGTCACCGCAGGTGCAGTTGAATTGATAAATGCACATAGATGTGGCAAAACTATCAAGTTTATCCTTTGTTTGCGCCCCAACCATTCGTCGGCTAGAGAATGACAAACATAGGTGTGCTGCATAAAATGTTCTTCGTATACTCCTTGAAAGTCTTTGGAATAGAATCTCACTTGATAAGTCCCCATTAAATTGTAACTTAATAAATAGAGGTTTCTTACGTGCAGTCAGAGTCTCCCGCTTTTTCTCCGATGTTGTCATATGTTTTTTTATGAAACTACTGCATCAAGGATGGGCCTCACTTTTTCATCCTTATTATTGATAAGACCATTTTTATTATTACTAATATATATATCCACTATAGAGACTGTACGGATGAGGAATTCATATCCAACCAGCATGATGGCATTAGAAAAGGAAAACGTAAGTTCGTTGTCCCGAAAGAAGCATTTCCAATAGACTCCTACATATTTTTATAAACTGCTGTCTTCGCTCTATAATGAGGAGCACATGAACAGAAACTTGCAACTCCGACAGCTTCGTAAACCAGCTGGTCAAGTATCTATTACGCAACGATTATGCAGGAGGAAATCGAGGTGGATTAGGCATACGCTGAAGAAACAATTGAGGAGTGACATCACATGTTATACCCTGAAAGTGATGGTTTTTGAGTCCTAAAGGGACGTAAAGAAGATCATGCGAAGAGGCAATAAGATGTTAGCACAGAATAGAGTGAAAAGGAGTTGTACAGATGAAGCTCACTGTCGCATTCGGAACCCAAGCGAAGAATAATAATATGAAGTGTGGTTTCGAAGCAAAGACAAACACAGTAGATGACTTGTTAGCTATAAGGTGTATCGGATCGTTATATGCCACAGTACGCAGTCGAAAACCAATGTGTGTTTTGAAATAATCCACCTGAAATGCCTTTTAGTCCTTCAGTAGGAAGATTTACACCCCACCAGCTATAATGCACTTTTGCTGTTACGATAACCCGAATAAATGGTTTATTCCATTGGATTTAGGACATGATTTTATGGGATATCGCGCAGGAATTCATTCATTCAACAAAAACAAGTATATGGGAAAATAAATCCTCCACCGATATAAGGATCTTACAGATGAAAGATTCGCCCCCACCTTGAATACAGTTCTGTAAACTATTCCCGTGTCCTTTGTTATACACAGACAGCAGTATTTCCATACTGGAAATGAGGTTTTATATAAAGCGATACAATCAATAACAGTGTGTACTTGTATGACCATGTGAGTTTTTTTATTTGCAAGTATGGTGCTGTCTGTACCGCACAGTTTGGATAAGGCCACTATGCCGTGGAAAAACTTCGAATAAATGGCTCAAACTATTGTTTTGTTCAACACTTTATTATCAACAAAGTTCGACAGTACTGGGTAGGTTAGGAATTAAGACCAGTCCCCACGAATCATTGGTTGTTCTTTTTTTGACGTATGAATTCATCTGATTTGGAGATAGAATTCCTGAGGCATTTCCTTAATTATTCAACAGCAGATTGTTTAAGAAGATATTTATTTCTTTGAAATGGGAGTGGCGTTTTTTTTTCACTTTGTTCCATCGACAAATCTTAACTCTTCATTGGTCAATTCACAACAAACAGCACAACCCTGTGTAAGTGACTGTTGGGGTTTTATTGATTTTTTTCCAACTGTAAATCCTGATTTACCTGTCAGTCAGAATGCTGACATAGAATTTCGTCCATTTACTGAACGTGTTTTTTTCTGTATACTAATGACCGATTGGTCACTTTTTCAAATCAGTTATTGATTATCTTATTCCCTTCACTTAATTGTTGGTGTCCAGTTATATGATGTTGAAAATGTCGAAGACAAAGACTGCAAATATTTCTGTTTTACAGCCAGACGTAGCGTTATCATGGAACTCTAAAAACTATAGCAATCCAAACGAAAGACCCAGGCAAATGGACGTCATGACCTTGGCCAACCGATCAGATGAGTTCCTAGTGAACAGACGGAATTATAGATGCTGTACGTATGTCAGTACTATCTGGATAATAGGCCCATAGAAGAAAATCTCTCTGAGAAGATATGTCGTTCCTTTCTTGGGTTCATGGGTGCTATAAAGCAGTGAATGCGTCACGAAACAGCAAGGCGTACAGTTATCTGGATAAGTTTATGGACAATCGCTGAAGACTCCAAAAGGAATCAAGGAGTTTCTATCAGATACATACGAGAAAGTTACCTAGTGTAACTGCCCATAAAAGAGTTTTTAATTAAGCTTTTCTACTACGGGCTCATGTGATTGGTTGATCAAGGTCATTGCGTCCGTTTACTTGGGTCAGTATAGTTTACAGCTACTCGTTATCGTATTTTCATAACGTCCTTGAATTGTCCTTGAATTATTGATTTGTAAAGCAGTATTTATACCATTCAAACCATTAAAATACAAATTTATAAAATGTGAATAAATCATGAAAAGCGCTTATCCTATCCTACCACAAACACTTTTATACACCTTCCAAACACAGTACTTAATTTATTTTAAGATTAACAATGATTATTTTTCTGCTGCTCTACAATTATACACATTTAAGTATCATAATAGCAGCAGTGGTCATTAACAAATACCCCACTGATAAACGAAGTCATGCGATATTTCAAGGACATTGTATATTACGTATTCATTCATTCACTTCCTTAATGTGAATGCAAAAAAAGAAAATAACTTGATTAGTTAGGCCCTCTTATGAAATCAGAAAAAAAAGTAAAATAAAATCAACGAGAAATGTTCTTTAATAAGTAATATTATTTCAAAAGTAACAATCAATATAAATCCCAAGCCATTCTGTGGAAAAAGATTAAGCCTTATTATTGTTATTATTATTATTAATATAAAATAGAAAGACTTGAGTGTAGCCGCTCTCTATACAAAAATATAAGAGTATAGCATATTGGGTAAAAACTGAATTTTACTTCCTGAAAATCTGTTAGACATTCATTGACAAAATTCAGAGTTGCTTAAGCATATTCTGTTTATGTAGACGACAACCAGGGGAAGATTTTACACGCTGGAATTTCAAAAGTTGTGTGTGTTTTTTTGCTTCGTAAGTGTTGGCAAGCGTACCCCAAATATTCAACAACCTTATTCAACAGCTGTACGACAACGCCACGCGTCAAGTGACGCACAACGGAAAACTCAGCGAGGCGTTTGGAGTAAACACAGGAGTCAGACAAGGGTGCTTATTATCACCAATGATATTCCTAATTGTGGTGAACTGGATTATGCGACAGACAGTGGGAAACGAGAAGACAGGGATATCCTGGACCGACGTGAAGAACCTAGAAGACCTGGATTTCGCGCGTGGATGATTTATGTTCGATGTCACACAAAATCGAAGACTTACAAGCGAAAACCGACAAACTGGTCGAAGAAGCAGCCGGTGAAGACAGGACTCCAGGTGAACAAAGACAAGACAGAGGTTATGAAAATAACCAGCCAACAACAACAGCAGCAGCATCCAGCGCCAATCAACATCAACGGGAGGGATTTGAAAGAGGTTACTTCATTCACTTATCTAGGGAGCATTGTCTCAACTACAGGAGGAACGGATGAGGATGTCAAATCGAGATTCGGGAAGGCGAGAAACACATTCATCAACCTGAAACCAATCTGGAAATCTTCGTCACTCAACTCAGCATCAACAACAAAATTCGGATTTTCAATACAAACGTCAAGTCAGTCAGCTCTTCTATACGGATCATATCAGAAACTTGGCGGGTCACAAAGAATATTTCCAACAGCCTGTTGCAGACCTTCATCAACAGCTGCCTTCTTCGCTTTATACTGAAGATCAGATGGCCGGAAAGAACAAGAACCAACAAGAAACTATGGGAACAAACAAAACAAGAACCAATCGCTCAACAAATATGCAGGAGAAAGTGGAGATGGATTGAACACTCACTGAGGAGGCCGCTGGGTGCCATCGCGCGTCAGGCCGTAGCTCGAGTGGAACCCGAAAGGTAAGCGGCGAGTGGGATGTTCAAGGGTGACATGGAGGAGATCGTGTGAAGAAGAGTTGAAACAGTATGGATTAACATGGATGCAAATGAAAAGTACGGCAGAAGACAGAAGCAAGTGGAGACGTGTAGTTGAAGCCCTATGTTCCACTAGGAACCCAAGGGAACAATACTAATAATAATTGTTGGCTATAATCCTACTCAGAATTCTAAATCACATAAGAGGTAACTGGAGAAGACCCTCAATCCGTGTGGAAAAGGCAAACTGCCAGGAGTTAAGATTGCCTTCAGCCGCTGGAAAGGCAATATAGACCTTCATCAGTCTGAAATCAGTTTGGAAATCTTATGCACTCAGCATAAACAACAAAATTCGGATTTTCAGTAGCTGTGTTAAGTCACTTCTTCTGTATGGATCAGAAACTTGCACTGCTTGTGCATCATGGACAGCATTTCCAACAACCAGCTGCAGACTTTTATCAATAACTTTCTTGGCTGGCTGCATATTGAAGATCATATGACTGGCTAGAGAGAAGTAGCCACATGGAACTCCGGGAACGAACCAACTAACAGCCTATTGCCCAAGAAATATTTCGAGTAAAGTGGAGATCGATGAGACACACCCTGAAGAGACTGTCAGATGACATCGCATGTAAGGCCTCCGCTCGAGGGGAACATCAAGTGGAGACAACTAGTGGGACATCTGAAAGTGAAATGAAGGAAATATTGCTACGAGGAGATTGAGTTGTGTTCTGAACATTGTCATCAGTATATATATCACTGTATAACACTGTGTGACTTTATCAAAATAAATTTTATCCATTAATGGAATTATACTCTACCACATTTCACAAGTTCTATTCTCGTATTACAGACATTTAAATTATTCTCATCAATCAGTTTAAAATGAAAGTTACAAGGCACACACCTGACAAAGGACATAAAATCCAGTTGTGAATACATCGTATAACCTTTGATAACAAAATCATTTTAGTCTGATCACTAAACGCTCAGCTACTCAGTCAACGTCATTCGTGTCATAGGAAAGTGAGTTTATTATGAGTTTAAATGAGATGTGCTCATTTAGTGGGGGTTTAAATTCATTCATTTCAGTATACTATTGTAACAACAGAAGGCAAGACATGGGAGCCAAGGTATATTTTCCATGGATGAAATCTCTGTTTATATATAGGTACAGTTTACATTCTCCAACCAACCACTGAGCGTGTGATTTCGGTTTATATCAAACGACATGATATAGAATGTTCAAATATACGTAGTATTCTGTTGCTGGTGCTGTATTGAACTGTGGGAATACGTGAGAATCATATTCTGTTTGAACACATATTGTTTGTATCACACCATCATACTATGTGCTAAAAGAACACGAATATTTCTGAATTAATTAAAAGTCTGTATTAAGTCTATCCAGACAACTGGAAGTTCACAGGCAGATCAGCTGATATGTGCACTAAAATTAGTGTCTTTGTTTATCTTGCCTTCTATCATAATGTACTAATTACTTTCAGAAAAATTTATCGTCCGAGAAGTTTCTGGTATCATTATACTTTTTGTTATCGTTGACAATAGCTGGCATTAAGTGATCGGTGTTCAATTGTGGAATTTCAATCTAATTAGGGCAATATTTAAAATGTAATATGACAGTCGATCGTTGAATGGTAGAGCTTTTGCTAGCCAATTACATCGTCCAGGTTCGAGTCCTGACTGACGTCTTCCTAAATCTTGCCCAGCTTACTAGCTCGGAAGAGAAGGAAGATTTACATATTCCCCATAATAGTTGAGTACATGAAACTATTCGTATTTCAACATTCAAAAATTCATCTACAGCATATGTAATATTCAACAAATGTGATAGTCAGGTAAACCACACCGACATATTCAGATAGACAGTCCCGTGAAGTTCCTCCTGAGCTGCAGCTTATGACCAAGAAAATATGTCTTTTTCATTTTCAATCAGTGAAATTCGTTAGTTTACTAGCACCTGCCAACAAATTCGTAATCTTAACAACGTTCTGTCGTTATTTTGAAAGATACATACTTCGGAAATGAATGAAGTAGGCTTGGTTCTTCAGTAAACACTTGTTCCTTCCAAGATTATTTACTAATACCAAGTCTATCGATTCTTAATAACGAAGATTAGCTTAAATCACTGGGATACCATCAAAATGTCTAAACTCTTAAGAATTTCTTATTGCTTTGATTATGCAATTATATTGAATGATTACTACATGAACTCGCGCACATATCTAATTAGCTTTCAACGATACACTGCGCGATTCTTAAAGGAAATGAAGACAAAATGTACAGAATTGGTAATGTCTTCATATACAGCAACATTATGTCACATGTCATACTTCAGATTACTACTTTACATGTAAATCTCGTGCTCAGACGAAATATTTTGGAATGCAGAAAGTTTTTTGTACTATGTGCTTACATAGCGTCTAACTCAATGGTTTGAGTAACTTAGTGTTAAGATTTCCAAGTCTACATTCTGGTAACGAGAATCTGAGTATGCGGACAGATATTTGGAGTGTGGAACAATATAACTGTACAGTTTTTGTTAGATGTTAAAATTGGAAACGTTATACATGACTTTTCATTATAATAAAGGTTTTTGTATTTCCCAATGAATGAAAAAAAACGATATTGTTTTTACCGACGTTTCGCTATTTAATGCTAATAGCTTTATCAAAGTATTATTAAAATATTAAAGTATTATTATTATTGTACATAACTTTTGTTTAAAACTATTCATCGTAAAATATACTTGACTTCGGAGTACAATCTCAAATACAGAGAGTTGCTCGTCGCTTCGTCTTCTCTCTCTGATCCATACTGTCTACTCGCTTCCCTACTAACCCTGTTGTATCTTTTCGATGTTGCAGGAACCTCTCATCCTCATCCGGAGAATATTCTACAATCGGTGCACAGCTTCTACTAGTAGACACAACTTCAGTGATGAACGCTCCTATGGATTATATTATTAATTTGCAGAAGTAGACCTTATCAACAAGTAACCATTAATTTCTATAACCGAGTAACTGTAGCTTTTATGGTATACTGTTACAGTTTTATTTCATTAACTTGCATTTTTATTCTAATAAGTGTTCCGTTACCGATCTCGCTATTAAGTCTCCTACAGACGTATGAAAACTGTAGGTGGACTCATGAATACCAGTAAGCTGGAAAACAATATGAGACAAGGATTCCTGCTGCCTACTGAAAACCGTCTAACTCCAGTCAAAAAGTAGCATGATAACAAGTTTCTTAGCGTGAATTCCGTCAGTATAGAGAACTACTCCCCAGGACACTGGTTATACTATGCTGATAGAACGGTAACTGCAGGCCGGCGAGCCAGGATTTAATTTAAAATCAGTTATACTACAGAGAAAATGAAAACAGAGGACTGGAGCAGCTCAGCAGTATTATACGTACTTTATTTTAACCTATTCATTGCTAATTAGTTTTACCGCTGAATGAAGAATCCCTTGAGTACTGTATATAGTTCACAGTGACTTACTTGGTGAAATAATGTCCTAATGGAAATGCGTTAAACAACAGTGGTCTAACAAAGTATATCTCGTTTTAATTATGAAATTATACTCAAAATATATAAAAAGTGAAGATAAGTTGCTTTAAATAAATCCGGAAGTACTTATATTAAAAAATTAAACAAAAATAACTGAAGGAAGGCATCCGACTGAGAAAAGTCAGGTCATCAACCAGACACCAGCACATGTCAGTAGACTGAAATGGTTGATCAGCCTCTCAACCTTTGGTGAAATAAAAGCTCTCAAAAAAAGATTAAACTTCAGTAATAGCCACTGACAGATCAAAACCTAAAGATGTCATTCCTAGTGTAGAAATAGAATTAAATGTATTAGACAAGACGACTGCAGAGCAAGTCAAAACACTGATACACCAATAGAAAGCGGGAAAGAACTTACCACAACAGCATCTTTAAGCGTATATATTACTACTGATCGATTGAGATGAATAGCTGTGTACTACTGATAATTAACTAGTAGTGCGTGCCAGCTAACTAGATCAAGATGACGTATACACCCGACAGTCGTTCCCTACTGATCACGGAATATTCACACAGGATCATAGGGAATAAAAGAAAGACTGTTGCAGCGAAGAAAATTTTCTTTTCGACGAAGTCATCAACTAGGCTGTACATTCGTGTATTTATAACGAATGGGTGGTGAAGTTCCAGAATAATTTCCCGTCAAGGGTCAGATTTATAAAATTACAATTAGGAATTAAAATGCCATAATAAACAGGGGGAAGGGTAAAACTCAAACAAAGGGGAGTCATAATTACTGAGAAGACTGACATATTGTGAAATTAGGGGTTAGAAATGTAGAAATAACAAAATGACAAAATAGACAGGAAATTCGGATATGAAAATATGCTAGTGTAAATAGGGGTCAAGAAAAACTTAAAAATTACATGAGTAAACAGGAAGTTTGGATAAGAAAGGCAATGGGATAGTCACTATTAAAAGAATTACCTGTTTATGATGGCCATGACAGGGACAGGGTTTGGACGTATTTCTTTTGGATACATAGCATAGTTTTGAGCTTTTGGATAGCTGGTGCCTCAGCTATGCCCAGATGTCTTAATTTTACTCTCTTTGATAGGTTCGACCGTTGACCGGAAATTATTCTGGAACTTTCCCACCCATTCATCATATACACGAAGGTACAGCCTAGTTGATGACTTCGTCGAAAAGAAAATTAATTCAAATCAAACAAACAAAAGTTAAGTCAAATCAACAGAGTTGTTACCATGGGAGTAGAAGTGGTTGAATAATTTTCTTTTGTATGCATAGTTCTGGTTCCACCAACTGGATGGCTAGGGCTTCTGCGATGCAAAGAAGACAAAATCCTATTGTCTTTGGAAGGTTTTTCTTCACTTTGTAGATTACTTTGAAGGAGGCGTTCGTTGAGATGGAATGACCAGTGTTGACTAGATGTCCGATTATTGCACTCCTTATACAGCCATTACTTCCTTTTTGCAGCCACGCTGGATAGTGTTCTTTGACCCTTTTTGACAGGATGCGCGTTGAACGACTGATGTACCTGGCTCCACAGCAACAGGTGAACTGATATATACACATAGAAGTGCTCAGGTGCGGGATCTTGTCTTCTGGGCTTCTGCAGATCAGCGGGCGACTAGAGGGCACTACTCTCAATGTTGTCGCAAAGAAAGTTCTTCTTAAATAGGCGGAGATTCTCCTTCTAAGGACGTCACTGAGTACGTCTCCTTTGAAGTCGAGGTTCATATGTGCATATATCAGTTCACCTGTTGCTGTGGAGCCAGGTACATCAGTCGTTCAACGCGCATCCTGTCAAAAAGGGTCAAAGAACACTATCCAGCGTGGCTGCAAAAAGGAAGTAATGGCTGTATAAGGAGTGCAATAATCGAACATCTCGTCAACACTGGCCATTCCATCTCAACAAACGCCTCCTTCAAAGTAATCTACAAAGTGAAGAACAACCTTTCAGAGACAATACGTTTCCGTCTTCTTTGCATCGCAGAAGCCCTAGCCATTAAGCTACAGGAACCAGAACTATGCATACAAAAGAAAATTATTCAACCACTTCTACTCCCATGGTAACAACTCTGTTGATTTGACTTAACTTTTGTTTGTTTAAAAAGAAAATTTACTTCGCTGCAACCATCTTTTTACTAGTTTCCTACTGACTGAAAAACTAAGCATCATTTTAATGCGAGATTTATTTTCTGAAGGTTATTGATGAACAATCTTACTGATCTGAATCATGTGAGGTAAATCTGAAAAGAAGGCACACTAAAGAACACCGGACTGAAGTGATTTGATTTGTATGACACAATAATATACATGAAGGTAAAGCATTTCGACCTCTCCTGGAGTATAACACATGCCCAAATACCTTGTGACCTTCCCTCTTCACTCTATGCATATTTATACAGTCTCTTAAACAGAAGCAAATACAAAAATAATTAAATTTCTGCATGTCTTTATCCGATTTTAATATTATTACTACTATCAGTATTTTCATACATTTATGATGATATCCGTTTATTTACATAGACTAGTTTGCTGCTATTTATAGAATAAAAGCAAACCAACCAATCAGATTGCTGCCTATTCTCATATCCAGGTTTCTCATCGATTTCTACTAATACAAAATCATTTTTGATTATTACATCTTCCACATAATATTTATTTAAAACTGTTCGGTAAATATGGCTGTTAATTAACAATCTGAATTTATTGTATGTGTTCATGGAAGAAATTAGTTTTATTGTCAAGCATTATTATCATAATTGTGTTAAACAGCATTATATATATATATGTTTAAAAGTGAGTGATCTTTATTCTACTAGAGGTTTTCATTGAACAATTGATCAAATGTAACTCTGAGGGAATTTCAAAATAGGATTAAAGTGGACATACCAATGATGTTATAGATGTAAGAGATTTACTTGTGAGTGAGTGAACAAACGCAAGTAGAAGTGGAAGAACTATGAATACAAGAGATTGTAAAAAATAATACCTACTTATCCTTGATTGGAAGCCGAATGGAAAACGATGAGGATGACATGGAGGAGATCGTGTTAGGAATAAATGAAAGCTAATAGGCAACCGTGGAACCTTCATACATTTATTTCCCTTGATGAATTTGAATACAGCCAACACAACAGTGGTTTGTTCAGAATAATATGGTAACATCATTACTTATTTCGTTGGCTTCTCATCAGCTGCGAATACAGCCTAAAAAAATTATTAGTAAGTTCATGCACACAAAAGTTTTAACATACCTGCAAATTTTACATGATGGCAGTTGACAGGAAGTACCGGAATCAGTGAACAGTGTTCAGAAAATTACGGTCATGTAGTTTTACGCAGCCAGTCCAAGTTTAAACAAAGTAAATGAATGCATGCAATGATAAAGGGGTTACCTAATGAAGACGGGAGGTGCGTAAGATGATGAGTGACTAATAAATTAGGTAACAATGTAGCGAGTTCAACTCAAATCTTAGAAACAAGAAACAAGCGAAAGTACACTGTATCAAAGAGAAATTAGAGGAAGAGTTTACAATTCTCGAAAAGGTCTTGAAAAACGACGGTTACCTTCAGAGATTCATTAAAAAATATGGAAGATGTGAAGGCTCAGACATCAAACAAATCACAGAGGGGAAAATGCCAGTCTTCATTCAACTCATTTTTAAAGGTGATCATATGGCAGGAATAGTCAGCAGAAGACTGAGTACGTCACTAGCCAGAACTTATCCTATAGCTAATCTGGTTCCTGTCTGTCGGACACCATGTTCCTTGGTGTAGTCAAAAGTTTACGGATACCGTCTTCATGTTAAATTCAACTGTGTATACAAATTTACATGTATCTGCAGCAGCAGTTACATCAGGAGAACAGAAAGAAGGTCACACCTTCGATTTTCTGAACATGTATCGCAGAGCCTACGTCTTAAAAGAACAAAAGCTTATAATAGTGCCATCACCAGGCATCTCCTTGATACGGGTCATGACGTGAAAATAGCAAAATCCTTTAGAATTATCATTAGACAAAATAGCTCAATCCTCCTCAAGTTAGCCAAAGCAATCTCTATTGAACGCCTGAAACCTAATTTATGTGTTCATAAAAACGCAGTTATCAGTCTTCCCTTGCTCTGGCTTTAATCTCACCCCCTTTTGATATAGTGCAATTTTATTTCTCTCTTGGTTCCAAGATTTGAGTTAAACTCAGTACATTGTTACCTAATTTATTAGTCACTCATCATCTTACGCTTCTCTCGTCTTTATTACATAACTCCTATACCATTGTATGCAAACATTTACTTTGTTTAAACTTGAACTGGCTGCATAAAACTACATGACCGTAAATTTCTGAACACTGTTCACTGATTCCAGTACGTTCTGTCAACTGCCATCATGTAAAATTTGCAGGTATGTTAAAACTTTTGTGTGCATGAACTTACTAATAATTTTTTTAGGCTGTATTCGCAGCTGATGAGAAGCTGACGAAATAAGTAATGATGTCACCATATCATTCTGTACAAACTACTGTTTTTCCTGCTTTATTCAAAATCGTGGAACATACTAAAGAGAACTGAGGAGAACAGCGTGAAATGGAGATATGCTACTGAAGACCTACACTCTACTTTGAACTAATACATCCAACATGCATTTACTACTCTGAAATCGATAGAAAAAACCATATTTGTTTTGAAGACTTCGACTCAGTATTGCAAATAGTCAGGTTTACTTATTGATCAGAAAATGGCAAATTAAAATTAGCCGTATTGGTTTACAAGATTCATCGAAGAAAAGCTGGTGGTTTACATATTAGTGTCTACTGAAAATCGACACATTCCGATGGATATTTAGATCCCAGTCCAGCTTATCTCACTATTGACTAGGCCGTAAGTTTAACCAGCCTGCGAATGAGATTTTCTTGCAAGAAACTATTCAACGAGTATGTAAAAGACAAGCTGTCGTATTGGACCACTTCAGCATGCATATACTAGTTCATTGGTTCTTGTGGAGCTGAGTACACTAGCCGTACCTTGTGTTCGCTTGTAAAACGGGCTATGGAACACTAACCAACCTGGTTAGCAAATGGAGAACGCAAGTGTGTACACAGTTAGGTAACAGAACATCTGGTAAACTCAGGACATTCACCTCCATTTGAAAAGTACTTCAAAGTCATATACAAGATCGGATCAAACTCATTAAAGGGAGTGAAATCAAGGCATCTAGGAATAGCTGAGGCACTGGCAATCGAAGAGTTCAATCCCATGCTATGTATTCAAAAGAAATACATTCAACCTTTGTCTCTCTCTCTCTCAGTAATGATTATCCAATCTTCCCGTTTATTTACCATTTTCTACGTTTTTCAATTCCCTGTGTTTCGCCTAGATTCCTAAGGAATAATAATATTAAAAAATATAATTGGATTCATGAAATTTATTCGGGCATTTTGTTGCTTTACCTGAGTCACAATAATACGAAATCAAAATCTAATACAGATAGTATTTAATCCAAAGTATGGTTAGTGAAGCTGGACTCAAATTATAAGCACCACTAAAGTATATTTTGGTTTAGTTTAAAGTGCTACATTGAACACATCACCAACAAACTGGTTGAAGAAGCAGCGAAGACAGGACTTCAAGGAAACACAGAGAAGATGGATAGGATGAAGATAACCAACCAACAATAATAACAGGCACCAATCACTATCAAGGGAGTAAATTTCAAAGAGGTCACTTTCTTCACTAACCTAGGATGCATTGTTTCAGCTACCGGAGGCATGGATGAGGCGTTTTTTAAATAATATCGATTTGTAAAGTATGATCAATGCTATTACAGTTCATTAAAGATGCTTAAATTATAATAATAATGAAGATATAATAGCGAATAGAATATCAACTAAAATTAGGGAAATTTCACAAACATTCCGGATTATTCAAACCTGGATGGCCAAGGTAATGATAATGACTGAACTAACTTCTTTTGGATGCATAAATTAGGCTTGTTAATATGGACTCCCACAGCCTCAGCAATATTTAGTACTCGAACTATTAAGGCAACATCGAGATTCGTAGGTATGCGGTAAATGACCATGAAAGCATGATTAACCTTAATCTTGTGTTCTGTCTCCACAAGGTGATACAGAATGGCGCTGCGAATAAATTTTGTTTTTCCTTTGCTTTACCAGGCAGGTTGATGTTCGGAAATTCGACGCGAAACATGCTTAATTGTACGGCCTATGTAACTGGCTCCACAGGAGCAGTTAAATTGGTATATACACATTGAAAATGCAGTTTGTCTTTTATTTATGGAACTGTTGGTAACTTAGGCTGCTTTGGTTTCAGATTCAGATTCCTATCAATAAACTTTTCAGGATAACCATTCTCACTTAGCAACCGTTTAATATCGTTAAGTTCCTCGTCAAGACATTCTTCCGAGCAAATCTCTCTTTCTCTGTGGACCAAGCACATTATTAGATTGCGTTTGTATTTCAAGGGCACAAAGCTGAGAAAATGTGTGTACAGGCCCGTTGATGTAGGTTTTCTATAAACACTTCTTCTTATTGTACCATCCTTTTTTTTGGTCATAAGGACGTCTAAATATGAAATACTAGAGTCTTTTTCTTTCTCATTAGTAAAATTTATTGCAGGATGTACCTCATTAAATTTATCCAGGATGTTCTTTGCTTCCTTTTCGTTCTTCATAATCAAAAAAGTATCATCCATGTATTGGCAATAAAATTCGAGTTCATTAATAACATCCTTCAAAGGCCCATTTTCTAGTCTCGCAAGGAAAATGTTGGCTAGAATGGGTCCTAGTGGTGACCCCATTGCCACACCGTCGATTTGTCTATACAGTTCAATATTGAATAAAAAGTGGACATTCATTGTACATTTTAAGAGAAGCTCTTTCATAAAAGATATAGGAATGCCAACATCGATGTTTCGTCTTTTATAATAATTATAATTTAAGCATCTTTAATGAACTGTAATTGCATTGATCATACTTTACAAATCGATATATATATATATAAACATGTATATAATTGTAGAGCCTGGAAGAGGAATTTATCAAAAAGAATATTCTTTGCTCGATTATTTTGTGTTTTATAGATGTCTGAATGAATATTTTTGCAATATTGAACTTATTCAGTCAGTAGACTGTGAATATCTTTCATCATTCTTACTCTAAAACCTATCTTGAAAATAACTACTTTCATCTGAAATGACTGAGCAAAGGTATCTGTAATTTTAATAGAGCATTTATAAATCACAGGCTTAGTAAAATAAGGCAGGTTGTCAGAAACACAGGGATAGAATTCACCTATAGTTAAGCTACACATTGTGAATAGACACAGACGAAAGAATACTAACAAGAATATCCAGATCCCTTAAGGGATGTTAATTTGTCTCCTGAAGTATCTAACAGTGATACGTCCAAGAGCGCTTACTGTTAACAGTTCCTGAACAAATTCAGAATTACATATCCATGCATGACACATCATGTAGAATGATATTCAAACCAGACAAATCTCTCATTTAACGTAAATGTTTTATTTCCCACTAGAATCATAAATGTGTTCTAATCATATTTTTATTGATTTATTCGTACATTTCACTGATTCACCCGATTTTTCAACTTTTATCAGTGATTTCAATTGAAAAGAATCATCGATTTGACATTATGTAGTAACCATTGTCATCAGTCACGTGTTGAAACAAAAATATACCTCAAGTATTGGTTTTGTGGGGATTTTTGTTTGATTGGTTGGAGGATTTCAGTGGCTTAATGGTCTACGAGCTCGCCAGACTTGTAACCAGAAGGTGCTGGGTTCGAACTCTGGCGGTGGGTGCGTACTGATGGGGAGCCCCAAACTTGTGGGACGAAACAGCTGTTTAGTACTCCCTGAAGGTTTTCCAGTGGTTCTCTAACTAATGTCAGCTCATGATGAAATCCTCCAACCAATAAAATATACCTCAGTTGGCTGGTTGTTAACATAAACCAAAAGAACTTGTAGGTTAGTTTACTTCAGGATCTACGGTATAAAGTCTGATTCAGGACGACATATTCTTTCAGAAAATACCTGAGTTTGTTTGTTAAGTGGTTTAATACATCTTGTAAGAAATCATGTATGACCTAGCTTATCGATCAATCAAGATTTGCTAGCCACTTTGAGAGATAGAGAGAGAGACAGAGCTGGTGAGCTAATGAGAAATTCAAATATGCTTTACATAGTGATGCATTCTAAAATCTGTTTAGACAGGAATTAGTGTAGATCAAAGTGCAGTCCAATAGTAACCCCTGTAACGTTGCAACCACACTGATTTTATCAAGCTATTTAAATCTGAAATGAAGGTCAGATGAAGTGTTCTTGATGACTGTTTGACGACCAGTCACTTTTATATTTGAGGTGATTATTATGTGTGACACATGTCAATCATTAGATATTACAAAATTAGCTGAAAAAAGCAATTTGAGAGTTCTGGTATCCTGAAAGGTTCTAGTGACCACACTGCCGACCAGATAGATTTAGTCTGAACAACACACTAAGGACTGAATGGCAGCACTGGTTAAAAACAGTGATCCATTCGTCTACTGTCTAAATGCTGAGATCTTCTTAGTACTGAACACTAATGATGAATCCGACATCATATACTGTGGTGAGAGCAAGCTGCTAGCCGATTGGTAGACATTGATCTACGCTGATTGGTAGAAATTAATCTGGGCTGATTCAACAACCGATCACAGCTGACCTAGACGGGGACGAATATGATTCGCAGACAAGTGGCTCGCATTTCCGAGAAATATCGAAAACGAGAAAGCAGAAGAAGACTGCCTTGTTTGCAAACAACCAATCAGAAGACCGCCTTCTTTCTGCGGGCAGAGCCTTATTAATGTACGTAAAATACATATAAATACCTGTTGATTTTCGTAATAATACTGATCTGTTGCCTGGCCCTTGTCTTCTGTTGTTACAATACGACAGTCAGTGTGTGCGATCAATAGTTTCCAAATTAAAGGCATACATCGGCGACTTACACTTTGGTCTGTATTAATTAGCTTAGTAGCTATCGATTTTTCAAGAACCTAAATTTGTGAACATTCAAACTTGGAGGTGAAGTTTTAAACTGGAGCAAATTTTGGCAGTGTTCTTCATCTAAACACATATTCTTCACATTACTGAAACGTATTTAGCAGTGAGATCAGAGTTTTCGCCCATAAAAACATTTGAAACAGATTCTATGCCTGGAGTTACTACTGAAACCAACTCGTTGTGGTCTGAATCCAGGAAACCCATCTCTGCATCCTACTATATAGCCGACCAAAACTCCCTAGAGGCATGCACAATCACAAAACGCTCCAAACACAACAAAATGGTGGTTATTCTTCGATAAATCTCTGGTTCTATCTAACAGTATTAACATCAAAATCTCAAAACACAACAGTGCCATTACACACCTACACAGGCTAGATAATTCTCTAGCACATAACAAGTACTTTGCAAACAGGATTAGTTAACCAAAACACAACTGTAAGGGGCTCCATTAGAATCAAGTAGAAAATTCACAACAAGATGGCAGGGATCAAAATCTCCGTCCACAAGAATCACACACTAACGCTTCCCTTTGAGATTTCATTCACTCAAACAAATCACACTGTAAAACAACAACAACGTGACTCACCATCTTCAAATGACATTAATTTTGTTAAATATGCCGACAACCTGACAGTATCTTTGCCTGTCAAATGTCACAGTGACTGCTCTAAACTAAATGGCTTTCTATCAGAAATCAGCCTGTGGTCCAAGGAAAACGGTTTTACCTTAAACCCCTCCAAATGCCAAACAGTCAATTTCACCTTTAGGCATAAATCCGACCTAAACAAACTGGTTACCTCTCACGAGGTGTGCAACATAGATTGAACTGAAATAGAAACTAAATCGGAAATTAAATACCTAGGCGTCATTCTATCTGCTGATCTTTCCTGGTCGTCTCATATCTTGATGATTTCTAAGAAAATATTCCGTCTTATCTTCTACATCAAGAAGTTAAAACATTCTGGTATAACCGAATCCTTACTCCTACAATTCGTTAACTCTCGCATTCTGCCTATTATTCTCTATTGTTCCCCCTTAGTTTTGCCGGGATACTGAAGAAAGGTTATATCTTATTACGTAGGATGTTAAAGGTTGTCAGCAGGGTAAGTAACGTGCCACTTAACCAGCTTGTTAATATTCTAGTTGACAGGCATATGGACTCATGTGGAAAATGGGCTAAATCCATTTTATCTAACTCACACCACCCTCTTCGTTCACAACTCTCCCCTTGCATCTCATCAGACAAAACCAGAAGCATATATAGAAAACTATATGTTCGCGCCAGCAAGTACAAAAACTCAACCATACCCTACTTAGCTCGTGTTCTGTGCGATAAAGAAAGCACTACGCGTGACACCTATAACTCATTAAATAGTCAGTAGTACAACTGGATCTCGTCTTTCCAACTCATATCATTTATAGGTACAACGTTTTCTTTCTTTCTTTTCCTTTTCTCTCTCTTTTTTTCTGTTATGTGCTGCTTTGTTTCTTTCTCTCGCTTACGCCAGTAAATATGATAGCACCTACTTTTATAAGACCTTCAAACACTGTTCAGCTTTGGCTTTGCTACCGACATGCCAATATGTTGTTGTCATAATGAACTGAGATTTCCTTAATCTATGTAGAATTTTATTTATTGTTAATGTACTAACTGGATACAGTACTGTAGTAAAAATGCTGAGAATTCCATTCTGTATCACAAGTACTGTTTTGGAATAAAGCAAATTATTATTATTATTAATGTATCGCACAACCACAAAGAGAAGCATTAGAAATATAGATTAAAGTGACAAAGACAAATAACAAGGATGAAGCCAAAATATGACATTCAGATATCAGAACATTGATGTATAATCTAGAAGAAAAGAGGATAATAATTAGAGACATTCAAGTCTGATCATAGATTGATATCAACATAACGGAGTGTGATTATTTCATACATTTATTCCCGTTTAATGAATTTAAAATAAAGCAAGAACAACAGTGGTTTGTGCAGGCTAAATGGTACCATCACTGTTTATTTCGTTGGCTTCTCATCACCTCATCTGCTTACAGATGAAAGTCATTATTAAGTATATCTACAGAAATAATTTTAACATACTTACAGAGACGGTTCATTTTTAAACAAAAATCAGTCAACAACTATATGCATAGAGTAATAATATATAATAATAATATTAATAAACACTTCACCCCGAACAATGATGATCATACACAATGGAAACTTTCAACATTACGTAATCAGATGGAAGAGAGGATGAAAATATCCAGTTACCAGGCAGTAAGGCAAGGAGAGACTGGTAACTGCTTCTTTCTAAAGGCATAAATCGGGTTTCAGGCGCTTGATGATGGAGATTGTCTCGGAAAACTTGAGGAGAATTGAACTCTTTTGCCTACTGATAATTTTGAAGGATCTCGTGACGTCCACCTCATGACCTGTGTCAAGGAGATGCTTGGCGATGGCACTGGTTAAAGCCTTTTTTCCCTTTAGACATAGGCTTTTTGGTACATGCTTAGAAAATCGTAGGTATGCACTTCTTTCTGGTCTTCCAAGCAAGTACATATTACTTTGTCTATACAGTTGGAGTTAACATGAGAAGAAAAGGAAAATGATAGAAAGTTCCACTTCCTCGACATTGTCGTGCAACGCCTAGAAGATGAAAGTCTACATAGGTCAGTTTACCGAAAGCCTACATGGAATGGACAATACTTACATTTTAACTGTTTTTGTCCAAATAGCTATAAACTTGGACTACTCAAGACTCTATACTACAGAGCTAGGAGATTATGCTCTACAGAGAAATTAGAAGAATAATTTATGTATCTCGAAAAGATGTTGAAAAGCAGCTGTTACCCTCAAAAGTTCATTAACAAGTACGGAACATGTGAAGGCTCATATGTCAAACAAATCACAGTGGAGAAAAAGCCGATCTGCATTGAACTTGATTATAAAGGTGAAAATATTACAGCGATTGTCAACGGAAGATTAAGGACGTCACTAGACACAGCCTATCCTGCAGTTAGCTAATCTGGTTCCCGTCTATCGAACAATTTACTCTTTGGTGCAATCAAAAATCGATAGATATCCTTCCCATGTTAACTCCAATTGTGTATACAAATTTACGTGTATCTGCGGGAACAGTTACATTGGAAGAACAGAAAGAAGCAGGGCATATCTACGATTTTCTGGACACGTACCAAAAAGCCTATGTCAAAAACGAACAAAGACTTTAACCAGTACCATCGCCAAGCATCTCCTTGACACAGGTCATGAGTTGGACGTCGCAATATCGCTCAAAATTATCAAAAGGCAAAAGAGTTCAATTCTCCTAAAGTTTGCAGAGACAATCTCCATCATCAAGCTCCTGAAACCTAATTTATGCGTTCAGAAAGAAGCGGTTGTCAGTCTCTGTTTGCCCTACTGCCTTGTAACTGGATATTTTCACCCTCTCCTTCATCTGATTACGTAATGTTGAAAGTTTCCATTGTGTATGATCATTATTGTACGGGGTGAAGTGTTTATTATTATTATATATTATTACTGCATGCATATACTGATTGATTGATTTTTGTTTCAAAATAAACCGTCTTTATAGGTATGTTAAAAGTGTTTCTGTAGATATGCTTAATAATGACTTTGGCCTGTGAACAGCTGAGCTGATGAGAAGTCAATGAAATAAATGATGTGTTCTGATTAGTCAGCCATCTGACTAATAGACAGTCAATATCTCTGCAGAAGGCAGTATTTGCGTATATAACAAGGAAGTATTATGGTGTAACTTGACACATGTCTTTAAATTACCATTAGACTAATAAGTAGACAGATTCGTTTTTCTGAAATTTTTTTCTGAAAAAAAAAAAAAAAACCATATATATACGATTGTACAGCTTGATGATAAATTCGTTGAAAAGAGTCTCTTCGCTGAATCATTTGTTTTGATTTTCTATATGTTACAATGGGAATTTTCCATGATTTCTGAAATTCTTCAAGATTTCATTCCAGTCGAATTGAGTAGTTCAAACTTTATTGGTAGTAAACCTCTTTTGCTTCCATGATCTGCTGTTTAGGCAGATCTGAAGCACACCTATTTTTGAATTTCTTTTAAACAAATAGTAATAATACCTCTAATAGCTTTATTGCAAATAGTACTTTTGATACACTCATGGAATTTTCAGTATCTATAGAATATTACATCTAGTTTTCACCTTACGTAATGCAGGGGTAATAGTTAAACTCGGCATTTACATTGAGGATACTGTTAAGCAAGAATAGAAACATAAAAGTGAAGTTTTAGTGGAAATATTACCAAGAATACAATGATGAAAGAAAGAACTCAAAAGGGCCGTTAATTTAGGAATTCTTAGTACAAAAGTCAGAGCATAAAGTTGGTTTAGCGACACTTCACTTAACCTACTAACAGCCTTTAGTGCCCTTTACAATGTAACGAAGTCTTTATTAAGTAGCTCAGAGAAGATCAAAGGCGAACATTGAAGAAGAATAAGTAGAATACAAGAATTAACAATCTGTAACAGTAGAGACTGAGTGAGCGATACCAGATTTTTTTGACTTCCTTACGTAGAAGGTGAAACGAAATATCATTGTAGAAAGTAAAATTATGTGGGTGAACCAGGAAAGATTAGCGGAAAGATAAAACTGAAGATATTTAATATTCTACTTAGTTTCCACTTCGGTGCAATCTGTGATATTAGAACCATGGAAACGAACCAGTCCATGTTAGTTCCACATGAGTCTGAAAGTTAAATTGACTACCTGACCTTTCGATGGACTTAGCTTGAGATCATTTGACAAGAACTACTAACTAATTTCCAGTAAAAAGTTATTAATTTTGAAACAGTCTTAAACAGTATTAATAAAACGATTTACTAACATTCGACAATTAGGAATATCACTTTCCTACATGTTGCGTAATATGTTTACTAGTTAGCTGACTTAGTAACTTCTAAACCACTTCATACTCTTTATGATGTCTAGAAATACCTTCTAATCTTCAGAGTATGATGAGAATTTATGTAAACAGTTTCTTACTGACTTTTTCCGTTTTCAGTTTTGTCATTGGTATCTTACTCGGAAAGCGAATAAGTGAGGATATGACCAATTTAAGGCATTTTTGAAGACATTACACCTATAGTTTTCTTTTGGAAGGAATCACAATATCAGTGGAATAAAAGAAACCAGTCAACTACTTGGAAACAACAGTAATGACAACAGAAGGTAAAATTCAACAGTCACCCTATTCGATAAGAGATAACAATGTCTAGTTGATGAGAACTCGTAGATTAAGACGTGATACTCGTAAAACTGACGTAAATTCAGTTGCCTAGTGATTTTATGCAATTATTTAGGTGACTTAAATGTGCCATATTCTGCGACTAATTAGTTTAGAAGCCATGTATTGTCATAAATTACTTATCTCGAAGATCCATCTATTTCATTCAGTGTAGCACTCTACAAAACAACAGTTTGATTTCTAGGGTTATACACTGTAACGGAAAAATTGCTTGGAAAATTCCTCATGAACGACATCATCACCATACTGATACTCATTTGGATGTTTCAACTAACTCTGTTATCATTATCCTCTTCTTCTCCTAGACTGTTCATCATTGTTCTGACATTCTCATTTCATATATTGACCTCATCCTTATTATTTGTCTTCGTCACTGTTTAATCTCTAATTTGAATGCTTCTCTTTGTGGTTGTGCGATATACTGACAATGTGTTGTTTTACGATATGATTTTGTTTGAGTGAATGAAGGTGATTATGACATTGAAGTCTCTGTGGGAAGCGCTTTTGTTGTGTGATTCTTCTGGAGAGTGATTTTGATCACTTCCATCTTGTTGGGAATATTCTGCCTGATTCTCATGCAGCTTCTTACAGTAGTGTTTTGGTTAACTAATCCTGTTTACATAGTACTTTTTATGCGCTAGATAATTCTCTAGCTTATATAGATGCGTAATGGCACTGTTGAGGGAATTTTGAGTTCTTGACGTTAATACTGTTAGATAGAATCAGAGATTCATCGAAGAATAACCGCTATTTTGTTGTGTTTGAAGCGTTATGTGATTGTGCATGCCTCTAGGGAGTTTTGGTCAGCCATATAGTGGGACGCAGACATGGGTTTAGTGCATTCAGACCATACAACAACATCAACGGCGGAGAAAACTGTCAGCAATTAAACATATTAAAAAGAGTATGAGTAAGTATATGAACCGATAAGTAATTAAAAGACAGAATAAAAAGAGGCTGAATAACCTGAGTACAATATGGACAACCGACAGTCTTATAACATCGTCACTGATTTAAATTCATAAAATCTAAACTGTCTAAACACTTGCTCGTAACATCTTTGACTGGAGTTATCTAAGGCACATTTCTCTTGTCAGCTAAGAATGACAATTACACTTATAAATTACCCACAACCTCATCTTAGTCTGATGATATGTACCTCCGTACTATTCCATCTGCATATAGTAATTCAAACTTCATTGCAGACAATGGCTTACAACTTTCTGTCTAGTCTCATATTCTCAAAAATTACTAAACGATTAACACAGCAGGCAAAAAGTGTTGAACTTGTCTATTCATTCAGTGTAATAATTTAACCATCTACTAATTTCTTTTATTCCTTTATGTTCCTAGTGGAGCAAAGGGGCTTCAAGCTAGAGACTTGAAGTTTCGGTAGCAGTGGTGTTTATTTTTATGGGATGGAGTTGCTAGCTCCATGCCCAACCTTCCCTCTTCACTAGTCCGGACCACATTCAGCGTGGTTGGCGAGTATTTTACCGCTGTGACACCAACTCACAGCATCTATTAATAGTAACTTCATTCCATACGCTCTTCGCTAATATGTGACATTTTTCAGTTGTGATTTGAATGTGTAATCTCTATTTGTCTAACTTCGTACATTATTGTAATCATAAAACACGGTGAAATGATGAATGGATGTGCAGAGTTTGTCAAGTGATCTATATTGCAGTTCATTGTGGCCAGCTGTTAACATTCATAAAATCTAGTAGTCAATTTCTTACACTTCAGTATAACAACAGCCTACGTGTGTATACAGAAGAACTATGCTTAGTTGTGCTAATAACAGTTAGCCAACTTATAAATCTATCGTATTCAAGATGTCTGGCAGGGAACATACATGGCTGAAGGCCATTTCAACTGCACTTATTCGATTTAAGTCCTATTAATCATCAGTAACTTCTCAAGATAATATAGATTAAGTGATGCAACAGCTAAGATTTCACAGATAATTCAGAACAACTACGTTTTAAACTTGTGAACATTTTCAGAATGATGAGAAAGATGTGTAAGTCAGGTTTATGTTCCACTGCTGTCTTGTCTGCAGGTTTCACCTAGAAAGACTGTGGAAGCTTCGCAGTTCAGCCATCCAGCTATCCAGCCAACAGAGCACACGAATTATGGTAGCATTTAAACCTAAGAACTCATTCGGAGAAAACATTCATTGCCTTAAAGATCTTATAGACCCAATCAGATAAAGTAATATGATTTAACAAAGATCCTGTAACAGCTATGAGGTCAGAGGGATATGCTATATCGGTAGATCTACAAAGACAGACACATCTAGAATAAATAATCCAGAATAGGCCTATACCATCGGGATGCATTTACCTACATTCAATCACATAAAGTAGTAGGACAGGGTCAAAGTCTTAAAAATTAATGTTGTTTGGTTCATCGAATTAACACGCAGCACAAGCAGTGATGTGGAATACAATATGAAAACAAAACACGTAGATCAGCGAAGAGTCTCTTTTCGGCGAATTCATTTTCTTAGCTGTACAATCGCAAATATATATATATATATCGGTTATTTTGTGTGTATGTGTACAATGAGTTTATCAAACAAAAATACAATTGGTTATGGTTATTTAAACTAAACAGGTGAAGATTGGTAATTGGAGTTACGTAATACAAAAGCGGTCGAGAAAATTGGGTGTTTTAATGAAATTAGGGTAGTAACAAAGGTGATGAGTTGTCACAAACAGTTGTTAAAAGAAGTTATGCAATAATATGAATAGTTTGATGAGTGAGTTTTACTCAGGATGCACACAGGAACAAAGTAGATAATACGAAATTACGTAAGAGTTCTAAATGAATACAAGAATTAAAAGCAATTAAAGAACTGGTAAAGAAACAAAATTAAGTCATCAAAATCAAAAAAATAAAATAAAAAAGTTGTTACCAAGACAGTAGAAGTGGTTGAGTAATCCTCTTTTGTATGCACAGCTCCGGTTTTTCTATGTGAATGGCCAGAGCTTCAGCGATACAAAGAAGGCGAAACCGTATTGCCTTTGATAGGTTATTCTTGACTCTGTAGATTACTTTGAAGCAGGAGGCGTTTGTTGAAATGGAATGATCAGTGTTAACCAGGTGTTCAATTATTGCACTCCTTATTGCACCACTGTTGCCTTTTCGCAACCATGCTGGATAATGTTCTTGAATCCTCTTGGACAGGGTGCGCGTCAAACGACCGATGTACGTGGCTCCACAGCAGCAGGTGAACTGATATATGCACATAGAAGTGGTCTTCCAATGTGCATCCTGAGTAAAACTCACTCATCAAACTATTCATATTATTGCATAACTTCTTTTAACAACTGTTTGTGACAACTCATCACCTTTGTTACTATCCTAATTTCACTCACACCTAATTTTCTTGACTGATTTTGTATTACGTAACTCCAATTACCAATCTTCACCTGTTTAGTTAAAATAACTATGACCAATTGTATTTTTGTTTGATAAATTCATTGTACGCATACACACAAAATAACACATATATATTTGCGATTGTACAACTAAGCGAATGAATTTGCCGAAGAGATACTCTTCACTGATCTACGTATTTTGTTTTCATGAATGCCCGGATGGGGATTATACATGAATTGAATACAATATGCTTGAAGTATCATCGTGTTACCAATATTGTATCACTGTGTACTATTTGAAGTAAACTTACCTAATATGGAAGAAGAAGATAGCCATACGTGGAGAAGTCGTGATCTGACTAACTATACCTAAGTGACAATGAAAATGAGGCCACTGAATTTCTAAGGTGAGTGATTGGTAATGGTCACCAGGATGTCTTCAAAGTATGTTTCGTGTCAATTTCCCAATGCCTAATCTGTCTCATCGACAAAAGTCACCTGACGTAACCTCGTTATCAGAGACTCTTCAGCAACATTCAGGGGAACTGTACTCTCTCCTTCTTTAGTTTAAAAGAATGTTTCTCAGTGTTTAACCCGGGAATTTCAGTGATAAGTTATTCACTTTCAACAAACATTTGTGTGAATTGGACCCCAAGTTTTGCTGACATGAATCCTATTAATCATTTAATGAGTACGTAACTTTATTTTAGTTTTGTGATTGTCTTTATCAGTCAAGTCTGGTCTATACGCATGCTAAAGGCATTACCCTGATTATCGATTACTTCTGCGATGGGAGTACAAACGTGTATATAGTTCATTTCCTGTTCTAAACTCTTAACTCTTCGATTTTCGATCCAAGTTAAAATATTTTCAATTATACTGATCCAGTGGAGTTGGGGTTTTTTCAACTCATGAGTAGTTTTCAGATTGTGTGAAGTTATATGAATGAAATTTCATTGATGCCTAGAATTCAGTTTCTGTTGTATTAAGTATTCTGGTTAGTAATGCTGTTCCCATTATGGTAGGATTACTCAAATGGGAATATACCATCACAAACTGATAAGACTCAGATCAATAAACTGTATGAAGGACAGCTATGCAATCAAACTGTCGATTCCAATAATTATGCAATCATACAGTTGATAGAAAGAAATCGATCACTTCTAAGTAAAATTTCTTAGATTATTTTTAAAAATAATTAGTTCCCTTTATGAATTTAGACAGATATCAATATGTCGTACATTGAGAGTCTATCGGAGGATTTAATCGAAAATGTGCCACCTTATAGAAAGTTTGTAGATAATATTGTAATCACAAGTCATAAGCCTTGTTCTGCCACCTCAGTTTTAAATCGAACAAATGAAGTTCAGAATAGTATATCACTTACGTGTGTAGAAGAGGAAGATAATTGTTTATCTTTCCTAGATATATCGCTTAGTCAATGGCTTGATGGATCAATAAAACGATCTATTTACAGAAAACCTACCTGAACAGGACAGTATTTAAATTATCACAGTTTCTGCCCTAATCTATAGAAAAGAGCCTTAGTCAGATGCCTCTTCAGTAGAATCCACCGAGTATGCACTGAAGACACACTTGATGAAGAAGAAAGAAAGTTGACACAAACTCTGGTTGATAATAATTATCCAGACATGTTCATCAGGAGATATAAAGTAGTTATAATACCAAGACCCACTTTCCAACTCGTCCCTAAGAAAGACATGCACATCAAGCTACCCTAAATGGGTGATCATAGCAGATTAACAAATAGACAAAGACTGAACGCTGTTTTTAAAAGAGACTTTTTATGCAGCTAATATCATAATAATTGAGAATAAGAAGTCCATGTATCCATCTATACCCTTTGGACGAGCGACAAATGATGTCACATTCCACTGTATTTACCAATTTGAATGTACTTGTGGCCACACACACATAGGGAGGACTCATCGATCTCTGCAAGTAGGGGCTTTAGAGCATATTCCTAAATTACTCCAGAAGCAAATAGAATCTTCAGAACCCATTAATGGTGAGAACAGGAGATCAAGCTCCTCTACTGAGAAACATATTATAGAGACAGGACATAAAATTGATGTTTACACGTCTTTTAAACCTATCTATAAAACGTGTTTGGGGGACACCGTAAAGTTTGTGGAAGCCTTAGCTGGCAGGTAGGCTGTTTAAATTACCTTTATGCTTTCAAAGCGAGCAATTCGTCATCACAATAAACCTACCTTCCTTGGTAAACTTTGTTTTGATACCAGACAGATCAGAGTACTATTACCTCTCTTATTTGGTTTAGTGGTCTTCATTGTTATTTTGACCTTCAATATGTCCTTTTAACTTGACCTAAGTCTATTTTCTCACCTGTTAATATATTCAGTCCTATGACAAGTCCATGTGTGTGATCAGATTGTTCGATATGTGTTGCGCGAATACATTACACACACGATTCAGACAAATTACGTCTTCTTATTGCTTTGTCCAGATTATTTTTATTCTATATGTGCTAATGATTGAAGCAAGTGCTTAAGAATTAGCCCTAACTCCAATGCTTCTTTGTTCCTGTTTTCCTACTCCTATGTCTTCCTAATTAACCGTATAATAAGCTCTATGCAGTCCATTTTATGTTTTTCGCAACTCATTTCCAATCTTTTGTTCTCTTGTCTCTTATCAACCATGTCCAAACGACTATTTATTGCTCAGTTGATTAATTGTCACCCCCCCCCTTGATTACGCAGGACTATTCTTAAATTTTCAAACATAATCGTTACTCATACACTTTGATTTGGTTTGTTCCTAAGGGACAGTAACCTTTGACCCATACTGTCGATCTACACTGCATATATAAACACTGTAAAGAAGTGTACAATTTTGAGGTGAAGTCACGAAAAAAGACAGATCTATTTGCTAACTCATGTGATCTTTACCTCATGTAATGGGAACTTTCCATTACTTTGGCCAATTGGCACGACCGATATGGTTCAAACTTTGGATTGTTGTTTCTTCAGACAGGAATTATCTTAGGTGTAGACGCACGAATGCAGCTCAAAGAATCCAGATGTCCAAGTTAGCTAAAGCCTGTTTAGATATCTTAGCAGCTTGAGAACATCTAATTAGATTGCTTTTGTATGGTACGTGATCCTAGTAGGAATCTTATCCATAGTCTCCTGTAGAAACCAAAAGTATTTCCATTACAAAATATGATGTTTAAGTCAGATGTCTCAACAGAAATAGGCTAGTTCATTCAATAGTTTCAAGGTGATCAGAAGCTTAAATTAATCTATTACATACTTGAGTGAGTGTTTTCGGGACATGTCACATATCGCAACAACCAGAATACAACTAAATCTTCTTGGAAAACTCTCTGAAGTAAACTTTATAAATCATCCTAAGTAGAATAACTGAGCCGTGGCTAAGAAACATTTAAAAAGTAAATTTTCTTCCTTCTGTAAACTTTACCATTTATTGAAGATGCAACGTATAAATGCTGTTGATTGACTAATGCAACAATTAAACTTATCATATTGGATATCTCATTTGCATTCCTACCAAGGCTGGCTTACATTACTCTCAACAGTCAACAGCACTCAGCATGAGAAATAAGATGTGGATTTTCAACTCCAATGCGAAGTCAATGCTACTTACTATACGCATCAGAGACTTGCCGCCACGCCGCGTCACGAAGAGTACTTCGAACAAACTACACACCTTCATCAACGGCTGTTTTCACTCAATACTCCGCTCAAGATCAGATGGCCGGCCAGAAAAGATCAGCAACAGCGAGGGATCTCTGGCAATGAACGAATCAACTCAGCAGCAGCAACTTCCTGCAGCAAATCTGCAGGAAGAAGTGGAGGTGGATGGGCCATTCTCTGGGGAAACCATCAAGTGACATCACATGCCAGGCCATCGCTCGAGTGGAACCCGAACGGGAAGCGGTGAGCTGGTCGTTCAAGGATAACTTGGAGGAAGTCATGTGAGGAGGAGGAGATAAAAGCATGTGGGCAGACGTGGAGCCAGGTGAAAACGTTGGCAGAGAACCTAACGCAATGGACACGTTTGGCTGAAGCCCTATGTTCCTCTAAGAATTAAAGGAAACTACAATAATTGTTATATCGTATGGATTAATTCATTTAAAATAACTTGGGAATATGGAAGCATTTTATATTTTCAGCAGTCTTTCCGTTAGACTGGCTTACGTAGTTATAATACAAGTACATCATAAATCACCAAACATCAATTCATCTAACAACCAAGTTACCGGACTCATACCTATTCAAGTTAAGCTATGCTTTATAAGCTATCCTTAACTTAGATAAAGCTTGGATCACCTAAACTTAACCTCTTACTTAATTTAGAGCTTCATTGAAATAAAACGGGGAAGTAGACGCATTATAAAAATGATAATAGATACAGAAATACTCAAATATGAAGGATAAAGAATGGACAGCTAATTCCTATCAGTTTGAAACTTTTCTGTAGTGATAAAGAATGAACTTCTATGAGATCAAAAGACTTCCAGAATAAGTAGTATAGGTAGTACGGTATAAGTAGGATAGCATTCTATGATTCTACTCAGTCATTCTCTATTACCAACATTCTTGATACCATTGTGTACAATATTTGCATTAATTTAGGCAAATATGCTCAGAAGAGGTAATTGAAGATGAACTAAGGATTGTATATGATACCTTGAATGAAAATAGCTATCCAGACAAATTTATCAAGAAATGGACGGCAAAGAAAGCGGAAAAGGACTACTCAATATCCGTAAACAAGAAGCCTTTATAAATACGACTGCAATTCAAGGGCGATTTACTTAGCGAAACAATTACGAAGAAATTAAGAAAATCAGTTCAAAGAACTTTTAATGCTGGCGAACTGCACGTCTTATTTTCTACACTACCAATGGTGATTCCCCGAATGAAAGATGAAGTTCCTAGACTAGCCACTTCCAACCGTATCCACCAATTCAACTGGACCCGTGCAGCTATTTATATTGACCGTTGCTGTAGGAACTTGATTTTTCGTGCTTGCTCGGGAAACTTTACCAGTATCGCTCAGTAAAGGTGTAGTAAAAACCATCAACAGTTCGATATTAGACCACCTGCTCTAAACCAGCGACAAAACCAGAATTGAAGAACCCTCCTCTATTATCTACCAAGTACTACATAAATTGCCAAAAACATCCATGTACTGAACACTTCAAACAGCAGAGGCTAATGTGATTCACGTGAAACAACCAGCGCCTTGTATGCAAAAGAAGCAAGTCCAACCACTACTACTACCCTGGCCGGCCTTCAGTAGAGACTAGAAATTCATGAATTTGTATTATTATCTTTCCTAATTTTTCTGACATTCATTTTATTGTTATATTGATGCTATCAAACTGTAATGTACTGATATTTTTGATTCGATGTTATTCAAACATTAATGTTGTTAATAACACTAATTCATTCACTGTTATGGGTGGATATATAACTGTAGAACCTGATGAAGAAGGGGTTATCGAAAAGAATACTCTTTGTTCAGTAACCATTCTTTCAAATAGAAATACTTAAAAATGAAAATGACCTTCGGATACTATTCTAAACTACTCGCTAAAGACTTACCAATTCACAGTGGGATGCACAGTGACACAGTATATGCAATTTCAATCGATATACATGAAAAATATCCGAGGAACATTAATATTGATGACTAACACTCAGTGGCTGGTCATCTAGTGATATACATATATATATTCCAATTACACAAATGAAGTTGGAAGTCAACAGTGTAGAGACCCAGATCATCATGCAGGGCTCTCTTTTCTCTCCTTTTTGTGAATACATTCATGAAATTCAAGAATCCATCGTCCACTTAAAAGTCACTTAACATTCAAATAATTTCTTCCGACTGAAATTGCCACATCTTGTTCTATTTGTCCTTTCTGTCTGTTACATAGGATCATGTACAACTCCAGTGTGGATTTCAACATCCGCTAAATTATACATATGCTGTTTGTTTACTAAAAATTTCAGTGACGTAACTAGACGCTGAATAATTCCAGCGTACATATATATATATATATATATATATATATATATATATATACAGACATATCCATATAACTATTTTTTCCGTTTATTTGAGAAGTAAGTTTTTATGGAGGTTGATGCTATTTTTAGTAACACTGTTTGAATCATGTCCTGCATTATGGACGCACGTGAAAACAGGCTGTTTTTTAATGTTGCTGTTGTTGTTGTTGCTGTCGTTGCATGAATTGGGTATTATTGTCAGACGATTACAGAGTTAATTTGATTGGTGGATTTAATATGTCTGTTCTTTTCACACTGTGAAATGTGTCTATGTGTGTGCATGTATTTCTAATACTGTTTGTTTGTTTGTAACATACAGTAACATAGACTAATGTATATATATCAGTGCAAATTGATAGGGTTAGACTTATATTAGTCCCATCCACCAACATTTCATCATAATAGTGGTGGTATCTTCTGTCTTTCTTGTGAGACTGATAATCAAATCCTCCGTGTGTGTGTGTGTGTGCGTGTGTATGTGTAGGCTTAACAGACAGTTGTATATACGGAGGCTGGAGTTAGAGATGTCCACTCACACAGAGGTATCAAAGTCAACGTCGTCAATGTGTATATGTGCAAGATACATGGTTTTCTGAGAACTTTAAAATATATCTATTTTCTCTAAACATCCTTAGAGTAGATGTCCTCAATTTAGGTGAAATACATCGATGATGAAATATGGAGGCGGTTTATTTTTAGCATAATGTTAAAGGAAATATAGTGCCAATTGTTTTAAGTAATATTAGAGCACTAAAATATGTACGAGACGTATAGTCACCGGAAAAATTGTTTGGAAAATCCCCCCACTGGACGACTTCATCACTTTGTCTATACTTATTTGGATGCTCCAGCTAACTTCCTAATCATTATCCACTTCTTCGCCTAGACTACAGATCCGATAATGATCTTTCTTCAATTTTTTCTTTAAGGTGGGAGTGCCGCAATGAGTCCTGGCTCTCTTGTATACAATGCCTTTTGTGTGTTATTGGATTGTTGCTGTTGTAATTCAGTGTTTGATCTGTGTGAGTTGATTTTCTATAAACTTGGGTTTCTAATTCCCCTGTGGTTATTCGTATGACTAAGACGTCCAAAAATGAGATTTTCTTTCTCGGATTCCTCTTCTCTTGTGAATTTGATGTCGCTGAAGACGTTGTTTATTAAATTGTGAGTTTTATCTAACTTGTTTCTTTTGATTATTACAAATGTGTCGTCTACCTAACGTATCCAAGTCTTGGGTTTGATCTTTGGTAGGATTATGTTTTCGAACCTTTGCATCACTGCTTCTGAAATCAAACCTGATATTGGCGATCCCATGGGTGTTCCTTTGACTTGCTTATATATTTGGCCGTTGAATTGGAAGTACGTTGTTAGACATAGATTTATTCATTCCATCCAGCTTGTGTGTTGCATTTTTGATTGTTGTGGGAGGTGTTCGTCGTTGCTGAGTAATTGTTCCATGGTCTCCTTTGCTAGTTTTTGTCCGATTGAGGTATTTAATGCTGTGACGTCGAAGAATATCATTATTTCTTGTTCATCTATTTGGATGACTTTGATTTTCTCTAGAAATTGGATAGAAGAGTTGATGGAGTGGTCACAAGATTCCGTTAGGTGTTTCAGTTTTCTGTATAATTCTTTGGATAAGTTATATGTTGAAGTTACTGGGAGCAATACAATTGGTCGTAATGGGATATTTGGCTTGTGTATTTTGGGTCTGCTGTAAAATCCGGGTAGGACTGGTCCATTGGATTTCACTCGCCATTGGTCTTGTTTTGTGATCTGTCCAGTTTTAGTGAGCTTATTTAAGGTCCTTTGGATGCGGTTGTCCAATGTTTGTATGGGATTCGTTGAGACTTGTTGATATACATCCTCGTCTTTGAGTAGTTCTTCAGCTTTCTTGCTGTATTCTTCTCTGTCCATGAATACTGTTGTTCTTCCTTCATTATTGGATCAACAAATAACAGACTGCAGATCATTGTTCTGACATTTGCATATCAAAGGTCCACTGGATCCTTATTATTTGTCTTTGTCACTGTTTAATCTCTAATTTTAATGCTTCTCTTTGCGGTGGTGCGACATATTGGCTGTTGGTGTTGTTTAACAGTGTGATTTTGTTTAACTGAATGACGGTGTTTCTGATATTGGACTATCAAAGGGAAGCGTTAGTGTGTGATTCTTCTGGATATAGGCTTTGATCCCTGCCATCTTTCTTGGAATATTTTGCTTGATTCCAAGTACTTGTTTTTGTACTCGAAAGTTCTCCTGACTGTCTAACGGCCCTACTGAGGTAATTTTGAGATTCTGACGTCATTGTTGTCCAGTAGAACCCCAGAATTGTTAAGGAATTATAATCCTTTTTGTGATTGGAGCGTTTTTTGACTGTGCATGCCTCTAGAAAGTTTTAGTCAGCTTCAGAGTAGGACTCAGAAATGGGTTTCTTGCTTTCAGACCACAATCAGTCGATTTTAGTCGTAACACTTATCACGAGTTCAGTACTTGGTGTACGGCTACAGGTGTGTTGAAAGCCACGTGAAATGCGTCATTTTTTCCGAAGTGTCTACCAGTTGCTAAAAGCAATCACAATAAAGAAAAATGCGAGTTAGCTCATACAACAAATTGGCGAGAATTTCAGCTACTTTTATTTTAGAATAATAATAATTTGCTTTATTCCAGAAACAGTACTAGTGGTACAGTGTGGAATTTTCAGCACATATCTACAGTATTTGCATCTAATTTTATCAAACATTTAAAAAAAGTTATAGGTTTCCAGGCCGTAGGTGTTACGAACTTCCTGAAATAATTTGAGCGCCGAGTCAGATTGATTCACTATAAATTATTTAAATTAATCCCAGCGTGTTAAGAAAATCAAAACAAGATTTTTCTGAACGTTTCACTGTGTAAATCTGCTGAAGAAGCTGTGGCTTGCACAGCGAAACGTTCAGAAAAATCTTGTTTTGATTTTCTTAACACGCTGGGATTAATTTAAATAATTTATAATGATTTAAAAGGAGTGTTTCGAAAAATAAATATAAAGACAGCAACAACAAAACAAAACACAAAAATAAGTTTTTTTTTAAATGCGAAGAAATACCAAGAAGTAGAAAGGAAAATAAACAGCATATAATAATATCTCAGTATTGGATAGTGGAAGCTATGATATGATTATGCATGGCGACAGTAAAGCTATAGTCATACAAGAAGTTATGAAATGATATTTAAGAATGTTTATCGCCAAGATGGTCAGTTAATTTGGTTGAAACAACACTAAACAATCATAAAATAACATTTAAGTGTTGTTTTTTTTATCAATTCTAATGCGGTGTTTGTAGTGGTAGTGTGAGATATCCTGCATAATACAAAATTTTAAGATGGTGATAATGGCGTTCACAACCAATGATTGTCAGTTAATATTGCCGAACAAAAAAACAACAACAACCACAAAAACTAATAATTACATGATGGTTAATGACAGGACAATTTTGTAATACTCATAGTGCTAATATAGTCGGAACCAGTAGATACACAAAAGAAGGAATAGAGTAAAGTACAAAAAGTAAACCAATGTTAATAATTTATGTAGCTAAGTGTGTTTAAGAAGGAGTTCACTACAGAATACAAAATAAGAGAGAAATAAAAGAGTCTAAAATTATGTTGTTAATAACAAAGCAAGTCATAGGTTTCACGCTTAACATTGTCTTTGTCACTTAGAACACGGGCCAAATATCGTTGAGTTCCTGTACTTGGTTGTTCGAGCATAAATTATTTTATACTGATTTCTGGTTCCACTTGATGAGATACATGGAGAGAGTTGGTAATAGAGGGGGTGTTGCGGGTCGAAGAGTATGGTTTTTGACCATTTTTCGCATGTATTCAGATGCCTTTCAACTGATGTAGTGACGAGCTGACTGAGTTTTACACCACTAGTCCTACTAACTACCTTCAACATCCTTCTCAGGATGGTATAGTTCTTTTTCAGTAGACCAGGAAAGACTAACGGGGAGCAGTAAAGTAGAATAGGTAAGATACAAGAGTTGACAAATTGTGAAAGTAGAGGTTGGGTGATTCCAGATAGTCTAAACTTCTTAATGTAGTAGGTTAGACAGAAAACTTTCTCAGAAATCGTTAGGATATGAGATGTCCAAGTAAGGTTGGAAGATAGAACTAGACCATAATCTGGTTCTGTATGTCCATTCTACTACTCAGCTGCATTATAGAGTTCGTGAAGCCACCTGTTGCTCAAAATGGCTTCCATCAGGCTGATGGGTTGTCTTTCATCGATTCAATCTTTCAACAGGATCAATCGTAACGGTTACCTTCCTGACGAAACTGTTCAAAGTAACGAAACACTCCTCGTTACTAGTTCTTACAAATTACCCCAACATTAAGTTTAGTCTCTTTAATAGTTTAATAGACAACTTTTCTAACTGTCTAAAAATACACTTACTTAGTCATTCTTGCTCTACTCAAAAGTGCGCTTGCTGAGGTCTTCTGTATTAGCAAGTGGACTTAGTTTCTTTACCTTTTTCTACTCACGAAGTGGTAGTGTGGTGAGAGATGGCTACTAGCCAAAATTGGTAGACAGTAACTGACGTCAATGTTTACGTCCCTAATATTGGTCATGAGAAAAATAACAACAAAGACTGATTCAACAACCAATCACAGCAGACTTTGCGTAGGCGGATACAGTTAGCATACAGATGATCTGACCTTCAAAGAAACAGCCACAAAGAGATGAAAGATTAACTTTGAGTGCGAAACAACCAATCAGAAGACTGTGTTTTTTCTGCTAACAATAATCTATAATAATGTACATGAAAATCTATAAATATGTGTGTTGATTTCTTTAATAAACGATCTGTTGCTTTGCCCTTGTCTTCGGTTGTTACAGTAGTACCGTGGAGTAGTATAATAATTAACTGTTATAGGCTAACTAGAGTAATCATCAGATATTAAAATGACGAATGAATCTTAACTACGACCAACAACAATGGCAAAGTTCAACAACAGCGTCCCAGAGGTGCAAACGCATGAGTAACCTTCGGCTGACTAATCACAAAAATGAGGAAGACTCCATCAAAATGAGGAAGTATACATCAAAAAATGATGTATATTGACAAAAAAATGCTTGAAAACGCATTAAACAGGTTATCTTTCTCTGACATGGCTTAAAAATGCATCCTAGTTATATCGAGGAGTATTAGCTGCTGAGTTAAACTATTTTATGTACAAGTATTCACCGAGATGACTACAGATAAACTGTTTTTGTGAATAGTTTATCTCTCTCATCCTGCTTGCAGTCTTCCAAAAAAGCCCTCGGTTGAATTATTATGGTTTCCAGCAAGAGGATAGACGACTACTTACCAGGAGAACGTGGATAACAAAACAAATTACAATAAATGACATCAACTATAAATCTATTCCTAATCGTAACCATAAGCTTAATCCTGGCCCTAACACTAACCATAACCTTAGTCCTAAACCTAATCATAACCCTTATCCAAACAGTAATTCTAACCCCAATGCTAATCATAACCCTGATCCTAATCCTAACCCCAATACTTACTTTAACCCTAATCATAACCCTAACGAGCCATTAACACATTGTCCGAACAGTATTTAAAAACGTGATCTCGGTGAAATTTGCTCCTAAATTGGTGAACAGCATTGATATTTCAGCTATGATAATGACAGATGCCATTAGCCGACGACTAGCATGCGTTCAAGGTCATTGGAGCGTTCGCACGCCTGGGACACTATTGCTGAACTTCGCCACAACAACAAATTGAGACTTTAAAATTCATTTCTATTTATCCTAAGTATTTAGCAATCGAAGCAGAAGTATTAAAATGTTGAATAGAGCTTGAAGTTTAATGCAGTAATCTTCATATCTTTACTGTTTTCTATTGATTATTGATTGAACCGCACTTCTGGTAGTGCTATATTAGTTAGCCTTAGATTGGAAGGCTTATGTTAACGTAGTAGATGAATATCATCAATCGTTTGATCTCTGGTTTTATGTATCCCTGTTAATTTTCAAGTATTATTTTGTAGGGATTCGACTGGTTGGTTAGAGGATTTCATTATAAACCGGCATCGGTTGGAGGACCATTGGAAAACCAACTGGGAGTACTGGACAGCCGGCTATTTCGTCGGCCTAGTCTGAAACTCCGGTTCAGCAGTACGCACCCACAGATAGGTTTCGAAACTCAGGACCTTCTGGTTATAAGGCGAGCTAGGTCGTAGACCATTAAGCCACTCACTGGGACCCGATCCAATGGCCAGTCCATGAATTCCAACTTCTGCCAATTCACGACATAGCGCGACCACTTTGCAATGTCTTCTTCGATGAGTTACTGCCTTACCTTCAACCTGCTGCACCCTACTGGTCACGGTTTCCCACTAGAACCCAATATAAACTGCCTGAATAGGGCCAGTCGCTAGTGAGTATCAGATGAATTTTCAAGTATTAGTTTTGTAGGGATTTTATTTTATTGATTGGATGATTTCATCTTGTTTAATTCACAAGTTTCAGTTTCAAATGTAGAGAATCAGTCAGTCATCCAATCACCAGGATGCCTTACACCCAATTTCAATGCCAGTAAGTATTTGTTAATAAAACATGCCTGCAACCTTTAAAAATTAGACATCCTATAGTAATTTCCACTTACAACTTACCTAGTGTTAAGGCCTCCTATGTTAACGCAGAATGTCGGGAGCGAGTTGGACCGATAAGAAGTCTGTAGAAGATCTGGATTTCGCGGATGACATATGTCTTATGTTACACAAACATGAAGATATACAGATGGAAACCAACCGGTTGGTAGAAGAGGTAAGCAGTGAAGACAGGAGTTTAAGTGAACATGGAGAAGACGGAGGTAGTGAAAATAGCCAACCAACAATAGCAAACGCTAATCACTATCAAGAGAATATCTTTGAAAGAGGTCACTTCCTTCAGTTACCTCACCAGGCAGCATCGTTTCAAATACAGCCGACTCAGGTGAGGAGGATATCAAAGCCAGAAATAATCGGAAAGGCGAGATAGACCCTCATCACTTTGAGATCAATTTGGAAATCTTCTGCACTCAAGCCAGCATAAAGAACGAAATTCGGATATTCGGCACCCATGTTAAGTAAGTTACTTCTATATGAGTCAGAAACCTGAACCGCGCGTGCGTCACTAAAAGCATTTCCAGCAGGCTGTGGCATACTGCCATCAACAGCTGGTCAGAAAGAATTCACAAGAAGAAACTCTAAGAACGAACCAAACAAGAACCTACTGCTCAACAAATGTGTTGAAGAAAATGAAGTTGAATTGGAGACACAATGAGGAGACCATCGAATGACATAGCACGCTAGGATGGGTCTCGAGTGGACCCCTAATGAGAAACGAGTAATGGGGCGTCCAACGTTAACATGGAGGAGATCGTGTGAGGAGCAGATGAGAAACTAAGGACAATTGTGGGGCCAGCTTAAGAGCACCACAGAGAATAGGACGAAGTAGAGATGTGCTGTTGAAGTTATACCTTCCACTTGGAACCTGAAGGAACAATGATTATAAAATATAATAAATAATTCATCCCATGGCTACCTACCAACCCACAAGTGATCACTAAACATTATCGGTGTTTCTACTATTATTATTATTATTATTGTTATTATTATTATTATTTCCATTAGTTCCTAGAGGAACATAGAGCTTCAGCCGTGCGTCTCCATTGCGTTCAGTTCTCCGCTAACTTTTTCACCTGGCTCCAAGTTTGCCCACATGCTTTCATCTCCTCTTCACATTACCTCCTAAAAGTCACCCTTGGAAGACCAACTCTCCGCTTCCCATTCGGGTTCCACTCGAAGGCTTGTCTAGTGATGTCACTTGATGGTTTCCCCAGAGAATGGCCAATCCACCTCTTCCATTTCTTCCTGCATATTTGTTGCACGACCGGTTCCTGGTTGGTTACTTCGCTCCCAGAGATCCCTTACTGTTGCTGATCTTTACTGGCTGGCCATCTAATCTTGAGCGGAGTATTGAGTGAAAACAGCTGTTGATGGAAGTGTGTAGTTTGTTTGAAGTGCCCTTCTTGAGGCGGCGCCAAGTCTCTGATCCGTATAGTAAGTAGCATTGACTTTGCATTGGAGTTGAAAATCCGCATCTTATTTTTGCATGCTGAATCAGTCCTGTTGATCTCCGAACAGACTTGAGAGAAATGAAAGCTTGTTTTGCTTTCCAGATCCTTGCTTTGTCAGTTCCGCCCGCCTGTAGTTGAAATGATGCTTCTGTGTCAAGTCTTTATCAAGGACAAATATCTAACAACCTACTTTACAAACTCAGTGTTTCATTGAGTAATTCAAGTAACAAAACGGATTTTATTGATTGGTTACAGGATTTCACCATAAGCTGACATTGGTTAGAGAACCATTGGAAAACCAGCTGGGAGTACTGGACAGATGTCTCCTGTGTCCTAGTTTTTGACTCTTCATCACTACGCACCCACCACAGGCGCTCGAAACCAGGACCTTCTGGTTACAAAGCTAGCAAGCTCGTAGACCAATGGGACCCGATCCGATGGCCAGTCAATGAATCCCAACTTCTGTCAATTCACGACATAGCGCAACCGCTTAACTTAACACAAGCAGTATGTTGTCATGTATCCGAATTGAATTTTTAGAAGGCCTTGGAGTCAATTTCCACACCAAATGTCTTTAAAATTTAGATAGAGCGTGTAATAGCGGAAGAGACAGAATAAGCTTAGAATAAAATATGTAGATATTACGTGTTGTCAGAAATTACAAATTCTGATACAGGCAAAAATCCATAATAATAGGATAATAAAAATTCAATGGGAAAATGATTATCATTGTAAACTGTCATATTACGTGTATAATTATTGCTTGTACACACAGCTGGTTATATAATTTTTTTCAGAAATACATTTTTTTTCTAAAATTCACCTCCACGTGATTACTTGCTTGATTATAATAATGAATTATTACTATTATTATTATTATTATTATTATTATTCCAGTATCGCTTTTGTTTCTATTCTTGGCAGTGCGATAAGTACATTTAATTCTGTCCTCTTCAGTTTTTCAACTCAGTCTATGAGATGAACAACTTCTATTCCTGTATGTTTCGTCATAACTAATTACACAGATGAATACGTTTGACGACTTTTCAGGAGAGAAGGGATGTTGACATCTCCCCAAAGTACGAAGTATACAGTACAAGTTCTTACCCTCCAACTCCTATAATATCCGTTCTGCTTAGAATAAAGACAGATCAATACACGATATTGATCATTGAAAATACGAAATATATTTCAGGATCAGAATCTCAGTGCAATGATGATGGCTTAGCTCGCTAGGAATCGTTCACAAACTACAGAACGTAAAACGACAGCGTGGCAGACAGCCTGGGTGCTTGACAGTGAACCTTCAGCTTAATAGAATGACTTGGTCAGTGAAGGTCAGCGTCTGCTTTCCGAGTGAAGAAGAATGCTGTATGTTAATAAAGTTTGGGAATTACTAGCCGCTACTAACTTCATGTCTCGTTAACTTAGGAAAATTACTTATCAGCACTTAACGGGTAGAAATAAAAGATGACCCATAGATATGCATGGTCCTCAGCACAGAGCGCGAAGGATGACATATTATATGCAGATTTCATTACTGTGATAGCATTTTGAATGTTCAGTTAGCTGAAGAACTTAATACTTAATGAGAAGCTGATTCACGTCATGTGATAAAATTTTAAAGGGAACAAAACACGTAGTTCCAGAGAGTCTCCTTTCGGTGAATTCATTTTCTTAGCTGTACAATCGGAAATATATATGTATGAGTTATTTTGTATGAATGTGTACATTAACTTTGTCAAACAGAATTATAATTGGTTATGGTTATTTTAACTAAAGTGGGGTGAGAATTAGTAAGTTTTCCGTGGAGTTACGTAATACAAAAACGGTCAAGAAAATTGGGTGTTAATGAAACAAGTGTAGTAACGAAGGTGATGAGTTGTCAAAAAGAGTTGTTAAAAAGGAGTCACGTAATAATATGAATAGTTTGATGATTGAGTTGTACTCAATCAGGATACACATAGGAACAAAGTAGAGAATACGAAGTTACGTAAGAGTCCTAAATGAATACAAGAATTATAGACAATTAAAGAAACAGGCAAACAAACAAAATTAAGTGATCAAAAAATCAATAAAGTTGTTACCATGATAACAGAAGTGGTTGAGTAATTCTCTTTTGTATGCACAGCTCCTGTTTTTCTATGTGAGTGGCCAGAGCTTCAGCGATACAAAGAAGATGAAACCGTATTGCTTTTGGTAGGTTATTCTTGACTCTGTAGATTACTTTGAAGCAGGAGGCATTTGTTGAAATGGAATGATCAGTGTTAACTAGGTGTTCGATTATCGCACTCCTTATTGCACCAATATTGCCTTTTCGCAACCATGGTGGATAGTGTGCACGTCGACCGACCGATGTATCTGGCTCCACTGCAGCAGTTGAACTGATATATCCACATTGAAGTGGTCAGATGCGGGATTTTGTCCTTAAGGCTTCAGCAGATCAGTGGGCGACGGGAAAATACTATTCTCAGCTTTTCTGCAAGGAATGTTCTTCTCAGAAATGATGTGATCCTTCTCTTGAGAATATCGCTTGTTAAATCTCCCTTGAAATCCAAGTTCATGTAGAGTTTTTTTAGGCGCAAGTGAAGTTTCATTCCTCCAAATTCTTGGTTTGATATTTTTGTGAATGAAGCTTGGTGGGTATCCATTTTGGATGAAGATTTCTCTCAAATGATCTAATTCTATTTCTAGAACATCGGAATTACAGATGCTTCGGATGCGGGTGTCAAGGGATTTAATTAAATTCCACTTTTATTGAATAGGTACCCAGCTATAGAAGCTTGTTAGTTGACCATTCCAAGTAGCTCTTCTATGGATTGATATTCTTAAAGGTCCCATCAGTTCTTATTGTTAGTTCCATATCAAGAAATGGAATTTTCGATTCGTGTTCCATTTCAATAGTGAATTTTATTGCTGGATGTCTGCAGCAGTAGACTGGGGGCATTATTATTGTCACAAATAATGAATATGTCATCTACGTATCTTTTATACAGTTGTATATTCTCGATACTCGGCTTTAGTGGACTTTTCTCGGGGATTGCCACGAAGTAGTCGGATAGCAGTGGATCCAACGGAAATCCCATTGCAATACCATCATTTTGTCTATAGATAGTGTCGTTGAAAGTGAACTGTACGTTCAGAGTGCATCTCAGTAGTAATTCCTTCAAATATGCTGTTGGTTTTCCAATATTGAGCTGGTTCTCATCTCATATCTATATATTTACATACATATACGGAAACTGTCTGCTTTATATATATATATATATTCTCTACTTTGTTTCTATGTGCATCCTGATTGAGTACAACTTAATCGTCTAACCATTCATGTTATTACGCAACTCCTTTTTAACAACTGTTTTTGACAACTCATCACCTTTGTTACTTACTACACTAGTTTTATTGACACCCAATTCTTTTGACTGCTTTTGTATTATGTAACTCTACACAAAACTTACTAATTTTCACCCCACTTTAGTTAAAATAACCATAACCAATTGTGCTTTTGTTTGGCAAATTTAATTTGCACATACATACAAAATAACTCATGTATATATTTGCGATTGTATAACTAAGAAAAGGAATTCACCGCCGAAATGAGACTCTTCGTTGAACTACGTGTTTTTTTATTAATGCCTGAATGGGGACTATGCACAAATTAAAATTCTAAAGAAAATGATTTAAATTGGTTTTTTACGAGCTTGACAAGGGATGGATATGAGTTAGAAAATCACTGAAAACCAAGGAATACTGGACGGCTGTTTGCCAACTAGGATGTAATAGCTGTCTAGTACTCCCTGGTTTTGAATGGTTCTCTAACTTGTATCAATCTGTGGTCAGGCTCTTAGAAGAGAATCTAGTCCTTACAAACCGACTCTTGACGATTTAAATTCTAATCAAAATTTACAATTGCATAATAAAATGACTCATAGGCATTTTAGACAATGTGGTTAATAGAATCAAATATCCTTGGGGAGAATGTAAGTTAAATAATATTAATAATAATTTGTGAAAATAAGGTTAAAATATGCATCTATAGCATAGTGTGGTACTGATGATAAAGTGAACACACAGACTGGAGTGAAAATGTTTTATGTCGACTTCTTCAGCTATGCTTAACAATCGAAAGCGTACAAACTTAGGGAATTGAATTGGCACCTTGTATAGGATTGTAAAGGAGGAATTTTTTATCAGTTTTGTGATGCGTATCCACATGCTCTCTTCCATATTGATGGAACTCCTGACTGATTTTACAGCTGCTTTTCCTGACCACGTTAGACACTGCTCAAGAGGGCAACGACGGGCTTTTCGAGGTTTTCTCCCTATGTAACTGTCTCTAAAAGAACAGTTAGATATGATGGAGAAGACTTGTAGCTCAGATGGATGATTTTGGTGTGGTTGTATTCTCTGAGCTGGATAGTTAATTTGCGAAGCTTTCATCACCCTACTAGACGAAATCTTCAGCGCATACTCCAATTTGAAGTGAGCTTTTAGATTTCTCCACGAGTTTATTAATCATCTCTCCTGGTGACCCTGGACGTGGTTGGTTGTTTCTGTGTGTTTTCACACCCTCTAGGCTACTTTAATTGGTACTGATTGTTTCTTTAATTTCAACTTTGACCCTGTGTGTGAGGTTTCCTTCTTATCGGTAGATAAATTTTGTCCTTGCCACTTTTAAAGCCATTTGACTGCCCCTGGCGACTATTCCCCAGTGCTTCAGCTCACACTATCATATGGTGCAGCCGCCCGACCTCCCAGCAGCTTTCCAAGTAACAACCTCTTCGTTGACGGATGCTGAACGCCATCCGACTCCGCAATAGCCTCGAAGTCCTGCCAGAAGATCCATATATCTGCTTCTTCAAAAACTGCACGGCACAGGCTTTCCATTTTTTGGCAGGCAGTGACACCGAATGTAACAGCAGAAGGCAAGACACGGAAGACAAGGTATATTTTCAAGTGATCAAACCACTATTTATATCCATACAGTTTATATTCTTTAACCAATCATTGAGCGTGTGATTCTGGTTTACATTAAATGGCATGAAGTAGAATGTTCAAATACATGTATAGTATTCTGTTGCTAATGCGCTATTGAACTGTGGGAATAGTATTCACACGTTAACACCAACATATACAATGTTTCTTATTGTGAGAATAATATTCCATTGGAACCCACTGTGTGTATCACACCACCACAAAACTACTCTTCCATACACAATGATGATTTCTATTCACCTTTTCTTCAAATGCTTTACAAAGTGGCTGAACATTTTGAATGTTTGCAAAAACATGGAGTAAACTGATTCATGTCAGTGAATTCCAATGAATTTAAATCTTTGATTGGACACTAGTAATTAGTGTGATGTGTCTAGTGCTTTCTTTCGTGCAGACTGAATTCTGTCAGTCAGGTTTGCAATGTGGCTCGCCAACACGGTGTACATTGATTTGATGATAATAGATGGTTGCAGGCTATCGGCAGGAAGCCATGCTTGGACCTAGGTTTCGTGCTAGTTGACAGTTGTCAACAAGGCGTATCTAAAACCTTGAAGAAAGTAATGTCCCTTCTGAGATTCGAACCCGCGTCGCCCAGTGAGCTCTGCAGTCAGAGACGTTACCACTGATGGCATTCAGTCTGCACCAAAGAAAGGACTAGACACATCACACTAGTTACTGACTACTGTCCAATCAAAGTATCCACTACAGTCCTACAAGAGTTCAATCGCTAGCCCCAATAGCTCAGTGGTAACCTGTATGACTTTAGTACTCCCTGGGTGACGCGGATTCGAATCTGAGAAGGGAGATGAGCTCCTTCAAGGCAGTTGCAGATACGCCTTCACTGACCGGTGAGTGCCAACTAGCCCGAAACCCAGGTCCAAACAGGACTTCCTGCCTACTGCCTCCAACCACCTAATATCATTAATTTAAATCTACTAAGAAGTGTTATAGATTAAATCTTTAAAAGCATTCCTCCTTCCTACACACTATTATTTATTATTGTTATTTTCAACATTTTAATAGCTAGTTATTGGACAACTGATTAGAGTAATTTATATATATATATATATATATATCATGTCACTTTTTATTTTTTAGAATTGTTTAGTCTGTTATTTGAAATTAGCAATTTTGTATACTTCTATTGTTTTGAAAGTTACTAGTTTTGAAAACAAAATGCGAGAAGTTTAACATTATAATCCAACTGTACTGTACTACTGTTTATTAGGTAAAAATCAAGAAGTACTTTTCGAGTTTTGTTTTTTCTTCATTTCTGGAAATTGTCTGTGCCAAAAAGTGAATTAAGCGAAGAAACTCCTTGAAGGTCATTTTGTCTACAAAGTATTTTAATATTGAAGATAATTAAACAGACGAACAATGAAGGAAATCAGAACTTCATCTGGGCAACAGTAAAGAATAGATACAGAAGTCAGATGACCTACTGAGTCGACCTATCAGATCGCACAGGATTATAAATGAAGGCTGTTCATAATCTGCATTGCATGTTTCACCCAGATGTTTTAATAGCAATAGTGCAACGACTAGTCCTCCTAGGCACTAACATTCGGCACTACACACACGAGTGGAAAGATTATTTAGGCTGTATTCATCATAAAGTCAATTACACTACTGAATTAGTAGATTCTATAAGTGGAAATTATACAAATTCTATTGAAGGATTCTGGGCCAATCTAAAAAAACGTATTAGAATGATAAGTGTTTCTCGATATGATATGATATACAGCCACTTAGATCAATGTTTGTGTTGACATTGGTTTGATATGCCTATAGACACCCTCATGAGAAACCCAGATCAATTTTTACGGCATATTAGAAATACATACAGTTTATTAAAATCCATTTAAAAGTGAGTTTAACACTGGATATCTGTTACTGTGGATGTGTACACTGTTGACATAAATGAAGCTAAACTCCGAACCTTCTGAATTCATCATATGTTATAGTCTTCTCTGAGTTCTTATCTAAAGGTTTATGTAATACAACTTCAATTACTATCATCTAGTGTCATGATATTCTAAGAAATGTAAACTTTCAGATCAATTCTTGTACTATTGTAGGCATGAAATTCTCACCTAGAGTGAAAATAACCCCTCAGCATCGCTTTGTGTTCTTCGACTCAAAAATGAACCACTTGAGTGGCATACCTGAATTCATCGTGAATAATGTACAGGGTCATTATATCAGTAGCAGTGTGGTGGTGTGATACAGGCAATGTGTTCCAAGGGAATATTATTCTCACATACTCCCACAGTTCAGGAAGTATTAGCAACAGAATATTATATGTATTTGAACATTCTGTTTCATGTCGTTTAGTGCAAACCTAAACGACACGCTCAGTGATTGGTTAAAGAATATAAATTGTATAGATATAAATAGCTGCTTGATCAATTGAAAATATACCTTGGCTTCCGTGTCTCACCTTCTGCTGTTACATTTGGTGTCGCTGCCTGCCAAAACATGGAAAGCGTATGCCGTGCAGTTTTTTGAAGAAGGAGATATATGGATCTTTTGGCAGGACTTCGAGGCTGTTACGCAGTTGAATGGCATTGAGGATTAGTCAGCGAAGAGGCTGTTGCTTGGAAGGCTGCTGAGAGGTCGGGTGACTGCACCATATGATAGTGTGGCGCGAAACACCGGCGAATACTCGCCAGGGTCACTCGAACTGCTACCAACGTGGGAAGGACCATACACGGTCACTGTGAGACGGGGTCACGTATATACAATCAGGAATGCAAACAAAGAGAAGCGGGCGATCTTCAGTGAGCTCTGAAACTCGATACAGCAAGACAAGCAAACAAAGCCGCCTACACGAAGATCGAACCGACTTCAGTCTAAAGTATTTGATGGGGAGACAGGTGTGATGGTGTGATACAAACAATATGTTCCAACAGAATATAATTCTCCTATATTCCCACAGTTCAGTACAGCATTAGCGACAGAATTCTATGTATGTTTGAACATTCTGTTTCATGTCGTTTAATATGAACCAAAATCACACACTCAGTGATTGGTTAACGAATGTAAATAGCGGTTTGATTGTTGAGAAATATACCTTGTCTTCCGTGTCTTGCCTTCTGCTGTTACAGCAGGATATGTTCACAGTTACCTTACTTTATACTTTCCATCCGCCATCGTTTCATTTAATTATTCCAAACTCTGAAATTACCTAATCTGTAGGACAGATCACGATTCACATCTTTCACTCAAAATATTAATGGGGAGAATATTGAAGTACCGCTACATTTAGTTTAGCATGGCTGTCTAGTTTTCCTCTTTTAATGTTGTGTGCGTAAATGGCACAACGGTAGAATGCTCACCGACCACTCATGTGGTTCGGGGTTCGATCCCCGGCTGCTGCGCTCCTTTACGTCGCTAAGCCAGTAATAAGATTGGCAAAGAGGGAAGGTTGAGCATGGGGCTGGCAACCCCATCGCGTAAAAATAAACATCACTGCTACAAAACCTTCAGGCCTTTACCTGGAAGACCTATGTTCCACTGGGAACGTAAAGCATTAAGAAAAATTTTAGATGCGATTAACTAGTTCAGCATTGTAAATCCTGCTTTACAAACTTGGTTAACTTTATCTCCTAATATTTGTGTTGTACTGTGGTGAGTGCTACTTATAATCAGATTTAAGTAGTATATCGGTAAACGAGTTCAGAAAAGCAACAATAAGTTTCGGACACTAGAAAAAGGCAATCGAAGAAGCGAAATGTGAGAAGAACGTTACAAACACTGTGCAGAATCCAACAAACTATCGAATTTAGTGATATTCGACCAATTTGCAAATGATGTGCAAATAAAGCATTGAAGATATGTTACGCCAAATTGATGTACGTACAATGAGTATGGCCTAAAAAGCATGCCTTCGAGCCTCATCGGTCTTCTCTTTCTTACAGTACCACTAACCTCTAATGCAGCATAATTAGTTCATGATCCAGCTAATGAATCCGTGAGCTTTTACAAAGTTGGATTCCTTGACTAGTAGCTCACTGGTTATCAGACACAAATAGGCAGTATATTGTACTGAATGTTTACAGTATTATACACGTTTCCGCTAATTATCTGATTAGATGTTCCACAGGAAACCATTCAATTTCCGGATAGTTTTCATCGCAAATAAAGAATAATAGAAAACCTAAAACAGCGGTTTCTTTTAAATTAAAATCAGTAGTGTGGTAATGACGAATCCCTTTAAACCAGTAGTTTACACAACATTCACTGAGACTCTTTAGAAGTACGTACCAACCAACGATCGAACCCAAGACCTTCAAGCTACGAGAAAAAGTACTTTGACAATCAGTTATTGCGTTGAGATATAATGGCTCACTGAAGTCCATTACACATTAGCGATTCACTATGGGATAAACTGGTTGATGTTCTGATGAAACGTTTGCAGGTTTAGATACTCGCCGATGGCATTCGATGCGGATTATGCTGTATCATTAACTAACAGAAACTTGAATTAATGGAACAATAGATTCCGCCCTAGGTCTGATCCCCAATGGAGACCTTGGTGTGTACTGTTGAACAGTTCCAAACAAGGATACAATAGTGCTGTTGTAACAACAGAACAAAGTAGTACTTGGTAGTGGAATTGCTTACTAGTGAACTGCTGTACAGATATGACCCAAATACACATCTGCCTTATATTAAAATCACCATTTGCAGCATATGTCCCAGGTACTGTGCTTCTCTTTTGTCTTCCTTTCATGTTTTCTATAATTGTTTCATAAGGACTGTTCATTTCTTCTCTTCACCATTCAATCTATCCCTCCGTTATTCAATATTCTTGCAGCAGATATATATTACTTACAAGATGTTATCAGTAGTCTGCGCCAAGCTCTTTGGTTTCTCGTGGTTCTCTCTCTTCCTTTTGAGCACTCACTATGACCATGTGATGTTTCTAATTTACAGGTGGCGGCAAACGTTTTCAGATTTATTGTTAACCTAGGGATAAAAATCGAATGAATCTCCCTAGGGAGGTAAAACGAAAACCTTCAGCCTGGTTAAAATTGATTAACAGGTAGAAAACGACACCTTGTCCATCCTACTCATTAATTCATGTTACCTAAAATTCTTCACATGATTACAGACATTTCAAATATAATCGACAAGAGACTACTCCGCATACATTTCGTACTCTTGATAAGTTTCATGAAAGAAAGAACGATACGAATTGCAGCAGAAAATGATATCATCATTCTATTTCACAGGTTCTCATCAGCTGTGTAAACCACTTGAAACTACAATGGTTATAAATTGTGACAAAAACATACTTCGATGTTTCAATAGTAGTAAAGAAAACATTATAAAATCAACACATCCGAGACATAAGTATTAAAATCTTGGGTTTAAGTTACCATCAATTTATATGCTTTCAAAATACAAAATAGGAAAGAGGCAGGGGGAGATAGAAAACACAAAAATCAAATAAACAAAGCTGACATATAGGTTTACATTAGCAACTCAAGAAGTTTGCAGTTCATAAAATTGAAAACTTGCTCAATGAGTTGAAATCACTAATATGTATGACTAATCAATGTAATCAAAATGCAGTTACCAAAGAAGTGAGAGATTGATTACATTTCCTCTGTATTCATAAGTTTGCTGTGAAACGCTTGATTGCAGTTACTTCAGCGAATCGTAGTAAATTTGCTGTCCTTTTTGTGTTTAATATTTTGAAGGATTTAGAAATCTCGACGAAATGACCCGTATTCACAAGGTGTCTGGTAATGGCACTTTGTGAATATCTGCCTCCTTTTAGATATAAGTTTCTTGGGATGTGCTCTGAAAACCGGATAGAAGCCCTTCTTCCTCTCCTTCAAATGCACTTGCTCTGGCAAGTGCACGTAAATGTATAAATGCAGTTGGAGGTAACGTCAGCAGGGTACTTATCCAGTTTGGATTGGCTTATAGAGCATGTATAGCGTTACGAGCTTATCTGCAGGGGAGCATGTTTTTATTGCTTGTCTCATTCTCTTGTCAATGTTTCGTGATACTGCTACTCCTTCAAACAGGAGACAAATAGACACTTTCTTCTTTTTAACAGTTGGATGTTTCGTTTTCTCGTCCTCTTCTTTGCAGTACTTGGATAAATCCCTTTGAATAGCCATTTTCCCTTGGGTACTTTTCAACAAGGCTCAATTGTTATTCCACTCTTTTAAGCGAACATAACTTCCTGGTTCTGTCGTACAGTGTCCTTACTAATCTCCGCATACAGGACAGCTGTTGTAGTGAAGATATTGTCGAGTTCAGGTTTCTTTTCAGTAAATAGATTTTTCTACCATACCACCATTTCTTCTTACATTAAAAGCCAGGAAATTGAGCTTGTTGTATTCAAATTCAACGGTGAAGTTAATGTTTGGGTGGATCTCATTAAGACGGTCAAATAATACAGATGCCTGACTCGTGTCGTTACCAACAACAAACGTATTATCGACATATCGGCGATAGTAGCTTGCTTCATTGATATCAGAACTCAGTCGCGTCTGTTCCAGATAACCCAAGATATCGGCCAGAACAGGTTCAAGAGGTGAACCCATAGTGACCTCATCGATTTGTCGGTATCACAAAACATCGACAAGAGAATGAGACAAGCAATAAAAACATGCTCTCCTGCAGATAAGCTTGTAACGCTATACACCACCACATGCTCTATAAGCCAATCAAAACTAGATAAGTACCCTACTGATGTCACCTCCAACTGCGTTTATAAACTTACGTGCACTTGCCAGAGCAAGTGCATTGAATGCACAGAAAGAAGGACTTCTATCCGGTTTTCACAGCATATTCCAAGAAACTTATATCTAAAAGGAAGCTGATATTCACAAAGTACAATTACCAGACACCTTGTGAATACGGATCATTTCGTGGGGATTTCTAAATCCTTCAAAATATTAAACATACAAAGGACAGCAGATTTATTACGATTCGCTGAAGCAGTTGCAATCAAGCATTTCAAACCAAACTTTTGTGCATACAGAAAGAGGGTGTAATCAATCTCTCACTGCCTTGGTAACTGCATTTTGACTACACTGATTAGTCATTCCATACTAGTGATTTCAACTCACTGAGCAAGTTTTCAATTTTATGAACTATAACCTTCTTGAGTTGCTAATGTCAACCTACATGCTAACACTGTTTATTCGATTTTTCTGTTTTCTATCTCCCCACGCCCCCTTCCTTTTTTGTATTTTGAAAGCATATAAATTGATGGTAACTTAAACCGAGAAATGTTAGTGCTTATATTTCGGATGTGTTGATTTTATGGTGTTTTCTTTACTACTATTCAGACATTGAAGTATGTTATCGTCATTATTTATAACCATTATCATTTCAAGTGGCTTACACAGCTGATGAGAACCTGCGAAATAGAATGATAATATCATTTTATACTGCATATCTGGTCTTTCTTTCTCTATTAAGACTAATCTGCATTGTTATTTGACTTGAATTATTTCCTCTGATAAATGAATTTGCCGAAAACAGCCTCTTCGCTGAACTATATGGTTGTTTGTTATTCAATAATTTTGTATTGTTCGCCTTGTGAATTCTTATGTATTCATCTCACCTGGGTTCACTGAAGTCGAAGGTGAGATTCAACTCAGTTGCACATATCTCCTTTGAAGTAATTGGTATAGTGGTGAGAGCTGGCTGTGAACAAGCCGAAATTGTTGACAACAATTTACGTCCAATAACAAAGCTTAACCTTGAGGAACTCACCAACCAATCACAGCAGACCTAACGTGTGCAAATGCGATTCGCAGATACATGGCTTAACTTTCTAAGAAACGGTCGCAAGCAGAACAGAATAATCTTCAGCAAGAAAACAACCAATCATAAGAGATTGTTTCTCCGCTGATAATAATATACATAAAAATCTACAAATATCTCTTGATTTTCTCAATAAACGAGCTGTTGCCTGGCCTTTGTATTCTGTCGTTACAGTATTACAATACACATGCTTTGTTTTCCAAAACGAAAGATGCACCTTTGCAATTATCGATAATTTAGGATAATGCGAAGAGATGTGTATACCCTATTTTTTTACCAAATATTACTTATTTCAAACAACTATTCAAGTTTGCAGAGTGCTATATGACCTTATTTATGAATCGATAAAAAATGACGCAAACACAGAGACGTGATGACTACTTGTTTTCTTTTTTCTAAACATGATCACTCTTCCACTTCTCAAAATAACATGTTCAATTTCATTTTTGCTCTTTTTTCAATTATCGTAAAGGTATATACTTTATAAAGCATATATATATACGTACATTGTAGACAACATGTTAAAACTAGTGTACAAAATGAGAAAATGCATTCAAACAAATTGATGATAAAAGATTGAATACATAAATTGAACTTCTTGACTGAGAAACTACTCATACGGAATGATACAAGACGATGGACGACTCTTTTCATCATTAATTTTTTACCCAAGCAAAATATAGTAAACAAAAAAACATACCGCTGAGGATCACAGCTAAGCATCACCATGACAACATAGATTTAAATACTAGCGCTACACCGAAGCGTACGGCATAAATGAATTCGGACCATGTCACTAGCCAGTTTTTTTTCCACTATTCACAACATTTATTACACTTTATAATATTTAAATAAAGTAGCAATCAAAGAAGGATTTTCTTTTTTTTCGAATTTGATAGAAATACCGATAAATGCTCAGCAGCAAATTAGTAGAAAGTTACTTAAACTAGTGAAGATAACCCATACAACAAATAAAACGGAAAACATTTTGCAGAAATAGTAATAATAATAATGGAATGATCACAGACGAAATTTCCTTTATTCCTGATAAGACCTGTCTCATTGTAATAATCCATAGCGAATATTACTTCTCGAATTCCCATATACTCGACGAGTAGGTTCCACAGAATTAGGCATGAGTTTCGATGAATTAGTATTTGCAATACCAACACTTTTTGTAATTGCAGATACTTCTTGTAAAAATGTTCTCGAATTATGAACACATGTCCCTCCTATGATAATATCGACATCTGGTGTTGAAGAATTAATTTTATGCACACTACAGACTTCTTCGTAGGTGACACCACCAATGAAAAAGACAATAATTTCTTTTGGACGCTGGCCACTAGGTACAGTCTTCCAACAAGTACCGGTAGCTAAACTAGGAAATGAAGCATCACGTAGTTGACCTTTAGTCAGCTTATTTAAAATATCTACTAATAAAGGTTCATGTTGAGTGTATACATTGTCGACACCTTTTAATTCTTGTACTAAGCGTTTTTTTAACGAAGCCATTGCTTTTGTTGCACTTTGAGCATCGACAATAGCTGATGTTCCACTGGTTGTTGCACTTTTAACAACATTAAATAAATCGAATCCATCAGAATTGGATACTGGCCATGAATACTCCAGTAACTTTTCAATAGTTCTAATATCTTCATCGGTAGCACCACGTGTCACTAAAGCGCGAATTAATCCAGCCAACTCTTGTTTTTGCTTGCCATAGCGTAAAGCATACAGTAGGACAAGTCTTAAAGCATCAGAAAGTAGAATCCGTGGATCACTGACTAAACTTTTAATACGTGATAAAACTGAAGCATGATTATCCCGGCATACAAGTTCTTGTTCAACTTCGCTTACTTCTAGCAGGGCATGCTCTTTTACAATTCTAGATAACTCTGACATCAATGTCACATGTGTATCAACGGTGCCAGAGACTTTTCGAAAGGCTGGATAATTTTCTAGAAACTTTTTCAAGTCTCCAATTGACTCCAAGTTTTTAGCATCAACAGATTTTGAGGCTTTTTGAAAGTTATCGACAAGTTTTTTAATCGATTGTCCAATATCACCAAAATTTGAAAATTGATTTGTACGGTAGAACTCATCGAATTCACGATCTAAAGTAATTTCTTTCAGGTCGGATTTCACGTTCGGTGCTCGAGCCAAACTGACACGATTCTGTGTGATACCGATTAATTCATGCACCATAGCTTCATAAGTCCATTGTGACAACAATGGTGTGACAGTGTCTTGTCTTCTGTCTAAAATCAACAGTACAGGAGCTGGTTCTGTTTGTCGAAAATCAAACAACACCGTCTCTCTAGATATTAACGAACGAATTGATTCAGCCAACTGACGGGCTGCTTCTGAATTATTTTGATAGCGGATTACAGGACACTTTTTTAAAGCTAACAATACTGATGTGATACCATCAGTGGTTCGATTCAACACTCGACTATTCATATCTCTACTTTCATCCAAGCTGATGGGTATATCAAGTTCAAAAAGAAATGGAGATAAGGGGATGAAATCAGCAAAATACTCTTGAACTTCAACAACCGCCTCATTTTCGTCGGCTTCTGCTAATTGTTTAAGCAGTTGTTTAGTTATTGAATGACTAAAGAATATATAATAAGAAAAGTAATTCGGTTTTCTTAACTCTTGTGACAATAGGCTAATATTCTCTTTTGTTGGTCGTATAAAACAAATACAACGTAAGTGTTCAAGAGGTTCACGTGGTGAGTCAATATGTTCAATTAGATAGACATCATATTTCATAATTTCTGACATAGAACAAACTACACTGACAATTTTTAAGGTTTCTTGATCAAGCATTAAAACTTTCATGCCTCCACCGTCGGCCATTGAAACCATTTTGTTAATGTAATTTCTTACAGCACGATGAATATTCATTGTCTGGAAATGCTTTCAAAAAAATGCTTGATAGAATTAAATATTGAGACCTAGAGTATTAGGCAAAATTTACAACAAAAAAAATGATTAATTAAGTGAAGATTTACACTAATAATCTAGAAAACTATTCACAACTTTGTACGAGGTAATAAAGATAAATTCATGCATTAAGAACCACATATATTCGTCTTAACTGTTTACTATGCTGGTCTATCAACAAGAAAGGAAATTCTTCCGTATAATCACACCAGGCGAAGGATTTTAAGTAATGTAAGAAGACAGAAAATACGATCGTAAATGTAAATGGCTTAAATAGTTCTAACACTCAGCAGTATACCCACCTTGACTTCTTTTTTTGATTAGTGCTTGATTCCACACCGTATATTTGGTAGAAGTCTGGAATTTTCAGCATGTGATATCAGTAGCCCAAAATTTTGCAGGCCAACCAGGTGTGCGTCGGCAGGGGATCGAACCCCAGACCATGTGCATGGTTGGCAAGAGTCATAACCGCCGTGTCACCAACGCACAATAACGGGAGGACCGTGAGGCCTGATTACTGGCAAAATCTGCACGCCCGAACGCACCCGATTAAGATCCATCGCAAGTTTCAAACCACCCAGGTGAAATGGTGAGCCTCCAACCGGGGTCAGAGTATTCTTGATCACCCTGAACCCGGCGCCAGCTAAGGTTTAGATTGCAGACTGTTTCCATTTCTCTCTTTTTCCTGTTAACTGACATTGTAGCAACCCAAAAACGGTTGTCTTCTGAATGGTTTTACAGTAATCTATTTGTCGAGATTTAACAGCTCACACTGAAGCACTACTGCCATATACCTTATGTCTTTTGTTAACCTAAAAACTAGCGAGCTGATACTAATTTGTCATTGACAAGGAGTGTTAGTGTATTGTGAATCTCAGTCTTATGATAGAAAATGCAGTGATTCCTACTGCTGATCATATTCTGGTCTCACTATTTTTATGCCAAAGATAACAAAATGAGATGTAAAATGTACTCATTAAACCTGAAGGAACAACTATTCACACAGAATGCATGTCCAGTTATTTTACCGAAGCATTAATATTTCAGATATTTGGAAGACTCGATTCTATACACAACATAAACGTTTGTTGTGAAAGCTTATTGTCTCAGTACTTAACACTAGATAAGTGAGTGCAAACCAGCAATTGTGTATGAAGTCTATACACATAACGAAGTTTTTCTTCAAAATTAAACAGAAACACACCACACCAATGAGAAAACGAAACAATTAAGCATGAACTTATGATATGAATCACCAGCGTCTTATTTTAAAAAGTTTATATTATGCATCACCTATCCAAGCATTATTTTACTGCACTCTTTTAGTGGGAATGCCAGCAGTATCTAAGATTTTAATACACAAGAGAGCTGTCACCGTCCCCCTAAAGAAAAATACAACTATCTGCATTTATGTAGACTAATGTAAAGCGCTAATTAGTGACAGAACTAACACATGGCTAAAGCATTGCTCACCCTTCAGGGGTGAAGGTAAGCAATGCTTTAGCCATGTGGTTAAAAGATTGCAATCTTTTCCGTAGTCTTCTTGCAGTAGCCATAGTCCATACCCCTTAAGTACGACAAAGCAGACTACAACGCAGTACATGTCCTTTAATTAGTAGCAGCATATCCAACTAGTGCCAACTATAATTCTGGTTAGAGAATGAAAGTCAACCCTGTATTTATGATATCACTATCGAGGCTAATAAAGCCTGACAGATAAATTCAACAGTCAGCACAAATATAAGATTGTTTTGAATTCTATAACCAGAGTTATCCTTAGCACTTTTGAGGCCAACAAAACCTTCTAGACAAATTCAACAGCCCTAGTGAAGTGACTGCTAATGAAATCTCAGCATGTATACAAAATGCTCGTGTGGCATTTGCCAACTTAAGTCATCTCATTATTGAATTCGATTCCCCGTTGACTGATTGGACCGAAGTGCTCAGTCTCAGGTTAACATGTCAGCTCCTTGTGCTGATGCTTCGACGATGTCTGATTATTTAACTTAAAGTATATTGGTGGATGGTGATTAGCAGTGGAATCCAGGTGGCTGTCGTGGCCCAAGTAGTCCAGTGGATAACGCTTTGGCCTTTGAAACTACAGGTACTAGGTTCGAGCCTCCTCAGTGGGAATACCATCACTCACTGGGGAGTGCAGGCACACCAAGGTGGCGAGTCCCAAATAGGACCTGCATCCCACTGCTAGTTACCATCCACCAACTTACTTAACGTCATCTGTGTAGACGTCATATTCAGCTATCCATTAATGGTGTGAACTGTAAAACAGCTCGCTCTCTCCTTCTTTATGACTGTACAATATGGCCAGTGAAAGTGGAAGACATGAGAAGGCTAGTTGTTTTTGATTACAGATGTTTGCGTTCTGTCTCCCGGTTTACGTGGTATAATTTGGTAAGTTATATTGAGGTTAGGCATATAGTGCTAGGTAAAGAGGGTACGTCAATCGATGGGGTTGTGAAGCTACATGTATTGAGACACCAAACACAAGTCGCGCATAACGAGCCACCGCTTATCTCGACAAGCAATTTTAGGTGAAGTAGGATTACGATAGAAAAGAGTTATGGGTGGTCAAATAAAAGCCATAAAGTCGTTAACTGTTGGTGTGAGCCAAGTAGGAAGGTGTAGACTGCTTGGTTGGGGTCCGTAAGTTGCTAAGAGCTAATGGTTCCAGGCTATTGGTGACACAGCTAAAATCGTACTCAGCGTCCCAGATATATTAACAAATAATCCTGCCCCTCTCCCAGATACCAGTGAAAACAAAACAAATAGATCAAAGAAGAGGATCTTTGTCGCGAAATGACTTACTAAACCGTACAATCGCATTTATATGCAACTTTTTCATGAGAGGGAAGTGAGAAAAGTGGCAAGTTTGTTGGTTTATTTTTCAACTGCTTATAACGCTAGTATTTCTTTAGAACTTTTACGTAATTTCATATTTTCCTTCGTTTCTATGTGCATCCGTTAAAATTATTCATATAATTAGGTAACTTCAATACTTACACAACTCGTATGAACTGACCAATACTGACAACTCGTCACTTTTGTTACTACTCTTTCAAGACAAACTGTTTATGGATGAATGTACAGCTTAGTGAATGAATCGCCGAAAAGCGCCTCTTCACTGAACTACTTTTGTTTTATTTGTAATCTTTCTGTAACATTATCATTATCATTTTACACTTTTTGTACATTTTTGAATTTATTGTCACTGCTAATATCAAAAAGATAATATTATCAATTTTGGTTACCTATGCTCTGTAACATGAACTTTTGTTTTTGCTGTTGTCGAGTGAATTCGATACAATATTGTGCCCAATCCTGAGAATTCCACACTGTATCATAAGTACTGTCTTAAGACAGCAAATTATTGTTTCCCAGATTCATTAAGTCATTTTTTTCCATGTTACTGTCCTTCCTGCCTTACATTTCTGTTCACTGTAGTTCTTCTGAATATTTTTTCTCAAAAGAATGGTTACCATCATTTGCTACGTGGAGTGTAGCAAATTGAGCTGCCTGACGTCTGTACAGAGTTGTTTGTTGAAACCCACTCATCCAGTCCAGATCCATTAAGCAGTTAGAGTGTCCAGTTAGTACACTATTTGTCCTTAACCTTAAACTTGTTGCAGCTAAGTCACAAAACAAAAACCGGACATTTTACAGAAGCATAACGCATCCATAGCATAGTTTTATTTGTTTGCAAGGTGTTCAGAACACTGCACTTTGAAAGAGACTTCATCTTATTGAGTAGTACTATACGTGTACCTTAAAACAACAAATTTCTTTGGCTAACAAAGTGACTCCAATATTTGGAGTTGAACACAGCGACTTCTGCAAGAAAAGCATGTGGAAATTGAGTAACGTGTTGTAAACTAAGAAGAGGAGCTGATAAGCAGTGATAAGTACGGAGTCTCAACCTCGTACCATAGAAAACAGAGACTAAAATCCCAAGAAATGACTACAGACCCGACTTATACTCTCTTTATTCCCACCAGCTTGGGACATCTCAATGGACACAGTAGGAGAATCCAACAACCAATAATAAACTGTATCGCCAAGTCTCTCATAACCACTACCTCTAAGAACAAACTCACAGAACTAGTATATGAGTCCTAAGTCTACATGTATAAAAGGAGTACAAACAAGCACGGATACTTAAAGAAAAGAACTTGCAAATCTGAACTCTACTGACAAATGGAGTCGCTTCCAGTCGGATGGGCATAAAGAAAATGCTTGTACAAAAGGCTGACATATGTCCTAATGCAGATCTGTAACCGTATCAGAACAATGATAACAAAATCCATCTAGTGAATGGTTTGTGAAAAGTCGCGCCCTCTTTTGATCAAAATCCCAGCGAAACGCCCACTGCGTGACTACATTACTTTACAGATACTCGTGAGTATCGGAGGTGATTGTGAATAGCATGTAAACTGCACTGACTAGATAATCTTGCATGTAGTCGAAACCTAACCAAAACTGATAATAAAACTAGCGTGGTTAAAAGATTTCATAGATTCGTTTCACACAACTGAATCAGACAAAAAGGAGGTTACGCTTATGATAAAATATTATATGCCAAATTATGTGTGTTCCTTAATTTCTGCAAATTCTAACTGATTACAAACAATAGCAGCACCGAATAACTTACCTTGCAAGAAGAAGTATAGTAAAACAGATCCTTTAGTGTGAAATTACAATTAAAAAACGGTGATTTTATCCCTAATCCTCATAAGAATGCACAATGACGCCAATTAGAAGTGATATAGCGTACAAGTGGAAAAGCGCGGAGATTTCAATAATCAACAAATGATGAATTACAAAATGCTGTTTCGTTTTCACGAGGTAGCATAAACCGAATTAACTTCTTTGCGACCGCCTCTTGGTTGTAGAGTAAAGTTCTCCGATCTTCACTAGACGTCTGCCTTCAAGGGGAGTAGTGTGGGGATTGGTTACATATGATTTACAGTATGCGACGCGTTCAGACCGAATCGGTTCTATGAATCCAGCTGGTCGCTCTACTGATTGGTCGCCGGGTATGGTTGAAAAGGGAAGTAATAATTATAATTAGTGTAGTTAATGTATCCTTAAAAGGAAAATGTACGAATAGATATAATGAAATTTAATAACTAAAGAATAGGTGAATGAATAGGTGGAGTGGCCAGGAGAATACGGCAAGGGGGAATGGGAAGTGATATGACATCCAGTAATATAGTCTGGTACGTAGGTTTCAAGTGGATAACCCATACAGACACAGTCACTGTGTTGTTGCATGCTTATCCAGCCTCCACTCGGAGCTTTTTGTACAATCCACAGTAGTAACACAACCTGATGAGGCGTTCCTAGAACGGCGAACTGGAGGCGAGAAATGGGAGTGCACCTGATTATTTGCTCTGTACGTGCGGTAATTGGTGGGTTTCTATGTTGAGGCCCATGATGGCTTAATGGGAGGATACCTTTGTTTATGTTGTTCTAGGCATTAATTCAGCCATCCCCAAAGCCGACAGTAGCTAAGTGGGAAGATATTTAACGTCCCCACCCTTTCATAGGATGGCTCATTACGGAGATCCACCACCACATACGTCGCCCGTCTTTGGACCGACTCCGAAAGGTTGGAGTACGTGAGAGCACCGATATATTTCAGTTCAAGGTGTGGTAGGAAGTTCTCTGTGTAAAAAGTCAGATATACCGCACAATGCACCAGTATTTTGACGACAAGCAATACCTCTTTTCCCGTTATTCCAGGAAAATAGTAAGTTACGCTGCTTGAAGGACGTTGGGCTCGTTACTGATCGGCTTCAGCGAGGAATAACTCTCATGATTGATGGGTGGCCAACCCTTCCTGGCCTGAGTTCTGGTCGCACCACACTCTGACTCTTTAGCCTGGTCCACCTAACCTGGTGGTCAGACAGCTCATAGCACTGCCCCGACTAGTGGTGGTAGAATATAACCCCTGCGGCGTTTTAAGGATTTTTTTAATAACGATGGTATGATGTGAGTGTGGAGACATACAATCGTACCACAAGGCCACTGTTCAGCTATATATCTTGAAAATCCAGTTGTTCTTCATGTGTTTGTACCCGTGCAGTTAAGGAAGATGATCCTTTCAGGTGAAAATATCAAGTTGCAACTGATTTGCCGAACTGCACCAGCGTATACAGCAATCGCTCCGAAAGGAAAACGTGATAGTTAGATACTTGTCTCAGTTCCTGCTCCGTTGTTCGTGGTCAGAAATGGGCAGTACGTTGAGAAGGCTGTACTGAGGCACGGGTTTTATGCAAACACCCTTAAAATATGTCCAAAATGCACTGGATAAGCAAGATACTGACTCCTCCAGTCAGAGGCTATTACACACCACTGACTAGGTGTTGGAGAGGGAGAGAATTAGAGAAAGGGACGTGAAATATGAGTAAATGTGCATAGACCCAATAATTTCAGAACTAGCGGCCGACGCTTACATATCAACGGAAAAACAAACACAAATAACAACCTTGGAAACCAGATACCTATGCTGCTTGGAGAAACTCAGTGTTGCTTCCAGCTGGTTTCAACTAGATGTAACGCTCACGGTCAGTGTGTGATTATCATTCCTGCTAGTCCTGAGAGATGATCGCACTGCTGGCTAACTCTTGAACCTGACCCACCTAACCTGGTGGCTAGGCCACCCCTAACACCGCTCCAGCTAGCGAAATGAGAGTATAACACTTCAGGCTGCTGAAAGCTGTATTTGTGGCCGATGACATGAATAGATTATAGAGTCACACAATCGCTCTACAATGAAGCTACCGAAGTGACAGAACTCTTCCATCGACAGCTGAGGGATGCGCTGACGTTTCACTCTAACCCCACTCATTAGACAGAATTCCTACCATTAGTGATGAAAGACAACTGAGAAGCTTTTCTTCCAACGAGGTATTATAGTGGAAAGTGTTAGCATTGACAGACACAAACTGGCCTGTCTAGGCAAGAATCCTCATGAGTACTGATAGAATGGTTTACACAAATGGTAGTTGATATTGCGGATGCTATTGCAGAAATAACTAAGACTGATCGGCAAGTTAAACTTAGAAACGACAGCCTACAGAGAAAAAAGAGGAAAATCACACAGAAATGTAATATAACATTGAACACAGGCTATCAGTGTGCTAAACCCTTAACTTGCGAAAAATTCCAAGGAAGACTATGAAACGAATAGTTGACGGACTAAATACACAAATCCACTTGGTCCTTACAGAAACACTTATTTTTTTCACTGAAAACGGTAAATATAAAAGGATTTTCAAGAAATATATGCGTTAAATGTTTCCGCATCTTTTTTAAGACAAAAAGAAACATTTTATACTTTTTTGAAACCATGTTGCATTGGGATACACTTCAGTTAAGTGTTAACTTGAAAGGTAGAAGTCACACTTCTTCATTAATAAACGGAGGCTGGACCTGACGATGAGATACAGAGGAAATATAAATTTCTAACTGCATGGATGGTCGAGTCAGTTTTTTCTCATAAATAAGCCAAACCTAGGTAAGCACAAGTTGGTATCACCCTTTTCTTTCCTCAATCAAGTATCTTTCAGATATGCTCAGATGAATGGACGAATCAAGAGAGAATAGCATTACAACAAAAATGAGGTGAATAAAACTAGATACATGGGTATTAAGCATTACTATTACAGAGAGTCATTATATTTATTTACTCCTGTTTATGCAGGAACATACCAATTGTACAGGCATGGATAAGTTATTATATAAATTACACATGTTTCGATGTATGTTGAATTTACAGTTTGTTTGTTCTTTCTGACATTAGAGTCAGTCAGAACAGTCTGCAAAATAGTTTGTCTGTGTAACACATAAAGAGATATAGAAATATTGTCTTCGCATTAACAAAAAACCCAGACTTCAGATGAATGTAATACAAATATCTGGGAAAAATAAAGCTTGAATTCAATTCTCCTATAAAACTTTGTTGTGAACAGCATCCGTGAGATAGAGTTTATTGATGTATTATTTTCAAGTCAGTGATGTATTTATTACATTTTTTCAGCAGTCTAATCGTAGTTTTATAATAGGAAAGAAATTTGATCTTTGATACGAAAATTAGATAAGGTAATGTTAGATTGTTTTACTGCATCAAATGGGGTCAATTCTAGAACTATCCATTTGCGCCATTTGCGTCAGCATGGCAGACTGTACATGTAAGTTGAGTAATTTATTGAAAACTGCTTGAAAGCAGCCGAACGTCCTTAACACATAGAAAAACTTTATATATACAACTTTTGTGCAAGCATGAATGCAGCTTGTTACGTAACTCATCAGGTGTTTCACTTTGTATGTTCTTTTAGTTTAGCATAAGGATCATCTTAGAGCTTGGAAATTTCTGCTTTGGATTACTAAATCGGTGTTGATTACTTATTGTTAGTTTTACATACATATGTTAAACGTAACTCAAATTTATATGCATTTCTTATTTTTAATATACCAGACTTTAAATATGCACAATATTAGTCAATGAGAACTTACAGTCGACCATAGGACGCCTACTTATGAAGCAGTATTGGTACAAAATATGTATTCATCGTAACCGTATGCGCCACCATAATTCCACAGTGGCCCTAGATAAGCAGCCCCTATCGCTACAACACAGCAGTCCCGCAAAAGTATATATCTCTCACTGACGAAATAGTGTAGAAGCGGTGAAACGGAGAAACCCAAACATCTACCTGCTCACTTCATAAACTGTTTTATTCGAGCTTATAACACACAGACAGTGGTAAGAGAAAAGCACAAGAACGGTTCACAACTTTGAGCTCGAACTACTGACAGTGGCAACAAATGCCCTAAGTATCCATCTCCTCCGACCATATTGCTGTATCGGTAACGTCTAGCGACAACAGATATCACGGAAACCGTTTTCATGATAAACGTGGATTATGACAAATAATAATTTATCATTCGTGTAATTGGGTAGGTTTTCATGAAATGCATGCCATTTTACAGGCACGATCAAATGTGTTTTAAAAAACAATCGTGAAGTATTATAAATTAGCACTTTTCAAAATTCAAACTGGTAATTTTTAGTACGGCTTTTCGATTAGTAAGCTACATTTGCTCAGTTACATAAAACTCTTATTTCTGTGGCGTTTCTTGCCAAGAAGTTGTGGAACTTACTGCAATTATTTGCCTTTGGAACACTGAATCTGTGGATGTAATCTCGTTAACCGATAATACCTATAACTATCTTTTTAGCAGTTTGTGTCTGTTTAACACTAGCTAATATCTATAATTGTATATATTGATGGCTTTACACGTCTAAGTCGGTTCGAGCCAGTTAGTCTATGGTTTCGATATCACTTTTGTTGATTGTATCTAACTGTGACACTATTGCTGCGGTTTTTATTGTCGTTGTCGCTGACCTTCCTGTTGTGATTTTTTTCTCCTTTTGCTGGTGTTGCCTTGATTGCTTTATTCTTTGTTTTCCTGAATCTAAGGGGAGCAACCCATAAGGTTGCTGTGCGAGACTGGCAAAGCTGCCCAGATTGCAAACTAGGTGAAAAGATACGGAATTCAAATACTGGGGATATGTGAAAGCAGATGGAATGGAAATGAATTCACCAAATTTTCAATGGGAGAGTCTTTTGATCTACTCCGGTCAACCAGAAGATAACCAGGTGCACGCTGAGGTTGTGGCTATCACGATTTCACCTACGGCAAAGGAGGCCCTGATAGAATAGGAGGCGATCTCGCCCAGGATAATCACCGCCAGATTCAACTCCAAAGGAAGGAAAGTGTCAATTATACAATGCTATGCACCGACAAACAACGCAGACCTTGAAAACAAAGAAGAATTCTACAAACAACTACAGGCAACAATGGACAATACTCCAGCTGGTGACATTAAAATAATAATGGGAGACATGAACGCCAAATTGGGACAGGACAACACAGGAAGGGAACTCTCGGAAAAATGAATGAAAACGGAGAACTCTTCGCCGACTTCTGCCCCTTCAATAAACTAGTGATTGGTGGCAGCGTATATAGACACAAAGATATCCACAAGACTACATGAGGGTCACCAGATGGGCGAACCAAAAACCAAATTGACTTCATCTCAATCTCAAGGAAGTGGAGGCGCAGCCTACTGGACACGAAAGTAAGAAGGGAAGCAGACGTTGGCTTAGACCACTATCTCGTATAAGGGACAATCCAAATCAAATTAAAAGCTCTCAGAGAAACAGGAGCTGCAGATAGGCCACAAGCCAAGTTCAACACTCAAAAACTGAAGGACCAGGACACAAAGGACATCTTCACTGAAAGCATTAGGGAAAAAGCCGAGACACAAATCAACACTGGTGAAGAGGTCAGCGTCGGAAACACTGGAACAACTTGAAAACAGTGTGGAGTCAAACCCGCATAGAAGTTCTATTCAGAAAGAAGAGAAAGCACAAACACTGGCTCACTGCGGACACTTGGATAGGAAAATATATTATATATATTAATAGAAGAGAGAGGGATGATGAAACAAAGGATTCTCCAGTGCACCGACGAGCAACATAAACAGGATTTGAATGCAAGCTACAATATATTGAACAAAAGAGTAAAGGAGAGTGGCAGGGAAGACAAAAGAAAGTACTATGAAACCATGGCAAGTGAGGCAGAACAAGCTGCAGGCAAAGGAGACCTCGCAACACTCTACCAAACAACTAGGTACCTATCGGGGAAAGTTCAACACTAATTAAGCCAGTGAAGGATGACAATGGACAGTCACTCACCAAAGAAGTGGAGCAAAGAAAACAATAGGCTGAACACTTCCAAAGATTTCTAAATTGACCGCCACCTACAACGCGCCCAACAATACCAACAACGGAGACAGAGCTACCAGTGAACACCAATCCCCTGACGAAACCAGAAGTCCTGAGGGCAATCAAGATGCTGAAAGCTGGAAAAGCAGCAGGACCGGAATGAATCCCAGCAGAAGCATTGAAAGTGGACCCAGAGACAACAGCGGACTTGATGACGCCACTACTGGAGAAAGTTTGGAAAGAAGGCAAAGTACCCGAGGATTGGAAGAAAGGTTACTTATTCAAACTGACATAGAGAGGTAACTGAAATCAATACAAGAAATTCTACAGCACTATGCTCCCATCACATCCAAGCAAAATGCTTAGCCGCATCATCCTGCAGAGAAACAAACACGCTCTTGATGAAAACCTTTGACCGTAACAGGCTGAATTTAGGAGGAAAATATCATGCATCGATCAAATCACAACACTACGGATCATCATTGTACAGAGCTTGGAATGGCAGTCAGCTCTCTCTCAACTTCATTGACTTTGCAAAGGCCTTCGGCAGCGTCGGTCGAGAGGTGATTCGGAAACTAATTCGCTACTGTGGAGTGCAGCTGACAATTATACACCTCATCCAACAGTTATACGACAATGCTGCATCCCAAGTAATCCACAACGGGAAACTCACGGAATCCTTCTAAATGGAGACGTGAGTAAGACGAGCTGGCTGACTACCTACTATCTTCAATGATTTTCCTGATTGCTGCAGACTGGATAATGCGGCGAGCAACGAGGAAACAGGCATAAAATGGACTCACACAAAAAACTTGGAGGATCTGGACTTCGCCGACGATATATGTCTGATTTCCCACAAACTGGAAGATATGCAAGTGAAAAGCAACAAGTTGGCAGAAGAAGCATCAAAGATAGGAAAGAATTCAGGTTAACATAAAAGAAACAGAGGTGATAAAGATTCCTGGCCAGCAGTAACATCAATAACAGCAAACAACAATTAGCGTAAATGGGATTAATCTGAAAGAAACAAGCCTCCTTCACCAACTATCTGGGTAGCATCATTTCAACTACAGGCGGAACTGACGAGGATATCAAAACGGCGATGATCGGAAATCAAAGCAAACTTACAAATCTCTCAAGTTTGTGAGGAAATCGACAGCTTTCAGCATGAAAAAAATAAGATTTGGATTTTCAACTCAATGTGAAGTCAATGCTACTATGCGGATCAGTGACTTGACGCATCATGAAGGCCATTTCGAACAAACTACACACTTCCATCAACAGCTGTCTTCTCTCAGCACTCAAGATCAGATAGTCAGAAAAGATAAGCGACAGAGATCGACCTCTGGGGACGAACCAACTAGAAACCGACTGTGCAGCAGGTAAGCAGGAAGAAATGGAGGTGGATTGGCCGTACTCTCAGGAGACCATCAGGTGACATCACACGCCAGGCCATCGCTCGAGTGGAACCCTAACGGGAAGTGGTGAGTTGGTCGTCAGTGTGAGGGTAACATGGAGAAGGTGATGTGAAGAGGAGAAGGAAGCATGTGGGCAGAAGTGGAGCCAGGTGAAAACGCCAGCAGAGAACCGGACGCAATGTGGCTGAAGCCCTATGTTCCTCTAGGAACTAAAGGAAACAATAATAATAATTTTTAGTACAAACAATCGGAACAGGTTCGTAGAAATGTTAAATGGTAAACCCCTCACTAATGTCACCATCAAGGTTGAGCGCCATCCGAAAACTCGTTTCGTTGCCTTCTGATAATTGTGGTCAACCAATGATCAGCCTGTATTTGGGTAAATGCTATTCTCCCATGCGATTAAAGGCTATTTCGAGATGAGAAAAGCATCCTGATAACTGCGAAACGGTATCAAATACAATTACGGATAATATATCACTGAGAGTACACCAACAATTTTACAAGAAGAAGCCACAGAGTCTTTGGATCGATAATATACATTTACGATGTATAATGCTACCATACTGGTTTTACCATGGAAACTATGACGTTTCCGATGAAAATATAGCTTTGTTCAAACGTTGGTGTTGTTGTTTTTTCAAACCGAGCAATCAGACACTAGTAACAAGCGCGACGTTTCTAGTCCTTTCTTTGGTGCAAGCTGAATTCAGTCATGAGCCGACATTAGTCAGAGAACCACTGGAAAACCTGCAGGGAGTACTGGACAGCTGTTTCGTCATAGTTTAGGACTCTTCACCAGTACGCACCCCCGGGATTCGAACCCAGGACCTTCTGGTTACAAGGCGAGCTCGTATACCATTAAGCCACTGGGACCTGATCCAATGGCCCATGAATTCTAACTTCTGCCAATTCACGACATGGCGCGACTGGCACTAGCCAATGTCTTTGGCGAGTATTTGTCCTCACACCCGACCTGCTGCACCCTACTGGTCACGACTTCTCACTCGAGCCCCAGATTAAAGTCTCAAACTAGTCTGAAGAGTCCCAAACTAGGACGAAACAGCTGTCCAGTACTCCCAGGTTTTCCAATGTTTCTCCAAGTAATGTCAGCTCATGATGAAAATCCTGTAACCAATCAAATCCCTACAAACCAACATTTCAATTCAGTCAGTCAGGTTTGCAATGTGGCCGCTATTCTAGGTAATAATAATAAAAATATATTTATTTCTATTTATGTAAGACACACCAGTTTTACAGGCGTGGATAAGTATTATTTGAATCACATAAATTTGGTTTATGGTGAAAAAGCATGGTTGCTGTCATTTTGTCTTTAGTTTGTGGGAACAGTCTGCTAGCTAGCAATTAAGTGGGGCACATTAAGAAATATAGAAATATTGTCTTCGCATTAACAAAAAAACCAAAGTACATGTTGGATGGATTACAATTACTTGGGAAAAAAGCCTGAAGTCACTTTCCCCATATAACTTTTGAGTGTACGGAATCAAATCTTGTTCTTAATTTATATCTAAATTGGGTATTAATTTAAAACAAGTGTTGTATTTGTATAACTTTGTCAGCATTTTCATCGTAAGTGACATCAGATGTTAATTGTACTGAATGCAGACTAATATTGCTTAGTGTCAGGCAGATTTCTTTTGTTGCGCCCACGTCAGCCAAAACCTCCATTTTTCTCTGCATGGTTGTTCCGTACGAGTAAGTTGATTAACACGTAGAAAGCTATTTGTGAACCATTTTAGGTCATGGGCACTGCTTGTATAGAATGCTGTGCAGCGTCCTGTTATAGTGACTGGATATTTCAAGGATGCTGCGTCATTTCTAGCCAAAACCTCGAAGGATGATATATAAGTAAGTGACTTCAATTCTTGCTGAGCATCAGTCCAACTGTAGATCTGACCAACTTCCGCTACAAGGCAAACAGAAGAAAAGAGGCGAGCAGTAAAGTACCAGAGAGGAAAGAAAAAGTGTGTGGACACGAATAAGACCCTAATGTTTGTAAATATATGTATATAATCGTTGTACATTGCCATCTAGTTAACACGTATATTTATTTCTACTTAGTGTTTTTATGCATCTATGCGACTAGTCTATTTATCGCAGTTGTCGGCAGGAAGCCTCACCTAACCTGGGTTTCGTGCTAATTGGCACTCGTCAGCAAGGCGTATCTGAAACCTTGAAGGGACTAATGTCCCTTCTCAGATTCAAACCCGCATCACCTATTGATGCAGTCAGAGACATTACCACTGAGCTATTCAGGCTCGCGATTGACCTCCTGTTGGACTGTAGTGGGTATCCTGATTGAACACTACAGAAATCATACCTTAATGGAGCTAAGAATACGAATACAAGAACAAGTTTCAGCCGTATTAAAGGCCCAGGCAGTGAAGATGAAACAGAGCATAACGGCAATTAGATAAAAGGATTATCGTGAAGCATATAAGTGACATTTCAGAGAGAAGTGGCTTGAAAGATTAGAACCTGTAGGACATACTGACCTGCAAGATGTCCGCCGAATTTGTGTAGGGCCTATAGTGTAGCATCTTGACAAGAAGCTGAGCAGGCTTGTAGATGTTAGGAAAGATATGTACATTCATCATTGATTTTAATTTTTTGATGTTATATTAAGGACCTAAACTCATGTTTAATTCTCCAGCTGTCAAAATTGCATATTGCTTTCCTAGAGATAGAAGCGATTCACACTTGTGACCACTACCATATCTACAGATCAGCATGCGCCACCCTACCTGCTTTTCCGATGTTAAGCTCTGAGATTTCGCAATAACTGTAGTCGTAGCATTGCATTGCTTTAACCCCACACCAGTCATACAGTGTACAGTACATAAATAGCTTTGACGACCAGCGCTTCCCACCAGGTCACCAGACGCATTGATACCTGAGGACATTCTCAGCAGTATTACCTTCATGCATGCGTACATGTGTATAACTGGATTACTGCAAAAGACTAGGAAATTAAGTTTCTCTGAAGAATTATAAAGTATAGAAGTAGCTAGTATTACAGAAACTATATATATTTTTACTAGGTGAATATAACTAAACAATAATTTTGATGCACTTACTTTAAGTCTCAGAATGGGATATACATTTTTGCTTACTAGGTGAATACAATCATGCGAATGTGGGCAATAAATTGTGCTCGAAAAGTTATCAGTAAACATTGCTGCGTAACTTTATCAAAATAAGATTTTGTGCGTAATAGAATTACAATTTACAAGGTCACTACGGTCATATATAGGCACTGAAGTATATTCTATTTTTCATCTGCTTAAAATCATTGTATTGTGCTCGTTAAGCATTGGTAACACCGATTCATGATGTTACAAAATACTCCTGCTGCCTCTGCTTCACAAAATGTGTTGTCTATGTTGTCCTATGTAACGGATATATTCCAAAGAATAATGACCTCTTGTGTATTTTATATATTGGTGCAATTTAAGCAAGCTTTTGATGAACTTATGAAGGTAATAGCTATTTTTTCATTATTTCTTTGGAAGGAATCAAAGCCATCCTACCGGGGTGCTTCAAGACATAATAAGGACGCATCCGGCCCTATCGCATATGAGTATTTGAAGTATAAATGCACTTTTGGAAGTAACCATGCTCCTAGAGGTGCCGGATTGAGTGGCCAAAGGTAATTTGGCCGTGCATGTAAAAACTGAAAAAATTTTCAAGTCCAAAAGTGTTTTATGTCAGTCGACATTTACAGTGCGGCATATGGCTGAAGTATACAAGATAACGACCCACAAAACTGCATAGTCATCCATACATGGAAAGTTTCGTGTCTGCTGACGTATCCAGACGTTGGCCGTCATCAGATGAAACGGCAGTTGTGCAAGCGTTTATTGAAAGGAGCACTAATGTCCATGAAATAATGGATTAAGTACATGAGTGATTCAGCAAAATTATCCTACATGACGATATCAAAAATATGCGGGCTAGAATATATAGACGAGTCTTACGAAAATAAATGTGACAGTAGAATAAAAATAGGTAATTTATCAGACCTGCTTCATCGATAGGGGCAGACAGGTCCAGTTGGTGTTCCAAAATCAACGTGCTAAAAAGTGGTAGTACCGAATGGCACACACGCGCAGTTATGACAGGTAGGGTAAAAATTAGGAATGTATTGCGAAAGGTTCTGGAGTTACCTAAACCTCATAGATATTAAAGGTGCTGAGGCTGGTGCCCACATAAGAAGGTACCGACTGAGAACACGGAAATAGTGGGCTGTATCGTGCAGCCGGTTCACCATCAGCATGGGGAACAATACTAACAACATGGTTGAGAATGCTCATAGGCAGCTGAAAAGGTATTCGCCTAAAGGCGATCCACTGAAACTGACGCTATGGAAAATATGGAGGTGGGCTGACCACATGATCATACGTTAATTAAGTGAGAACCGGTGAATTCTTTGTAATTATTACAATTACGATGTAAGTTTTGAGATAATTTACGATTTTTCCTAGGTGCATACTTCTCTGTAGACTAAATTACGGCTCCTCAGACACTTTTCTGCGAAGAAAGTTGTTTCAGACTTGCAAAGGCGTTTATATATTCCCATTCATTATCCTCAACCTCAGTTAATTATGCAGAAGGTTGTCACACCTTCTTCGTAAACAGGAATGAGGCTAAATGCACATGTTGTACATACTGCGCATATATCTCGCCATATTCGCACTTCGTTGAGGCTTTTCTGGATTTATATCTTAACTGCGGTATGTTCCCTTTCCTCAAATTTTACTCTTAGATATTCTGACGAACGGTGAGAGGTGGACACTTCAGTATAACACCGTGGACAACATTCTGCGTGCCACCTGCTTAACACCGCAACTAAACAACTTGTTTCAGGATGCTTTTGAAAGCCTAAGATGTCGCCTCGTCAGCTTGAACCAATGAAATCCCGATGCCGCACTGCGGGGAATAACAGAGTTCAACAGAAGGTTGAACAATTTGCTGTTAAATGAACTGAAAACAACGTTACGAATACTATGTGCTTCTGTATATCGCTTATTCTTATGAAAATGTTAGTACTACCTTACTGTTTTCGTTTGTATTCATAATATAAACATGTATGTCTAAACTGCTGTTACACTTCCTTCCCCTTTACATGCCTAAGGGTGACAGTTTAAAACAGACTTTGGCTGATTGTTTTGTGATGAAAGCAATTTGGAGGTCAGTTAGACATTACACTGGTCTGTGCCTTATTTGCTACGTTTTATCAGCCGAAGATTACTGGTTCATAGAATATCCTGAGTAAAGTTGTCTAATGGGGCCATCACTTAAACCGCAGCAACGCTTAAAGGCCTAGCTCCACAAAAATAATAACCTACGCACCAGTAATGCTTTTTTATGGTAAGTAAATATTTCGTCTACCTGAAACAAACCCAGTGTGTACTGAAATAACCTTGGTTGTTCTTAAAAAGGAGCACTGGATGATAATAATAATTTGATTTATTCCTGAACCTGGGCTAATAGGGCTCAAATGCAGCTGATAAGCTACTACCCAAAACGCATTAAAGAAAAACAGGGTGCTGAATTATTGCTGGTCATGCTGATAAACCAGCACACAGTCCCAGTTTGTGTAGACAGTCAAACAATTTCAGAGCAGTTTCAGAGTTCACTCACTATAAAATGTTAAAGCCAGTTCAGAATTAGCGAGATTTAACTCGACAATTAAATTTCATTTTGTGATACTAACGTTTTACTATCTTAGCCTAGTATACGCGAATTACCTCAGTGATTGCTGGTGTACTATGAACTATAAAATTAATAACTGTGAACTTCAGACTAAAAATAAGCTTGATAGTAGCATCCAGTGATAGAAATTGACCTCAGTACTTCAAGATATGCAAATCATCGGAAAAATGCTTTTAGTTTCAATGGCAAATGAATTCACGAAAACATATAACCAGACAATGCAGAAACCCATCATGACCATGAATCTGGAGATGCCGCCTTTCGGAAGGTCGCCAGAATAAACTTGGGGAAAGTGGTCGGTAGGCCTGGGCGTGTTATTGTTAAGTTATCATGACTACTTTTTGTATGGCATGCTTTAGACATTGCAAAGCACGCACTTGACTCCGCCAACTTAATCGGTGAAATGTTGATAAGATTTCAAGTAAGCTAAATAACCGAACCTTAGGTCAAGCACTGAGGGAAAATTTGGGCAAGTTTTGTCGCGTTTTAGATGCAGTACAATGACTGGGGCAATGAGATTCCTTAAATTGGGGGTATTGCGCTGGGATCTGAGTTTTCATTTGCACATCCAAGCCTGTCGTTCGTGGTTAACCCAATCTCACATAGTCCTCTAGAACTTCACAGTTTGAAGTTGAGTATTTGAAGGTTAGCAGGAGCTACATTATGACGATACGAAATCAGGATTCATGGAATCCGAATTTGTGCGTCCCACTAGCTAACGGTTTTTGAGTTTCTCCTCGCCGCTTGGATTTGTAAGACCGATCAACCTCTAGGTATGGAGTTAAATTATTGTGATCATAGTCCAGGATTTAAACATAAGTTTTGTTTACATACATAACCATGAAATCTGGAGAAGTAAGTAGATTGGTTGTTGTCGATCTCATCTCGCATAGTGAGCTATTACACCTGCTTTCTGTTTTTTTCTCTCAGATCACAGAATATCCTGGCAAGTCTGAATCTGTGAGAAAATTGCCTGCGAACATACCCTAACATTTTATAAATACATTTAGCAACTATTTATCTCTCAATTTTTGTGTGGACGGTGAAGCATTCTTCAGGATGCAACGAAATTGTTTACTTCTTTAGCTAGTGTCTTCCTTCCCTTTCTGCGTTGCCAATGGCTCCAGAGGCAGGTGAGTAAATGTTTTTTCGTTGGTCTAAGCCAGGTAAAATCCTACCTTACCGACTATGTTTTGGGCAGCTCACTCGCGGATGTTCCTGAAATAGTTCCTTTCTACACACAACCAAGTTTACCATTTTCTCCACATAGTTCTCGTCCCCATGGGTCAAGCTAAACTTCCAAGGCAGCATGGGTGCTCCATTGATTATACTAGATGGGACCCACGGACAGTCCAACGGAACATATTAAGTGGTTAACCTCTGGTGGTAAACGTAGCCATGGCACCAAAATGGCAAACGCGAGATCGATGAAACATAACACCATCAAAAGATCAAGACATTCACTGCTGAGGTTATCAGCCACACTTTACCCAGCACTTCCGTTTACTGTGCCTATGAACTGTATTCTAGATAGACCCTAAAGAAAACGCACATCACAGAGTCTCACAAAGTTGTGTGATTTAGCTGACAAGGTAGGATCGGGAAAGCCTTGACAGAAATAAGTTTGCGGATATTGGCTACATAGTAGCAGTAGAGGATGCTTAAAGTATGGGACAACCAGTAACAGTCTGGTATAGCAATTTCAATATGAAAGTTTGGCAGTAAACTAACTTGGCAACCGGTCAAAATTTTACTATTCCGACAGCGTGTAAACCTAACTGTTTCCGGCAGGAATTTCATTCCAAACTCACATTCAAAGGAAGAAAAGAAATTTTAGCATCTGATGTAAATGGTTTTGCATGGAACCATTAGTTGCATGATAAAGGGAATATGAATACCACCTAGGGAGATGAATTCCGCACACAATACCCCGCTATGACAGGTTATTGTTTAGATAAAATGACGCTTTGATGATGCTGAGGACCAAATTCTAGTAAATTAGGAGCAAGATATGCATCACTGGATATTCTGGGTTTTCTCAAGGCAGGTTAGACATGTATGCCTGTAATGCACAGTGGTAATGGCGTAATATTAAATTGGCTTGGTTGACTCACGAGTTAGCCTCTTAGGTTGCTGTTCGGCATGGAGTAAATGTACGATACAAGGGATGACCATGAATATTGGCCCCGAGATTTGATTTCGCCTAGTTGAAAGGGTAGTCCTGTTGAATTTAGATGGGATAACTGCACCGTGAGATGATCGACGGGAAGTGGTTTGGGTTTTTAAGTTGCAAAATCAGTGGATCATTCACCGAAGCACGAGCTGAAACCACGAGAAGGATAACTCTTAACTCATGTCTTTGATTCAATTTCGATATAGTTGTTAGTGTTGGAGTAGGTGCGAAAGGCTGACCAATGCGCAAGGGATTTCCTCGCCTGCTAGGACAGAGATTCATGTGACGGGATGACTAGATCTCTATGCCACCCTTAAATTGACAAGATGGCGTAAAAATGGTTTTGATGCAACATTTACATAACCTCGATTACTCCTGAAGTAGTTGAATTGGCCATGATAGTTCACTAAATAAGATTAGTGGGGGCGGTGATGAGGCCGTCGAGAACACCAGCATATGTGCTTGGCTATTTTGCCCGAATTAGCCATCCTAACTCGTGACTGTCTCATTATGACAATACCTATGAGGGTTTGCATCAGTGGCGTAGTCACTGTCACTGAATTAGCTGATGAGGAGCTTCGTGATCAAATAATTTAGTTGCCACCATACCAACCCTACTTTTGTGTGTATGAATGGATAGAAAGTTGAATATAGTCATTTTAACTAACGAGACTGTAGAAGAGATGCAAGACTTGCTATATACTCCAAATGAATGCCAAACATCAAAATCAGCTCGCCATTATGTGTCATCAGTGGCATGTACAATGAAGTGCTTAATATGCTGTTAGCACTTACACACCTCAAGTCCTGATAGATAACTTTCTACCAGTAGGGAATGGCCCCGTTCTGTTTGATGAACACGGAAATAACTACGTAATGGAAACTAGTCCACGTCGGACAAAAGTGGTGACAAGATTTACGTGAGCGTACGAAATGTGCCATAGGATTTACAACAATTATATGAGAATGTTAAGTGCCCAGTGAAAATGGATACTAAACTAGAGCCTGCGACAGTCACATAATAAGCGCTGATTAGAAAAATCAAAATGGGTCGACACTCGCTTTGGTCGCTTCTTGTTCTGTGAGTGTATCTATTATCCAGTAGCATTTCGATGCCATCAGCTTGTCTACTTTCATCGAATTAGTTTGAAATCGCTTCCAGAAAGTGTAACCCGAATTACTGCTGCCGTGCGGTTGGTGACAGGGAACATGATCGCGTCACGTGACAAGCACTGGATGGCGATATAAAACGAGAGGGAGCTGAGTCGGCATAGACCATATCGAGCCCATGATTTCTTGGTAAACAGTTACGAGTGACTTGCTTGCCAGGCCACTACCGCAAATCCTGTTGAATGATATTGTGTGCAGCGGACTCTGTGTGTTCCTGGGCCGTCGACTATTTGATAAAGACACCCATCTTGAATTGTGCTCATCTGGGGCAGTTGCTGCTATAAGCGCATTGCATATAGCTACCCAGTGGTGAATAGTCCTCTGCTACCGTTTGCACTGTGATATCAGCCATTTTCAGGCAACATGAAACCTGGTGAAGGTATTAGCGGGGGTATACAGATAAGCGGTACTTTGGAGTATAGCCACATAAAATTGGAAGTAACGAGCGTCCAGGCCCGTGTTTGTTTCTATGGATGAAACTGTGTGTCTATTTACTTTCACATTCTGGCATGACATACACTCCCACCCACTTCCTCACATCGGGTTATCGGGTCAACTAAATATATCTTTAGGTGACTAATTTAGCTGAAGCTTTAGCTACAGTGTGTGGCAGTAAGTGGAAATGATAGAATATGGATTTTATCATGATTTTAGGGACGAGAGGCTTCTATGAATTTATTACAGTGTCGTGTTACATCAGTTCTCCATCTATAGGAGATGGTGACTGTTTGGGTTTGAGACAAAGGCTACTTGAAGTGGGGATAAGCCTTAACTCTTGGTCGCCGTTTTAATGTTCGGACAGTGCTATGAGGCCTACGGGGATTTGTCGCACTGTATTTAATTGTATTCTATACAGCGCATCAGTTCTCTGCCTTTTCCACTTGTCTTATATCACTGGTAAGCTGAGATATGAAGTTGCATGGCAGGTATTTGTCAGTTTTGGAACTATGTGTATTTTTCAATTGTGTGTTTACAATGGATGCCACTTTTGACAAGCGGGCCTTCTAGTTTTCTACCAAACGCATTCACGTATGAAACAAAGATTGAAGTTTATGAAGCCAACAAAACTTAGGTTTAGTGTGAGGTGAGTAGGTAACAGGTGCTACCTGATGGTATCTGCCGTTTAGGATATTGGTGCCATATTAGTGCTGTCGGTGACGTGTCACGAAGACTTTGTCGCTTTCACCCCAAAATGCACTTGCTCTTATCAATCGCCATGCCACTGTATTCTGGTTTGCGCAACACCTCCCGAATGTGGTCTTCACGAGTGCTTATATAAAGACTAGAGATGAGTGGGTCATCTACTTGCACCTCGAAAATCTGCAGTTCGTGCAAGGGGCAGGCCTTGAAAAGTTTGCTTAACACTATGAAGTCCAGATGGCATCAGCGGAGATTCATATTATCCTAATGAGATTTTAATTGCTGTTTCAGACGTATCTTCCTCAGCCACCAAAACATTAAGATAGGTGCCACCTCGAAGACTATTAGTAAGGTCTCCGGTGTGCGATATTGGGTATCTATCTGGAGCGGTTTGCTTATTCGGAACTCTATAATCTGCATAAGTGAGCCAGCTGGGGTTTTTTCTTAGTTAGCATATGCAACGATGAAGCTCAATGGCTATTTGAGTGTCGGACAATTCACAACTGAAGCATGTAGTTCAGCTCGTGTTATGTTCACTTTGTCCCAGATCAATGTCCTCGGCTTAGCAGAAACTAAGGGATTAAGCGTCCACATGGTATTCGTTAGTTTTTGGCCAACCGAGGAAGTTTGAGGGCTGGTTGCCGCCTCTAGTATTTTCCTAAACCCTCCAGTTTAACTGGAAGTGGTGAATGGTGATCACTTGCCTGTGTTCGCATACATGGAGGTTTCTTTCATTGACAATCGTCTTTTCCATGTATCTCCTAGTGGGTCATGCCTTTCTGAGATGTCTCCGCTGAGGATTGATAGGTTTAGGTAGCAACAGTGAAAAACCCGTGGAAGTTGTTGATTAGATCCGGGGCGATGTGTCAATCTTTTCTGTCTGGGGAGTCGCAGTGTGGTTTCTATTGACAGCTTTCGGAGTAACTGGGAACTCTTATTTTCTCAGTCGAACCTTCGTTCTTGGTGTGATACCGAGTGCAGCTTTGTATCAGCCGAGAAATCTAAGCTTCGTTTTATCATCTTTGGTTTAGAATAAACGACTGTCCGAGCTATCCTATTAGGTAGTGGCTGCCTGGAAAAGTGTCACTTGTTACCCTACGGCTTCTAATGCGGTCTAGGTGAAGGACATAATTGTGTGCATTTTTCCAACCACGCTCCAAACCTACAATGACACCGACAGAACTGTCCGATCCATTTGGATTGTCTGGACCTGGCCCTTGGCCTGGGACACTGTCTACTGGGCACTCTGCTTGAGTTGCAGTGTCTTGGCTGTATTCATGCCAGTGCCTCCACTTCTCTCCCTATTGCGTGCTAATGGGACCAAGCTTTAGAGCCCATCCACACCGGAAGCGATAGACCCCGTTCGTGGATACATTTAGGTCTATCATTTGAAAGGTGTACGGGTGAGAACATCAGAAAGGATGTAAGCAAGAGTCCGGGGACACGTATGGCTCATGAAAATTATGTACGCGGTAGCTTTACCTCCAGGGTACTGGGTCTAAGGATCTACGAATGGTCATTGAGCATGCCTCGAAGATGACAGCAAACGTTAGGGCACTTGACGCACAAGGTCTTAGGAAACTCTGTGCTACTCATTAGGTATGTTTGTGTGGGATTTCATGTGTTATTACATCCGATATATACCGGACTTAATTTGAATCATGGAGTCCAAGGGCCAAATCAGTATTTCAAATACGAAGCAGACATAGTGAAAGAGTTGAAAGTGGAGATTAAATGAATCGTGCGATTTGCATGTAGACCGGATTTGTTAACATTATCATGTCTGCAGCTGAATGGTGACATCATGTTATCCCCTAATAGCCTGGAAGTCAGTTTGATGGGCTTGTTTTTCTACTGTATAACCGACTACTTGAGAGTGTACAGTCAGGTGGTCTACATGTGTTATCTGCTTTCTCGCTTTGATTTATGAACCAGCGAGACACCCTACTGAATAAGTCATTTTAGTACCTGATGATTCATCGAAAGAAAAACTTTGCTCACGCTTCGCGGGAACACGAAGAACTAGTAGGTTCAAATCCATTTATTTAGCAACCGAAATATGTACTTGAGTTCAGCTGATGGGGAAGTTTACTTTGTCTTTTTTTCATATGTCACCAGAGCTTGTCGTGGTTATCTTAAATAAGGAGTCTACCAGTCACATAAACTTCGAGGCCCTTCACATCATTTTATTTCTAATATGCCTAACTTCACTTGTGGTTATTAATGTCATACTGAATAATGCTGAGTATGAATAGTGATCTCAGAGCTCTGTGCGTCGGTGGCACAGTGGTTAGGACTCTCGCCGACCATGCACATGGTCCGGGGTTCGATCCCCTGCCGGCGCACACCCGATATCTATGGTCGGCCTGAATTCGGGCTACCGATATCCATGCTGAAAATTCCACACTTGTATTGAAAATACGGTGTGGAATCAAGCTGTAAATCAAAATCAAAAAAAAAAAATAAAATCACTTCAAGGAGCAGCATTTAGAAGCATCGAATTTCCTTGTCGAACATTTTTCAACTGAATATCCAAGACGAATTTTACCCATGCGCTTATGTCTCTGAACTTCGCTCCGCTATTTTAGTTTGCTGCGGTCTAAAGGATAAGCTAATATACGATTAAAGAAGACACAAGTATTTTATAACTGGACGACTCAGGAAAGTGGTGTTTGCCCAGCTAATATGTAGTGTGCTCTCTGAGTTCTGCCTTGAGTTATCTTTAACCTGAATCTAACTCAGCCAGACAAACTCATACATTTACAAGTGATATGATTATGAAAAATAAATTGTGTTGGAAACGTCTTACAGTAGATAGCACTGTTTTACTGATACATATGCAATAAGCAAATTATTACCACAGCGTAGAGCGCATTCAAACTTTCTAACATTTAAAACTCACATGTTACAATTGTTAATCGTAATAATGGATTATTTCCTGACCTTTAGAATGCAGTTGTTATATACACCTACTTGCATTAATCCTCCTGACCTTCAAATCTGGCTGTTTTGGCGCTCAAAGCGTATGCGACCTCCGAAATGCCTTACTACGGCGTTAGAGTTGGGCGTCGCGTCGGTGTTTTCGAAAGTTGGTAAGTTGTACTGACTTGTAACTTCAACAGTGAGCAGGTCTGAATGTGAAAATCTAGTGAAGGGCTATACTGGGGCTCGCTATAAAAAGTTTTCGTCATACGACGAAGCTAAGAAATTTGTTGGTAGTTTCCGTTCCACTTTATGATGAAGTTTCCCAGAGGCTGAAGATAACTCAGAGAACATTCCTTCAAAAAAGCTCAAACTCGATGTCGTAACTGACGGCCAGTCCAGTTTAGGTATAGCGCTCCATTTCTTGACATGAAAACAGGGTGCCTCTCCTCGTGTGTGAAAGTCGCTGAAGAAAATCCTGTTCATGACGACGGAAATCCAGGCATGATGACATTCTATCACGGTAATACCTCGGCCGTTTTAAGTCCTACAGAATTTATTTTTGTTTCTAAGTGTGTAATTGTGCGCCCTTATTATCGTCAGTTGAAATGCCGCCTGAATCAGAATGTTTTTTAAGCAATTAGTTATTAGTGGAGTTGGTGTTGGACTGATAGTTTCTGTGGGATAACAGATAAAATTTTGTTGTGTAGACATTAAACTGTCAAAGTTCGTCTCACAAATGTCGTTCTGTGGTTTCTTTGTGCATATGTTCACTTACCTTTGTTTCATACACCGGGCACCTACCATTTGTTTTGAACGAGTTAACCAGTAGCATTTCTAAGAGCGGATTTCCTGCCCAACCACTCAGTCTTCCATTGAGGTTTTAGAAGGTGGTTGATGATGATAGCTATGAATTCAACCATCGAAATATTCTATGTATAATTTGCATGTACTCGAAACACAAAGGAATTGATTTGGCACCCCTTTGGGTGTAAGTATAAAACTTAGGCACTGTGGTAGAGCATAACTCCATGATGGATAAGATTTTATTTTGATAAATCACAGTGCTTTACAGGAATATTAACTGATGACGTTTCGAGCACAAACTATTGCCCTTTGGGTGGGAGTGATATATTTCGTCTCATTGCTGTAATGCATAGTAAACTGTTATTATATGGCTTATTGGTAGATCCGAGTTTCAGCTGTTATATAGTAAGCTTCCCAGACACCCGCCTCGTGTGAAAGCACATGCTTAGTGCACAGGTTTGATATGGTGGCAGCTAAAAGATTTGTCAGTTGTCAATGAAATCTTAGTCTCTGTCTAGGTAGTTTGTCAAGCATGCTTATTCACAGCTCACCTATTAGCGCAGTTCTAGCGAGTTAAGTTGAGAAAAATAAGTGTAGTCAGTTACTTAGATTACTGCCTTAGTTTCAGTTGTGATAAGGCTCAAATGGATCTCTGGAGGAATTCCACTGCTATGTCACATTTCATTACTTACCTTATATTACTCCGAATGATTTACCATAGCTTTATTATGTAGTGGAATTCTCTTCTGTTTCGTATACGGGGGTAAGGTGTAACCAACAGTTTTGAAACATCAACAGTCTCCAGCCAATGGTTCTTAGCATCTTGCCGGAACCTTGCCGGGGAGTCCACACCTCCCTACGTGGCCAGTTAAAGCCAACAGTCAGACTGCATGGATTGGTCACCCATAACTTTTCCAGCCCAATTCTGTATCAAATAACATTGCTCGTTGAAGAAGTCAGTGGCTTGTCATACGTAGCACGTCCTATCCATTTCAATCGATATAGCTTCATAACCTCAATAGTTGATTTCCCTCATTCCCTAACACTGTCTAACCTCAGTGTCACTCACCATATTACACCACTTAACACGGTAGATGGAATGCGGACATTTGTAGTCAAAGACCGTTAGCCTTTTCATGTCTTCCAGCCCTAGAGGACAAAGCGAACTTCTGTGCATTAAGATGAGAAACTGCATTTGATCACATTTTTTTTGCTTGAATTGGTACCACATCTAGAAAGTGAAAGGTATTTTCGTATTACTTTACTTATCATCAGATCGACGTTTTCCCTCATCTCAAACTGAGTTTTACACAGCATCTTTCTTTGTTTATGTTATTTTCCTTCAGATGCTTCGTGTCCACGACGCGTAATGGTTTATACAGATGGTTCATGCAAAGGTCCAACTGATAATCGTCACGCAGGTTATGGTGTTTATTGGGGACCCGACCATCCATGGTAGGTCTTTAAATGGCAGTATTATTTGAAGGAATGTTTCCGAGCGTTTAGAAGGAGAACAGACAAACAATAGAGCAGAAATTGAGGTGAATTCATGTTTTGTTCATGCTTTTGTATTATTTATAAGTAATCTTTTTAACTACTACAAACACAACGAATAAGATGGAAGAGAAATTTAAACGTCGGCTTATTTTAGTCAGATAAATTCAATTTCAAAGTGAGGAACGACTGAGTATCATATAGACTCGTGTTTCCGAATGGAATTTTGATCTGCGTAGCCTCGGATTTATTTTAGAACAATTCTGGTTGATTCCAGCATTGTTTGACATTATCTTTCGAGGTTATAATCAGCTGTTGAAGCGACGTAGAACTCCAATCATAGTACCATTGATTTCAATTCGGGTTGGATTGTTTTGCTAAGTATTAACCGCACATTAAATTGCCTGAGGAGACGCTCATCTTCTGGAGAACCCAGTTTTCAGGCAATGGGTTTTGGGTTCAAGTTCCCCTTTCCCTACTTCATGAAGGGTAACTAGGTAGTGTTACCTGCCCTCACATAACAAGTGTGCCTTTTGGCTGGGAAACATGAAAGGTCTGTTTCGGGAACTGAGTCCAGATAACTTGTCCGTTAAAGTACGTTTTTATTTCAGCTCAGGGTTTTTGAATGGTAATAATTATTTAAAGCCTGATGCAGGTCACTATCAGCTTTCATAGTGTAGCCTCGCATTCAAATACACATTAGGATATTATCAGTTTCATGCCACATCGCAAACCGTAAATAAATGCGCAAAAGTTAGTAAAACTAGGAAACACCAGTGTCATATAGGTTGTCACTGAAAGTTATCGCTAACCATGCTTTATTATTAAGCACTTATTACTAAGCTCTTATTATTAAGCAGTTGTAGCGTAAATGCACAGATTTTACTGTATACAATAGTGGTTCCTGAGATTTTAATAGAGAGTAATTCACATTGACCGGTGATGGCTTTTCTCTGAAGTGAGTAATGACACACATATATTGTGCTGCAGCTGAATTTCACGAGCACTCGACTTGACCAGTATTTCGAGTCCTCCAGATAATTTGAATGTACAAGCCAAACATCATCAAATGCCATCTCACATTGTGACTAAGCTTGCCACATAAATTTACTTGATGTACATATTATTGTCTAAGTGATTGGACCGGTTTTAACATTTGTCTATGTTAGTCTTTCGAATTTTGTTTCTACGCTATTTTCGTGGTAAACCATTACTTCTTAGTAAGGTGACTCTTATAACCATTTTGTCTGTCTCTATGTTTTCAACATAGAACCTTGCACCTATGTGCAGCACTTCAAGTCGCCACACTCCATGTAGCACACAAAGCAAGAGGAGAAAGTAGAAGAAATGCAAAATAGAGACAGTAAACAGGGATATAAGGGAAAAGGAATAGTAATAACGAAGAACAATCTAGTTTCATTGGAAATTATAAGTCACAAAGAGTGGATGCATCTCCGCAGAACGGTTTTAAGCCATATCACCAATTGTCTCCAACCATTGGTTTTTACCATCTCTAGGACCCCAACCAGGAAGTATACATCTTCCTACGTGATTGGCTTTAACTGTTGTGGATTTCGTCGACTGGTGCCATTTTCCAACCTGACCCTGAGTCAGCTAACATTGCCCGTTGTCGAAGAGGGCGATGGCTAGGCATGCGTAACCATCTCAGTCGGTGTAACTTCACAGCCTCGTTGATTGATATCCCCTCCCACCTACCCAGCACTCGACGCCTAAACTGAGTATTGCTCACCCTATTGTACCACTTTACATGGGTGATAGAACGCAGGCACCTATGATCAAAGACAGCTAGCCAGGCATTTCATGTCTTCCACTCTCAATGGCCAGGTCTCACAGCCATTCGATTCACTTGTTTTTAAATGTTATATTAATATCTAGTTGAGACCATCAGGGTCTTGTAAACTAGCAAAATATTATGAAACCTATCTGACTTACCATTTTCGTCGAAGTTATGCCTTTTATAGTTTGTTAATAGCTAAGTAAATTGAAGGCGATTAGAAGTAGTTCGTCTCTGTCAGTTAAAACCTAGTTAACAAAATAGACCATTAGATTTACTCGAGACTGTTCTATCGAACTTTTCATGTTTTTATACAAAGTGTATCTAGTAGAAAGATGTCTAACGAAAATTCAGGTCGAAGTGTAAGAAGCTATAAAATACCTGACCAGAAAGATTTACTCCTAATATTGATTTCATTTCACGGGAGGAAAAACAATCTTGGAAATGGGATTCTAATGATTATTTTATTATCACATAGTCTCTTGGTATAGAGCAGGTACACTAGCGTTTAGTACTGTCAAAATAATTCTATCAGAAGTTCGTTTCCATGGTGGACTCTTATTTATGTGATTTTAAGTGTACTAGTTGAATTGATCTTGCAAGCCTATAAAGTTATAGGTTCAGGATTTCATGTCAGTCACAATACGAAATGTTTAGCGCAGTGTAAAGTTTGCTTGCTTCACATGTCAGTTGGATCGGTTCTGCATTGTACAACTTGATTGACATAGTGTTTGAACAGTGTTTGGGTTGTGGGGGGGGGCAAACTAAGTGACATAACTAATGCCTACATTGTGTGAAAAGGTGGACGAACACGTGGACAAACTGTTTCATAAAATAGTTTTCAGGTTGGCTAAACTTTTTTAAATATCTGATAAAGGTAGTTTAAACCCAATTTTTGTTCACTTGTCATTAGTACTTTCCTTTTTTATTTCGTGCTACAATAGAATTTCCATTTTGATTGATTCCTTCTCTATGTAGAGTTGTTTTTCCTTTATTTTGGATTCAATTTTCTGTATCAGTACTAAGTATATGAAGGTAGAAATAGGAAATGTTATTACATACTAGTTAATAGGCGTAACTCAAGAACTATACAAGTTCGCATATTAGATAGTGAGCTATACTTATTATGTTGTATACCTTAAACTAATATTCTGACTACTTTCACTTAGGCACGTAGAGTAATGAAGTCCTTGTTTTTACGAGTTGATCACGGACTGATATCAGTTAGAGAACCATTGGAAACCAGGGAGTATTGGACAGCTGCTGTTTCATCCTAGTTTGGGAATCGTCGGCAGTACGCACCCACTGGGATTCGAACCCAGGACCTTCCGGTTACAAGGCAAGCTCGAAGACGACCATTCAGCCACTGGGACCCGATTCAATAGCCAGCTCATGAATTCTAACTTCTACCAGTTCGTGATTTAGCGCGACCCCAACCATTGTCGTTGGTGGGACATCCGTCCACACACGTGACATCCAATTGGACCTCACAAGTCACGACTTCTCACTAGAACTACAAGAAACTCCACCCTGTAGCAAATCACTAGTGAGCATCAGATTAATTTTCTATAGCTTGGTTTGTAAGAGTTAGTTATGTTTTTACGAGTTGATCACGGACTGATATCAATTAGAGAACCATTGAAAACCAGGGAGTACTGGACAGAGCTGTCCTTGTTCTCAAACTTTTTTCCAGTTGTGCTGTGCTGAAGTGTTTTTTATTATTGTTTCTAATATTTTCCTAGTTGTATGTTCGCTTGCTAAATTTAGTCCATCCAATATCTGTACATGTAGTCGTTTATTTATTCTCTTAGAGTTGTAGGTCATCAGTTAGGATGGTCGGTTTTCAGCCAGTGGGTCAACCACACTAGTTCAAACACCCCATCACCGGATGAAATTTACACAAATATGGTCAACACTAGAGTTATATTGATTTCATTTCGTATTTATCATTTCTCCAGTTCCTATTCATCAATTGAACACACTAGTGATTCGCTTTTTTCCCCCGTAGGCTGTAATATGTGCAATTAGGCAGGCCAGAAGTGGAGGTATAAACCACCTGGGAATAGTTACAGACAGCAAGTTCACTCAAAGTTGTGCAACTGAATGGGGTCCTCGATGGGCAAAGAATTCATGGAAGTTGGCAAATGGTGAAAATGCTAAACTAAAAGAACCAGTTAAACGGTTGCTGGAAGCCATCAATGAATCGGGGATTGAAATAACTTGGGTAAGCTTTTTCTCATATGCTATTCATATTCTGAAAAAAGAAAGAAAGCAGTCAAGAAAGGTCAGAGGAGATCTCTGTTGCTTTTTTTTGTTGTTGTTGGAAATAATGGATTTACAGGAACGCTTTCACTAGATTTGAGCATGATGACACACTAGCATGCTTCGAATTTAGACTGAAAATATCTACGTAAGGTAGTGCCTAGTTGTAGGGGGGCAAAAGTCGGAAAGGTGGAAGAGGCATTGACATTTGGCGACTATAATTTGACACGCATTAGCTATTTTGTTTACATGAGAAGTTATGGACTTGGTCGGATGACGGCTAACGATATATATATAGACAGGGATACAAAGTGGATGTTTTGTCTTCTCTGAATCGCATTGTTCATTAACGGTTGCGTGTACCATGCAGCAGTAAACTCTGTTCCGCTGCTAGACAGCTAAACACGACAACTAAAGATAGATCCTTGAGGGCTACGAGTATTTAACCGCCACTGACTTTGTAATATTTCTTGTGTTTGGTGGAACCACTAAGGGGATAGTGTAGCGCTGGTAGTTAAGCTTAAAGTCTCCAGGAAGATATAGAAGTCATTCGAGAGAGCTTAAAGCTTCATCTCTTGGAATCATTCAGGTATGTCTTACATGTGTTATTTTTGTCGCCCATGAAATATCTAACTGATTAGCAGCAGTCCATTGTGTTCTGTTTTACTGTTACAATGAATGTTGCATTTAAAGCGGATAATTTGTAAGGATTACAGGTTTTTGACTGTAGGTATTTTCGCATCATTGCTTGTATGAAATGGAATTGCCCTATTCAGGTAGGTAGTTATCTGGGGTTCTAGTAGTGGGAAGTCGTGACCAGTAGGGTGCACCAGGTCGGGTGTGAGGACAAATACTCGCCGAAGACATTGGCTAGGGGTCACGCTATGTCGTGAATAGGCAGAAGTTAGAATTCATGGGCTATTGGATCGGGTCCCAGTGGCTTAATGGTATACGAGCTAGCTTGCCTTGTAACCAGAAGGTCCTGAATTCGAATCCCATTGGGTGCGTACTGATGAAGAGTCTCAAACTAGGACGAAACGGCTGTCAAGTACTCCCAGGTTTTCCAATGGTTCTCTAACTAATGTCAGCTGATGATGAAATCCCGTGACCAATCAAATCCCTACAAACCAACACAAAATAAGTGATTTTTTATGTAGAGTTATAGGTGAGAAAAATGATTTAGTTGGTGAAATTGTGAATCTTCATGGACTGAGTTCGTTGACTCATGTGTTGTGCATGTGGAATTCATTGTAGTAGCGTCCCTATATCTATGCTATTCGAAGTGTCCCTAACTTAACTAATGCACTCCTGTGTTTTAAGTGGACTCCTATATCTATTTACGTCTGTGTGAAGGCGATTCCCAAGTTACACATTTTGTATGCCTTTGTGAAGTGTGTAAGGATACTTCTTAGTTGTGTAGTTACTATCGTATCGACTGAGTTGAGATATATTTTCACCGAACTCAGGTTGTTCGCTATTCTTTTAATTGAAGTGATGACTTTTTTTTCAAGTTTTACCACTGATTGATACCAGTCAGAGGACCATTGAAAACCACCAGGGAGTACTAGACATCTGTTTCGTCCCGGCTTGAGACTCATCGGCAGTAAACGCCCACTGGGTTTCTAACCTGTTGCAAGTCAAGCGCGTAGACTATTCAGCCACTGGGACCCGACTCAATGGCCGGCCCTTGAGTTCTAACTCCTACCGATTCGTAATTTTTACGTGACCAATGTCACGCGGTGAATTTTTGTTTTCACTCCCGACCGTCTGGGTCCCACTGGTGACGACTTTTCGCCTGAACTCCTGTCATCGTCTTCCTGTAACCAGTCACTAAAAAGTGCATCTGATTAATTTTGAAGGGTTAGTTTGTAGGGATCTGATTTTTTTTCAATGCTTCTCTAACTGACATCGATCCGTGGTCAAATGTGAAACAAAGCAAATTCCTACAGACTAACGCTTGAATAACACTAATAATAATAACAACTTTTTTAATACAGCTAAAATATTCATTCAGACATCTATAAAACAAAAAATACTTGAGCAAAGAATATGCCTTTCGATAATTTCCTCCTCTGGCTCTACAATTATATATATATATGTTTATATACATAGAATATTCTAGAATAGTAGTCAATAACAATATTAGTGTTTTTTAAGTAATATCAATTTGTAAAGTAAGATCAATAGAATTATAGTTCACGAAAGATGTACTAATTATAATAAGCATAAAAATGTAATAGCAAACAGAATATCAAATAAAAGGATCATTCGAACCTAGATGGCCAGAGGGGTAAGGACAGTGTCTGAACCAACCAGCTTCTTTTGGATACACAAGTTAGTCTTCTTAATGTGGATCCCAACGGCCAGCCTCAACAATATGTTGTCGACGAATTCTTAAGGCGAAGTTAAGATTAGTTGGTATGCGGTAAATGATTTTGAAAGCCCACTTGTTGACATCAATCTTGCGTTCTGTATCCACAAGATGAGATAGAATAGCGCTATGAATAGATTTTGTTTCTCCTTTACTTAACCAACAACGCAGGGTAATGTTCGGAAATCCGACAAGAAACACGCTTAATTGTACGACCTATGTAACTAACTGGCTCCACAGGATCAGTTAAATTGGTAGATACACACACATGGAAGAGGCGAAATTAGGCAGTTTATCTATTACTCCCGAACGCAAAAGAGGAGTGGTTTTGAAGACACAGCGTAATTCAGCTGCAGGGAATGCTCTTTTTACCGCATTTCTAAGGCGTCGTGTTATTATTTTATGGTGTAAAAATCGACCAGTTTATGAAGCAGACAATACATTCATATATCTTACCTTGGGGCTGTTCTCTTTTTCTTTTTGCTGAACTACATATGAATGTGATCAAATTGAAATAGTCTTTCTACCCTATGGTAATGAGTTTCACCACTCGGTTCTTATTTCAAAACAATCTACAAAATTTATGAGATATTAGTATGTATATTAATGAAGCTTAAATGCAGTATACAAGTTGAGAACTGGTTGGTATTTCTCGTACATTCAGGTTGACTATAAATTGCTAAATTTTCTTTTTATACATAGCTGTGAGAATTCATCATTTAAGACAGATAATCCTAGAAGGCGAAAAGGAATTCAGCCATCACTACTTTGCCTAGCATTATCCCTTGACCAAAGTTCTACACTGACTCCTAGTTTAGAAATAAGGAGTGAAGTGGTAGAGCACGTTGACCGCTTCACTTATTTGGGAAGTACCATCAGCCCCAACGGGTTGATCTCTGACGAAATCTCAGCACGCATACAGAGGGCTAGTTTCGCATATGCCAGTTTACGCCGTCTCTGGCGTAGACGTGATATCCGGTTGGCTATCGAACAGAGGGCGGGTGTACTGCTCAGCAGTCCGTTCCGTCCTCCTTTATGGCTGTGAGACATGGCCATTGAGAGTGGAAGACATGAAAAGCCTGGCTAGCTATCTTTGATCATAGGTGTCTGCGTTCTATCTCCCGTGTGAAGTGGTATAATAGGGTGAGCAATATTGAGGTTAGGCTTCGGTCGAGTGCTAGGTAAGGAGGGGAAATCAGTTGACGAGGCTGTGAAGCTACATCGACTGAGATGGTTAGGACATGTGTTATGCATGCCTAGCCGTCGCCTTCCTGGACGGGCAATGTTAGCTGACTGACATACGATGGATTAGGTTGGAAGAGAGGGAGCTAATAGTGATCAAACGAAAACATGGCTTCATCAGTCAATTAAATTCACAACAGTTAGTCTAAGCCCCGTTGGGAGGTGTAGACTACTGTCTGGTTGAGTTCCTCGGGACGGTAAAAACCAATGAGGGCTGTAGACAATTGGTGATATGGCTCAAAATCGTTCTCCATGATGGCGCAGATGCATTCACTCCTTGTGACTTATGATTTCCAATGAAACTATTTTGTTCTTCGTTATTACTATTCCTTTGTCTCTCACCTCTGTTTACTGTCTATATTATGCATTTCTTCTCTTGCTTTGTGTGCTACATGAAGGGAGTGTGGCGACTTGAACTACCGCATATATGTGCAAAGTTCTGTGTCGAATACAGACAGACAGACAGACAAGTGAAACACATGTGTAATCATGTGACAAACAAATTAGCATTAACTACGAAATAAAGTTCAGTATTCGGCATAAAATTTAAGAAAAAAAGTGGTTACGTATCACTGGAAACAACTCTGACTTCATTGTCCACTGGTTATATTGTGCACCTTTTTTAAATATGCCAAATTATCAGTACTTCCTACAATTCGTCCATTACAGTCGAATCATAAATATCTGACACTTTTTATCTGTCCATCAGTTTCCACTATAATCTGATTGTTTAATGAACATTTCCAGTTCTACAAATTGGAAGGTGTCCCAAAAGGAGCGATTAGATAGTTGTCCTCTCACATGTTCGAGAATTTCAGCTAACCATCCAACTACTGGATGATAAGGTGATCCAGACATATCCAAGATAGGGTGGAGTGGAAGGTCAGCTTTGTGTATCTTCGGTAGACCATAAAGAGTCTTGGTATTAGAGATCCTGTTGGTCTGATCTTTTCGTACAGTTCTTCACGAATGAGATGATTGTTCTTCATTCTGTTTAAAGCTTCGGTAAGTTGTTTCTCAATTAATTCCGTCTTGTTTTTCTCGTTCGGTTTCGAGAATTTACTGTTGTCTGAAAGTAGAAGTGACATTTTATCGATGTAATCTTTACGATCCATAATAACAACACCTGCACCCTTGTCAGGGCGTGTTAATAGTATATCGCTGTTATGCGTCAAAAGTTTAAGTTCTTCTTTGTGCTGTTTAGTCAGAAGACTTTGCATTTTTGATCTAGCATTAAGGTATTGATTGCAAGAATCAGTGATGGAAGCCTTGTCTATGCGTTCGAAGTTTTGCGATGTCAGTCTCAGTGTCAACAAGCTACATACACATGTCCAGTTTGAGAATCTACTCAGTCAAACTTATGATCTCACACCATCGTCAGACCAGGATTTTCAATGCTTCAAATCTACCATCACTGATTCTTGCAATCAATACCTTAATGCTAGATCAAAAATGCAAAGTCTTCTGACTAAACAGCACAAAGAAGAACTTAAACTTTTGACGCATAACAGCGATATACTATTAACACGCCCTGACAAGGGTGCAGGTGTTGTTATTATGGATCGTAAAGATTACATCGATAAAATGTCACTTCTACTTTCAGACAACAGTATATTCTCGAAACCGAACAAGAAAAACAAGACGGAATTAATTGAGAAACAACTTACCGAAGCTTTAAAGAGAATGAAGAACAATCATCTCATTCGTGAAGAACTGTACGAAAAGATCAGACCAACAGGATCTCTAACACCAAGACTCTTTATGGTCTACCGAAGATACACAAAGCTGACCTTCCACTCCACCCTATCTTGGATATGTCTGGATCACCTTATCATCCAGTGGTTGGATGGTTAGCTGAAATCCTCGAACATGTCAGGGGACAACCATCTAATCGCTCCTTTTGGGACACCTTCCAATTTCCAGTTCTGTCATGAATCTTATCATTTTTATTTGAAATTTACCACAATGTTATTCATTTTTCATGCATATATCTTACCTTTTTTATTTTCAAACAGTATCATGTACGTGGTCATAAAGGCATTCATGGGAATGAAGAAGCAGACTCATTGGCTAACATTGGTGCTAGCAAACCATTACCCAAGAAATAATTTCTTTTTTTTCCTTTAAAAAAAGAGTTGCATTTTGTACAGAAATACACAGAGTTTGTATATTTTAATGAAATTTGTTTTGTCTTTGCATGTGTGCAGGATGATTCTATTTTATTGTTGCCTGGTTGATTGTGAATTGACCTTGTGTTGTACACTGCTAGAAGATTGTATATGAGTCATTGTGGTGAATTGTGGTTTAGTTATTATTATTATTATTATTATTGTTTCTTTTAATTCCTAGAGGAACATAGGGCTTCAGCCATGCGTCTCCATTGCGTTCGGTTCTCTGCTAGAGTTTTCACCTGACTCCAAGTCTGTCCACATGCTTTCATCTCCTCTTCACACGACCTCCTCCAAGTCACCCTTGCACTGACGACCAACTCGCCGCTTCCCTTTCGGGTTCCACTCGAGCAATGGCTTGTCTAGTGATGTCACTTGATGGTTTCCTCAGAGTATGACCAATCCATCTCCATTTCTTGCTGCAGATTTGTTTCACAATCGGTTCCTGGTTGGTTCGCTCCCAGAGATCTCTGTTGCTGATCTTGAGTATTGAGCGAATATAGGTGTTAATGAAGGTCTGTAGTTTGTTTGAGATGATCTTTATGACGCGCCAAGTCTCCGATCCGTATAGTAGCACTGACTTCACATTGGAGTTGAAAATCCGGATCTTGTTTTTGATACTGAGTGCTGTTGACTTCCACACAGACTTGAGAGTAGTGTAAGCTTGTCTTGCTTTTCCGATTCTTGCTTTGAAATCCTCGTCAGTCCCGCCTGTAATTGAAACGATGCTTCCCAGGTAGGTAAAGGAGGTTGCTTCTTTCAGATTTCTCCCATTTATGCTGATTGTTGTCTGTTGTTGGTGTTGCCCAGGAATCTTCATCACTCACCTCTGTTTTCTCTATGTTCACCTGAATTCCTATCTTCTCTGGATGCTTCTTCCTCTATCAACTTGTTGCTTTTCATCACTTGCATATCTTTCAGTTTGTGGGAAATCAGACATATATCATCATCGGCGAAGTCCAGATCCTCCAAGTTTTTTGTGTGTGTCCATTTTATGCCTGTCTTCTCGTCGCATTGCCCGCTGGTGTCTGTCGCATTATCCAATCTACTGCAATCAGGAAATCAATCATTGGTGGTTCATTTAATTAGAGATATATTGATGGGTTGTCAGTTATGATGTCAATAAGTTTACATCATAATCGCTTCCAAAGTAACATGTTTACAGTCAATATTTGAATAGCAAATAGGTACCTCATTATTTTATCTCATAATGCTGTTTTAACAATTCAGAAACATTCGTTATATTATAGTTATACGCTGGGAAGATATTTGACAAAATAATGTCCTATTTCTGGCGTTTCTACTTTAATCAAACAGTTTCACCGTGATTACACTTTAAATCATATGAGGCTTTAATTCCTTTGTATAATTTACTACATTCCCTATCCTGCTGTGTATAAGAATTGAACAATTTTCATTCATTCATGTGGTTGGTATATTGACAAAATTTAAATATTCTGGTTCTTTTCGCGACAGTTTTCGGTTAGTTCGGCGGTAGAGTGGTCGTGTCAGCTACCTGAGAGTTCGGCATTCGATTCCCGGCTGATGTGCACTCCTAAACCTTATCTAACGACGAAAAGTTGACTAATGAGGCTAGCAACTCTACCCGCATCGCATATAAAGAAGCCCTATCGCTACTGAAACCTGGAAAGCTTGAAGTCCTGTGTTCCACTTGGGATGAATCGAGTGGGTGGGGGGCAACCATTAGTCAAGGCAAAATTGAACTTCATTTAGCTGCAAGTGTGATGTGGATAATTTCTTCCATCTGACATTCTAATTGCTCCGTTATGGATAAAATTTTATTTTGATAAATCACACAATGATGTTATACAGTAATATTTACTAATGACCACATTTCGAGCACAAATCATTACTGCTCATAGTCATGTCAATTCACTACTCACACAACTTTCTTGCTTCATTTATATACCCGCGTAAAAATTGATGATCATACATTTGAATAAAATCAATATAAGATAAAGTACATTCGGAAATAATATTAGTGTTATCAATGAAATACAATAAGATGGGAAATAAAATGTTTTTATAGTAAAAATAAGTAACTTGTTAGAGATATGGGAGATATTATTACCATCAGTTAAATCAACCGATAATAAATAATGTTAAAATATATTTAATTCCCATTATAACATTCTAACAAGTTACTTATTTTGTTTATAAAAACATCTTATTTCCCATCTGTTTGTATTTTGTTGATGACACTAATATTATTTTCGAATGTACTGTATCTTATATTGATTTTATCCAAATATCTAATCAATTTTACTCATGTATATAAATGAAGCAAGAAAGTTGTGTGAGCAGTCCCTTGATATGATTATGAGCAGTAATAATTTATGCTCGAAATGTGGTCATCAGTAAATATCACCGTATAATACAGTGATTTTACCAACATAAAATTTTTATCCATAATGGAGTTATACTCTACCGCAGTACCCAAGTTTTAGCCTTATATCTATTATTATTATTATTATTATTATTAATAATTCCTTCACGTTCCCAGTGGAACATAGGGCTTCAAGCTAGAGGCTTGAAGTTTCTGTAGCAGTGTTTATTTTTACAGGATGGGGTTGCTACCCTCATGCCCAACCTTTCCTCTTTATCAGCTTTTATTTCTGGCTAAGCGAGGTGAAGGAGTGCGTCGTCCGGGAATCGAACCCTGGACCGTGTGCACGGTCGGCGAGCGTCCAAACCGCTGTGCCACCGATGCAGTAACAAATAATAATACATTCTAATTGGTTAGTATGATAACTTATTTGAACCCAGAGACAGTGTCAAGTGTTATTTTCTATTAACTAGAAAAGTTATAAAATCATCCGGCTGAAAAGAAATGTTTATTTCTTGGCCTTTGAAGTTTACAAGACGCTTTCGATGTGTAGTCTACTGATGAAATATCACATAATGTATAGTATTCGGATACATTTTATCAAGGTTAAAATTATCGCCCATAGCTAAAAGCAATTTCCCACTCACAAAAGTAGAATAGTCTCCAGCCGAATACCTTTAGGTGTGAAGTATTTTCATAAAAGGTTACAGTTGGTGTATTTGTCCATAATCTTGTTGATTCTTTATGAAAGTGCAGAAATTTTAGGTTTTCTGTTAATAACTACCGATAAGCCTTTATTGTTATTATTATTGTTCCCTTGGGTTCCGAGCGGAATATAGGGGTTCAACAATACATCTCTACTGTGTTCCATTTTCTGCTGTCCTCGGTAGCTGGGTCCACGATTGCCCATAGGCTCTCATCTCCTCTATGTCACCCTCGGACGATCCACTCGTCATTTCCCATACGGGTTCCACTCGAGGGCCTGGCCCGCTATGTCACCCAACGGTCTCCTTAGCGTATACCCAATCCATCTCCGTTTTCTTTTGCATATTTGTTGAGCAGTTGTTTCCTGATTAGTTCGCTGCCACAGTTTCTTGTTACTAATTCTTTCCTGTCGGCCATTTGATCTTCAATATGTAGTCTTCAGTGGCCCGTTGGAAATGCTTTTGGTGATGTGCTGGCCAAGTTTCTGACCCATATAGAAGACTTATAAGCCTTAACTCTTTACAAGAGATGGGCGATTTCCCCTGGCCTTGGAACTTTTAAGAATGGATTTTATTTTTACGGAGATAGGCAATAAGGGGCACTAAAAGTTGCTAATTCAATATTTTATTTAAATTTTATTGGTGAAGAGTGCTTTGACGGACTCTCTTTACTAGGGTAACCGTTTCTTGGAGAGAAGAAGCTTTAAAACAACGGATATTAATGGCTTAGATGGATATTTTTGATGCTCTTCTGTCCCTTAAGCTAGCTGTGTTTTAATAAGGAAGAAACAGCTTACTGTTTGGTGTTTTTATTTCAGCATTCTTTATTCATTAGGTATAGTGTGCTAATGTAGAATTTGTGTATAATTTTTAATAGGTTGGATATCTGGTAGTATGACCAGTTGGTCTGTGCGTCGGTGGCACAATGGTAGGAAAACATGGCACCAGTCAATGAAATCTACAACAGTTTAGTATAAGCCACGTAGGAAGGTGTAGACTTCCTGGTTGGGGTCCTCGGGACGGTAAAAACCAATGGTTGGAAACAATTGGTGACATGGCTTAAAATCGTTCTCAGTGGCGCAGATGCATTCACTCCTTGTGACTTATAATTTCCAATGAAACTATATTGTTCTTCGTTACTGCTATTCCTTTGTCTCTCACCTCTGTTTACTGTCTCTATTTTGCATTTCTTCTACTTTCTTCTCTTGGTTTGTGTGCTACAAGAAGGGAGTGTGGCGACTTGAACTGCCGCACATATGTGCAAAGTTCTGTGTCGAAAAACGACCGACAGTGGTAGAATTCTCGCCAACCACGCATGAGGTCTGGGGTTCGAGCCCCGGCCCATGCACTTCCTCAACTTGGTAAGCCAGTAATAAGACTGGTAGAGACGGAAGGTTGGGTATGAGACTATCAACCCCATCCCGTAACAATAGTAAACACCGCTGCTACCGAAACTTCAAGCGTCTAGCTTGAAGGCGCCCTGTGTTCCACTGGGAACGTAAAGGAATAAACAAAGCTTGCATTAATTCAATGACTTGCTTTCAGAATCTTACGAGGATGGTAAGTGCTTCAAAATACAAAGTCTAGTTTTTACTTCACCCTAGTGTTTGTTCACTGAGAAAATGTCAATGTGTAGGTTTATTAAATGAAGATAAGAGTAGTTGCCGCCGTGTTATTCACGATTTGCACTTCGCTGAAGGCAAATTCAACTTATTTTGGTGGTATTCTGAAATACAAATATATACCAGAAACTGTTAACTTGATGGTTATCTAAGCAAGAGTGTGTTGGTGGCACAGCGGTAGAATGCTCGCCAACCACGCAGGTGGTTCGGGGTTCAATCCCCGGCCGACGCCTTCCTTTACCTTGATAAGCCAATAATATGACTGGTAAGGAGGTAAGGTTGGGCATGAGGCTAGCAACCCCATCCCGTAAAAATAAACACCACTGCTACCGAAACTTCAAGCCTCTATCTTGAAGCCCTATGTTCCACTGGGAACGTAAAGGAATAAAAAAATCTAAGCAAGAGGCGTGTGCGAAAGTTGTTAAGGTTTTGAAGTGGGTGAAATGCTTGTCAGTATTTCTGTTTTTGGTTCGCCTAGTGTATAATGCACACTACCTTATTACCTGTTTATTGAAAGATTATTTGCAAACTTTAGCTAATTAATTAGTTGGTTTGTTATGCTACTCTGCTCAAACTTTGTCACGAGGCGGTTAAATTAATTTAAATAATACTTCTCCTCTTTAATCTCTATTTATTTTAGTTTTATAGACCATGGTGAAAATGTTGACAATAGAAACAAAGCCGACTAAACCGTTTCCTGGTCAAAAACCTGGTACTAGCGGTTTAAGAAAACCGACAAAAACATTTATGCAACCTGGATACACTGAAAATTTTATTCAGTCTATCTTGAACGCTGCTGTTGGCGATCATCTGAACAAGTCACAACCAGTTCGACTGCTATTGGGTGGTGATGGACGCTATTTTGTTCGTGAATCATTACAACGTATTATTATACCAATATGCTTAGCTAATGGAGTATGTTTTTGATGCGCATAACTTATGTTTTTATATTAATATTAATATTATGAATAAGAATATGTACTCTTTTGATGTAAACTCGTTATTCACTAATGTGCCTTTGCTCAAAACAGTTGACATTTTGTGTGATTATATTTCCGCAAACAATTTTTCCATCCCATTCCCTATATATTACTTAAGGGATTTATTACTTCTATGTACTAACAATGCTAGGTTTACATTTGAAGGCGATTGTTTCCGCCAAGTTGATGGTGTTGCTATGGGAAGTCCGTTAGGGCCCCTTTTAGCAGATATTTATATGTAGTACATCAAGAATTTATTGGAGGATTTAATCGAAAATGTGCCACCTTATAGAAAGTATGTAGATGATATTGTAATCATCAGTGATAAGTCTTGTTCTGCCACCTCAATTTTAAATTTAATGAATGAAGTTCAGAATAGTATGTCACTTACATCTGTAGAAGAGGAAGATAATTGTTTATCTTTCCTAGACATATTGCTTAGTCGACGGCTTGATGGGTCAATAAAAAGATCTATTTATAGAAAACCTACCTCGACAGGACAGTGTCTTAATTATCACAGTTTCTGCCCTGTTCTGTACAAAAGAGCCTTAGTGAGCTAAGTGCCTCTTCAATAGAATCCAACGAATATGCACTGAAGACACACTTGATGAAGAAGAAAGAAAGTTGACACAAACTGTGGTTGATAACAATTATCCAGACAAGTTCATCAGGAGATACAAAGTAGTCAGAACACCAAAACCCACTCTACAACTCACCACTAAGAAAGATGTGTACATCAAGCTACCCAATATGGGGCATCAAAGCAACTTGATAATTAGACAAAGACTGAACGTTGCTGTCAAAAAGACTTATTATTTTTTTGATGTTATTTTCATTCATTCTAATTGGTTGTTGTGTCATTCGACAAATCATTCATTGATTGGTTGGTTGGTGTGAGAGGGGGCGGATTCAGTTATACACACACTGACTTCTGTCGATCACTTTATTAGCCTTATTGTCAAGGTGCGTGACTGCGTGATTTTTGATACTGTATCCAAAGTTAAATAACCTGTAGGGATATCCAAGTTCACGTTGCATGTTCTGTTGTTCAAATTAACCGTACAAGAACTGTTTCTCTGAAGCATGTCTATCTGCCGAAGTATTACAAGTGTTTATATATGATGGAGAAGATTTGTAGCTCAGGTGGATGATTTTGTTGTGGTTGTGTTCTCTGAGCTGGATAGTTAATTTGAGAAGCTTTCATTGCTCGCCTACTAGGCAACATCTTCTTTCAGTGCATACTTCAATTTCAAGTCGAATTGAAGTACTTCAATTGTGAAGTATGCACTGAAAGAAGATGTTGCCTAGTAGGACGAGCAATGAAAACTTCGCAAATTAACTAACTATCCAGTTCAGAGAATACAACCAACATCAAAATACTACAACAAGTGTAGGTTGATATATGCTTGAGTGAATTATACGAAAACAAAATAGTTGTTTTTTCTTATTCTCACTGTGAGATGTGAATAGGTTTGCTTTCAACTTTCATGTACATTTTTGTAATAAAAATCACCAATATTTATAATAATGTGTGCCTAATTTATTTTTGGCTGATTTTCTTTTTCAAGTGTTGGTTTGTAGGGATTTGATTGGTTACAGGATTTCATCATGAGGTGACATTAGTTAGAGAACCACTGGAAAACCTGCAGGGAGTACTGGACAGCTGTTTCCTGCGTCCTAGTTTGGGGCTCTTCATCAGTACGCAACCACCGCCAGGGTTCGAACCCAGGACCCTCCGGTTACAAGGTGAGATCGTAGACCATTGAGCCACTGGGACCCGATCCAATGGTCAGTCAATGAATTCCAATTCACGACATAGCGCGACTGACACTAGCCAATATCTTTGGCGAGTATTTGTCCGCACACCCGACCTGCTGCACCCTACTGGTCACGACTTCCCACTAGAACCCCAGGTAACTAATACCTACGTGAATAGGGCAAGTCTCTAGTGAGCATCTCATTTGATATTCAAGTGTTGGTTTGTAAGGATTTGATTGATTGGTTACAGGATTTTCTTTTTTTATTGTTGTTTAGGTATCTGAAGTATTAGTTGGTCAGAATGGTATTATATCGACTCCAGCAGCTTCATGTGTAATTCGTAAGCATGGTTTAACTGGTGGTATTCTGCTGACAGCCAGTCATAATCCTGGTGGACCAAATGCTGATTTTGGAATTAAATACAATTGTGAGAATGGTGGTCCTGCTCCTGAGAAAGTTACAGATGCTATTTTTGCACAAAGTGAAAAGCTTACTGCCTACAAAACTATTAAAGAATCTATAGATGTTCAGTTGAATTCTCTGGGTTCAAATAAATACACTCTATCTAGTGGTCAGAGTGTTACGGTGAGTTGTCATCTAAAAATATTAGTGTGCTTGCTCGCTAAATATTCTTGATCATAAATTTGATTCTGATCGTAAAACTGACGACCTCTAGTTGGGTAATAGGATTGGCCTCAACGCAACGAGGAGACAGGCATAAAATGGACTCACACAAAAAACTTGCAGGACTTCGCCGATGATGATATATGTCTGATTTCCCACAAACTGAAAGATATGCAAGTGAAAAGCAACAATTTGGGTAGAAGAAGCATCAAAGATAAGACTTCCGGTGAACATAGGGAAAGCAGAGGTGATTGATGAAGATTCCTGGTCAACAGCAACAGCTACAACAACAGAAAACAATCAGCCACAATAAATGGGAGAAATCTGAAAGAAGCAACCTCTTCTACCTAGCTGGGAAGCATCGTCTCCACTACAGGCGGATGGAACTGACGAGGATATCAAAACAGCGAGGATCGGGTAAGCAAGACAACCTTTCATTACACTCAAGTCTGTGTGGAGGTCAACAGCACTCAGCATCAAAAATAACATTTGGATTTTCAACTCCAATGTGAAGTCAGTGCTACTTACTATTCGGATCAGAGACTTGCACTGCGCATCATAAAGAGCATTTCAAACAAACTACAGACCTTCATTAACACCTGTATTCGTTCAATATTCAAGATCAGCGACAGAGATCTCTGGGAGCGAACCAACTAGGAACCCATTGTGAAACAAATAGGCAGGAATAAATGGAGATGGATTGGCCATACTCTGAGGAAACCATCAAGTGACATCACTAGACAAGCCATTGCTCGAGTGGAACCCGAAAGGGAAGCGGCGAGTTGGTCGTCAGTGTGAGGGTGACTTGGAGGAGGTGATGTGAAGAGGAGATGAAAGCATGTGGGCAGACTTGGAGCCAGGTGAAAATTCTAGCAGGGAACCGAACGCAATGGAGACGCACGGCTGAAGCCCTATGTTCCTCTAGGAATTAAAGGAAACAATAATAATCTGTAATTTTTACATTTTAACCAAGTAATTTTGAAGGTAGTGATTTTTGAGTAGGGAATTGTGACCTGTCTCCCCCACTCATATGGTGACGTCACATGAACTGATCGTCTTCGGTTGTAAAACCGATCGGAGGGTTAGTATTCAGTAAACAATTTGAAGGCTTCATATACAAAAAAAATGTATGACTAGTGTCGCAAAATGGGACAGTAGTCCTTATCATAGCCAAACAAGACATTATCGTATGTCATAATATTGGATAGTATCAGCACACTACACAATAGTCACCATAAATAAAAAGTTACTAAGCAATCTTTGTGGGTTTTACAACCTCTAAAGCCAACTATCCATGTGATTCAAACGTAGATGAGACGTTCAAGATGTTGATTAACTTCTGAAAAGCATTTTCTTTTTCAGACTGGATTTAGATGCCATAGATTTACTTAGAATTAACCGGATCTTGTATACAGACAGGTCTGTTGGAGAAACATATCAATAGCAAGGCTCTTTCGAAGGCATTAACCTAACATCACTTGATGGGGATCATCTGCATCTGTTTGGCAGTTGGATATCGTCGTTAGTGTATTTAAATTCTTCCAAATGACTGATTTGTTAAATAAATATATGGTATTAAATGAGAGATTTCAGGAATACTCTTTTCCCTTCTCGAAGTAATTATAAGTTTAATTGAATTTTAGATTTTCCCGTCGATTGATTGGACCGAAGTGCTAGGTCTCAGGTTGACATGTTGGCTTCTTGTGCAGATGTTTCGACGATGTCTGGGCATTTAATTAGTATTTAATTGGTGGATGGTGACTAGCAGTGGAATCCAGGATGAGTGTTTCGTCCTATTTAGGACTTGTCATCTGGATGTAGCTGCCCAGGTGGTCTAGTGGATAACGCTTTGGCGTTGGAAACAATGGGCACTGGGTTCGAGCCTCGGTGGGAACATCATCACTCACTGAGGAATGCAGGCACATGCAGCTAGTTGACGAGTCCCAAATAGGACGAAAAGTGCGTTGTCCTGGATTCCACTGCTAGTCATCATCCACCAATTAAATACTAATTATAAGTTGCTTGAATACTAACTGAAAATTCATCATCTCTTTTTTTTTTCTTTTAATCAGGTAACAGTCATCAGCAGTGTTGCTGATTATGCGGATTACATGAGCACATTATTCGACTTTAATGCTATCAAAGCTTTACTAACCGGTTCAAGTGGACAAAAACCGTTTAAATTGCTCGTGAGTGGTCTTAATGGAGGTAAGTCATTGTTATATCTATTGGTTGGCATTTTGTGTGTAATCCAGTGGTTGGTTGGTGAGCTTTCTTCACCACCTATACTGTCCATAATTTCACAAACTATCTTTTCGCCTTTTCGCCTCTCTGATTAATTACACAATAATATATCACTTATAAGTTAATAAATGTTATGAGTAAAATAACTTTAAGGGGATAAATGGTATCCACTCTTTTCAGATCTTATCATTTTTGCTTTGTAAGTTAAAAATATTTTTGGTATTGACAAAATGTTTATAGGTTTGGTTACAGAATTTCATCATGAGCGGACATCGGTCAGAGAATTATTGGAAAGCCAGTTGCGAGTGCTGGACGGCTGTTTCGCCCTAATTTGTGACTCTTCATCAGTACGCAACCACCACCAGGGTTCGAACCCAGGACCTTCCGGTTAGAAGGTGAGACCGTAGACCATTAAGCCACTGGGACACGATTCAATGGCAAGAGTCTATGAATTCCAACTTCTGCCAATTCGCGACATAGCGCGACTGGCACTAGCCAATGTCTTCGGCGAGTATCTGTCCTGGCGGTGGGTGCATACTGATGGAGAGTCCCAAACTGAGTAATGTTTGTCTGTTCAGTTTTCTAACTTCTTATAACTCTTGTATTTCCTTAGAACTCTTGCACAATTCCATATTGTTCTTAGTTTTTACATGCATCTTGATCACCATTCATCTTATTACGTATCTGTAGTAAATTTGTTCAACTTTTATGCACTAACAGTAACAGCTGTGATTGTGTCAACTCATCACTTTTGTTGATTATCCTCTCTTATGAAAAAGAGATTGTGTAATAAATGGGATTGTACAAGCAAAGAGGAAATTGAATTCACCGAAAGGAGTCCCTTCGCTGAACTATGTGTTTCTATTTTCATTAATGTCTGGAACGGGAATTATTCATGAATTAAAAGATGGTAATATATCAACTGTTATAACAGTGGTAGTACTGGCGTTTGGGTCCATTACACTGTTACTTCAACACGACAACAAAAATACTGCTGGTCACTCGACTAGTATTCTTACACTACGAAGACGTGGAGGACTGATGCGTAAGACAAAGATTTATTGCTCCATGGTAAAAGGAAATCTGACTAGAAAATACAGCTAATAATGTAATAGTTGTTTCACATAACTAATCTAATTAATAACTAGTTTAAGATATATATGAAAAGTATCTTTTGACTGATTTAATATGTACAAATAAGAATTCAACGGCATGATGACCCTTAGTCGTCTACGTTAGGGTCAAATGTCTGGTTTATAGGTCACGTAAACAAATGACTCATACTATTTCTCTTCCTCTCGTAGCATTAACAAAGACAGTACGTTTATTAAGTTGACACATATTCATATTTATGACTTTGTATAGAGTACAGTAGTGACAGTTTATACAACTGAAAGTATACTGCAAAAAGAAGATCTTTTGTTAGTAGAAACATGCATCTTGAATTTGTACTACAGACCAATAGCATTGGTCATCAGATTTAGGTTGTAAAGTACATTTTATGGCGAAGTTCAACAATAGCGTCTCGAGGAGTGCAAACGTTCTAATAACCTTGAACGAATGCTAGTCGTTGACTCATGGCACCTGTCATTATTACAGCTGAAATATCAACGCTATTCACCAATTAACGAACAAATTTCACCCAGATCGCGTTTTTAAGTGCTGTTTGGACAATGTGTTAATAGCTAAGGATTGTTATTAGACTTAGGGTTAGTGTTAAGTTTAGGGTTAGGGTTAGATTCAGATTTGGTATTATTTATTGATCGTCATAAATGAAGATCTTTTTTTTACGAGTTTGACCACGGATTGGTATCAGTTAGAGAACCATTGAAAACCAGGGGATGCTGGACAGCTGTTTCATCTTAGTTTGGGAATCATCGGCAGTACGCACCCACCACAGGGGTTCAAACCCAGGACCTTCCGGTTTCAAGGAAAACTAGCTCGTATACCATTCAGCCACTGGGACCCGTTTCAATGGCCCATGAATTTTAATTTCTACCAATTTGTGATTTAGCGCGAACACCAAACAATATCGTCGGTGGGAAATCCACCCTCACCCTTGACTCTTTGGACCTCACTGGTTAAACTTCTCACTAGAAATCCAGGAAACTCTGTGCTGTCACGAAGTGTTAGAAGTTAGAATTTATGGGCCATTGAATCGGGTCCCATCGGCTGAATGGCATATGAGCTTGCCTTGTAACTGGAAGGTCCTAGGTTGGAGCCCCGGTGGGTGCGCACTGCCGATGATTCTCAAACTAGGCTGATGAAACAGCTGTCCAGTACTCCCAGCTGGTTTTCAATGGTTCTCTAACTGTTATGAATCCGTTGTCAAACTCTTGAAAACAAATTTAATTCTTACAAACCAACTATTGAAAAAGAAAATCTTTTTGTTTGAAAGTAATGAGGAATATTTTGTAGCTCAGGTGGATATGGTTGTTTGCAAGGTAGAGAAGTGTTTCCCCCCCCCTCCCCACTGATATTTATTTCTATGATATCTGGTGAAATCTAGGTTGTATCTGCAATCACCATGTAAGTGTGAATGATGAATGCTTCTTATTTGATTCATCTAATACAAGTGGCCTTATTTTGCTTTATTCATATGTGTGTTGCTATTTTATAAACGTGCCTGATATCGACAAACTCATATAAAATAACTTTCTAAATCTTATGTGGATCAGTGTTTCTCAACAATGGGAAAAACTAAGTGTTGCATTCAACCATTTGCATACATATATGTATCAGTCCACTTGAGAAGAGATTTGTTCATCGTCTCCGCTTCTCACAGTTATGGCCTTTTAATGCTCAAAGTATTAGGAACAAATAGCCGTATTCCAAACAGTAATTTTGGTACAAATATGAAATTCTCAGCATATAGTAAGTAGTACGGTATTGCATCTAATTTACTCATTACAGGGGCAATAATTAAAATAGGCCATTTACATTAATCATGTTGTTCAATAGGAATATGAGTATAAAATTAAGGTAAAGTGAAAAAATTGACGCCAAGGTAACAACAATGAGAACAAAGACAAAAAAGTGCCGTTTACCTAAAGTTCCTCAGGAGTAAGTTGATAATTTACTGTCTTCTACTTCACGCATCGCATAAAATGTCTCCCGGCTAAATAAGGTATCGTAGAGTTTTTGTCCTTAGTCATCCGAGCATACACTTCTATAGTTGCTTCTAGTTCTCACCAAGTGATGCGATGAAGGAAGAAGAGTGTTGTGTGTATACAGAGGATGTTCAGAGTCTAACAGGATAATATTTGCTAATTTCTCGCAGGAATCCAAGTGTCTATCTTATCTCTACAATAGTATTAACTAGTTGGTTTAGCAACACCCCACTCGCCCTACTAACAGCTCTTAGTACCCTACGCAGTATAACAAAGTCTTTCTTAAGTAGCCTGCGTAAGATTAAAGAGGGAAAAGTAAAGAAGTATAAGCAGAATACAAGAATTAACAAACGGTAACAACAATAGAGACGGAGTGAGACCACACAGTCGTAACTTCCTTACATAGAACTTCAAACGAAATATCTTACTAGGCGCTAACATGATATATGGGAAGACCAGATAAAGTGATCAGAGGAAATACACAGTCCGAGGTATTTTTAACATTTGATTTGATTTCAACTTCAGTGCCTGCCATCTATGTGTTAGTGGAACTGTGCAAGCTAACCAGTTCTTTTTTCTTCTCTCATTCTGTGTTGACATTTTGTATCATATCACAACTGATGGATAATTTTTGCCTTTCCATGTTCATTTCATCACTAACAATTAAATCATCAAAAACACTTCGCTTTATTACACACCTGATTCATCTGTGTTCAGCTTTCATTATATTTTGATTAGTGCTCACTATTCTAAACAGCTTAACAATTTTTATTATTGTAATTGAATTTTAGATTTTCCCGTCGATTGATTGCACCGAAGTGCTCGGTCTTAGGGTTCGAGCCTCGGTGGGAAAATCATCACTCACTGAGTGGGGAATGTAGGTACATCCAGTTGACGAGTCCCAAACAGGACGAAATGGGCGTTATCCTGGATTATTCCTTGTGCTAGTCATCATCCACAAATTAGTTTTATTATTGGTTGAAGGACTTCATCATAACCTGACATCAGTTAAAGAGAACCATCGGAAAACCAGCCAGCTGTTTCATCAGCCTAGTGACTCCTCTTTGTGACTCTTCATCAGTACACACCCACCGCCAGGGGTCGAATTCAGAACCTTCTGGTCACAAGGCTGATGTTGTTGGCTCATGATAAAATCCTCCAACCAATCAAACAAAATCCCTAAAAACCAATACTTGAAAATTTTTATTATTATTTGTTGTTATCAAGCATTTGGAACACATAATTATTGAATATATGTATTCATGAAACCAAAATACTGGTGTATTCAAATGCTGTTTCTGGGATAAGTCTTCACCCTGTGTACACCAGTGTAAATTTTCCATAAATTTAAATCCTTGTTTGGTGTGCTAAATAACGGATAGTATCGTACTTATTGTTATAATACAACATCTTTTAAACGTACGTCCTTTTCATGTCTTGACTCCTTGTAGTTATGGGACCATATATTCATGAAATCCTATGTGGTAAACTTGGATTAGACGCAAAATATGCTATCAAAGCTGTCCCGTTGGAAGACTTTGGTGGTGGACATCCTGATCCGAATTTAACCTATGCAGCAGATCTAGTTCAAATGGTCACGTCAGATGCAACAATTGCAATGGCAGCTGCTTTCGATGGTGACGGGGATCGTAATATGCTTATCGGTCGGCATGGATTTTTTGTCTCCCCATGTGATTCTCTTGCAGTCATAGCTGATAACACAGAGGCAATTAAATATTTTCGAGAGCATGGAGTACATGGATTTGCACGTAGTATGCCTACTAGTAGAGCATTGAATCTGTAAGTTTACAACTGGAAAAAATTGAACTTGTCTGTTATTTTCAATGTACTGACTGCTTTTGACATTGTTGTGAAATTCGTGCGTAATTTAAACTTGTGTTTTTTGTTTTCTCCAATAATATGTATGTATATGTTGTTGTTGTTGTTGTAGTGTATGTGAACGCCGTTCAATGAAATGCTATGAAGTTCCAACTGGATGGAAATTTTTCGGTAATCTAATGGATGCTAAATTATGCTCTGTATGCGGTGAAGAAAGCTTTGGCACTGGTTCTGATCATATTCGTGAAAAAGATGGTTTATGGGCATTATTAGCTTGGTTGTCTATTCTAGCTAGCCGATGTCAGACAGGCTTACCTGTTGATGTGGAGTCTATAGTAAAGGAGCATTGGAAAAAATATGGAAGATACTTTTTCACTAGGTAAGGTTTTTAAAAAAAATCTCACTATAATATTTTGTAGTTTTTTTGTTTTTCTAGTGAAAGAACTGGTCCACTGAAGGAGAGGACTGTTGAGCAGTTGCGCCACAGAATAGTATTGCATGCTTATCTAGTCTCGCAAGAGAGAGGGATAGATGTGTTTGAATCTGCTGAAAACCAGTGCCCAGTCGATTGGTGTATCATTATGTGAATGCGTCGGCGGCTTAGCGGTAGAATGCTTGCCAATCACGTCACGCACGTAGTCTAGGGTTCGATCCGCGGTTGACGCACTCCTTTACCTCTACTAAGCCGGTAAAGAGGGGTAGTTGCGCATGAGGCTAGCAACCCCACCCCGTAAAAATCAACACCACTGTTACCAAAACTTCAAGCCTCTAGCTTGAAAGCGCGCTATGTTCCACTGGGAAAGTAAATCAATAAAAAAGAAGCGAAAGAATTATTATTATTGTTTCCTTTAATTCCTAGAGGAACATAGGGCTTCAGCCGTGCGTCTCCATTGCGTTCGGTTCTTTGCTAGAGTCTTCACCTGACTCCAAGTCTGCCCACACTTTTTCATCTCCTCTTCACATGACCTCCTCCAAGTCACCCTTACACTGACGACCAACTTGCCGCTTCCTTTTCGGGTTCCACTCGAGCAATCGGTCCCTGTTGCTGATCTTTTCTGGCCATCTGATCTTGAGTAGAACCGAGCGAAGAAAGCTGTTAATGAAGGTCTGTAGTTTGTTTGAGGTGCTCTTTATGACGCACTGGCCAAGTCTCTGATCCGTATAGTAGCACTGACTAACTTCACATTCGAGTTGAAAATCCGGATCTTATTTTCACGATGAGTGCTGTTGACCTCCACACAGACTTGAGAGAAATGAAAGCTTGTTTTGCTTTCCCGATCCTCGTAGCTTTGATATCCTCGTCAGTTCCATCCGCCTGTAGTTGAAACGATGTTTCCCAGGTAGGTGGGTAGGTAGAGGAGGTTGTTTCTTTTAGGTTCCTTCCATTTATGCTGATTGTTTTCTGTTGTTGTTGTAGCTGTTGCTGTTGGCCAGGAATCTTCATCGTCACCTCTGTTTTCTCTATGTTCACCTGAAGGAAGTCCTATCTTCTTTGGATGCTTCTTCCCCTGTCAACTTGTTGCTTTTCACTTGCATATCTTTCAGTTTGTGGGAAAACAGACATATGTTATCATCGGCGAAGTCCATTTTATGCCTGTCTCCTCGTTGCGTTGCCCGTCGCTGTCTGTCGCATTATCCAGTCTACTGCAATCAGGAAAATCATTGGGGATAGTAGGTAGCCAGCTTGTCTTACTCCCGTCTTCACTTCGAAGAATTTGGTAAGTTTCCCGTTGTGGATTACTTGACATGCATCATTGTCGTACAACTGCTGGATGAAAAGAAAGTGAAGTAAAAGAATAAGAAAGGCAAAACATAAAATGAATATCGGTCACCGCGTGTAAAGCTTTCTCACCATGTCAATGGCGGATGAACACTGGTCATTCAAGTAGTCTTCTGTGATGAGTTCTTGTTCAGTGAACATGGTGCTTTTTTCTCTATACAGTATCGACTGTCATAAAGTGGATCTAAGTCTTCTGATTTTTTTAAATTTTAAGTATTTAATTTAGTCGTCTATTGGAAGATGATTTCACTTGCATTTATTTCCACTGGATTACAAAGTTCTCGTAAATTTAAAGATGGATTTCTATCCTTAAGCGAATATCACTTGTCTTCTTCAAAAACGATGATCCGCGGGTGTTTGTCGTTACTCTGAAACCCCCAGTCTTTCCATTAACTTCTTAATAAGCCACACCCATTTTGTGATTACTGTCCATCGAAACTTTGGTAGGTGAAGGAGAATTTGATGTCCTACCTTAAATGTTGAAATTGAAGGAACCGTAGCTCTAATGTCCCATTACAGATATGTATACTGACAAATTAATGGAAATGTCACCGAGATTTTTTGAGAAGGTAACTAGTTTTTATCAAAATGTAATTGAGGCGGACAATAATAGTTTCAACACATATCACAACAGTGTCCGCTTGAAAGTAAGTTGAAGTGAGAAAGATGGGCAAGTTTCCCAACTGGTTAACTGTTGAAAATTTTTATAGCTAATGCTTCAGGATTCTAAGATAATCTAACCGGGTGTGCGTTACTGAAGAGTCCTAAAATAGGATGAAACAATTGTCCAGTGCCCTCTGGTTTTCAATGATCTCTTCTACTGAATTTGGTTCGTAAGGGAATTAAGTAGGAGAGCTGGATATTATCTTCTCTGGTCTATATAATCGATTATTCCGTTTTTTTTAATTGAAAAGGAAAATTCTCCCATGGGGGAAATTAGTTCGGTTGTCATGGTGTCTATGATTTTGTATGCATTAAGCATACAAAGCGTAACTTTCACTCACTCCTGACTGTGTATATGTCGATTAAATATCCGTAAATATGTTTCCACATTTTCCCGAGCATTTAATCTGTAGCATTTTGTAAAAATTCAGTTTACGTGGCTCACAACAGCGATCACTAACTTTATGGATTAATAGCATATTTTGATCCAGCCTAAATCTAGGTCTTTTTTATCGTGATCCTATTTAATTGATATTTTTTATTTAAGGAAGTTGGTGGCTCTGATCGCGTTCCACATGGCTTTATTATCTAGCAGTCAACATTAATATATATCTAATTTGTGAATGGTGACTAGCAGTGGTATCCAGGATGCGCATTTCGTCCTATTTAGGACTCGTCATCTGGATGTTCCCCACTGAGTGAAAAATTCACACAGTGATAAACCCATTGACTGGGTATTGGTTTTCAGGAGAACCAAACACACCCATCTCTGCCTCACTTGAAGTGAACAATAAAACTATGACAGTTATAGTCGGAAATTTGTCAGTTGCTCTGTGAGAAAGCAGCAGTAAGGTCCTAATTAGTTTACTCCTGATGTATTTGTAGTTGCTGGGGATGAAATCATATGGTTAACTGTCTCCAGTCATGCCTGACAGCTATAAAGTGTAAAAGCGAAATGCTGAACAGCATACACGATGCACCTTGGTATGTTGTGGGCGGCAAAGATGACGCCATTTGGCAAATATTCAATGAGATTTATTCACCAACCATTCCATTAAGATTGACATCACATATATGGGGAAGGTGGTGATCGACATACCTCCAATCCCTTTCTTTCTTATGCAGATCATTTCTATAGCATTAACCTCTTGTCTTCCAACTAACGCGCCTTGGGGTCGGATGCCTCTCGACCTTCTTCACTTTGGGCATTTGCCATCATTTCTCACACAATAAGTTTGGTACTTGAGATATTGCCTAACATGGCATTATCGAACATCTTTGAGGGACTAAACATATGTCAGACATCCTAAGATGGTTTCATACGTTGTTTGGAATGTTTTATCGGTGTCTACGTCGATGAACTCTTTTTCTGTTACCACTTCAATTTCTGAAACATCCAAGGTAAGGAAACGTGCCTCCGCTACTTCATCTTTAATAAACTTAAATATAAACGGTGGTGTTCGCCAACCACAATTGTAACGGTAGATGAGGAAAGATTTGGTAAAGGAATGTTTATTTGCAGTTTGGTATATCTATATAGGGGAATTATGTACACGTATCTTCAACCCACAATTTTCACAGAACTTCCGTTTTGTGTTACTTCTGGCCTTCATATTACATTTCCTTGTGTTCCTTTCACGTCTCCCATGTATCTCCGCAACGCTGTATCAATTTGCTTCCTTTGATACCAAATCTATCTCCCTGTTATTTGGTATTTCTATGCCCTTGAACGTCTGATAAATCTTATCAGTGGCACACGCCACACAGTGGACACCATCTGATAGATTTCGCTACGCCCTTATATAACAACTTGTCTGTCTGTCTGGATTCAACATAGAACTCGGCACCGAAGTGCAGCAGTTCGAGTTGCCACGTTCCAAATAGCACACAAAAATAGACAAGAAAATGACTGAAGAGAATCAATAGAGTTTTGACAAGTATAAGAGTGAAACAGAATGAGTAATGGTAGAAAGGAATACGAAAGTTTACAGAGACTGAATACATCTGCGTAAGCCATTGACAACGATGAGTTTGAGCCATGTCACCTATTGTCTCCAGCCATTGATTCTTAGAGTCCCGAGGGCGGGCCCCAACCCGGAAGTCTGCATCTCCCTCCCTCCCTACCTGACTCAGTTTAACTGTCAAGGATTTCATGGATTGATGAGGCCATGTTTTTGTTTGGTCACCGCTTACTCTTTTCCAACCTGCACCTATATCAGCTAGTGATGCCCGTCGAGGGAGTCGATGGTTAGGCATGAGCAGCACGTGACCTAGCCATCTCAATCTATGTAACTTTATAGCCTCGTCGATTGATTTTCCCTCTTTGCCCAACACTCTACTCCTAACGTCAACATTGCTTACCTTATTATACCACCTCTAAACGTGAGAGAGAGATCGTAGACATCTATGATCGTAAACAGTCAACTTTTTCATGTCTTCAACTCGTATTGGCCATGTTTCAGAGCCATAGAGAAGGACGGAGCGAACTGCTGAGCAGTACACACGTCCCTTGATTGATAGTCGGATGTTACGCCTACTCCAGAGATGGTGTAAATTAGCGAAAGCAGCTCGAGCTTTTTGGATCCGTGCTGAGATTTCGTCACCAATCAGTCCGTTGGTGCTGATACAACTTCCCAAATAGGTGAAGTGGTCGACATGTTCTATCACTTCACTCCCTATCACTAAGCTAGGAGTTGACGTAGTTCAGTCCTGTAGCAGCATCTTACATTTTACAAGGGCGAATCGCATGCCAAAAATACGAAGATTGCTGCTCAAAGTGTTCAGAAGACTCTGCATTCTGTCAGCATCCTCCCCTAACGGAACTATGTCATCTGCGTATTCCAAGTCCATAAGACTATTCCCTGGTAATAAGTCGATTTCTAAGTCGCTAAGTTCAGTTAAGGATACTTCCATTAGCATATTTATGAGGAAGTTAAACAGAAAAGGGGAAAGTGGACATCCTTGACGGACACCACTGGTTTTTATCAATTCAGATGACCATTCCCCATAAGCCCTTACACGGCTACGTGAGTTTGAGTAGAGTGCCTTGATTAGTGCAATGTACTATCTTGGCACTCCCTTCACAGTCAAACATTGCCATAGTACCTTTCGATCCACGGAGTATATGTAACAACTTGAGGTCGAGTGAAGTGCGTTGATCAACATGTCAGAGATCATTTGACTTTCTCCGTGTTCTTACGGTTTTAATAGATAGGTAGCGTGTAAATGATTGTAAGTGGGCTGTCATCCAACACTGAGTTTTATACTTTGATGCTTGTTTTTATATCTTTATGTACAAGTTAAGAAAAACTGACAGTCGGACAACAGTGTATGCAAATTAGGTAATTGCTGTATAGCTAATGCCGTGGTGGAATAGAAAGAGTGCTGTCAATTACAAGCTGTTTCTAGATTGTCTTATTATTTAAATTTGACGTTTACGGTGCCAATAATCAATTTGAGTTATTAATATCCACTATGATCTCACTTGCTAATCAATTAACAATAAACTAAATTACAGATTGTAGTGTCTGACTTCAAATCATTTCACCTATATATACATGCCTTTTGACAGCTGACCATAAACGACATGTTGCAAAGTCACTCAAAAGGCATAGGATTATGAGCCAACTAGCACTTGGACACATTTATTCTAATGTAGTTAAATAGCCATAGTTAATTAATTTCAGTCCTTTTGACGAGTACAATAACTATGAACAAACAAGTAGGCTGAAACAGCCCCGTAAAGGGTCAGTTAAGTTATTAGAGCGTAGAAAGTTAGCTGAAAGCGGTATGGTTAGGCTGTTAGCTTGATCAATATGGTATCTAAAGTTGTAGGCTCAATAATCATGCGTAAACTAATTGGTGGTGCTTGGGAGAAACAAATGCGAGGGGAAACAGGCAGCCTTTAGACTAGGAAGAGGGTTTATTGATCATATCTTCACCCTTCGACAGATTCTCGAACGGAACATAGGCATACTTACCGGCGTCTAACAGTTGTCATATTTCTTGACCTAAAGGTGACATTCGATTCCGTTGACTATTGGGATGTTTCGCTGTGAATGGAATGTCGAGAAAATGCGTTACACTAATCAAAGCACTTTACTCGAACTTATGCAGCCAGTCAGGTAAGAGCTTACGGAGAGTTGTCATCTGAAATGGTGAAAACCAGTGGTGTCCGTCAGCGATGCCGATTGTCCCCACTTCTCTTCCATTTCATCATAGATGTACTAATGGATTTAACCCTCACTAACTGCATCGACTCAAGGATTAACTTGTTGACTTAGAATATGCAGATGATATAATCCTTCTAAGTGAGGGGAAGACTCTGACAAAATGCCGAGTTTCTGAACACCTTGAGGAGCAGCAATCTTCGAATGTTTGTTATTCGATTCACTCCTGTCAAATGTAAGATGATGAGGCTTCAGGAATGGACTATATTAACTCACTCCTAGTTTAGAGATAGGGAGTGAAGGGGTTAGTGGAGAGTATTGACCACTTTATCTATTTCGGGAGTTTCATCAGCTGGCCCCAGGGCGGATACAGAAGGCTAGTTTGGCATATACCGAATTACGTCGTCTCACGCGTAGATGTGATATCCGGCTATTGACCAAATGGTGTGTGTACTGCTCAGCAGTTCGTTCTGTCCTCCTTTGCGACTGTGAGACATAGCCATTGAAGGTGGGAGATATGAAAAGACTAGTCCTCTGTGAAAAGAAGTGTCTGCCTTCTATCCCCCGTGTTAATTGGTATAATAGGGTGAGTAATATTAAGGTTAGGCATCGGTGGAGTGCTAGGTGAAGAAGGGAAATCAATCGACGAGGTTGTCAAGTTACATCGATTGAGATGGTTAGGACGTGTATTACTTATGTCTAGCCTAACCATCGCCTTCCTCGATGGCCACTGTTAACTGACTGACATAGGATGAGGTTGGAAAAGAGAAAGCTAGTGGTGGTCAAACCAAAACAGGGCTTCATCAGTCAATGAAATCCACAACAGTTAGTTTAAGCTAACTAACCAGCCGCGTATGGAGGTGTAGGCTGCTGTCTGATTGAGCTCCTCGGGATGGTAAGAACCAATGAAGGCGGCTAGAGACAATTGGTGATATGGCTCAAAATCCTCTTTGTCAATGGCTTGCGCAGATGCACTCACTCTTTGTGATTTGTCATATTCAACAAAAAATTACAGCTCTTCCATATAACTTTTTTTGCTTCACACTATTTTTTATCTTTCATGCTACCAGGAGGGAGTGTGACAACTCGAACTGTTGCACATTTGTGCAAATTGCTGGGTTGGAATCAGTCAGTCAGTCCTGCTAAGTGATCTTAAGAAAAATAGCGACGGTTATGTACGCAATGGTATTGCAGAATTCAGTGAAATAGGAGCAAGTAATCGTAAAATGTTGTTTAATTATTCACTGCTTACAGAGTTAACACTTAACTTTTTCTAGTCTCTAGTCAATGTACAATTCCACTATTGTTGGGATTCAGAAAATGACAAACAGTTAACTGTGTTTACCAGTTCAAGAAGTTATGCTTCACATGTCATTAGTATATAGTACGTCATTTGTAACAACCAAAACCACCGACGTGTTGTAGTCTAAACGCTTAGGAAACCGATCTTTGCCTTCTACAGTATAGCTAACGGAAACTTCCCTGAGTTATTCACTGTCGCAAAATACACCAACGACAGCATAGGGATAGGTAGTTGAGATAAAACCTACGATACTAATTATAACAATATTAACATATTAAATGTCAAAGTTACCTCAACAATCCTGTTAAGCAGCTATACAGATCAGATAAGTGTCTGTTACTGTAGAACGAAATTAGCTAGTGAAAAGCTCAACTGTAAGAAGTACTTGAGTATCCAAATAGAATATTCCCACCAAAGTGGGATCAAAACTCCTTCAGCAATAATTCAGGTACTCCGAGATTACGAGTCTCAAACAGGACGAAATACACATCCTAGATTCCATCCTGCTGGTCACCATCCACCAACTGACATCAAATGGTCATATTTTATTATTATTATTGTTATATCGGTGAAAGGAACACTATTTTATATTTTCTATGATTGGTTTGTAAGGATTAGCGTTGTTTTTACGAGTTGATCACGGATTGATGTCAGAGTACAATTGAAAACCACCACAGGAGTACTGGAGAGCTGTTTCGTCAGCCTAGTTTGGAAATCATCGGGAGTACGCACCCACCACAGGGGTTCGAACCCAGGACCTTCATATTTACATTTCAAGATGTGAACTACACATAACCAAGTTGAAAGCCTTTTTAGAATTCCTCTTTGTAAATCAAATTTCTTTTGATTGCATGGAGGATTTCATCATGAGCTGACATCAGTTAGAGAACCACTGGAAAACCAGCTGGGAGTATTGGACAGCTGTTTCCCCTGTCCTAGTTTGGGACTCCTCATCAGTACGCACCCACCGGGGGTCGAACCCACGACCTTCTGGTTACAAGGCTAGCGAGCTCGTAGACCATTGAGCCACTGGAACCCAATCCAATGACCGACCCATGAATTCTAACTTCTGCCAATTTTTACGACATAGCGCGACCATTTCGGAATGTCTTCTTCGATGACTTACTGCCTCATATATTCAACCTGCTCTAGATGTTTTGTTGACTTGTTAACATTATCTGTGTAATTCATCTGTTCAGTATCTCATAGTTAGAAGTATATGTATATATATGTGTTATATTTACTTCCTTTATTTCACTCTATTGATAATAATGACAATGAATTCACTTTACGAACACACATACACTCACACACAGAGAAGGAGAGGCACAAGGATTGACCTCACTTGATAAAATATTCGTTTTTTCGGAACGCAACAGTTGATTGTTTACATGTATATATTATATTGTTTATTGTACACAGGTCATCTTTATTATTATTATTAATAATATTATTATATTTATTCTCCAATTCTTCTATTCATTGTTTTTAAGTTCATGTATTTTCGATGTGTGTGTGTGTGTGATGATTGGTAAATTTCTCACTGTAACTTAATTACGCAACAGTTTCAGTTCGTTCGTTACACTTATTTTCTCTCTCTCTTCTCTCTGATTTGTCTTCATTTACATATCGGTAAACACACTGATTTATCACTCATCACTATGTAATGCACTGTGCATATGTTCAAAGTAGTCTTCATGTTATGTATCTGTATACTGCTTGGGACTGTAACAAATCGTTTAACGAATCGAAATGGCTAACATCATTCTGAGCTACATGTCCCAGGTCTCAGATACTGTGCATACAAATCAACATGTATCTGCGGGAGCAGTTACATTGAGAGAACAGTAAGAAAGGTACAACCCCGATTTTCTGAACACATACCAAAAAGCCTACCTACCTCTCAAGGGAGAAAATGCTTTACAATAGTGTCATTGCCAGACAACTCATCAGTACGGGTCATGTGGTGGACATTGTGAAATTCTTTAAAATTATCCACAGATAAAACAGTTCAATTCTTCTTAAGTTTGCAATCAAAGCAATCGATAGCAAATGCCTGAAACCCGATGTATGTTTTCAAAAAGAAGCAGTTATCAGTCTTTCTTTGTTCATCCTGTTAACTGGATGTCTTTATTCTCTCTATCATTTGACTACGGTATCTTTGACCTTGACCCCTTCCCTTTTTTACATAGCGTAACTTTTCTTCTCTCCGGTTTCTATGATTTGAATTAAACTCACCACATTGTTACTCATTTTATTAGTTACTCATCATTTTACTCACTTCTTGTCTTTATTAGGTAATTTCTTCCTTTACCATTGTATACAAACTTATGTGATGGAGAAGATTTGTAGCTTAGGTAGATAATTTTGATGTAGTTGTGTTCTCTAAGCTGGATGGTTTATTCGCGAAGCTTTCATTGCCTTACTAGGCAACATCTTCAGCGCACACTTCAATTTTAAGTGAGTTTTTAGATTTCTCGACGAGTGCGTCGGTGGCACAGTGGTTAGGACCATACGTATAGTCCGGAGTTCGATCCCCTGCTGACGCATACCTGATACCAGTGGTTGGCCTGCGAAATTTGGGCTACCGATATCACATGTTGAAAGTTCCATACTTGTAGGAAAAATACGGTGTGGAGTCAAACTATATTCAAAATAGAAATAGAAAATAGAGTAGTCATCTCTCCTGGTGACCTTGAACGTGATTGGTTGTTTTTGTGTTTTCACACCCTCTAAGCCGCTACTTGTATTGGAACTGATTGTTTCCTTGACTTGAACTTTGACCCTTTGTGTTTGTGAGATTTCCTTCTTATCGATTGGTAAATTTTGTCTATGTCAATGTGTCTATTGATTGGTGATTCACTGGAATACCAGGCAGGCTTCTAAAAATTCTCTAACATTCTTGGTGTTTCCTCTGTCTAATATTTGAACTCTGGTTGTCCCAGTTGAATTGATGATGTCCGTGGTTGTCTGTATGCAGCTATACGAGGGAGTGGATATTAATGGATACGAAGACGAAGGAGATGTCCAGCTTGGCCAATGTAGTGTTTTTCTCAGTTGCTGCAACTTATTTGCTAGAGGATGTTGGTTTTGTCTTCTTTCGTTGTTAAGTCTTTTGGTTGACACAGGCCCAGCTGGGTGGAGTGATTTTATTGGTTTGTGTGTATGACATCAATTCCTAAAGGTTTAAAGAAACTTTCAGTGATTTCTAAGATGTGTAAAATGGATTTCCCTGGGTAAAAGCCATACAAGTATAATTCTCTGAGCACTGTTCAGTAAGTTTAGAGTGTTCTGTCAGACATTAACTGACATCATTGTAACATTTGCAATTATGTTAAAGTTGTATTTTGTAGATGGATAAACTGCTTAAGGATTTCTTGAGGCTGTACACACTTGATGAGAAACCAAGGATATAAATGCTGGTACCATCTTACTGATGCACAAATTGCTGTTCTTGCTTTATTCAAATTCATAAAGTGGGATAAATGTATGAAAGATATCAATTATTATTATTGTTTCCTTTAATTCCTAGAGGAACATAGGGCTTCAGCCTCGCGTCTCCATTGTGTTCGGTTCTCTGCTAGAGTTTTCACCTGGCTCCAAGTCTGCCCACACTTTTTCATCTCCTCTTCACATGACCTCCTCCAAGTCACCCTCACACTGACGACCAACTCGCCGCTTCCCTTTCGGGTTCCACTCGAGCGATGGCTTGTCTAGCGATGTTACTTGGTGGTTTCCTCAGAGTATGGCCAATCTATCTCCATTTCTTCCTGCCTATTTGATGCACAATCGGTTCCTTCTGGGTTGGTTCGCTCCCAGAGATCTCTGTTTCTGATCGTTTCTTGCCGGCCATCTGATCTTGGGGGACTATTGAGCAAAGACAGCTGTTAATGAAGGTGTGTAGTTTGTTCGAAGTGCCCTTCATGACGCGGTGCGGCGTTAAGTCTCTGATCCGTATAGTAAGTAGCACTGACTTTACATTGGAATTGAAAATCTGGATGTTATTTTTGATGGTGAGTGCTGTTGATCTCCACACAGACTTGAGAGTAATGAAAGCTTGTCTTGCTTTCTAGATCCTTGCTTTGATATCCTCGTCACTTCCGCCTGTAGTTGAAACTATGCTTCCCAGATAGGTAGGTAGGTAAAGGAGGTAGTTTCTTTCAGGTTCCTTCCATTCATGCTGATTGTTGTCTGTTGTTGTTGTTGTTGTCGCTGTTGGCGGTGTTGCCCAGGAATGAATCTTCATCACCTCTTCCTAAAGATATCAATAGCCTGTACATTTGACTATTCATGAATAAACCAAGTGAAGCGTTATTACATTTTCAAGGTTTTTCTCATCAGTTCTTCCTTTTTATATACTCCTATTTTGTAGATATGATTATGAAAATTGTGAATCAAGTCAAGGTGATGAAATTATGAATCGACTGAAGAAGATTATTGTCAACAATGGTATAGCTGGTCAAGTATACAACACCACAAGCGGTCAACAGTTTGTTGGAGATTTCTGTGATAACTTTTCATATTCGGATCCTGTTGATGGAAGTCAAACAACAAATCAAGTAAATATACATGTGTGAAGTGATCAATTTTTTACCAACTGCTTTGACCTTACATCCTAAGAACCTCAACGAGAGCACTTGTATATTTCCTAAACACCTCGCACTAGTTCTCAATGACTTTGTGGTTTATTGTCATGTCATGGTTATTTTATTAAGGCGTTCTCTTAATTTATTATGGAGACTTGGAGAAGCCGATTAGGGGTCCATTGACATTTTTGTGTGATTTTTAATTCTATTTTTTTCATTTTTATGGTCAGTAAGTGGTTGAAATGGTGTGTTTGTTCAGCGTGTTTGTGACTTCCCGTTGGATGATATATCTGATCGCATTGATGGGTTTCTTCTCAGTATATGGACTTTTTGAATGCTGAAGGAAGTTGTCTGTTTGGTGTCAGCTAGCATTAGAGTCCAATACGCACGTTTTGCTCTGTTTGGGACCGAATGTAATTAATCCGGACTGATGAGCAGTATACACACCCTTTGGTCGATAGTCGGATGTTCGTGTATTCGTGCTGGGATTACAGAGGGCTAGTTTCGCATATGCCAGTTTACGCCGTCTCTGGCGTAGACGCCATATCCGACTATCGACCAAAGGACGTGTTTACTGCTCAACAGTCCGCCCCGTCCTCCTTTATGGCTGTGAGACCTGGCCATTGAGAGCAGAAGACATGAAAAGATTATCTGTGTTCGATCATAGGTGTCTGCGTTCTATCTCATGTGTGAAGTGGTATGATAAGGTGAACAATATTGAGGTTAGGCTTTAGTCGAGTGCTACGTAAGGTGGGGAAATCAGTCGACGAGACTGTGAAATTACATTGACTGAGATGGTTGGGACATGTGCTACGTGTGCCTAGTCATCGCCTTCCTCGACCGATGGGCAACGTTAGCTGACATAGGGTTAGGTTGGAAAAGAGCCAGCAGTGGTCAAACCAAAACATGGTTTCATCAGTCAATGAAGTAGATCCACAACAGTTAGTCTAGGCCACGTAGGAAGGTGTAGACTTCCTGGTTGGGGTCCTCGGGACGGTAAAAACCAATGGTTGGAAACAATTGGTGATGTGGCTCAAAATCGTTCTCAATGGCTAGTGCAGATGCATCCACTCCTTGTGACTTATGATTTCCAATGAAACTGTTTTGTTCTCCGTTATTACTATTCCTTTGTCTCACACCTCTGTTTACTGTCTGTATAATGCACTTCTCCTACTTTCTTCTCTTGCTTTGTATGCTACATGGAGTGTGGCGACTTGAACTACTGCACATATGTGCAAAGTTCTATGTCGAGAACAGACAGACTGACAGAATCCGCACTTGGTAGTGGTGCTCTCGCTTTGGTGACTGAAGTGATGGTTTCGAGTCTTAGTGGGGGTGACAGCATCAGTGATTTGGGGGCGAAGTTGAGTTGATGATGAATTCTAAGACAAAACGCCTGTCCTAGATTCTAATGATGACCATCAACCAGGGAGATAACTTTAAGACGTTGATTTTTCGCTGTATGGTAAAGACAGAAACCTATATTAATTTCTTTCAAACAGCATTACCTGTCAAATCATACGTGTAACAACTGGGTAGTCTTTTTTTGGAACGACCTTTTACTTACCTTGTCTGCTATAAGAAGTTCAGGTGTTATTCCTTAAATTACATAGTCAAACATAATTCCTATGGTTGGATTATGTAACAGTCTTCACATTGTTGGTTACTTTTAGGAGTATTTCGGAAAATGTGTCCATCAGTCTAATATACTTATGCTTTTCCTTGCTGATGATTTCTCAACAGTTTCGTAGGATGGCTGGCTGCCTGACTGACTGGTTTCAACATAGAACAGATGTACGGTAGTTCCAGTTGCAACACTCCCTACATGTAACGCACAAAGCAGGAGAAGAGAGTAAAGGGAGGTTCAAAAGACAGATAATAAACAGAGATGTGAAGCAAAAAGAATGGTAATAATGAAGAACTGCTGCTGCTGCTGGATTCAACATAGAACTTGGCACCGAAGTGCACCAGTTTGAGTTGACACGTTCCAAATAGCACATAAAGGTAGACAAGAAGTTGAGTGATGAAGAGAATCAATAGAATTTAGATAAGTATAAGAGTGAAACAGAATGAGTAATGGTAGAAACGAATATGAGAGATTACAGAGACTGAATAGATCTGCGTAAGCCATTGACAACGATTTTGAGCCATGTCACCTGTTGTCACTAGCTATTGATTCTTAGAGTCCCGAGGGTGGGCCCCAACCCGGAAGTCTGAATCTCCCTACCTCACTCAGTTTAACTGTCAAGGATTTCATGGATTGATGAGGCCCGAGCTTTCTGGATCCGTGCTGAGATTTTGTCACCAATCAGTCCGTTGGTGCTGATGCAACTTCCTAAATAGGTGAAGTGGTCAACATGTTCTATCACTTCACTCCCTATCACTAAGTGATAGAACATGTTGACCACTTCACCTATGAAGAACTGTAAAGTTTTATTGAATATGACAAGTCAGAAAGACTGATTGCATCTGCGCCACCCACTGAAAACGAGGATTTTCAGCCATATCACCAATTGTCTTAAGCCTCATTCATTGATGTTTACCATCCCGAAGACCCCAATCAGATAGCAGTCTACAAGTCCGTACGTGGCTGACTGGATGGCTTGAACTAACTGTTGTGGATTTACTTCATTGACTGATGAAGCCATGTCCTTGGTTTGACCACCACTAGCTTTCTCTTTTGCAACCCTGATCCAGTTTCGTAGTATACGCATGTGTCTATTTGATAAACCATCTGTGATGCATCGATTGCCTTCACTTTCTTTTCAATGTACCATTTTTGTGTATGTTCTAACAGTTTCCTATCTTTCTGTTTACTTCACTTTTATGGAAAAAAGGGTTTTCGCTTAATATTTAAAGATGGAACACGATTTGTTTATCGTCTAAGTGGTACAGGCAGTAGTGGAGCAACACTTCGAATGTATATTGACACATATGAAGCAGATCCAAAGAAACATGAACTTTCATCACAGGTCAGTTTATCTGTAGCCCCCTTTTTTAACAGATGCCTATTTGGTGGTTACATGACTTCATCATGAGCTGATATCGGTTAGCGAACCATGGGAAAACCAACTGTGGTGGGAATACTAGATAACTGAGATGGGATGCTCAGGTAGCTAGTTACTTGGGGTTCTAGTGAGAAGTCGTGACCAGTAGGGTACGACAGGTTGGGCGTGAGGACAAATACTCTCCAGCGATGACATTGGCTAGTGTCAGTCGCGCTGTGTCGTGAATTGGACTGGCCATTGGATCGGGTCCCAGTGGCTTAACGGTCTACTAGCTCTCTGGCCTTGTAACCAGAAGGTTCTGGGTTCGAACCCTGGTGGTGGGTGCGTACTGCTGAAGATTCCCAAACTAGGACGGATGAAACAGCTATCCAGTACTCCCAGCTGGTTTTCCAATGGTTCTCTAACTGATGTCAGCTGGTGATGAAATCCTGTGACCAACCAATCAAATCCCTACAAACCGATGCGCCTATTTGTTGTGCGTGCATCATAATGTTTGATTCAGACTCTGCTTATTTTCCTACTATTACTTTTTGCTTAAATGATGATATTGTCTGGATTAGTGAAATCAATTAACTGTCTGTCTATAGCTTAAGTTTACAGTCAGTCATATCTGATGGAATAATTAGTCAATATGGAAAAAATTTATTGCACTTTAACGTGATATATAAGTTAATTAAACTGTCAGTCACTGTTATTTGAAACTAAGCTAGTAGTAGTTATATATGCTTTCATTTCTTTTGCATAGATTATCTGATTGTATCTCATAGAGATTACATACAGTAAAGGTATCACATATATATATATATATATATATATATATATATTAGAGAGAAAAAGTCCAGAGTATTTGAATTCAAGCAGTAAGAATATGAAAACAGATTCTCATCAAACTGCTTTCCATGGACATATGAACTGTAGCAGATATATTAAAGTTCCAATAAGAACAGTCTTAAAACGGGGTTATTTATAGTATTCTTAATATATTTATGCATTGAAGTTTCTGTGGCAATTTGGTTAAGTTTTCGGGGTGGAGTTGCTAGTACCACGCCCCAACCCTCCCTCTTTATCCGGATTTGGGACCGTCTAGAAAACTAGCGAGCTAGTAATCTAGGTGAGGTTAAAGCCCTTGGTGGAGGTGGGATCTTCGTCACTCAGCATCAACAACAAAATGATTCGGATTTTCAATACAAACGTCATGTCAGTCAGTTCTTCTATACGGATCAGAAACTTGGTGGGTCACAAAGAGTATTTCCAACAGTCTGTTGCAGACCTTTATCAACAACTGTCTTCGCTCTATACTGAAGATCAGATAGCCGCCGGAAAGAATCACCAACAAGAAACTATGGGAACGAACAAAACAAGAACCAACCGCTCAACAAATATGCCGGAGAAAGTGGAGATGGATTGGACACTCGCTGAGGAGGCCGCTGAGTGACATCGCGCGTCAGGCCAGTGCTTGAGTGGAACCCGAAAGGGAAGCGGCGAGTGGTTCGTCGGTGCAAGGATGACATGGAGGAGATTGTGTGAAGAGGAGTTGAAACAGTATGGACTAACATGGATGCAGGTGAAAAGTACAGCAGAAGACAGAAACAAGTGGAGACGAGCAGTTGAAGCCCTATGTTCCACTAGGAACCCAAGGGAACAATAATAATAATATAACGGGTTATAAAAGTGTTTAAATTACGACAGATCTGTACTCTCTTTAGATCTGTTACCGTTATGCACTCCTGTTTAATAGCAGACAGGTAGGTAGAATAGCCTAGGATTACAATATAGTATTAAAATCTATACACATAATGTCACACCACAATGATATAGTTATTTCTACGTCGAATTGCGATACCACATGGTCTTAGATGTTTGGAGGTAATCGACAGGACACCTTGAATCTAGGTTTCGTGTTAGTTGGCTGTCACTCACCAGTCAGCAAGGCGTATCTGCAACTGCCTTGAAGGAACTCATTTCCCTTCTGAGATTCGAACCCGCGTCACCCAGTGCTATCAGCAGTCAGTCTGACTCACGATCGACCTCCTTCCTGTAGGACTGGATATTTTGATTTGACACTAGTAACTAGTGTGATGTATCTAGTCCTTACTTTGGTGCAGATTGAATTCTATTGGTCATGTTTGTAATGTGGCCACCATTCTAGGTAGCTTGCCAACACGGAGTACGTTGATTTGATGGTATTAGGTGGTTGAATGCGATCCGTAGGAAACATTGAACACCACCTAGGTTTCGTGTTAGTTGGCACTCACCAGTCAGGAAGGCAGGCGTATCTGCAACCTTCAAATGAAATCAATGTGCATCGCGATGGCCAGCAAACTAGTTGCATGGTGGCCACATTGCAAACCTGACTGATAGAATTCAGTCTGCACTAAACAAATGACTAAACACATCACACTAGTTACTAGTGTCGAATCAAAGAATATTACATGATCGTTGAGTAAAGTGGATTAAAAGAAGTGAACCGCTACGATTGACAAAACCAAAAACAGTAATGGTTAACCAAAACTTAACCGTTTATCGAGAAATCATTCCAGTTTTAATCAATGATTTAAAGAGTGAACTGAACTCAATTTTTCAACGTAGAAGTATGCATTAAAGTTCAGCATTCCAAGTTGCCATACTTCTTAAAGCATCCTGAAGACCCAAATCAAGCAGTCTACATCTCCCTACGTGACTCAAACTAGCTGTAAATGGGGTTGGTTGGAGGATTTTATCATGAGCTGATATCGCTTAGAGAACCACTGGAAAACCAACCATGAGAACTGGGCAACTGCTTCATCCTAGTTTGGGACTCTTCATCAGTATGCGCCCACTGGGGTTCGAACCCACAACCTTCTGGTTACAAGGTCAGCGAGCTCGTAAACCACTAAGCCACTGGGACACGATTCAATGGCAAGAGTCCATGAATTCCAACTTCTGCCAATTCATGGCATAGCGCGCCCACTTCGCAATATCTTCTCCGATGAGTTACTGCCTCACCTTTAACCTACTGTCGCGGACGAAATAGCTGTCCAGTACTCCCAGCAGGTGTCAGTGGTTCTCTAACTGATGTCAGCTCCAACCAATCAAAGTAAATCCCTACAAAAACCAATAGCTGAAAATAATCGTTAATGACTTCTCATGCTGATGTTGTTTCTCTCTTTCCCAACAAAATCCTGTATCAGTTAACACTGCTCGACAAGGAAGATGGCAGCCTGGCATGCGCAACATATGTTTTTGCCGTTTTAATCGATTTATCTGAACAACCACATCGATTGACTTGCCCGCCCTCCTCCTTATCTAGAAATTTACGCATAAACTCGGTAATACCCTACTGTATTATAACAATACGGGAGATAGAACGCAAACACATCTGTAGTCAATGACCGCTAGCTGGTCTTTTCATATCACAGCCATATAGGAGGAGAAGGAGGGCAGAGTGAACTAACCTGCGCACTACACATATCCTTTGATTGACAACGAGTTATCACGTTTACACGGGAGATGACGTAATCTGGCAAATGCTACACGAGTCTTTTGTATCCGTGTTGAGGTCTTGTCATCAATTAGTCCCGTAGAGTTGATGCAACTCCCCAAATAAGTTGAATAGTTCATGGATTGCATCATATTCCTCGTTAACATTGAACTTAGAGTCGGTGCAGACCAGTCTTGCAGCATCATCGTACATTTGACAATTAGGAAGACTCTGCATTTTTGTCTGAGTCTTTACTTTAAATCGGTGACACTTTTGTAAACTGGAGTGATCAGTGATTTACACTAGTCCAGTTGGAGTACTTAATATTTCAAACAACGCTGTATGTCTTAGTTAACCTGGTCAATAATTCATCACCCATTAATCTTAAAAACCTCTTATCGATTGCTTTCCTAAATGATATTTCTCTTAATTATCTGACATTCGATAATGAATGTCGGGAAATAAATTAGAGTTTAGGCTTTTAGGAATTTATTGATATTCAATAATCCCCATCCAGGCATTAATGAAAACAAAACACGTAGATCAGCGATATTGATATTCGTTGTTTTGTTTTTTTGTTTGCAACATTTTTTTTAATGATTTAAACAAATTTTGATTTCAAACAAGCAACAGATGTTAATAAAGCAGGATTTAATGAATTCATCGAATTTCAGTAGAACTCTTCAGCTGAATACTCCCTACATACAGGGATATAAATACATATATACTCAGGTTCGAATCTCAGAAGGGACATGAACTCCTTCAAGGCAGTTGCAGATACGCCTTGCTGACTTGTGAGTGACAGCCAACTAGCACGAAACCTAGGTCCAAGCATGGCTTCCTGCCGATTGCCTCCAACAATCACATATGAATTCATCAAATCCTGCTTGGTTTAAATTACCCGGTCGACGCACTCCCAATACTCACTTGGCTGGAAATAAGCCAAAGGCAAGGAGGGAAGGTTGGGTGTCGGACTAGCAATCTCACCCCGTAAAAATATAACCACTGCTACTGAAACTTCAAAGGTCTAGATTGAAGCCGTATTATTATTATTGTTTCCTTTAATTCCTAGAGGAACATAGGACTTCAGCCGTGCGTCTCCATTGCGTTCGGTTCTCTGCTAGAGTCTTCACCTGGCTCCGAGTTTGCCCACATGTTTTCATCTCGTCTTCACATCACCTCCTTCAAGTCACCCTTGCACTGACGACCAACTCGCCGCTTCCCTTTCGGGTTCCACTCGAGCAATGGCTTGTCTAGTGATGTCACGTCATGGTTTATTTTCTCAGAGTATGGCTTCCGATCGACCTGCATTTCTTCCTGCATATTTGTTGCACAATCGGTTCCTGGCTGGTTGGTTCACTCCCAGAGATTGATCCGTGTCGCTGATCATTTCTGGCGATCTGGTCTTGAGTATTGAGCAAAGACAATTGTTAATGAAGATCTGTAGTTTGTTTGAGGTGCTCTTTATGACGCGCAGTGTAAGTCTCTGATCCGCATAGTAACTGGCACTGACTTCACATTGGAATTGAAAATCCGGATGTTATTTTTGATGGTGAGTGCTGTTGATCTCCACACAGACTTGGGAGTAGTGAAAGCTTGTCTTGCTTTCCGGATTCTTGCTTTCATATCCTCGTCAGTTCCGTTCGCCTGTAGTTGAAACGATGCTTCCCAAGGAGGGTAGGTAGAGGAGGTTGTATCTTTCAGGTTCCTCCCATTTATGCTGATTGTTGTCTGTTGTTGTTGTTGCTGTTGGTTGTGTTGACCAGGAATCTTCATCACCTTTGCTTTCCCTATGTTCACCTGAAATCCTATCTTCTCTGGATGCATCTTCCCCTGGCAACTTGTTGCTTTTCATCACTTGCATATCTTTCAGTTTGTGGGAAATCAGACATATATCATCGGCGAAGCCGTATGCTCCACTGGAAACCCACAGAAATAAAATAATAAAAAATAATGATTTAAATTTGTATTAGGAAGTGAGTGCTTCCAAATTTGACTTGGTTAACTTCTCCAACATATTCATAACTACACATTTTTGATCAGAATTCACATAATCATTTGCCATTTAGTATTATTTTGGTAAATTGCATTTATGATGAACACCACTATCGTCTCTTTCCCTACACTAAGACATTTGCTAGTATTCTTTTTAGTCTCAGTGGCATTGATGACAGATATCAGTGGTGTGGTTTCATTGGAGCGTTCCATGGTAAGCCAATTTATTTGATACAAATCAACTGGTTTAATGATAGTACTTCATATACATATATTCAGTAATTCTATAAGTTGTGTTTACTCAAATTGAACTATGCCTGTTTTTCCTCCCTTTTCCTTTATAGGAATATTTGAAACCGCATATTGAATTAGCATTGAAATTGTGTGGGGTAACTGAAATCACCGGTAGAACGGCGCCAACTGTCATCACCTAATTATACTTACTGTGATGATCACGATGATGGTGATGCATACACTTTAATGCCTATGATTTCTTTTGTTATTTCCGCACTGGAGTTTATCATCCCCTTGATTTGATTGATCCCTGCTCTGTTCTGTCTTCCATGCTAGTTTACTTTTCTCAACAAACTTGATTTTGTGACAATATTGTTGATCTGATCCTATGATGGATGAGATGAGAAAATGATTGTCCACCAAATCATGACCATTTTTTTCTTTTTTTCATTCTTTAGTAAGCCTTTGCACCTAATTTCCGAATTTCCAATCGAGAGAAGAAATTCACCCCGTGATAGAGAGAGTGTTATGCGAATTATGCAGCACATTTCACCTTTCCTGTTGTTTCTCATGTGAATTTCTCATTTTACCTTGGTTGATGACAACAATTCATTATTACTGTTATTATTATTATTAGTGTTTAAAGGAAATGATAATATTTTCATTTTGATTCTTTAAAAGAGGAAAAATCGACATTATTTATTTATATAGTCCTAACCTGAATAGTAGGTTTCTCTATCTCTAGTCCCCTTACACTGCCATGCTTTTTCTAATTACTTATTTGCTTTTCTACATTACATATACTTATTATATTTCTACCCTTTGAAAAATTTGTATTAGATAGTATTGGAATGTGCTTTTTGGATACTTATTATATTATTATTATTACTAATCAATAAAGTTAGGAGTATTTGTATTTCTTATATTCAGAATGATGAAATGAGTTAGTGTATCTCCGACATACTGTTTGGTGTGTTTGTGTGTATCCACCACAAACTGACTACTCCTACTACTCTACACACTTTTACCAATACTTGTTTGCTTCGATGTCATCGGGAGTGGATAGCGCTAGTATAGTTTGTGTTTTTTTGTAAGAATAGAATTTGACGCAGTATGGTAAAGTCTGCAATTCCATTATGGAATAATAATCTTATTGGATAAAAACACACATTAGTATAATAACAGATGACATTTTGAACACAATTCATTGCTCATAAGCCAATCATGATGCGTCGATAGTTCGGGGGATGGAATACTTGCCAACTACTCCACTCATGTGGTCTGGGGTTCGATTCCCGGCGGATGCGCGCCTAAACTTTGCTTAGGTGTGGTAGTAAAAGATTGGTGACGGGGGGGGGAGATTGCGTGGGCATGAGGCTAGCAACCCCATCCCGTGAAACACAAACAGTGCTGTTACCGAGACTTCAAAGCTGAAGGTTGCAGCTGTATGTTCCCTCTGGAAAATTCAAAGAAATAAGATATAATAATAGTAAGCACAGTAGGTTTGACTAATAAAGAATGAATTAACTCGGGTAAATTACATCAGATTTCCACCTTTTTGTTGTATGAAGTTGTTAAGTTTAGGTTTTGAACGACAGTATTTTCGATAATAACCAAAGTGATTACATTTGATTCCATGGTAACAGATCGATGCGAGAGGTATTTAGGTGTAGACTGCATTCACTGATGATTATTTAACTCTGTTTAGATCATTGCTGCCTTTTTTGAATGGAAACTTTACTTTCCACCATATTTCCTCCAGTGGAATGTAAGATGTTTGTGTTATTTTTTTCCCAGTTTTACATTTTATTAGGTAATATAAGGTAACAGACATATAACAAGAACTGGGATGTACTAATTTATTTGTCTCTTCGGATCCCACTGATCACCTGATTGGTAAAGTGAGATTTTATTTTCCCTGTCGTAAATTTCGCCTTGTAAGGTATTGGAATGAGTACAGATATTCTACACTGGTAACCTTTTCAAAGAAAAGATTCTCCTTATTTCTTTCAGATTTCAGGCTGTATTCCTCTATCTGTACACATTTTCATTCATATTTTATTGTCAAATAAACTATCTATTTGTTATGACTTTGATTTTTCAGCTAGTGTGTTGCATTGTGTGCTGTTTGTGAAATATCTTTTGTTTTTTACCTTTCTTTTTATCATATTCTACATGAATTAGCTAAACTTTGAAGTAGGAGGGACTATCCGATAGGGTGACTGAAGGAAGTTGTTTGTTCAAAATATTTTAAAAAGTGTTTTTTTCAACTTTGGCCACGAGCTGACATCGGTTAGAGAACCATTGGAAAACCAGCTGGGACAGCCTTCGCGTCCTAGTATGGGATTCTTCATCAGTACGCTCCCACCGCCAGGGTTCAGACCAAGGACCTTCTGGTTACAACGCCAACGAGCTCGTACACCATCAAGCCACTGCGACTGGTCTACGAGCTCACCCTGTAACCAGGAGGTCCTTGGTTGGAACCCTGGCGGTGGGTGCGTACTGATGAAGAATCCCATATTAGGACGCGACGGCTGTCCCAGCTGGTTTTCCAATGGTTCTCTAACCGATGTCAGCTCCTGTTGAAATCCTGTAACCAACCAATCAAATCCCTACAAACCAATACTTGAAAAGTTAGCGAATCATTAGAATCCAGGGAGTAGTAGTGGACAGCTGTTTCGTCCTAGTTTAGGACTTTACAGCATTCAGCACCCATGAACCAACTGGTCATCGAACTCAGGGCCTTTAGATTACAAGGTCAGGCCATAAACCATTCAGCCATTATGGCGGAATCCAGTAGCCCATGAATTCTAATTTCTGCGCAACCGCCAACCGATGTTATCGGCGAGTATTCATCCGCATACCCTACGTAGTGGACCCCACTGATCACGAAGACTTTTTACTAGAACTTCAGGCAACTTTACATCCTGTGAGCATAGGATTTTTTTGGCAAATTTTCTTTTCGAGGATTTCAAATGATACAGAATGATACAAAGAAGTATAAATTGTGTGCATCGTGAAAAACTGGTTGAGCCCAGCATCTAATCGTCATTACCCATTTACGAGTATGGTTTACCCAATTTAAAAATAATAGCTCATATCTAGCAGCATTTTTCTGTGCATGGAAAACGTAAGAAGCATGAGACTAGAGCGCGTCGGTGGTCCAAGGGTCGAATACCCGCCTGTCACTTCTGTGATCCGGTGTTCGATTCGTAACCGATGCATTGCTGAACCTCGCATAGCCGGAAGTAAGTCCGGAAAAGAGAGAGGGTGTTCGGTATGTGTCTGGCAACTTCAACAACACAAGTGCTACAGAAATTTTCAAGCTTAAAAAGTAGTGCTTGAAACCCTTTCACCCCCCACCCGTCTTCGGAACGTAAAAGGAATGAAATCAAACTAGAACACTTGTACAGTAATCACGGTGCTCGTTTAGATGACTGCATCTGTATTCATGATGAGATGATCACTGTATGAGAAATCGATTATTTTACGGTTTATGGTATCGTGATGTCAAACCACTCTGAATCAGGAGGCATACGCTGCATAGATAGATAGATAGTTGTTAGGTTAAAAAGTTTTAATAATGCAAAAAATGAAATTATCCTTATTGGTTGTTATCTGACAAGCGATCACTTAACGTTACTCTTGTTCATAGGTTTTTCATTCAGGCCAGTGGTTTCATTTAACTCGATGGAGAATATGAATAAATAATTTTTTTTTAAGGATATGCCTATGTGATTTCAGGTCATATAACGACAAGGTTATGCTACTCTCTGAGTAATCAGAAACATGTCAAACTTGTCCATTCCATAATTAGTCAGTAGGAATGAAAATAAATTAGGCGGTCATCATTTTGTTGGTTGTTTTTTCTTTCCCTAAAGTTTTCAAAACTAGCCTGTTTTCACTATAATCTCTACTTGTTTTTTTTTGTGTGTTATGCCTTTTTTTAGTTACCCGCCAATTCTGAAACAACACATAAAACACCTGGTGAAATTGATCTACAACCAGGAAATCGAGGTGTTCATTTTAATAGTGAAATGGTTAACGAAGATCGTACATCGAATAATTTATCAACTGTATCTACAAATCCTCAGTCATCTAGTCATCATCCACCGCATGTTTCACGAAAAGTTAGCTTTTCTGATTTACCTGTAATTAGTAGTAGTGGTACAGCTGAAGACCGCCACCTAGACGGTGGACTTCATCCGTCGCGTATTCCAGCTGAAGATGAAGGAATCTATGATGAAGATGATGACTCTGGACATCATATAGAAGTTCGTCTACTGGATCCAACGACAGATGATATGCCAACTCTGCCGTCTAACTTCACCAATGTACCTGTGTATGAAGTTAAGTTGGGAATGCTGAAACAGGCAACAGTTTATCGGGTTGAATTCACAATACCGGATAGATTGAAACCTGGTGAAGTGGAAATGTTGAGAACTGTTGTTGAAATGGATGGTCGTGTTAGCGTGCCGGTTAATGTTGGCGCTTCTTTTGTTCTGCTGAGCTGTGAACCTGTCCCGTCACCCAACCATGGTAAGATATTTTAGATCGACCATTATATATATTACTTAGTGGAATTCGTGACATCTTAAATCCATTGGCTAAGATAATCCTTTTAAATTTTTACAAAAATCTTGTTACTAAGGTATCACCCTTCACGAACTTATGAAGATTTCTTTAGTTTGAATATTTATTACGAAGTGTGATAAGTAAAGTTAGTATTTTCATCGAAGCTTCCTTGACTTATGTAATTTTCAGGATGAATTAGGGGTTGAAATCAGTTACAGAAGCCTTGAAAACCAGCATGGAGTACTGGACATATGTTTCGTCCGAATTCGGGACCCTTCAACAGGGCGCATCCGCCGGGGTTTGAACCCGATCATGAGGCGAGCTCGTAGACCATTCAGACCCGACCCACTGATCCTTGAATTCCAACTTCTGCCAATTCGTGATCGGTCGGTCGGTTTTCGACATAGAACTTTGCACATATGTGCGGCAGTTCAAGTCGCCACACTCCCTCCTTGTAGCACACAAAGCAAGAGAAGAAAGTAGGAGAAATGCATATTAGAGACAGTAAACAGAGGTGTGAGACAAAGGAATAGTAATAACGAAGAACAAAACAGTTTAATTGGAAATCATAAGTCACAAGGAGTGGATGCATCTGCACTAGCCATTGAGAAAGATTTTCAGCCATATCACCAATTGTTTCCAACCATTGGTTTTTACCGTCCCGAGGACCCCAACCAGGAAGTCTACACCTTCCTATGTGGCTTAGACTAACTGTTGTAGATTTCATTGACTGATGAAGCCATCTTTTGGTTTGACCACCGCTAGCTCTTTTCCAGCCTGGCCCCCTATATCAGCTAACATTGCCCATCGGTCGAGGAAGGCGATAACTAGGCATACGTTACACATGTCCTATCCATCTCAGTCGATGTAATTTCACAGTCTCGTCGACTGATTTCCCCTCCTTACCTAGCACTCGACCGATGCCTCACCTCAATATTGCTCACCTTATTATACCACTTCACACGGGAGATAGAACGCAGACACCTATGATCAAAGACAGCTAGCCAGGATTTTCATGTCTTCCACTCTCAATGGCCAGGTCTCACAGCCATAAATTCGTGATCAATATTTTTGTGTATTTTAATCTCATGATAAACTAATTAGAGTACTACACATCCCAGGTTTACCCCCGAAATCTCAAATAATCCGATTCAAATAGTTTACATTATGTTTACTGTTGATTGATGTGTTCTAGAGTGTGTAAGGACGATCAAATTCTGGAAACAGCTCTATTATGTTAGTGCCTAGTTAATTGATATATATTCGTGATGAAATAACACAACTGTTTTCATTGGCAAGCCAATTAAAGAAGAAAACTGCGTGTAGTGTGTCAGTGTTGTTCAGTGATCGAATCCTCGCCAGTCACGTGAGACGTTCCGGTTCGATTCCCAACTGACGCACTCCTAAACGGCAGGGTAGTAAGCTTGGAGTAAAAGAATGGTTAGGAGGCGTGGGGTCAACAACTCCACGTGATAAAAACAGTACTGCTATTGAAATATTGACGTTTGAAGCCGTATGTTCCACTGAGTACACAATGAAATGAAAAAGTAACTATTACATCTAAGAATGCAACACGATTTTTTTATTCCTTCACATTCCCAGTAGAACATAGAGCTTGAAGCTAGATGCTTGAAGTTTCTGTAGCAGTGGTGTTTATTATTTTTACGGGATGTGGTTGCTAGCCTCATACCCAACCTCCCCTGTTTACCAGTCTTATTACTGGCTTAGCCGAGGTAAAGGAGTGCGTCCGTGGCCGGGGTGCGAACCCCTAACCATCTGCGTGGTTGGCGAGAATTCTACCGCTGTGCCACTGACGCGTCTTATGTTTGTGTCTCCTATTCATTCTCTTATTTCCCGGTGTTATCACGTTGTTTCTTGGGGGTACGTCTGTTATATAGTCATACATTTCAATTACCTCCATGCTTTTTTATGTTTTATGTAAATTTGTGTATCAGTTACCTCAAGGTGAACAAACCCATTTACCTATATTCAGCCATTTGTTGTTGCCTCAGACTGTTTCCTAACTGAGACTGTTTAGGTAATATGTTTCCTCAGTACCTTCAATGTTGTTATATTCTTTAGTGGGGATGATTCAATCGGGATTATTTGATTGTCCACTTTAGATAGGGACATTATGATGTCTAACTTCAGAAGGAAGTCAATTTTTTCTTTGTATATTCTTCACTCGTATTTAATCTCTGCAACATCTGATGTGCTTGCTATTTATTTTCTTTAAGGTGATGTGTGGTTAGTGCTAAGTCGTTACTTTTTTCATTTACTACAATGTCCTCCATTTATCTGTGGTTGGCAGTATATGATCTTGACTAATACTCTTTATAAAAATGAAGCTATGCGCACTTGCAGAATTGAAAATCACACACTTTCAGTGATGTGTGGTGGCAAGTGCGAAGGTTTATTAGCGACACAACGCTCGCCAACGACTCCACGCACATGGTCCCGGGTTCCATTCCCGGTTGGCACACTCCTAAGCCTTGCTAAGCTGGTAGTAAGTCCAGTAAAGAGGTACGGTTGGATGGGCGTGAGGCTAGTACATGTCATTAATTCACCGCTCTGTATCTTGACTTGTCAGCCACCACATCACAAACGTGGTCAATGTAATTAAGTGAATTCCTGATATTATATTATAAGAAAAGGGCACAAACAGCGAAGAAAATTTTCTTTTCGACGATTCATTTTCATGAGCTGTACACTGTCGTAACTATATTTAACAAAGAAATCTTTAGACCAATCAGATACTGGTAAACTTTGTCCTTGAAAAATTGTATTACACAATGTAAGGTGTAAGAAGGGATGACTAATTGTAAGTTAGAAAGGAGAGAGAAGTTGGCATGACGTAATAAGTGTGAGATAATGACTGATCAATAAGCTCGTGTAGAATGGACAGGAACTAGTGGAAAGGCTATAAAGTGTTTTTGTATAAAATCTGTATGAAAAAGCAATGTTATTAATAAACAGTAATAGAGTGGTAATAAAATGTGGATGATGTAAATAATAGTGATAATAAAAGTATTAATAATAATAACAATAATAATAATAATAGTGAACTTACCTAATAAAGAAAAGAAGCAAAATTGTGGTAAGAACTTTACTGTGGCCATGGTAGGGTAAGAGAATGTATGTATCGCTTTTGAATGCAGAGGTTCGGCTTCAGATCTCGAATAGCTAATGCTTCAGCTGTTGGAACACAGCCACTCTACGTATCACATTTTCCTGCGGACAGTTAATCCAGTCTAACGCTTAGGACAAGATACCGCTTTTGGCCACTTCAATGTGTATTTATCAATTTACTTGCTCGTGTGGAGCAAAGTATATCGGACGTACGCAACGTCAACTCCACAAACGTATTCTGGAACACTGCCAAGCTTGGTTAGCCGGAATAGAAAAGAAGACTAGCAGCAGCTCGATCCTCGAACCTCTTGTCATCTCCGGACATCGAGCACCCTTACATGAATGCTTCACAGTGTTAATAACATTGCTTTTTCATACAGATTTTATACAAAAACACTTTATAGCCTTTCCACTAGTACCTGTCCATTCTACACGGGTTTATTGATTAGTCATTATCTCACACTTATTACGTCATGCCAACTTCTCTCTCCTTTCTAACTTACAATTAGTCATCCCTTCTTACACCTTACATTGTGTAATACAATTTTTCAAGGACAAAGTTTACCAGTATCTGATTGGTCTAAAGATTTCTTTGTTAAATATAGTTACGACAGTGTACAGCTCATGAAAATGAATCGTCGAAAAGAAAATTTTCTTCACTGTTTGTGCCTTTTTCTTATGATTCAATATGGGAATATTTCGTTCATTGATATTATATTGTAATTTCTATTTAGTTTTCATTACCCTGCACCACATCCTACTTAGCATTTACGCATCATTGTTAGTTTTGTAAGTTCTAACACTTTTCTTGTCTATCTACCTAATTTTAGACACTTTTATCAGGTTGTTTTTGTTAACCCTCCCCCACGTATTTCTACTTCCATAGGTCATGTATTGGTTATGGAAGTTTCAACAACTAAACAATCACGTGTCAACGAGTTGATGACACTGCGTCGAGTTGAAACACCAACAGATGCTATTTGTATGCTTCTACATGGAATTTCTCTAGGTAAGAGAAGCGTTTTTATTATTTCTAAACGACAATTGAATTTTTTCACTGTTCCTGTGAGATTGTGTTCAGTTTCTCATTCACACTTGTCCTGCCTTGCTTTTGCTTAATCTTGTTTTCCCCTTTGTGTGTGAGATGTTGTAACTTTGACTAAATATATAGGCTTGTATTATCTAGTTGACCGCAAGTTTTCACTCAATTTATTTCTTCACCTCTATCTACATTAACCTCTAATTGTGTCTCTGTAACCATGTAATTAGTTACCCCACTGAATTAACATTATATATATATTTCTCGTTAAAGGGTCATTCAAATAAGGATAAGGTCACCACACACACACACACACACCACACAGTTTGCTACTAATTTTTCGCTGAACTAAGCTTTGATAAATTGGAAATTATGGGAAAAACCCTTCCCCTGTAATTTCAGTGAAAATTTTATTCTTCTATTTTACTAACTGTACTGATAAAAAAGCGACACTGAAAACTTGGTGATTGTAGTATTGCTTTTTATTTTGTGAGGAAAGTTTTAGTATGCCTCGTGTATAAACTAAAGTTTTAATGGTTTTAGTCTTTAAATTCCAGGTCAAAATATATATATGTATATAAACAAACAGATGGTGTAGCGATGGGATCCCCTATCGTAGCAGATATCTTTATGGACAGCTGGGAAAATATTGCTCTTAATACATTTAATCCTACTCCAAACGTAATATGGTGGAGATATGTGGATGACACTTTCACTCACAGTGTTAAAAACACAACATATCTCTAGCTTCTTGACACATATAAACTCACTAGTAAAGGGAATAAAATTCACATTTGAATCTGAAAATGAACAAGGAGAATTAGCTATGTTAGATTGTAAAATAAAACGAAGGGAAGAAGGTAAACTGCACAGTAGCGTTTATAAAAAGCCAACGCATTCTAATAGATATTTAGACTTTAATTCATCTCATCCATTATCTGTCTGTAAAGGCAGGCTTAGTTAAGTGTTTAACAAACTGAGCAGGACAACACAAAACGTAATCGATGAAATAAAACAGATAGAAGAAGCGTTGGTGTTAAATGGCTATTCTATAAAAGTCATTAGGAAGATCTGAAAAGGCCAAAAACAAAATAAAAATAATGGTGAAGCTAATAGTATGAAATGTCAAAACACTTAGCTCTAATATTTTGTTACATTAGAAATCATTCAAACTCTAGGCTAACTAACTAATTTATATGACAGGAAAAGGAAACTAAATGACATTCAATCAGAGAATAATAAAAAAATGGTCAACTTTTAACTTAACTAGTCTTTACACCAACTGATAATACTAATCAGTATGGCCGTAGAAGCGGTTAAAAGAGAACTAATTGCAGATCCCGAACTTAGTCATAGGAAATTATTTGAGGATTTCAGTTCTGACTCAAATCTACTATCTTTAAGTTTCAGGGCAAAATATACAGACAAACAGAAGGTGTAGCAACGTTTGCAGATTGATTTGATGGCGAGCTACCTAGAATGGTGGCCACATTGCAAAACCTGACTGATAGAATTCAGTCTGCACCAAAGAAATGACTAGACACATCACACTAGTTACTAGTGTCCAATCCAAATACTGTGAGACTTTATCAAAATAAATTTTTATTCACAATGGAAATGACTATCGTATTACTCTGATACATATATATTATGCTATTGATGATAATGTATTGTGCAAAAAGAAACTTGTAATTCTCTTGCATTTTATATATATATATATATTTCAATGTTTATGCATATACATATTTTTGTATTCAGCTAAAGGACAAGGTACTCCACTTCTACGCTCTGGTATTCATCGTATCAATGAAAATCAAGAATACATTGACTCAGATGAATACACGGAATGGCCTGGTTTTGTGAATATTGACGATGAAGATGATGAGGCGGCTCCATTGTCAACAGATAACACATATGCTGCTAATCAGGGCGATAATGAATGTTCATAGTAATATTTTAAAAAAAAATATATATATTGTTATCAAAAATTTCTTTTCTTCTGTTTTATATGTATGTTTTATAGTATTCACCAATAAATACCTTCTAATCTCTTATTGATTCCTTCCAATTTAATTTGGTTCTCCTCTCTATATGTATCTCTATATTATTAAGTTTTCATAATATTATAGTGATTATGATAATAATAATACTAACCATCTCCTTGTACATCTCAAACTCTATTATGATTATGTTTAGGGGGTTCATCATTTGTAAACTATCATATCTCTTCTTCCAACCCCCACGTCCCCTGGCCCCTTATCTTATTTCGTTTCTGAGTACATATATACAAACGCACACACCCACTCGCTGTCAGATACTGAAACGTTGTCAGACAGAAGAAAACATTTAATACTGTTTCACCTGGATAAATTATCACATAATACTAATAAGAATAACACTGACAGAACCTAATTAAATTATATCTCCAGCTTCTATTTTTTCTTTCTTTCTTTCTTTCTTTCTTATCCTAGTAATTATTATTGATCTACTCAATGTTTAACTAAACTCTCTTGTGAATGATATTCAATTATTATTATTCGTTACTTTCAGCACCTGATTGTAAAACAGCTGCCCTTTGATAACCCCCTCTCAGTGTTTCTCTCCAAAGACTAATTCACCAATATCTACTCATGACCTTTTCAGAAAGGTCATATGCGTGGGTGGGTGGGTGATGGGTGAAGGCAATATTGATGATTTTCAATAGTTCTCAGTACACTTTATTTTGCCAACTATACCTTTTTTTGTGTGTGTGTCAATTAATTAATTAATGATCTGTTCTCTAACTGATATTACTAACGGTTGAATATCAGTAGTGTATTTATGCTGATACACTTAGGCTTCATTAGACATATATACATATATACCTCACTTACTTATTTCTGCTACCTACTTGTTTTATTGTTATTATCAGTATTATCAATATTATTATTATTGTTACTTTTAATGTTATCATTTTATGGAGGTTTTATCACTGCCTCACTTTGTTTTGTTTATTTTGTAATGTGCATATATATATACATTTATACACGTTGGCGAGTGAAAGTGTAATGATACACGTGTATGTTGTATATATATCTATGGTGAAGCGTTACGTTACTGTATAACCCAATTCCTTGTTGTACATCATCATCCTTACTGTCGTAAACAAAACATGAAAAAATAGTGGACTAATAGTAACAATAATGATGATGACGATGCTGATGAGAACGATAAAAAAAGAAGACGAAATACAGAACAGAATCTCCTATCTCTCTCTATCTTTGTCTTGTTTCTTTTTTTTTGTTCTCTTTTTTTTCTTCTGATAGTGTTAATATGAATATGATGGTTTTTTAATGATAATCTAAGTGTCAGTTATGTCATGTACACAAACACAAGTATATTATAAATAAATATATATAAACATCTGAGTTAAAATTATTTTATAAAGCATTATTGTTTTTTTTAAAAATTTTTAACGCCTTGCCACACAACGGATTTAAGAAAGTAGGTGATGGGGGGTAGGGGTACTGCATAAGAGCTGTTCGAGTTGGTAGTTCTACATCGAGATCTTGATTGTACAATTGAAATACACGTCTGAAAGTGTTTCTGCTCAGATAGAGCTAAAATGAAATTGAAATACAAAGAATATGTATAATTGTATCTCATGATATGCCCTGTACTCTTGGATATGTTTAGAAATTCGGCCAAGTTAAACTTTAAGTAGCACTCACTAACTACCAATCAGCGAACGACGTCAAATTATCCAATGAACGTGAGTTCAATGTTGTATAGCGCTTGATTCTTCTTTTCAAATGCGTGCCCTAACGAAGTTATGGTTGCAATTCGAGGAGGATAATGTTTCCCACAATTGCCTGGATTTGAGGTTGCTTAGGAAGGAGAGAATTCGTTCGTTTGGTGGTGATGAGTTTTAAAAAGCTTTAGCAGGTCGACTGATGGATATGTCCATCGTTGTGCAATTTGTTTGAACCGAGTTAGCATTAGAGAAGGTAAGCTGATAATTTCAATATTTTGTAGGAACTTTGTTTGCAAGGTCGCATCTCTCTTTAACGCAAATTTTGTATATTTGCAACTACTGGGTCTTAAAACAGCCGGTGAGAGCCTCAGCTGCTGAAACCAAGATTAGCCTCGTCTCAACAGTTAAGCGGTATCAGCACTGCAGAGACATTGCATCGTGGAAAATGGAGAAAATTACTTCTTTGTTGGGTGGAGAAGATATCGTTGTGCACGTCGACGAAACTGTATTGCTGAATAAAAAATACAACCGTGGTCGTCAGCGAGCCAACAATATTTAGGTAATTGGTTTATACGACACATCCCTCCGAAAAGGATTCGTGGAAAGAATAGCAGGTAGAAAGGCAATTACTCTAATACCTTTTATTACCAGACTTATGAAACGGGGATCATTAATACATATGGATGAGTGGAAAGGTTACAACTCTCTGTCATCTCTTGGATATATTCATCAGACAGTGAACCATTCCAGTGATTTTGTCGATCCTATTACGAGGACACACAAATTCTATTGAAGGATTTTGGGGGAGGTTGAAAAATAGGATTGGAACTATAAATGGATCTCAAAAGGATCTCATTTGGATGAATATATGTACAGAATGTGGTGTGACTTCTCTATTGACAGTCCTATGCTTAACTGAGAATGCTAGAAAAAGATACCCTCTGTAACGGCGCTATGCTTTTTTCCATAAATACACGTTTTCCTTTATCAAACATCTCTGTTTAATGTGATTGGTCCGTTCAAGGTCGTTTGCTGATTGGACGTTATTGGTGCTGAAAGTTTAACTTTGCCAGAAATTCTTTTAAAACTAAGGTTGTTCTGGTATCATGCGGTTTCACATGTATTTAGATTGTTTAGTATTCACACTCTCTGTAGATGTGTTTATGTAAAGTAACAGTTGGCAGTCGACTACTGACTCAATTGTATCCTGTTGTGAGGACTGAATGTGAGTGGTGTACACAAGAAATTATTGACATTTGTACGGATGATTTATGAAGATGTATTCAACAGTTTGAATGTCAGTTATTTCCTGGGTAGTAATATTTATTCGTCAAACAGGTAAATGTTACTTCGTCGTTAGTGACTTTGAGGAGGTTGTCTGTGTTTCTGGAGACAATTTTTTCTAATTATTTTATTGCTTTACGTTCCGAGTGGTACTAAAGGCTTCAAGAGCTAGGACTTTGGGAAGCAGGGCCTTGCTAGCCTGTGTCACATCCAATATTCCCTCTTTGCTTGACTTACTACAGGCGTAGCGAGGTGTAGGAATTCTTTGGCCGAGGGTCGAACCCCGGACCACGTATGGCGCGCTTTGGGAGCATTCCTCCACAGAACCACCTACAAGACAAGAAAACTGCTAATTCATTTCATTGGTTGAACGATTTCATCATGAGCTGACATTCGTTAAAGAATCATCGGAAAACCAACTGGGAGTACTGGACAGCTGTGACTAGTAGGGTACAGCAGGTCGAAGGTGAGGACAGTTACTCATCGGAGAAGACATTGCGAAGTGGTCGTGAATTGGCAGAAGTTGGAATTCATGGACTCTGGCCATTGGATTAGGTCCCAGTGGCTTAGTGGTCTACAAGTTCGCTAGGCCTTATAACCAGAAGGTCGTGGGTTCGAATCCCTGTTATGGGTGCACACTTCTGAAGATTACCAAACTAGGACGGGGGAAATAGCTGTCCAGTACTCCCAGCTGCTTTTCCAGTGGTTCTGGTGATGAAATCCTCCAACCAATCAAACAAAATCCCTACACAAAACAGTACTTGAAAATGCATTTCATGCTAGTACTGTTGTTTAGTTTGTCACTGATGTACTAGCTTTATACCTGAATGGTGATATTGGCTAATTCACCAGTCAAATAATGTTTTCAGTGCTCCAATGTTGGATATTTTCGTGTGAAATTGGTTAACCTTTCAGTGATTGTCGAATATTGACTTCATTCATTGATCTCAGTACTGTCTTGAGTATGCCTAGAATCATCATGTACAAAAAGTGTCATATTTCCATGCGGATGTGTTATGATCACAGTAAAAAACCTGGTTGTTAATAAAGACAAGGTGATTATAGTTCTTACAATTTTTAGATTATCTGTCACGTTGTCAAATCTTCTGGTTTATTGCAAAACCTTTGTGTAAAGCGTAATATTTGTGTCCCAGTTTATAAAGACACTAGTGTTTTGTACTTTTATCATATAGACAGATCTGCATTACGATACCTTTTTGTCTTAGATATCATTGTATGTAGTGTCCACTTCACTGGAACTCTCTGTATTTGTCTGAATTCGCCACTGGCTCACGAAATTGATACTGCACAAACCTGCCTCTGTGAACGTATGTCATCAGATGATTATTCTTGTTGTCTTCAGAACTTCCAATGACGGACTGTAAAGCTGTTAGACTATAATTGTGCTTGTAAATGATTTTCCTAAAGTAAGTAGCTGGTTAAAAGTCAGTCTTATGCGAAGCTGATCACTTCATTAGATCTACACAAAGTTGTATGATTAAAAACCAATCACATTGATGACCAGAGTTCTTTTCTTATGTAGACTGTAGGTAAAATAAATTCTTTAGTCTTTGGTAGATGAGATAACTTTCGTATGCGTTAAACGAAACTCACTATTATGATAAATAAGAGTAACTTTGCACTAAACGTTATCCGTGAATGTGTTGTCCAGAAGGATAGATGAAAGCTTTACAATTCTAGATCATCCAGCTCAGAGAACAGCATCCACTTGAGCCAGAAATCTTCGCTGCTTTAGAGGGAACAATATTTATCATACGTAGTTCAAACCAACCCGTGTTTATTAAATATGACAAGGTTAATAATATAGAAGCAGCATGGATAATTGAATGAGTTTAACCGCAGATTGATATCAGATAGAGAGCCACTGAAAACCAGCATGGAGTACTGAACAGCTGTTTCCTCCGTCCTAGTTTGGGAATCATCGGTGGTACGCACCAACTGCTAAGGTTCGAACCGAGGACCTTGCGGTTATAAGGCCAGCGAGCCTTGTGGGTTTTGATATCTAATTTCTTCAGAACCACTGAAGACTTGTTTGACACGAGTTAGCAACTAGCGTCCAATCAAAAATGTCCAATACAGTTCGACAATAGGTCAATCTGGAGTCCGAATAACTCAGTGGTAACGTCTCTAACAGCTGAGCTCACTGGTTCGAATCTCCTCAGAAGGGACCTAAGTTCCTTCAAGGTTACAGATATGTCTTGCTGACTGGTGAGTGCCAACTAGCACGAAACCCAGGTCAATTAGGGCTTCCCACTGATTGCCTCCAACCATCTTAGACTTATACTTGTGAACAGCTGGTAGTTAAAATGTTGATTACAGTTTAGGCTGTTTCCTATCAGTATAATAAAGATTTTTTTGTATTTCCGAATGAATGGAAAACAAAACGACATCGTTGTTTTTACTGACGTTTCGCTACTCAATGCTAGTAGCTTTATCAAAGTAGTATTATTAAACCGGGATTTACAAAATCTCAGGTTATATATAACAAGTTAATCATCGTTCATCAGTGTGTGGTCATTTTTGCCTTGTCAAGTCGGCCAATCGCTAAAGATAACAAGACTAGTTGTACACTGTTGGATTTGATAAATGTTTACATAATGAAACTGTTTATCACCTTAGCGTTGATTTTCTCACTTCTTGGGGTAGGGAGGTGTTGCTACCAGGTCAAATTCCGTTTCAGTCCATCATTCCTATTCAGAAAATTTGGATTCCATTTGATATGAAGTGCTTCTGATGATATTAGACGTTCTTTGTGATTTCCAGAATTTTTCTGAATTAATTCAATATTGTCAAAATCAATTTTGTGCTGATGATTTCTTCATTCTTTTCTAGTTCAGCTGGATTTCTAGGTGGTCGAACAGATGTTCTACAGTGTTCATTTCTTCTGATTTAGTTTTTTCACTAGCGATGTTTGTCCGATGTATATCGGATCACATTCGAAGTATTTAATTTTGAAATTGGATCTTTTACATGGACAAGGTTGCTTTTTAGTGTGTGTGATGTTTTGAAGAAAACCCTGATGTTGTGCTTATTGAGTATGCTTCTGATATCGTCTGACGTTTCTAATCTATATGGAATGACAACTATTGAGACCCATGCCTTCAGAATACGTTTTCGACCATATTTAATGTCAGTGTTTATTTTGTTGATGAAGTTCTTTGGGTAGTTATTTTTCTTGGGAGTCTCAGTAATGTTTGATATTTCTTATTCTTTTTCTTTCTCGTCGGTTATCAGATAGTGTGCTCGTCTAAGAAGACTTGAAACAACTGATACCTTTGCGCTTATGGGGCATGATGATCTGAAGTCCTAATATTTATTGGAGTGGGTTTTCTTGCTGAATATGGATGGGTATATTAAAATATCCGTTTTTCCTCCTATTAGCTGGGCAGTCTAGAAATTGTAGTTCACCGACGTCTGATTCTGCTTCCGAAATAAATTGGATTCTGGATTCTCCAAGAATGAATTGTGTATATCTTGTTTTAGCACTACAAAAGTATCATCTACATATCTTAACCATATTTTAGGAGTGAGTATTAGGAAATACAAAAAACCTTTATTATAATGAATATCATATATCCAATGCCCAAATTTTTTCAAACTTTTAAAAGTGAACTAGGTTTGGATATATGTTTCCTATCAATCTGCATCATGCTACAGTACAATGGAATATTCTTCTTCGCTCTGACTATAGATTCCAGTCATACACTTACTTTGGTCTGTACAACTGGGCAGTTCAATGTATAGAAAATAATTAGACTATTTTGTCCTTTTCATTGGATTCAGTTAGAAGCCTAATCATAGTTGAAGGACAGATACCTTTTTAACAAGCAACAAAAATCACTCATTTTAGCATGCACTTTGAATCACTAATCACCATTTTTGAGTGATTGACACTAATGGAAGAATGACAGGCTTGTAGGGGACTTTCTAGCAAGCTCAGTCACAGAACAAATATGTAAATAAAAATCCAACATAATGCGATGATAGTGTAACAGTATGTTATCAGAAATACAGTTAACGAGTTATGTAAATGGATTGGTTACTTAGTTATACCGTTAAAGTTCACTGCTACAAATTAATAATGTAATCCATAATAGAGTTCACTGCTGGAGTCGTGTCTACTGGTAGAAGCTGTGCACCGGTTGTAGAACAGTCTTCGGATGAGGAGGATGAGAGGTTCTTGCAAAAACCCAAGGGTACAACACTGTTAGTGTAGTGAAACAAGTAGACAGTATGGACTAGTGAGAAGACGAAGCGACCATCAGGACATTGTATTTCAGATTGTACTTGGGAAGTTATGTAAATTTCAGCATGAACCGTTTTAAACAAAGGTTGTGTACGATGCTTCTAATTTCAACATCTAACAGTCGTATTGTTACAGACCCCACAGGTTCTTGTAGTTCATAAAATGATGATTATTTTATTATATTATTGTTTCCTAGAGGAACATAGGGCTTCAATCGTACGTCTCCATTCCTTTCGGTTCTCTGTCAACGTTTTCACCTGGCTCCACGTCTGCCTTCATCTTTTCTTCACGTCACCTCCTCTTTGTCACTCCCCCACTGTCGGCCAACTCACCACTTCCCGCTCGGTTTCTACTTGAGCGATGGTCGGGCGTGTGTTGTCACTAGATCGTATGTTTTCTCAGAGTATGGCCTCCAATCCACCTCCTCCATTTCTTCCTGCATATTTGTTGCACAACTGGTTCCTGCTGGGTCGGTTCGTTCATTGCCAGAGATCCCTCTCTATTGCTGATGTTTTGTGGCCGGCTATTTGATCTTCAGCGAAATATTGACCGAAGATGGCTGTTGATGAAAGTCTGTAGTTTGTTCTAAGTGCTCTTCATGACGCGCTCGCCAAGTCTCTGATCCGTATGGCAAGTAGCACTGACTTCACATTGGAGTTGAAAATCCGGATCTTATTTTTGGTTCTGAGTGCTGTTGACCTCTACAAAGACTTGAGAGAAATGAAAGCTTGCTTTCCCGATCCTCACTTTGATATCCTCGTCACTTCCGTCCACCTGTAGTTGAAATGATGCTTCACAGGTAGGTAGGTAGTGGAGGTTGCTTCTTTCAGATTTTTCCCATTTATGCTGATTGTTGTCTGTTGTTGTTATTGCTATTGGCCAGGAATCTTCATCACCTACCTCTTTTTTCTCTATGTTCATCTGAAGGCCTATCTTCTCTGGATGCTTCTTCTGCCATCTTGTTACTTTTCCCTTGCATATCTTCCAATTTGTGGGAAATCAGGCATATGTCATCGGCAAAGTCCAGATCTTCCAAGTTTTCTGTGTGGGTCCATTTTATGCCTGTTTCCTCGTCGCGTTACCCGCTGTCTGTGGCATTATCCAGTTTACCACAATCAGGACAATCAGTGGAGATAGTAGGCAGCCATCCAGCCTGTCTTACTCCCGTCTTCACTTCTTCGAAAAATTCCACGAGTTTCCCGTTATGGATGACTTGGCATGCAGCATTGTCGTACGACAACTGTTGGATGAGATGTATAATTGTTGGCTTCACCATAAAATAATGAACTGCCTAGAAATTAGACTGATATCTGTACCCTAATTTACATCTTTATAATATTTATTCGTTATGATTTGATACATATATTGATTTTTGTTGTTAGGTTTTCTTTTCTCTCTTTTTTTTCTTTCTAGAAATCACTTGAGTTAGTTAGTGTTCACTTGGTTGGGTATACTAACATTAAGGTAATCAGGTCAGGTAGAAATAAAGATGGTGAAATGATTATTTTTTTTATTACTCTCCTATTGACATTATTATTATTTTTTTTCTTTTTCATCCTGTGAGAAATGGAGAGAAAAATCAAAAAATATATATAAATATATACAGTTGTAATAAAAAGAAATGTGTCTTTGTATTAACTAAATAAATGAATATATGTATATAGAAAGAAGGACTGTTGAGTTCATTCAACCGGATATTATTTCACTATTATGCTTCTAAGGTTGTTTATCAACAAGAATTGGTATAGAACACTATTCATTTGTATATATGAATATAATTTAAACAATAGTTTACTTAGACAGTGTTTTTATTAAATGAGGGATAGCTGACTACCAAAGAATAGAGCAACTCATGCTTTTCTAATTACTAATCGCCTGTCTGCATCGCAATATCTTTATAGTATATCGATCACTGCGTTATACATTATACAGGTTATGATGTGGTTGTCTTCTCTGAGCTAGCTGGATAGTTAGTTAATTTGCGAAGCTTTCATCGCCCTACTCTAGGCGACATCTTGGGAGTATATGTCTTTTGATGAAATTCCGTCCGTGGATATTTATTCTTTTGGAAGATGTCCATGAGATATCTTCAATTTTCCTTAAGGTGGGAATGCTACATTAAGTCCTAGCCAACCTTTCAAACCATATATGAAGGACATCTCAGAAATCACTGAAAGACTCTTCAAACCTTTTGGAATTGACGTCGTACACAAACCAACAAAATCACTTCACTCAGCTGGGCCTATATCATCCAAAAGACTCAACAACGAAAGAGGATAAAACCAACATCATCTGCAAAATAGATTGTATCAACTGCGAAAAACACTACATTGGGCAAAGTGGACGTCCTCTTCGTCTTCGTATCCACGAACATAAGCTAGCTGTCAAAAGACATGACATCCACTCCCTCATATTGCCTCACTGCATACAGACAAGCACGGACATCATCAATTCAACTGGGACAACCGGCGTTCAATTATTAGACACAGGAAACACTGAGAATGCTAGGGAATTTTTAGAAACCTGGTGTTCCAGTGAATCGTCAATCAATAGACACATCGACATAGACAAAATTTGTCAACCGATAAGAAGGAAATCTTACATACACAAAGGGTCAAAGTTCAAGTCAAGGAAACAATCAGTTCCAATACAAGTAGCGGCCTAGAAGGTGTGAAAACACACAAAAACAACCAATCACGAGGTTTAAGGTCACCCACTAGGAGAGAAGACTAATAATCTCGTGGAGAAATCTAAAAGTTCACTTCAACAAATTGAAGTGTATGCGCTGAAGATGTCGCCTAGTAGGACGATGAAAGCTTCGCAAATTAACTATCCAGCTCAGGGAACACAACCACATCAAAATCATCCACCGGAGCTATAAATCTTCTCCATCATATTATACAGGTTAGTTGAGCATGTAGTCAGTCTGTTAGAAGTTACTCATTTCCTTGAGAATACTTGTTGTATCAATTTGGATTTTAGTGGAACAATGTACTTTAAGCTGAACTGTTTATTATTTTTAATTATAATCGTTCTGTTGGGTTCTGAGTGGAACATAGGACTTCAAGAAAACATCTCCATTTTGTCTTGTTCTCTGAGGTCGTATTCAGATTTCGTTTCCTTCTCACATGATCTTCCCCGTGTCAATTTTAAATGTTCAACTTGTTTCTTCCCACTCGGATATTATGAAACCAACGACCTGGTTGTGTGATGTCACCCAACCATCTACTTAGTGTGAGTTCGATCCATCTCCGTTTTTCTTCGGCATATTTGCTGAGCAACAAGTTCCAGATTGATTTGTTCCCAGAGTTCCTTGTTGATAGTTCTACCTGGCTAACCATCTGAGCTTCAGTAGGGTGCCAGAGAAGACAGCGGTTGATAAAAGTCTTCTGTGGCCTATTTGAAATGCTTTTCGTTACGCGTCAGGTCTCTCACTCATGTAGGAGAACTGACTGACTTAACATTGGTGTTGAGAATCTGAATCTTGTTGTTTGTGCGGACTGTGTGCAGAAGATTTCCGAGCTGATTTCAGAGTGGTGAAGTTCTGTCTTGCCTTTACGATTCTACTTTTGACATTCTAATCCGTGCTGTCTCATGTAGTTGAAATGATGCTGGATAGATAAGTGAGAGCTGATAAGGATTTATGCTTGTTGTTGTTGCCTTGTTTGTTACCTTCATCACCTCCGTCTTCACTATGTTCACCTGCAGTCCTGTCTTCGCCGCCTGCTCGTGTCTTCTGCCAGTTTGTTGGTTTTTGCCTTTAGCTCTTCGAGTTTGTGTGACATTAAATATAAATCATCCACGCGCGAAATCCAGATCTTCTAGGTTCTTTTTCGTGGACCAGTGTATTCTTGTCTTCTGGTTCCCTACAGTCGTTCGCACAATCCAGTCCACCACAATTAGGAATATCATCGTGGATGATAATAGGCAGACTTGTCTTACTCTTGTATTCACTACAAAGACATCGCTGAACTGTAGGTTTTCATAAGTATTTAGTCGTAAAAATATCTTCAGAAAACTGATGAATTTATTTCAATGTTGTGAAAGGTTCAGTCGTCATATTGGGATACATTCTCAAACCTCGCTTAGCCGACCGTAAGCCAGCTGAAGAATAAGGTTTGAAGCCATATGTTCCAGCAGAAACGCCAAAGAATATATATATATATATATATAAATATTTTTGATTGGAAAATTGTGTCATGAGCCTAGTCCTTTGTTTGATACAGACTGACTTTTATCAGTCAAGTTTGCAATGTGGCCACCAAGCAACTACGTGGCTTGCCATCACTGTGCACTGTGAATTGTTGGTATTAGGTTGTTGGAGGCAATCGTCGGGAAGCCCTACCTGACCTAGGTTTCGTACTAGTTGGCACCCACCAGCCAACAAGGTGTATCTGAAACTTTGAAGGAACTCGTGTCCCTTTTGAGATTCGAACGCGCGTCACCCAGTGATAGTGTCCAATCAAAAGTATCCAATACAGTCCGAAAGGAGGTCGATCGAGAGCCCGAATAACTCAGTAGTAACGTCTCCGACTGCAGCACTGGGTTAGAATTTCAGAAGGTACATGAGTTCCTTCAAGACTGCAGATATGGCCTGCTGATTGGTGAGTGTCAAGTAGCACGAAACCTAGGTTAGTTAGGGCTTCCCGCCGATTACCTCCAACCATCTAATATACGAATGCTATCGGTTGAAATCTTGGATACATCATTAAACCCTTTATGACTAAGACCAATATCGTAAATTACCATTATTCTAACTGCAGACGGAAAGAAACTTTTAGATATTGTGGCTGAAAACGAATTTTTGTTTCATTGGGTTACAACATACATCAAGATAATGAGGTGACATTCATTATACGCGCATAAGCTTGTATATGCATTCATCTTCATTATGATGTCACAGATATAACCTAGAAGTTTGAGTTATTATGCATTTATAAGGTTTCTGGCTGCAATGTGGCAGATTACATCAATTTTATATCTGAAACTAAAGGACAATTACAGACTAGAAATAAGGAATATAGCAATGATAACCATCAGAGTACCATAAAGATGAATCCATTTTATTTCTTTGGCTTGTTATTAACTGCATAGGACCTGGATAATGAAAGTAATTACTTTTTTATATTACAACTCCAACATTATTTTGTTAGAGCCAAAAGAAGATGTGGAACGTTAATGAAGGGTAATCACGATATATAAAGATGGATCGTAATGTTAAGAGAGTAAAAAGTAAGGAATTCCTGCAATTATATACACATTCAATGCAACACTAAAGTTTCGCAGAAAAATAACCGGCTGCAGTAGCAGCAAGATATTCAAGGGTAAACATGTTATAAGCTTACATTGGCCACTAAAATTTATCAGTAGAGACCAAATTACAGTGAGTTAACGTCAGTTGGTTAATTTTAGACTTATAATGCAATAGTGTGAAACTTGAAGTGCTTGATGATACTGGGACTACTGTGTGGCCTATAGACCTTTTGTTTTAATGGTTTGACAATCTCATTTTAATAGAAACTGAAAGGTTTCCATCGTCTAGAGTGTGAATTCACCACTACTGTTAAGTCAGCATCCGTTTAAGCTTTTAGAATGATACTAGAGTTGAGGAGCTTTCCAAACTGTCTTGAAGGATAGTGTTTATTGTTGACTTCTGCACGAAATATAGTCAAAAAGCTTGATTTAGAAGTGAATCAACTGTCACGAAAACATACAGTATAACCATAATTCCCCTAGACTTTTATTTCACACTGCCTGCCATGTCTTACCAGTTTATATTTTGTTTTTAAGCCAATGTATATAATGAAAGGAGTTGTGGGACTATATATTCAAGGCTGATGAAGCATATAACTAAGTAGCTTACACCACAAACAGATCCCCAAAATTTGATGTGTTATTTGACAAGCATCCGTGGCTCACTACGGACACTTGGAGGCTAATAGAGGAGAGAAGGATGGTGAAACAAAAAATTCTGCAGTGCACCGACGAGCAACAGAAACAGGAGTTGAATGTAAGCTACAATACACTGAACAAAGGAGTAAAGAAGAGTGCCAGAGAAGACAAAAGAAAGTATTATGAAGCCATGGCCAATGAAGCAGAACAAGCTGCAGGCAAAGGAGACCTCGCAACACTTCACCAAACAACTAGGTACCTTTCAGGCAAAAATTCGTCACAAATTAAGCCAGTGAAGGATGAAAATGGAAAGTCAATCACCAAAGAAGTGGAGCAAAGGAAACACTGGGCTGAACACTTCAAAAGACTACTAAACCGACCGCCACCTACAACGCGCCCAACAATACCAACAACGGAAGCAGAATTACCAGTGAACATCAACCCCCCGACGAAATCAGAAGTCCTGAAGGCAATCAAGATGCTGAAAGCTGGGAAAGCAGCAGGACCAGATGGAATCCCAGCAGAAGCATTGAAAGTCGACCCAGAGACAACAGCAGACTTGATGACGCCACTACTAGAGAAGGTGTGGAAAGAAGGCAAAGTACCCGAGGATTGGAAGAAAGGATACCTATTCAAACTACCAAAGAAAGGAGACTTAAGTCAATGCAAGAACTGGCGCGGAATTATGCTCCTTTCCATCCCAAGCAAAATACTAAGCCGCATCATCCTGGAAAGGATCAAACAAGCCTTGGATGAAAAACTTCGACCAGAACAAGCTGGATTCAGGAGTAACAAGTCATGTATTGATCAAATCGCCACACTACGGATCATCATTGAACAAAGTTTGGAATGGCAGTCACCTCTCTATCTCAACTTCATCGACTTTGAAAAGGCCTTCGACAGCGTCGACCGAGAGGTGATTTGGAAACTACTTCGCTACTACGGGGTGCCACCGACGATAATACATCTCATCCAACAGTTGTATGACAACGCTGCATGCCAAGTAATCCACAACGGGAAGCTCACGGAATCCTTCGAAGTGAAGACAGGAGTAAGACAGGGTTGCCTACTATCGCCAATGATTTTCCTGATTGCAGTAGACTGGATAATGCGACAAACAGCGGGCAATGAGGAAACAGGCATAAAATGGACTCACACAAAGAACTTGGAGGATCTGGACTTCGCCGATGATATATGCCTGATTTCCCACAAACTGGAAGATATGCAAGTGAAAAGTAACAAGTTGGCAGAAGAAGCATCAAAGATAGGACTCCAGGTGAACATAGAAAAAACAGAGGTGATGAAGATCCCTGGCCAACACCAACAACAACAACAGACAGCAATCAGCATAAATGGAAAAAACCTGAAAGAAACTACCTCCTTCACCTACTTGGGAAGCATTGTTTCAACTACAGGCGGAACTGACGAGGATATCAAAGCAAGGATCGGGAAAGCAAGGCAAGCTTTCATTACTCTCAAGTCTGTGTGGAGGACAACATCATTCAGCGTCAAAAATAAGATCGGGATTTTCAACTCCAATGTGAAGTCAGTACTACTATACGGATCAGAGACTTGGCGTGTCACAAAGAGCACCTCAAACAAGCTACAGACCTTCATTAACAGATGTCTTCGCTCAATACTCAAGATCAGATGGCCGGAAAGGATCAGCAACAAAGATCTCTGGGAGCGAACCAACCAGGAACCCATTGTGAAACAAATAGGCAGGAAAAAATGGAGATGGATTGGCCACACTCTGAGGAAACCAGCAAGTGACATCACTAGACAAGCCATTGCTCGAGTGGAACCCGAAAGGGAAGCGGCGAGTTGGTCGTCCAAGGGTGACCTGGAGGAGATCATGTGAAGAGGAGATGAAAGCATGTGGGCAGACCTGGAGCCAGGTGAAAACTCTAGCAGAGAATCGAACGCAATGGAGACGCATGGCTGAAGCCCTATGTCCCTCTAGGAACTAAAGGAAATAATAATAATAATAATAAAAATTTGACAAGCATATTATAAATGTAAAAACTATACAAGATTGTGACATCACGCATTCAAATGGTGTCTAAATATGTGGAAGGTGATAAGCTGAACGCAGATATCTGCAGAGGGACTCACTACTAATAATTGCTCAGTTCCAGTTTGCCACGGAATTGTAGTTTAAAGTGTAAATTGTGTCTATACATTTTGCCCTCCACAAATTAAGCATCTGTTGCATTTTGTCGGGATACTCGTATGTAGTCCTCCTTAGTGAAGCCATTGACAAAATGCAGTTGAGTCTTTTGAACACCTTGAGTGAGAGTCTTCTAGTGTTTGGCATGCGATTCACTCCTGTCAAATGTAAGACGATGTTACACAATTGGACTGCATGGACTCACTCTTAACTTCGATTTAGGGAGTGAAGTGGTTAGTGGAACGTGCCGACCAATTCACTTATTTGGGGAATTGCATCAGCCTCAACGGGCTAATCACTGACGAAATCTCAACACGGATACAGATGTCTCATATGTCATTTGTCAACTTACGCCATCTTTGGTTAGACATGATATCTGGCTGGTTGTCGACCAAAAGGCATGTGTACTGCTCAGCAGTTCACTTCGTCCTCCTTTATGGCTGTGAGACATGGCCACTGAAAGTTGAAAGGATCTCGGAAACCTTAAGCAGAATCCTTAACAAGATAGGAATAAAAGTGGCATTAAAACCCTTCACAAACTCATTTAGAAACATCCTGTGGAGCCAACTAAACAAATCAGTTTGGTTTATCCAATACCCTGCTGAAATGATTGTCAGGTCAAATACATAAGTCAAAGTTGTAGAACGGGGTTAGTTGGACTAATGCAGCACAAAAACCTAGCCAAATCTAGATTGGGTGACCTGAATAAGATAAGAAATCTAGAGAATATTTCAACCATAGCACTCACAACATGCCATTACACGCAACCAAACACTAGGATGGGATAAGATGACAATTTTAAAATCTAATGTAACTGTAGGGTTGCGGGAGAGATTGATAACGGAAGCTTTGTTTATCGAATCAACTGCAAATACGTGTAATAGATATCTGGAAAATTCTACTTCCCCTACGACAAGTAGGAGAAGACAAAGAAAACTGTAAAACTCAAGTTTCGAAGTCGTGTGATTACAATTGATATGATTATGAACAATAAATTGTGTTCGAAACGTCATCCAGTAAATACCAATACTGTTTCACACTATGAGATACATCTAATAAAACAAACTAAATGGAAGAAACGAAAAGGCTTGCTGTCTTTAATCGTAGGTGTCTGCGTTCTATCTCCCGTGTTAAGTGGTATAACAGGGTGATCAATATTGAGGTGAGGAATCGATGGAGTGATAGGTAAGTTGGAGGGGAAATCAGTCGACGAGGTTGTGAAGTTACATCGATTGAGATGGTTAGGAAGTGTGTTATGTATGTCTAGCCATCACCTTCCTCAAACGACGGGCAATGTTAGCTGACTGACATAGGATGGATCTGGTTGGAAAAGACAAGGTTAGTGGTAGTCAAACCAGAACATGACTTCATCAGTCAGTGAAGTAAATCCAAAACAGTTAGTTTAAGACAGCCAACCAACCACGTACGGAGGTGTAGACTGATGTCTGATTGGGCTCCTCGGGATGGTAAAAACAAATGTAGGAATCTGTAGACAATTGGTGATATGGCTCAAAATCCTCGTTCTCAATTTCTGGCGCAGAAGCATTCACTCTTTGTGATTTATCATATCGAATAAAGCTCTATTGTTCTTCTATATTACTATTCTCTTTGCCTCATATTTCTGTTTATTACCTCTCTTTTGAGTCTCTCTTTACTCTATTCTCTTGCTTTGTGTGGTACATGAAGGGAGTGTGGCAACTCGAAATGCTACACATCTGTGCAAAGTACTATGTTGGAACCAGTCAGTAAATGGGGATACTGAATATGGTGCGAAGATAATTTGTTCTTGCCTCACAATCCTTTTAAATTCTTCACTTTGATAAAAATACACATAAATTCTTTTAGGCAGACTCTTTCTTCGAATGATATGATGTGAATTTCTAGTGAAGAGTTCTGCTGTAATTATCAGATATAGCAGTACCTATAATCGTTGTTACGTAATTAAAAGACTTTTCTGCTATTTTATAAGTTGAACGGAAGATTTATTTAACTTTTGAAAGACGATTTCATCGATTTGATTTAACGTGATTTCATGGAGAATGCTTTCAAAAATTGTGCAGACTCTCAGTTATTGTTGTGACATTTATATTCATTGAACTATTGAAAAAAGGAATTTAAAGCATTCTGATTTCTCTAAACGTTTTGATAAACTATGACTGGCTAACTCCAAACCAGTGAAATCTAAGTAACACATTTGAAATCTTGAGTAAATTACTTGTGTTATGGTACACTCTTCTAGTGTAACTGTAGAAGAAAAGAGGCTTGATAAGGGAATATTTATTTGGGATTTGGTATCTCTCTTATATAGCGAAATTATGTACACCTTATCCCCAAATCATCATTTGTACAGACATCTCGTGTGTGCTACTTCTGCCCTTCATTCGTATTGTGTTTCTTTATCTTCTTTTTCATGTCTACCACGTTTGCCACAATGCTGAATCATTTCCTCTCTTTGATATCAAATCTATCGCCCTGCTATATGATACTTTTTTACCCGATGAGCGTCTCTTTAAATACTACTCATAAATTGGTTGGAGGACTTTATCATGAGCTGTCATCAGTTAGAGAAACATTGGAAAACCAACAGGGAGTACTGGACAGCTGTTACACCCGCCTCAGTTTGTGACTCTTCATCAGTGCGCATCCACCAAGAGTTCTAACCCACGACCTTCTGGTTACAAGGCGAACTCGTAGACCACTGAGCCACTAGGGCACAATCCAATGGCCAGCCCATGAATTCTAACTTCTGCCAATTCATGACATAGCGCGACCACTTCGCAATGTCTTCTTCGATGAGTTGCTGCCTCACATTCAACTTCCTGCATCCCGGTGGTTGCGTACTGATGAAGAGTCCCAAACTAGGCTGACGAAACAGCTGTCCAGTACTCCCAGGATTTCCAATGATTGCCTAAATGATGTCAGATCATGATGAAATCCTCTGACCAATCAAAGTAAATCTCTACAAAAATCAATACTGGAAAAGACTACTCATAAATCTTATCATTAGCAAATGTCACGCTTGAATTTAAGTGACAAGTTTTTTTGAAACAAGTGTGATAACATTCAGAATCTTTAAAAGACCCTGTATAACTTCAATAGATCATTTGTGACTGTATGCATTAAGTGTTTGTTGATCAGGTCTCAGGTACTCTTTTTTTTCTCATACACGCATGTTTTTGCTTTGTAAATGAAAGATAAGTATAAAGTTGTAGTTTGTTAAAGCAGTCTGTCCACTTGTATCACTTTATTTGCATATATATATGTGTGTGTATATATACGTGCGTATTAATTTATGCTAAGCTGATTTTGTGCTGTAACACAAACAGTAAACACTTGGTTCGATCGAATTGGATAGCTTTGAAACTTTGTTTTTAATGCACAGATATGATTTTACATCTTGTACTAAATGTCCGTCATTTTTATTCGAGATAGAAAGCTTGTTTCGGAGAATACAGTGAACTAGATAGAGGTGACAGGGAATCATTATTACCACCAATGTGCCTAGTCAAAACTGTTCAGCATTCATTTGTACTAATTTAAATGGACAAATAGCTTAGAAGAGTATGTTTCATACAGGGGAAGTTAATATGCAGTGGGAAGTTTGTATTGTAGCTCATGATACTTCATGTAGCGGATTAACAGTTTGGAAAATCGCTCCTGAATGACCTGATCACAATTTTTATGCTTATCAGGATGTTTCAGCTATCTTTGTGATCATTATCCGTTTTTCTTGTAGACTGCAGATCACTGTACTGACATTTGCATATCAAATGTTCATTTGACCCGTAATATGTGTCTTTCTCCGTGTTTAATCTCTAATTTTGAATGCTCCTCTTTGTGGTTGTGAGATATACTCATAATGTATTGTTTTACAATGTGATTTTATTTGAGTGAGTCAAGATGACTCTGACCTTACACTGTCAGCAGAAAGCGTCGGTGTGTAATTCTTCAAGGACAGATATTTTGATCCCTCCCACGTTGTTAGGAATATTCTATTTGATTCTAATGGAAATTCCTACAGTCGAAATTTAGTTAACTAATTTTGTTCTACAGAACTTGTTTTATCCTTGGGGATTTACATTGGCTGTATAGCTACCCATCAGCACTATTGAGGTAATTTTGAGTGTTTGATTTTAGCACTGTTGAATAGAATCACATCAATGTTACGACGAATGAACATTTCTGTCACTATCTATGGAGCGTTTTGTGACTGTGCGTGTACAGCAGAACGCAGAGATTGGTTTCTTGTGTCCAGATCACAACGAATCGGTTTGCTTTGTAACAATTATTGTGCATTTTACCAATTACAGTTATAGCGAAAATATCCATTCAAACATTTAGAAAGAACAAAACAATTTGAATAAAGAATACCCCTTTCGATAATCTCCTCTTCTGACTCTACAATTATATATATATATATTTATACACACAGAATATTCTAGAATAGTAGTCACTAACAATATTGGTGTTTTTAAGTAATATCGATTTGTTAAGTAAGATCAACGGAATTACAGTTCACGAAAGATGCATAAATTATAATAATAAGCATAAAAATGTAATAGCAAATAGAATATGGAATTAAATTGAGGAAATTTCAACAACAAAGTAAGGACAGTATCTGAACCAACTAACTTTTTTTGAATACATAAGTTAAGATTCTTATTGTGGATCCCAACAGCCAGCCTCAGTAATATGTAGTAGACGAACTCTTAAGGTGAAGTTAAGAATACTTCGTATGTCATAGATGACTTTGAAAGCCGCCTCTTTAACATCAATCTTGTGTTGTGTATCCACGAGATGAGATAGAATAGCGCTATGAATTGAACTTCTTTGCCCTTTACTTACAGTTATTATTATAACATTTCATAAGAGCAACATTTTATGTTTAAACAAAGCAAGAACTACAGTTTTAGCAGAATAAAATGGTACCATCTTTCATCTCGTTGCCTTCTCGTCAGCTGCACTTACAGGGCGAAGACATTATTAAATGTATCTACAAAAACAATTTTAACATACTTGCACAGAGTTCATTTTAAACAAAAATCAACAATACAAATTTACATGTATCTGAGGGAGCAATTACATTGGAAGAACAGAAAGAAGGAGGGCATACCTACGATTTGCTGAACATGTACCAAAAAGCTGATGTCTAAAGGGAACAAATGCTTTAAATAGTGCCATCGCCAGGCATCTCCTTGACACGGGTCATGAGTTGGATGTATCAAGATTGTTCAAAATTATCAATAAGCAAAAGAGCTCAATTCTCCTTAAGTTTGCTGAAGCCATTTTCACCAAGCGCCTGACTTATGCGTTCAGAAAGAAGCGGTTATCAGTCTTTCTTTACCCTGTTAACTGGATATTTTTCATCCGAATGCGAGATGCTGAAAAGTTTTCATTGTGTATGATCATTATTGTTCGGAATAGTGTTTAATATTGCATATATAAATGTATATATTATTAGTGCATGCGTATACTGATCGATTGATTTTTGTTCAAAATCAACTCTGTGCAAGTATGTTAAAAGTGTTTTTGTAGATACATTTAATAATGTCTTTGCCCTGTAAGCAGCTGACGAGAAGGCAACGAAATGAAAGATGGTACCATTTTATTCTGCTAAAAAACTGTAGTTCTTGCTTTGTTCAAATTCATTAAGGGGAATAAATGTATGAAATTTTATGTTTAATTTACCATAGCTGTATCTCTATGTACTTTGGTTCAAGCTACAGTTCAGGTTAAATTAATCTAATAATAATAATAACATCTTTATTCTGGACAGTATTTATAAAATGTACAGAATCTTCACAGGAGTTTATGCCATGATAATTTCCCTTCGTACAATATCTTCAAGTAAAATGATAACTGACAGTATATTCAGAGACACAGTGGTCTCTAAGCCAAAGCTAAAATCACCTTTGTCTTCTTCAAGAAATCCACGATATCTATGGATAACCAAAGGTAAGATGTTCAGAATTACATTTTGAGACCCAAGCATATAACTGAAGAACAGTTATCTCATCTATAGGAACAAGTTACTACACTCAATCAGAACCCAGAGTTCTCAAGTTAGGTAGGAACTTGCGTGTCAGGCGCTTTGAAACACTTTAAATACACATAGGAGTAGATAATACCATTAAGAGGTGATATCTTAATCGATTAAAACAAACCGAACGAGAGAAAATGTATGCAACAGAGAGGGAGATGGAATTTTTTTTGGTAGCCCAAGTTTTAATCAGGTCGCAGTGACAATTCATTTTGCAGTTTAGATTTCATGTGAATAATTTGATTTGATTTTATCAAAACAATTTATCAAAAATAACTCTTTGAGACAACCATTCAATCTTTCCTTCACACAGTAATTATTCACTTGTTTACAGAAATTAATATCACACATAATCTAGTCAGACCATGGCAATTGGGAATATCATGGGTGATAATAGGTAGGCAGGCAGCCAGCCTCGTCTTACTCCTGTATTCACTTTAAACGCTTCCATGAGTTTTCTATTGTGGATCACTTGACACGTGGCTCTGTCATATAGCTGTCGAATGAGGTTGAAAAAGATTTGAAAAGGATTAAAGATAAAGATGGAGTTTATAGACAAAACCTCAAGTAATTATAAATGTGAAAATACAATCTCATATGAAATATTCGATAATTCCCAGCTGGACTGGATTAAATGCAATGCAACACATGTCAACAAAATTTAATAAGGAATAAAACAAAAAAGACATGCAGGTATGAAATTAGAAATGAAAATGTTCGATAATTATGTAAATGAAAAAATAATTAAAATTTGAAATCAATACGTCATACCAAAATTCTAGGGAAGTATACCTGTTTGAATAAACCACGTTTATACAATGGTAGCATCGAACTCATTAAGAAAACACAAGAAGGCTAGAAATGATAGGCCTGTCGTAATTGAAATTGGATACCTGTGAGGTAACTGTGAATAGCCGTTGCTCTAATAACTTGATTTTCCATGCTCACTCGGGAACATCTCCCAGTACGGTTAAGTAAAGGTGTAGTAAAAACCATCAACAGTTCGATATTAGACCACTTTGTCCAAACCAGCCGGCCACAAAGCCAGCATTGAAGAATCGTTCTCTATCATCTACCGGGTACCAAATAAGTCGTCAAAATCATTCGGGTACCGCTTACTCCAAACAGTAGTGACTATCGCAATTCGCTTGAAACAACCAGTGCTTTGTGGGCAGAAGAAGCAAGTCCAGCCAACCAGCCACTATTACTGCCCTGGTCGGCCTTCAGTAAAGACTAGAAATTCATGAATTTGTATTATTATCTTTCCTAATTTGCCTGTCTGATATTCAGTCTATTGTTATGTTGATTCTATCGAACTGTAATCTACAGATATTATTGATTCGATGTTATTTAAACAACAATAATGTTGTTAATAACACTAATTTATTCACTATTATGTATATGTATATTTGTAGAACCTGATGAAGAGCAGGTTTTCGAAAAGAATATTCGTTGTTTAGTAACCATTCTTTTGAAAGATTTTGTACCGTTTAACTTCCTGGATTCATTTTGGATAGCATCTATTGACTGACGCTTTCAGAGCAATTTCCCTCCATCGACAACTTATATTGACTTCATCGTGTACCACGGCTGCAGATTTTGTTCTTAGTCTACGGTTAAACACATTAGCTTGAAAAACTTAACTATGACTATATCCAACAGCTCATCTCAAGGAACAAGTAGGTTCATAGCCTCTGTTAGTGAATTCGATCATGAAAAATGTTCAAATGAACAAGTTGTGTATCGTTTAAGGCTTAAAATGACATTTTTTAAAATTTTATGAACAATAATAAATAGTTATAAATTATTAATTAATTAATTGTTTTGTTAAATCTGTGACTAGTTAGTTGTTTGAACACATGACTAATGACTTATAATGAGCGCAGTTATGGTTAGTTTATACTAAACTTTAGTTTGTTCTTTTCATACATAAAGTGCATTCTAAAATTAAATTTAATCGATTGATAGTGCAGAGATTTTCAGCATGCATTTGTGATATAACCACACTGAAGCTTTTTTTCATGACCGACATGAGCATAAACAGGCATCAGCTAAAAGAATCTATTACTGGCTGAATGAATGACTGACTGAAATTTTTCAACGGAGAACTTTGCACAGATTTGCAGCAGTTAGAGTTGGCACACTCCCTCCTTGTAGCACACAAAGCAAGAGAAGAGAGTAAGGAGAGGTTCAAAAGAGAGAGAGATAATAGACAGCAGTGTGAGGAAAAAAGAATAGTAATATGGAAGAACAATAGAGTTTTATTGGTTATGACAAATCACAAAGAGTGGGTGCATCTCTGCCAGCTATTGACAACGAGGACTTTGATCCATATCACCAGTTATCTCCAGCCGCCTTCATTGGTTCTTAACATCCTGAGGAGTCCAACCAGACAGCAGTCTACACCTCCTTACGTGGCTGGTTGGCTGGCTCAAACAAACTGCTGTAGATTTACTGCATTGACTGATAAAGTCATGTTTTAGTCTGACCACCACTGACCTTCTCTTTTCCAACCTGATCCATCCTATGTCAGCTAACATTGCCCGTCGTTTGAGGAAGGCGATGGCTAGGGATGGATGCGCAATACATGTCTCAATCGATGTAACTTCACAAGCTCATCGATTGATTTTCCATCCTTACCTAGAACTTGACGGCTAACCTCAAAATTAATCATCCTACTCACCACCTAACACGGGAGAGAGAAAGCAGACACCTTTGATCAAAGACAGGTAGCCAGGCTTTTCGTGTCTTCCACTTTCTACGGCCATTTCTCACAGCCTGCGATGAAGGAGGACAGAGCTAAGTGGTGGGTAGTACACACTTCCTTTGATTGGTAGCTAGCTGGATATCATGTATACGCCAGAGATGGCGTAAACTGAAGCATGATAAACGAGCCTTTTGCATCCGTGCTGAGATTTTGTCAGCGATTAACCCGTTGGGTTTGATGCAACTCCCTAAATAAGTGAAGTAGTCGATATGCTGCGCCACTTCGCACCCTATCTTTCAGATGGGAGTCGATGCAGTCTAGTCATGTAGCACCATCGTACATATTACAGGTGTGAATCGCATGCCAAACATTCGAAGATTGCTGCTCCTCAAGGTGTTCAGAAGACTCTGCGTTTTGTCAGCGTCTTTACCTCACTTTGAAGGACAATATCATCTGCATATTCTAAGTCAACCAGACTATTCCCTGGTAACAAGTCATTCCCTCAATCGCTGCAGGTTAAGTACACTAGTAAATCTATGGTGAAATTAAAGAGAAATGGGGATAGTGGGCATCCCTAACGGACGCTACTGGTTGTCACCACTTCATATGACAGATCTCCGTAAGCTCTTACCTGGCTGGCTGCATAAGTTCGAGTAAAGTGCTTCGATTACTGTGACGTATTTTGTCACAGCTAAACATCGCCATAGTACCTCTCGGTCGACGGAATCGAATGCCACTTTCAAGTCAAGAAATATGACGACGGTTGGATTCCGGTAAGTATGCCTGTGTTCCAGAATCTGTCGAAAGGTGAAGATATGATCAATAAACCCCATTCCTAGTCTAAAGCCCACCTGTTTCTCTCATATTTGTTTCTCCTGAGTAACACTTAGTTGACGCATGATTATTTAGCCTAGAACTTTAGATGCCATTTTAGCCAAGCTAATTCCCCTTGTGATTATCACAGGGAGACTTGTCTCCCTTCTTATACATGGGGATTATCAATAACTTACACCAGCCCAACGGTACTTCCTCTGATTCCCAGACGCTGCCTAATACCTTACTTAACGCAGACATCAAACTGTAGATGACACATTCACTGTACTTAGAACACAAGATATAGATAGATTTTTCGAGCGCACCAACTCGAAAGTTGAAGCAATTCAATTCACTTATGAATTGGAAAGTCAGGAAGAGGAACTTCCAATGTTAGATTGTAGCGTAAAAAGGAAAGAAGATGGGAAGTTCAACACTAGTGTTTACAGGAAAGCCACATATTCAAACAGATATTTGGAATTCCGATCATCCCATCCTATGTCAGGAAAAAAAGGATTGGTGTTATGTTTAAGTAATAGAGCACAAAAACTAAGTAGTACCAAGAAAAATCTAAGACAAGAAGTGAGGCATGTAAGAGAAGTTTTGAAACTTAATAATTACCCAGATAAATAACTCAGGTAATATGTAAGGAAATGTAAAAATAAAATAAATAATAATGGTGGCGATAGTGATAGTAATAATAATAATATTAATGGCAACACCGACAATAAGGAATCTAAATCATCAGTAGTAATTCCATACAAGGAAGGAACCTCGGAAACCACCTTACGCAGAATTCTTAACAAGGCAGGAATAAAAGTGGCTGGCATTCAAACCACCCACAAACTCAATTAGAAACAAGCTTTGTCGGTTAAAGGATCCTGTGAAGCCTTTAAAACAAAACAATTTAGTTTATCTAATACCCTGCCTGCAATGATTGTCAGGTCAAATACATAGTTCAAACTAGTAGGACAGGGGCAGTCAGACGAGCCGAACATAAAAACCTCGCAAAATCTAGATTGGTTGATCCAAATAAGATAAGAAATCTGGAGAATAGTTCAGCTATAGCACAACATGCAGTTACACACAACCATACAATAGGATGGATGGGATAGGATGAAAGTTGTAAAATCTAATGTCACAGGGTGGAGGGAGAGATTGATAACAGAAGCTTTGTTTATCGAATCAACTGCAAATACATGTAATAGGAATGATTCAACACCTGTCCACCCAGATATCGGGAAAATTCGACTACCCCAACGACGACTAATAGGAGAGGGCGAAAGAAACTATAAAACTCAAGCTTCAAAGTCGTGTTATCACAATTGATATGATTATGAACGACAATAAATTGTGTTCGAAACTTTGTCATCCAGTAAATAACAATACTGTTTCACTCACAGTGTGATACATCTAATAAACAAACTAATATGGAAGTACTTCCTCAGCAGTGGAATATACAAAAACTCAACAGTTTTTTTTATACATAACTGATATGAGTATATGTCAATTCTTTTCATCACAGATAGAGCAATCTCACAATTCAGTAAAACCAACAGAATCAAATGATAAAAAACAAAAAAAACAAAGATGAAAAAAGCGAAGGTTAAGCCAATTCCCATTGAGTTATAACCATGGATAATAGATAAATTGCCATCGAATCAAATCCCGGTTTCTCACCTTTCTTTCTAGTCATCCCTAATTATCAGTGTTAGTTTCACTAATTGATAACACTTGTTCTTATTAAGTGTTTTCGTATTAAATTCAATTTTCTTGGTTGTCAGTAAACTAAGAAAATCGATTTTTTCTCCCTACTAAGTCTGTCTACTATGTTTTCTTTTTGGGGTGGGCTGTTTTAGCCGGTGAAAAACAATGTAGGCTGATATACAATCAGGTTGACAGAGTTATTGTTGTTAGACAAAGATCTACTAAAAGAAAAATATTTACAGGATAATCATGAACTCGTTTTATTTCGTGGAGTCTTGACAACAGCCTACAACCTTAATAGTATCAACATATAAGTTACATAAGGTTTGAGCATACTTTTATCACAGGGATGTCGACGAGTTATTTTTTTCGGCTGTGTGTCATTATTAAAATATTTACGCTTAACTCCCGCCTCCGCAAACTACTCGTCATATTTGCAATTAATAGTGTTCTCTGAGGAGCTGATTGGTTTAGTTGCCGACCTTTCGTCGTCCCCCTGGTGGACAACATCCACTTTCAGCGCAATATTTAGCATAAAGTGAAATGATTTAAATTTCTTCATGAGTGATATAATTGCGCCTCCTGGTAACCATCTTTACATATGTATTGACCATTTTCTATTGATTTGGATTTTAAACTTTCTGGTCACCTGATTTACCTTTTATTAGTTGGTATATTTCGTCTATATTAGCATGTTTGTTAATTGCATTTTCGTTCGAGTACCAGGCTTCTAGGAATTCCCTGACTGCAGTTTTGGTGTTTCCTCTGTCTAAAATTTCGACATTATCCCAATCATCAAATTGATGTCCATAATTGTCTATATGCATTGATACTAAAGAATATATATCGTGTCTTTTCACGGCTGATTTGTGTTCTTGGATTCTAATTCGAAGGGGACGCCCACAGCTAGAATACTGACATCCAAAAATTTATCCTTCGCTAGAATCATAGGGAAGAATTGATGCGGGATGGTGAAAACCTTCGGGAAGCCAGTTAACCGATGTGTCACCATTCAGTGAAAGCGAAAATAAAAATGTTGATGTGGAATGTTCGTACAATGTTTGAAGCTGGAAAGGCTGCCCATGTAGCTAAAGGAATGAGAAGAGATAGCATAGAAGTGCTTGGAAATTGCGAGAGCTGATGGGATGGATGTGGACTATAGAAATCGTCAACTGGTGAGTCAGTAATCTACTCCGGTCACCCAGGCGACAACACAAAGCACACTGAGGCAGTGAGCGGCTATCATGATTTCACCAATATCAGCCAAAGCTCTAATGCAGTGAAAATTGATCTCATCCAGGAAAATTAAATGCACGATTCAACTCAAAAGGTAGGAAGTTTACAATTATTCAATCCAATCCACAGACAACGCAGAGAGTGAGAAGATTTTTATAGACAAATGCAACATCCCAAATGACGACATCGAAATCGTAATAGGCGATATGAATGGCAGCCAAAATTGCAGAAGACAACACAAAAACGGAATTCATCGTGGGTCAAGAGGCTCTGGGTGAAATGAATGAGAATGGACAACTCTTCACAGTCTTCTGTGCTCTCAGTGATTTGGTGACTGGAGGCAGCGTGTACAAGCACAACGATATAAAAAAAGCAACATGGATTTCACACCACAAACCAGAGAGAACATCATTTCAATACTGCGCAAGGAAGTGGAGAGGCAGCCTGCTGGACACAAAGTAGAGAAGGGGAGCAGATATGGGCTCAGACCATCATCTAGTTCAAGAAACCTTCAAGGTGAAGCTGAAATCCTTTGAGACAACTGCAGACATACCAATGTAATTCAAGTTCAGCATTCAGAAACTGAAGGACAAAACTACAGGAGATACCTTCACTGCAGATCAGACCAGAGTAAAGTCGGAGACACCATGTGGCATCACTGAAGTGACCTGAGTGGGAGAACTTTGAGACTCTCTGAATTTTGGTAATGTTCAGTGAAACATGCACAACTGTTCTAGGAACAAAGAAGAGACAAAAAGAGGAATGGCTCTCAACGGACACCTACCTGGAAACTAACAAAAGAGAGGAAAGGAGGATGGCGAAAGAGAAGATGACTCAGTGAAGAGATGGGCAACGGAAGGAAAAGCTGAGTTGAATGTACACTGCAGTGAATAAAGAAGAGTGGTAGGAAAGACGAAAGACAATTCTACGACACACTGGCTGGCAGCTGAAGCAAAACATGCAGACTGAAGGTAAAAGACATCTCAGAACATTATATCAAATAATCAGGTCCCTATCCAGGAAGAGAACAACCCAGATAATGAAACCAATAAAAGATGGTCAAAAGAACCTAATTACCAAGGAGGAGAAACAAATAAAACAATGGGCTGATCACTTCAAAGGATTCCAGAAACGACTTTGTTACATATATGCAGACTTCATCAGGGTTTTTCAACAAAAGTCATTTGCTTATCATAGAAACTAATTTTTTTATTCAAGTATTGGTCTGTAGGGATTTGGTTGGTTACAGGATTTTCATCACGAGCTGACATTAGTTAGAGAACCATTGGAAAACCACACAGGAGTACTGGACAGCTGTTTCGTCCTAGTTTGGGACTCTTCATCAGTACGCACCCACCACCAGGGTTCGAACCCAAGACCTTCTGATTTACAAGGCGAGCTCGTATACCATTAAGCCACTAAGACCCAATCCAATAGCCCATGAATTCTAACTTCTGCGCGACCCTTAGCCAATGTCTTCGGCGAGTATTTGTCCTCACACCCGACCTGCTCTTTTCAGGTAGGTAGTTACCTGGGGTTCTAGTGAGAAGTCGTGACCAGTAGGGTGCAGCAGGTCGGGTGTGAGGAAAAATACTCGCCAGCGATGACATTGACTAGCCGTTGCGCTATATCATGAATTGGCAGAAGTTAGGATTCATGGGCCATTGGATCGGGTCCCAGTGGCTTAATGGTACACGAGCTTGCCTTGTAAACCAGAAGGTCCTGGGTTTCGAATCCCAGGGTGTGTACTGATGAAGAGTCCCAAACTAGGACGAAACAGATGTCCATTACTCCCAGGTTTTCCAATGGTTCCCTAACTAATGTCAGCTCATGATGAAAATCCTGTAATTTTTTTATCTTTGACGATTTGTTTTCTTTACTACCATCCTCGTCTATGTCATGATGTTTCTTCTAACCGTTTCTGATAACTGTATTCAACGGAACAATTTATTCTCCCTCTGACAGAATGCCAATTTCAATCCCACCCATCCTTCTACACACAAATACACAAACAGTATGAAAATAAAATGACACAAAAAAAACATAAATTAAAAACAAGTGAGATTTTAAATCCAAATAGACACTTGAATTTATTTATATATACAAAAATAAAGGAGTCGAAGTTACAGCTTCCATCATAGCATCTAGTATTTCTATAATAACAAATAATAATGATAATCCCACTGAATTTCTTGCTTAACTGACTAAGTCTCTCTCTGTAAGCATATTTCGTCCTGAATTCCTACTGCTTAAAAATCAATAATCTTCCTTTTTATATATGAAAAACAAAAATGCATCAATCTAATTTTTGACCGTAATAAATTTCATGTTGAATAGTTGACCTTAACTGAGCATTGGATACGTTTTACCATGAGAATTTATGCTGCTAAGATAGGCATAATTTTTTGTGAAGCATGAGTTTGTAGGCTGTTAAAATTTGAAAAAAAAAATAAAGAAATCAAACTGGAAAAACACATCTAGACCAACTCTTGAAAAGTAATCTGATGCTCGCTAGTGACTGGCTACAGGGTGGAGTTGCCTGGAGTTCTGGTGAGAAATTGTGACCAGGGAGGTCCATCCAGTCTGAGGTGGGGATGGATTTCCTGCCTACGACATTGGTTGGTGGTCGTGCTAAAATCACGAATTGGAAGAAATTAGAATTCATGGCCAGGTTACTGAGTTAGGTCCCATTGGTGGCTGAATGGTATTTGAGCTCACTGTCCTTATAACCGTCGGGTCCTGGGTTCGAACCCTGACAGTTGGTGTGTACTACCACCGATGATTCCCAAACTAGGACGGAGGAAACAGCTGTCCAGTACTCCCTGTGGCTGGTTTTCAGTGGTTCTCTATCTGATATCGATCCGTGGTTAAACTCATTTAATTATTCGCCCTGCTTCTATATTAACTAAACTTGTCATATTTAATAAACACACGTCAGTTTGAACGACGTTTGATAGACATTATTCCCTCTAAAGCAGCGAAGATTTCTGGCTGAAGTGGATGCTGTTCTCCGAGCTGGATGGTCTAGAATTGTGAAGCTTTCGTTTATCTTTCTGGACAACATATTCACGGTTAACTTTTAGTTACCCTTATTTATCATAACAGTGAGTTTCGTTTGAGACATACGAAAGTTGTCTCATCTACCACAGGCTAAAGAATTTATTTTACCTACAGTCTACATAAGAAAAGAGCTCTGGTCATCGAAATGATTGGTTTTTAATCATACAAGTCTGTATGGATGTAATGAAGTGATCAGCTTCGCATAAGACTGACTTTTGACCAGCTTCTTACTGTAGGGAAATCATTTACAAGCACAATTATAGTCTAAGAACTTTACAGTTCGTCACTGAAAGTTCTGGATACAACAAGAATAATCATCTGATGACATATATTCACAGAGTCAGGTTTGTGCAATATCAATTTCTTAACAAGGCAGGAATAAAAATGGTATTCAAACCCACAAACTCAATTTGAAACAAGCTTTGTCAGTGAAATGATCCTGTAGAGCCTTTAAAACAAAACAATTTAGTCTATCTAATACTCTACTGGAATGATTTTTAGGTCAAATACATAGGTCAAACTAGTAGAACAGGGGCAGTCACACTAGCTGGACATAAAAACTTAGAAAAATCTAGATTAGTTGACCCAAATAAGATAAGAAATATGGAGAATAGTTCAGCTGTACCACTCAGTACATGCAGTTACACACAACTATGCAATAGGATGGGATAAAATGACAGTTTTGAAATCTAATTTCACAGGGTGGAAGGAGGGAGAGATTGATTTCAACGGAAGCTTTGTTTATCGAATCAACTGTAAATACATGTAATAGGAATTTGATTTGATTTGATCGTAGCTTGATTCCACACTGTATTTTTGGTACAAGTATGGAATTTTCAGCATGTGGTAACGGTAGCCCAATTTTGCAGGCCGACCATTGATATCAACTGTGCGTCGGGAGGGGATTGAACCCCGGACCACGTGCATGGTCAGCGGGAGTGCTAACCATTGTGCCACCGACGCACACACCTGTTCCAGATATCTGGAGAATTCTACTTCCCCTACGATGACTAATAGGAGAGGACCAAGGAAACTATAAAACTCAAGTTTCGAAGTTGTGTGATTACAATTGATATGGTTATGAACAACAATAAATTTTGTTCGAAATGTCGTCCAGTAAATAATACTGTTTCACTAACTGTGTGATATATCTGATAAATAAACTAATATGGAATTACTTACTACCACAGTGCCCAAGTTGTACACATATATCAATTTCGTGGGCCAGTGACGAATTCAGACATACACAAAAACAAATACAGAGAGTTCTAACGAAGCTGGCACTACATACAATGATATCTAAGACAAAAAAGGGTATCGTAATGCAGATCTGTCGATATTATAAAAGTACAAGACACTAGTGGCTCTATAAACTGGGCCATAAATATTAGAATTTATACAAATATTTTGCAATAAACCAAAAGATTTAACAACGTGACAGATAATCTAAAAATTGTAAAAATTATAATAATCACCTTGTCTATATTAACAACCAGGTTTTTCATGACACATCTATCTGCAAGCAAATATGACACTTTTTGTACATGATGATTCTAGGCGTACTTACGACAATACTGAGATCAATGAATGAAGTCAATATCCGACAATCACTGAAAGGTTAACCACTTTCACACGAAATTATCGAACATTGGAGCACTGACAACATTATTTGACTGGTGAATTAACCAATATCACCAATCAGTAATCAAGTTAGTACATCAGTGACAAACCAAGCAACAGTACTAGCATGAAATGGATTTTCAAGTTTTGGCTTGTGTGGGGATTTTGTTTGATTGGTTGGAGGATTTCATCGCCAGCTGGCATCAGTTAGAGAACCATTGGAAAAGCAGCCACTGGGAGTACTGGACAGCTGTCTCCTGCGTCCTAGTTTGGTAATCTTCAGAAGTGTGCATCCTCCACAGGGGTTCGAACCCACAACCTTCTAGTTACAAGGCTAGTGACCTTGTAGACCATTAAGTCACTGGGACCCGATCCAATGGCCGGAGTCCATGAATTCCAATTTCTGCCAGTTCAAGAAATAGCGCAAACACTTCGCAATGTCTTCTTCGATTGGTGACTGTCATCACCTTCGACCTGCTGTACCCTACACATATTTTCGGTTGTAACTTAATTCTTAACCTGTTATCTTTCCTATCTATCGTTGTCAAAAGAAGAAGCAGGTTGAAGATGAGGCAGTAACTCATCGAAGAAGGCATTGCGAAATGGTCACGCTCTATCGTGAATTAGCAGAAATTAGAATTCATGGATCGGTCATTGGATCGGGTCTCTTTGGCTCAATGGTCTACGAGCTCGCTAGCCTTGTAACCTGAAAGTCCTAGGTTCGAAACCCTGTGGTGTGTGTGCTGCAGAAGAGTCACAAACTAGGACGCAGGAGACAGCTGTCCATTTCTCCCAGCTGGTTTTCCAATGTTTCTCTAACTAATGTCAGCTCATGATGAAATCCTCCATCCAATCAAACAAAATCCTTACAAAACCAATACTTGAAAAAAAAAGGAAAAATCAAACAAGCGTCTAGAAATAATTTTTAATTCAAACAGGTTGTTGTTATTCATTGTCAAGTAGATTTTTTTTGAAAATGAATAATTCTGAGCATTACTCATCACTCAAAGTTAATCGATTAGACAACTATTGTAATGATAAGGTGAATTCATTTCGGGGGGAAGTTAAATTTTTTGAAAGAGTAAACTAGTCTATTTGATGCTTAGAAAGTTTCGTTTTTAAAGTAATAATAATAATTTGCTTTATTCCAGAAACAGTATTAGTGGTACATTCTGGAATTTTCAGCACATATCTACAATATTTGCGTCTAATTTTATCAAACATTTAAAGAAGTATACCAAAAAATAAATATAAAGGCAACAACAGGAAAAAAGAACAAAATAATTTTTAAAAATGAGAAAAAATACCAAGAAGTAGAATGGAAAATATACAACATAATAAATAATATCTCAGTATTGGGTAGTGGAAGCTATGATATGATTATGCATGGTGACAGTAAAGCTATAGTCATACAAGAAGTTATGAAATGATATTTAAGAGTGTTTATCGCCAAGATGAGCAGTTAATTTGATTGAACAACACTACACAAACATAAAATAACATTTCAGGGTTGTTTTTTTATTGTCAGGTCTAATGCGGTGTTTGTAGTAGTAGTGTGAATAATCCCGTATAATACAACATTTTAAGATGGTGATAATGGCTTTCACAACCAAGATTGTCAGTTAATATTGCCGAACAAAAAAACAACAACCACAAAACTAATAATAACATGATGGTTAATGACAGGACAATTTTGTAGTGCTAATATAGTCGGAGCCAGTGGATACACAATAGAAGGAATATAGTAAAGGACAAAAAAATGAAGCCGATGTTAATAATTTAGGTAGCTAAGTATGTTTGAGAAGGAGTTCACTATAGAATACAAAAGAGAGAAATAAAAGAGCCTAAAATTATGTTATTAACAACAAAGCAAGTCATAAGTTTCGCGCTTAACATTGTCTCTGTCGCTTAGAACACGGGCCAAATATGGTATCGTTGAGTTCCTGTACTTGGTTGTACGAGCATAGATTATTTTATACTGATTTCTGGTTCTACTTGATGAGATACAAGTAGTACTGACAAGTTTGGTGTGTGCATGTATAGGTGTGTGTGTGTGATCACTTTATATCTCAACAAGATGAGTAAATTTTTATACTTTATCAAAAGGGTTGAATGAACTCTTCGTTTTAGTTGTATATATTATACAGACAGTATAGAGTGTGATTAAATCCAACTGTTTGTTGAATGACCAATAAAAAATTGTCAAAGAAAGATACAACATCAAATTGATTTTTAATATAGCCAAAATATTCATTCAGACATTCGGAAAAAACAAAAAAACTGAGCAAAAAATATCCTTTTCGATAATTTCCTCTTTTGGATCTACAATTATACGCATATGTTTATATACATAGAATATTCTAAAATAATCGTCATTAACAGTATTAGTGTTTTTTAAATAACATCGATTTGTTAAATAAGATCAAAGGAATTCTAGTTCACGAAATATGCATAAATTATAATAATAAGCATAAAAATGTAATAGCAAATAAAATATCAAATAAAATTAGGGACATTTCTACAAAAATTGAAGATCATTCGAAACTAGTTGGCCAGCGGGGTAAGGACAATGTCTGAACTAGCGTCTTTTGGACACATCAATTAGGCTTCTTAATGTGGATCCCAACAGCCTCAGCAATATGTAGTAGACGAAAATTAGTTAGATTAGTTGGTATGCGGTAGATGAATTTGAAAGCCCACTCGTTGACATCAATCTTGTATTCTTTATCCACAAGATGAGATAGTATAGAGCTAATAATGGATTTTGTTTTTCCTTTGCTTAACCACGCAGGATGGTGTTCGGAAATCCAATTGTATGACCTATGTAGCTGGCTCCACAGGGGCAGTCAAAGTGGTAAATAAACACACATAGGAGAAGTGAAATTAGGCAGTTTATCTTTAACTCCCCAACGCAAAATACGGTTGCTTTTGAAGACACAGGGTAATTTAGCAGCACTGAATTCTCTTTTTAGTACATTTCTTAGTCGTTGTATTAATATCTCATTGATGTTATCCCTGAAGAACTTAATTTATAAGAATAAGGTCTTTTTAGGAACTGTCGGTACTTTGGCCTGTCTTGACTTTTCCATCTTTCATGAGCTGTAATTCCTTTTGAGGTGAGAGCTGGCTGCTAGCCAAAGTTGGAAGACAGTAATTGACGTCAATATTTATGTCCCCAATATTGGTGGTGAGAAAATGAGAACAAAGGCTTTGCGTAGGCGGATACAGTTAGCATATGGATGATCTGGCACAGCCACAAAGAGATGCAAAGTTAACTTTTTGTGAGAAACAACCAATCAAAAGACTGTATTTTCTACTAACAATAATCTACAATAACGTACATTAAAATCTATAAATATGTGTAGCTTTTCCTTAATAAACGATCTGTTGCCTGACCCTTGTCTTTTGTTGTTACAATAAGGAAGATCAGAAAAGGTCAAAAGCAAAATAAAAACAATTGTGAAACTAATAATGATAACATAAATAAGAAACAATATAAAGCATCTACAGTTTTACCATATAAGAAGGGAGGGAACATCTGAGACTCTACGTAGGATTCTCAATAAAGCAGGAATTAGGGTTACATTCAAACCTACAAACTCACTCAGATAGTAGAAGCTCTGTAGGCTAAACTATCCGGTGGACCCAATTAAACAAAATAATATAATTTACAAAATACCTTGCAATGACTGTGAGTGAGGTCAACTACATGGGTCAGACCAATAGATCGGGAGTAGTCAGATCGTCGGAACATAAGAATTTAGTTAAGGTTAGAATGATTGATCACATGAAGATAAGTAATTTAGAGAAAAACTCAGCACTGCATTGCACTGCATGCATTAACACAGAATCACACAACAGAGTGGGAAAGGATTAAAATTCTAAGAAGTAATGTATGTAGGTGAAGAGAGAGATTGGTTACTGAATTCTGGTTCATCGAGTCTCCACCCAACACATGCAACAGAAATGACTCAAAGCAAATACCAGAGATTTGGAAGATATTATTATCACCAGTCATTCAAATCAGAGGAGGATAATAAATAATGTTAAAATGTATTTGAATTCATATTATGACATTCTAATAAGTCATTTATTTTACCATAAAACATGTTATTTCCGATCTTACTGACTAACAACACACGTCCTAATTCTCATCGTATTATATTTATTGATAATACTAATATTATTTCCGAATGTACTTTATCTTCCTTTCTGTTTCACACGTGTCTTACATTTATTCCACTCAAATGTCTAATCAGTTTAACTCATGTATATAAAAGAAGGAAGAAAGTAGTGTGAGTAGTGACTTGATATGATCATGAGCCATGATAAATTGTGCTCGAAACGTGATCATCAATAAATATTCATTGTATAACACTGTGCAACTTTATCAAAATAAAATTTCAGTATTCTAGCTATTATTTTAGAGATATTTTTCATGTATGGTAGAATGAATTTTCTTGTGGTCTTTGATGATGGTTTCTTGTTGGTGTTTGGATTCGACTTTAAACACTTCTGATGAAATTTTGGGGATAACCATTCTTTTTGTAGACCGTTTGTAGGTATTTTTCTTCCATTCTTTTCAACTCTGGAGTGCTACAATGTGTTTGGACTCTTTTAAACAATGTCTGTACACTGTTTCATTTGTGAGTAATTGGATTATTGCTAGTATAGTTGAGTATTTGATCTGTGTGCGTTGATTTTCTATATACTTGTGTTTCTAAATCTCCTGTGTTGGTTCTCCTGATTAAGACATCCCAAAAGGGGATTTTGTTATCTAATTCTTCTTCTCTTGTGAATTTGATGTCTTAAAATATGTTGTTTATTAATTTATGGGTGTATTCTAAATCATTTCTTTTAATTATTACAAATGTATCATCAATGTAACGTACCCAGATTTTCGGTTTAATTATAAGTAGAGGTATTAATTCTAATCGTTGCTCCGCAACCAAACCAACCAGCTCGGAGAACAATATTAATTGTAAGTGAAAACATTTTCATGAATTAATTTGTGCTTCTGTAAGACTCTAGAAGATCTCGACTTAGAGAATAAATTATGTCTCATATAGCACAAACCTGAAGATTTATTAGCGAGAATAAACTAGTTAGCGTAAGAGGCAGAGGTGAGAGGATTTTAGGTCAACATAGAGAAGACACGGATGATAAAGACAGCCCACCAACAGCAGGTATCAGTAATTGTTACTGAGAAAAATCTAAAGGAAGTTGTTTCTTTCACTTACCTGGGTAGAATTTCTTCAACCAAATGGCAGTACGAATGGGAATATCAGGGTCATCCGGGATTAGAAAAGCAAAACAGGCTACCATTACTCCGAAGTCACTGTGGGAAATCTACAGCACCAAAAGCAAGCAAACAACATCCCAGTTCTCAACACTGATGCCTCTATATTGTTCAGAGACTCATTTGGGAAAGCACTTACAACAGACTAAGGGCTCCTCTATCAACAGGTGTCTAGTCTGAATAGTGATGCTTAACCGGAAAGGATAAACAGCTTGGAACGAATAATAATCATTCCGTGCTGGAAACCATATTGATCCTTTCCTCTTCAATTAGCGAAGGAGAGAAAAGTTCTCGAAGAAATAACTCATTCATCAATCAATAATAATAAAATAGGAGTAGGTTGCGGTATTTCCTTGAGGAATATAACTGCAGAGTTTGAGAACATCTCCCACTATGGCTAAGTAAAGGTGTAGTGAAAACCATTAACAGTTCGATATTGGACCATCTGGTACAAACCAGCCACAAAGCCAGCGTTGAAGAATCCTTCTCTATCATTTACCGGGTGCCAAATAAATTACCAAAATCATCGAAGCTCCGCATGCTCCAGAGGCTATTGCAATTCGCGTGAAACAACCAGTGCTCTGTGTGCAAAAGAAGCAAGTCAGTCCCTGCTAAAGGCCTGGCCTTTCGCAGAGAATATAAATTCATGAATTTGTAATATTATCTTTCCTAATTTTTCTGATATTCAGCTTATTTTATGTTGATGCTATTGAACTGTAATGCATTGATATTATTGATACGATGTTGTTTAAACAACATTAATGTTGTTGTTAATAACACTAATTCATTCATTCACTATTATGTATACATAACTGTAGAGCCTGATGATGAAGTTATCGAAAAGAGTATTCCTTGTTCAGTATCGATTCTTTTGAATATAAAATTACCTTTTTTGATGTTGAACTTACTAGAAGAGATAACGAAACTGTAACAAGGTCTATCCACTGGGCAACTGACATGGAACGGTTAGCTGAGAAGTTTATACACATATGCACCAATTAGTTGTAAAAAAAGTAAATTATATCTCTTGTTACTCGCCTCCGACTCATCTGCAGCCCTGATACTCTGGAATGAGACCTACACTTTTGAAAGAAATCTTCATTTTAAACCGATATACACCAAGACTTATTGACAAGAACATCAAGTCAAAAATTCAAAGACAAGGTAAGTCATCCGTACAAAAACAGAAAATTTACGGGATGAATTTCGGCTTATTTAGGAAGAACTTTCTTCCAAGGAGTATTAAGAATAGTGTTCTCCAGTCGCCCACTGATCTGCAGAAGCCATAAGAACAAGATCTCTCATCTAACCACTTCTGTGTGCATATATCAGTCCACCTATCACTGTGGAGCCAGCCACATACCTTGGTCGTTTGAGGCCTATCCTATCCACAAGGGTTTAACATCACTATCCTGAATGGTTACAAAAGATAACAATGGCTGTATAAGGAGTGCAATAATCGAACATCTCGTCAACACTAATCATTCCAGGATAATACGAAGATACGAGCTCATTTTTTATTATTTCAAGGATTCTTCTCAACTGGTTACAACCTGAGCGATAACAAATATGAATTACATTAAAGATTTGAACATACTTTCCCACGATCACAAGGAGTAATTGGTAGGAAGTAAAAGTAACATTAGTCAGGAATGATTTAACTGATTAAGAGTTACAAACACTGGCTATTTATAGAAAAATTAGACAATTAGGCTTGGAAAAAAAAACAGAGTTGCGTATAAATGTGTGTGCATAGAAACAAGGTTAAGCTAGAAAGCGATTAACAAAAAGTAGATTACATAACTAAAGACAATGTTTCATCTAATATTCTTTTTCCTTCACGTTCCCCAGTGGAATATAGGGCTTCAAGCTAGTGGCTTGAAGTTTCTTTAGCAGTGTTTATTTTACAGGATGGGGTTGCTAGCCTCATGCCCAACCTTTCTTCTTCACCAGCATTATTTCTGGCTTATCGAGGTAAAGGAGTGCGTCGGCCGGGGATCGAACCCCGGACCATGTGCATGGTCGGCGAGTGTCCTAACCGCTATGCCACCGACGCCATTATGTAATAGCCAATATAAAAAAGAAGAGAAAAGAACAAGGTTGGGTGAGTCATGTTTAGATGAAAGAGTAGAGTTTTCTAAACAAGAAAAAGGGTGACTCATAAAAGTTGTATATTTTTTTTATCACCAGGGCAGTGCAAGATTCACCGCTGTCTCTTTCTGTGTACATAGATTTGGTTTAAGTCGTTTGATAGCAATCGCTTCAGCAAAGCCTAGCAAGCTAGGTTTCTTTTGCTTGTTGATTATTTTGAAAGACTTCAGGTTGTTTGTCTACAGTATGACCAGTGTCCAATAGTCATTTCATCAAAGCGATCTACAAATTGAATAACAACCTACCAAAGGAAATATGCTTTCCTCTCCTTTGTTCTGCTGAAGCCTTAACCGTTCAGATAGAAAATCCTGAGTTATGTATCCAAAAGAAAATTATTTTAATCACTCATACTATAAGGGTAACAGCCTTGTCGGTTTCTACTGACTTAAGTTTTGTTTGTTTGTTTCTCTAACTCCTTGCCACTCAAGTATTTCTTTTGAACTCATTCTTACGTCATTACATATTTTCCTTCGTTTCTATATATATGTATCCTGATTACAACTCATCCGTAATACTAAAGAGTCCCAAAGTAGGACGAAACAGCCATGCAGTACTCCCAGGTTTTCCAATGGTTCTCTAACCAGTGTCAGCTCATAAAGAAATCCTGTAATCATCCGTTAAAATTATCTACCTAGTTACGTAACCCTAATAAACTGATTCAGCTCCTCTTATACATGAACTGCTATTAACAACGATGTTTGTGGCAACTCGTCACTTTCATTACTGTCCCCTTTCATGAAAAAAGAGATTTTATATAAATGCCATAGTACAGCTAAATTGGAAAAGGAATTCGCCGAAGACAGCCTCTTCGCTGGACTACTTATCTTACTTTTCGTTATTCTAAATCTACATTATAAGTATTTCAAAATTGAAATCAGTTAACCTTCTCTGTGCTAAGGTAAGACTGAAATGCATTCAGTCTGCAATCATCCAAAATATACAAAAAAAAACGGTTGAGTATTTGTCAGCTCATATGAATTTTACATTGGAGAGAGTATTGACCAAATGTTATATGAACTGCTGGTTTGAAACCGTTCACACACACACACCATTAGACTAATTGACTAGAACTTTCGATTCACGGAATATACATATTTGATCGTAAGGAATAATAAAAAGACAGTTGCAGAGAAGAAAATTTTCTTTTCGACGAATTCATCCCCTGGGCTGTACATTCGTGTATTCATAATAAATGGGTGAGAAGTTCAAGAATAATTTCCGGTAATTGTCAAATTAATAAAATTACAATTAGGAAATAAATGCATAATAAATACGGGGGACGGATAAAACTCAAACAAAGTAGCATCATAATTACTGAGAAGATTGACATATTGTGCAATTAGGAGCTAGAAATGTAGGAATAATAAAATGACAAAAAATAGTCAGGAAGTTCGGATATGAAAATATACTAGTGTAAATAGGGATTAAGAGAAACTTAAAAATAACATGAGCAAATAGGAAGTTTTGGTAAGAAAGGTAATGGGATAGTTGCTATTAAAAGAATTACCTGTTTATGATGACCATGGCGTATTTTTGGATACATAGCGTGGGTTTGTGCTTTTGGATAGCTAGTGTCTTGACTACGCCCAGATGACTTGATTTTATTCCCTTTGAAAGGTTTGATCGAATCTTGTATATGATTTTGAAGGATTTTTCGAATGATGCCTAACGTTCTGAGCTGACCAGATGTTCTGTCACTGAACTGTGTACACGTTTTCTTTTTTCCTTATACTAGCCATGCTGAATAGTGTTCACGAGCGCGTTTTTCAAGGTGGCGTATGGTACTGCCGATGTATTCAGCTTTTCAAGAACAAATAAACCGGTATATGCACGTTGAAGTGACTCAATGCGACAGCTTGTCTTCCGCGTTCTGGTTGAATAGTTTCTTGCAGGAAAACGTCAGTCGTAGGCTTTCAGCGAAGTATGTTTTTCTCAGAGTTTTGCAAAGGCATTTCCAGAGGATTTCTGCTTCCTTGTCACCTTTGAATTCTAGATTAAGCAGAAGTGTCTTCTTCGAGACGGATTGGACTTGTTCGTAAGTCTTCTCTGATTTGAGATTGCTGTTTATGAACCTGGGTGGAGAACTGTTTTCCATCTGAGTACCTCGGAGACTACGCAGTTCTTCATCAGTCAGTTCCACGCTGCATATCTTCCGAATCCTCGAGAAAAGAGCGTATGTAAGGTTCCTCTTTCTACTTAGGGGTACGAAACTTTGAAAGTTCATTAATTGCCCATTCCATATAGGCTTTTTGTTTATGTACCTATTCAGAGAGCTGTCGGATTTTCTTGTCAGATGGACGTCGAGGAAGTGGAACATTCCGCTGGATTTAGCTTCAAGAGTAAAGTTGGTGTTTTGGTGGGTATTCTTGAGAGTTTGAAGTAAGCTTTCAAGGTCCAGATTCTCATCACAAATGATGAGAGAATCATCAGTCTATCTCTTATAAAGTTGGAGGTCAATGACAAGAAGTTGTTTTCGAGGCTGACCATAAAACAAGCAGCCAAGATTTGAATTGAAATCTAACTAAAGCATATAGAACAAAGTGGATAACTTTTGTCTTATTTGGTTCACGACAGGAAAGTTGAAATATGCAGATAGTTTGCAGTTGCAAAATGCAGAGGTGCATTTAGTTAACAGATAATCCTTATTGATCAGCCATTCAGTCATCGAGAAAGTATAATCTGATAACAACTGCCTGAACCCTTTTTATCCAGTTGTCTAAATCTCCTTCCCTCAACTTCAGTCGTCACTTCTCATAACACTTTTTGACGCTCGATTCTAATGTCTTGGAAAAAAGAACAAAAAAATAATGAAATCTTTTTCAATTTCACAATCATGCATAAAATACGCTATCGTTTTTTCTCTCATTGAAATCGGTGACGCTGAAAAATGAGAAGAATTAAAGGAGTTTTTTTCTGTCTGGCTTAAAGTTTTCACGTAGTGAATTTTAAACACAAAAATTAAAAAGCACTCTTCTTGTTTCATTTCAGAATTAATTTGCAGTAACTGAATGTTGAAGATTTTCCTGATTAAGAAAAAATGACAAATTCAGCGAAGAAATATGCATTTCTTTTCAATAAGTTCCTCATCATCAGCTCTACACTAATGTATGTAGTTGTTCACATCAAAATTATACCGATCCTGGATTTATTTTAGTCTATAGGTATCATCAGTTCTAGGTATGGAGGGGAAGAAGGGTGAAGATAAGGGATTAAAAATATCTTCAAAACAATCAGCTAGTAGATGTTTGCAGGAAGATATCTAAATTTTGATGATATTAGATGGTTGGAGGCATTCGGCAGGAAGCCTTGGACCTAGATTTCATGCTAACTGGCACTCACCACTCAGCAAGGCGTTTCTGCAACTGCCTTGGAGGAACTCATGTCCCTTCTGAGGTTCGAACACCCGCGACACCCAGTAAGCTTTGCTGTCAGAGATGTTACCACTGAGCTATTCGGTCTCGTGATTGACCTCATGTAGGACTGTATTGGATATTTTTGATTGGACACTAGTAACTAGTGTGATGTGTCTATTCCTATCTTTGGTGGAGACTGAATGGCGGCCATATTGCAAACCTGACTGATAGAATTCAGTCACCACCACCACAATAATGTTTTTAGTCTTGATAATGATGAAAAATGTGTTCAAGTCTCCGTTTTAGACTATACTGCTGCTTTTAACTTTATTCCTAGAACACTTTCATTAAGCAAGCTGATTTCAGCACTCACTGAGCCCTGGGTCACAAGTTGGAAGCTTCTTTTTTTTCGGGTAACAACAATATACCGTTTTAAAAGGAAAGCGCTTTGCTTCTTTGCTTACAATTAGCCACATTGCAGACTTGACTGGTAGAATTCAGTCTGAACAAAACAAACGACTATAAGACACATGGCACCCGTTTATTAATGTTTAGACAAAAGTTATAGTCGTGATCTAACAGTTTATATTGTTGTGAGAGAATCTGAATTTGGTCAATCACTTACATATTCACTGGGTGTAAGACAAGGATTTGTTGCAATCAGTTTCAGAACTCCAAAGTCAATGTGATAAACTTATAAGAATCGAAAATTCATTGGTAGATGACAGGCGCGAAGCATATATGTTCATACCACGACAATAGACAAAATACAAGTACGATTCCTTGTCCACCATTGATTATCGGTGTGAATAACTTTGAATATTCCACTAAACTCACTAAATTCAAACCAATCAGATACTGATAAACTGGATGCATTTGTCGCTGAAGAAGAAGAAAAAGGACACAGTTACAACCAATCCAGATTAAGCTATATCAGCTCAAAGATAGTCATGTCAGCAGCTTGATTAACGGCTTGATGATGATAGTGAAGAGATAAGACCACCTCTGAAACTAGACACAATAAGACCATGAATTCGAAGTATGCCGGAATGACCTCTAATAGTTAATTTAAAAGTTGAAAGACAGAAAGGGAATGGAAAGTTCTTTAACATGGAATAAATCAATGATCAAAACAATTGTGAATTTTCAATGTCATAGACCTGTTTTTAGGATGTTTTGTGTATATAACTCTTAATAAGTTTGAAAATAACTGTTCAGAGGAAAAAGGTGGAATTCTACAATCTTCAAATGTTAAGAGTTTTTCTTCGAAATAACATATAGTATTTTATTCAACAGTCACAGAGTACCAATGGTTACCATAAAAGGTATGCCATACTTTTTTTCATATATTAACTGAGTTTTCATGAGCCGTCTCTTTCTGTCTCTCTCTTAAAGTCTGAAAAATCTACAGATATCCTTCTCATGTAACTTCATCTGTATAGAAAAATTTACATGTATCTGCGGCAGTAGTTACATTGGAAGAACAGAAAGAAGGGGGGCATACCCACGATTTTCTGAACATGTACCAAATAGCCTATGTCTAAAGAGAACAAATACTTTAAACAGTGCCATCACCAGGTATCTTCTTGACACGGGTCATGAGGTGGACGTAGCAAGATCAGTCTTTCTTCGCCCTGGTAACTGGATATTTTCACCCTCTCTTTCATCTGATTACGTAATGTCGAAAATCTCCATTGTGTATGATCAATACTGTTCAGAATAGTGTTAAATATGATATATATATATATTAATGTATGCATATATTGATTGATTTTTGTTTAAGAATGAACTCTTTGTGCAAATATGCTAATATTGTTTCTGTAGATATACTTAATAATAACTTTGGGCTGTAAGCATCTGAGCTGATGCGAAGCCAACGAAATAAACAATGATGGTAGCATTTTATTCTGTAGAAATCACTGTGTTTCTTGCTTTATTCAGACACAAAACATTTATTATGAAAATGTTTCAGTTGTTATCCACTTACTGGTTATGAATGACTGGATTTTGCAGCGAAAACATACTTAGTGTGACACGCGTCATTAATTCAGCCTGAAGTGTGATAGATTCAATGGTGTAAGAAGTATTCATATAGCTGGTAATTACCTGGAGATTATCCCAGTATTTAACTGAACTAGGGAGAAATATGTTTAACATAGGCCAGTAGGCATTTATTATTATTTTTTCCTTTAATTCCTAGAGGAGCATAGGGCTTCAGCCGTGCGTCTCCATTGCGTTCGGTTCTCTGCTAGAGTCTTCACTTGGCTCCATGTCTGCCCACACGTTTTCATCTCCTCTTCACAAGACCTCCTCCATGCCACCCTCGCACTGACGACCAACTCGCCGCTTCCCTTTCGGGTTCCACTCGAGCAATGGCTTGTCTAGTGATGTCACTTGATGGTTTCCTCAGAGTATGACCAATCCATCTACATTTATTCCTGCCTACTTACTTCACAATCGGTTCCTGGTTGGTTCGTTCCCAGAGAGCCCTGTTGCTGATCTTTTCTGGCCAGCCATCTGATCTTGAGTATTGAGCGAAGACGGCTGTTAATGAAGGTCTGTAGTTTGTTTGAGATGCTCTTTATGACGCGCAGTGCAAGTCTCTGATCCGTATAGTAGCACTGACTTCAAATTGGAGTTGAATATTCGGATGTTATTTTTGATGCTGAGTAGTACTGTTGACCTCCACACAGGCTTGAGGTAGGCATTTAACAAACTTAATTGCAATTAGTGAAATGAATGTAAATGGTCTAATGTGACTGAATAACTGTGAAACAGCGAAATCTAATTTTTCCACTATTCACTTACATGTGAAGTACACTTTCACTGTAGCAATGGAATTTTGTCAAAAGAGTATTTATTATTCATTAGTTGTCTACTCTGTTTCACTGAGGATTGTTCACTTTACATAATCGTTATTCAGCGGTGGTTTGCTTAACATTTGAGCTACCAAAAAAACTTCCATCTTTCTCTGTCTGTTGCATATATTTTCTTGCGTTCGGTTTGTTTAAATCGATGAAAATATGACCTCTATTCGTATTAACTACTCTTGTGTGTATTTAAAGCGTTTACAAGCTTCGAAAGCGCAAGTTCTTACTAAACTTTAAGAAAGGTTTGATTGTGGGTAGCAACGTGTTCTAATACATGGGAAAACTGTTCTTCAGTTATATCCTTGGATCTCAGAATGTAATTCTGGACATCTTGCAGCTGGCTTTCAATCAGATATCGGGGATGTCTAGAAGGAGACAAAGCAGGTATATCATAATGGAATGGTTTGTGCTTCAGATGAGAGACCATTATGTTACAGAATATACTACTATCATTTAGTATTTTACTTGAAGATATTGTGCTAAGGGAAAATACCATGCAATAAAGTCGTCTGAAAATCCTGTACATTTTATAAATACTTTCTAGAATAAAGATATTATTATTAGATTAATTTAACCTGAACTGTAGCTTGAACGAAAGTATATAGAGATACAGCTATGATACATTGAACATAAAATGTAGCGCTTATGAAATGTTACAAAAATAACTACGAGTAAAGGACAAACAAAATCCATTCATAGCTCTGTTCTATCTCATCTCATGGATACAGAACATTCATCCACCGCATACCAACTAATTTTACCTTAAGAGTTCGTCTACTACATTTTGCGGAGGCTGTTGGAATCTACATTAAGAAGCCTAAATTATGTGTCCAAAAGAAGCTGGTCCAGACACTGTCCTTACCCTTGACCATCAAGGTTCTAATGATCCTCAGTTTGTTGTGGAAATTTCCTTAATTTTATTTGATATTCTGTTTATTATTATTATTGTTCCCTTTTGTTATGAGTGGAACATAGGACTACAACTACACACCTCCACTTTTTTTTCATTTTTCTGCCATCATCTTCAGATGGATGCACGATTACCAATAATCCGTCATCTCCTCCTCCTCCTCCGCACACGATCTCCTCCATGTCACTCTCGCACCGACGACCTACTCGTCACTTCCCATTGGGATTCCACTGAAGTAATGGCCTGCATTGCGCGCAATGTCATTCGATGGTACCCTCAGTGGCGTATGCCCAATCCACCTCCATTTTCTCCTACATATTTGTTGAGTTATCGGCTCCTGATTGTTTTGTTCCCAGAGTTTCTTGTTACTAATTCTTCCTGGCGTGCTATTTGATCTTCAGGTAGCTTTTGATGAAAGTCTGTAACTGGCTGTTGGAAATCCTTTTCGTGACACGCAGTGCAAGTTTCTGACCCGTAGAGAAGGACTGACTTCACACTGATGTTGAAAATTAGATTTTTTTTCTTATGATGACTGGGTGCAGAAGAATCCCACACTGGTTTCAGATTGATGAAAGCGTAGTTTGCCTTTCCGATTCTGTCTGGCTGGCTTTGACATCTTCATCCATTCCGACTGTCTGTGGTTGAAACGGTGCTTCGTAGATAAGTGAAGGAGGTATCCTCTGTTAAATCTCTCCAGTTGGGGATGATTTATGCTACTTGTGGTTGTTGTTGTTGCGGTCCGTTTGTTATCTTCATCACCTCCGTCTTCTCTGTTTTCAGCTGTAGTCCTGTCATCACTGTTTGCCTCTTCAGCCAGTTTTTTGGTTTTCGCTTGACTTCAAGTCTTCGATTTTGTGTGACAACAGACATATATCAACCATTCACGAAATCCAGATGTTCTAGAGTCTTTTCATAGGTGGTCCAGCGTATATCTGCTTCCTCGCTCCCCATAGTCTGATGCATAATCCGGTTCACCACAATTAGGATATTAGGTAGCCTCGTCTTACTCTTGTATGCTTATTATAATTTATGCATCTTTCGTGAACTGTAATTCCACTGTGATCTTACTTTACAAATCGATATTATTTAAAAACACCAATATTGTTAATGACGTCTATTCTAGGATATTTTGTATATATATATGTATATATGTACAGCCGGAAGAGGAAATTATCGAAAAGAATATATTTTGCTCAATTTTTTTGTGTTTTTTTCTAAATGTCTGAATGAATATTTTCGCAATAACTGTAATTGATAAAAACACTCAATAAGTAATACAACGTAAACCGATTCCTTGTGATCTGAACACAAGAAACCGTTCTCTGCGTTCTGCTGTACACGCACAGTCACAAAGCGCTCTGAGGATAGCAAGAAAGATGGTCATTCATCGTGACAACGATGGGGTTCTATTCAACAATGCTAACATCAAACACTCAGAATTACCTCAACAGTGCCGTTACGCAGCTATACAGCCAATACAAATCTCCAAGTACAAAACAAGTTCTGTAGAACAAAATTAGTCAACTAAATTTCGACTGTAGGAATTTCCATTAGAATCAAGTAGAATATTCCTAACAACGTGGGAGGGATCAAAATCTCTGTCCACAAGGATTACACACAAACGATTCCCAGAGACAGTCCAGTGTCAGAATCACCTTCATTCACTCAAAACAAAATCATACTGTAAAACAACACATTATCAGTGTATCTCCCAACTACAAAGAGGAGCATCGAAATTAGAGATTAAACGGTGACAAAGACACATAAAACGGATCAAGTCAACATGTGGTATGCAAATATCAGTACAGTGATCTGCATTCTAGGAGAAAGACGGATAATGATTACAAATTAAGCTAAAACATCCAAATAAGTATAAAAATAGTGATTAGGTCATTCAAGAGGGATTTTCCGAGCATTTAATCCGCTACATGAAGTATTATGAGCTACCATACAAACTTCACACTGCATATTAATATCCCCTGCATGGAGCATACTCTTCTAAGCTATATGTCCATGTAAATTAGTACAAATGAATACTGAACAGTTTTGACTAAGCATACTGGTGCGTAATAATGATTTTCTCTAACCTCTATCTAGTTCAATGTATTGTCCAAAGTAAGATTTCTACCTCGAATAAAAATGATAGACATTTAGTACAAGATGTAAAATCCTATTTGCTCGGTAAAAACAAAGTTTCATAGCGCAAAGTCAGTTAAACATAAGCTATTACGCACGTATATAAATGGGGTTCGAATCCAGGACCTTCTGGTTACAGGGCAAGCCTATGGGATAGTCATTCTCTGTTGCCAGGTCCACCGATTGAAACTGGAACTCACAGACCAATGGATTGGGTCCCACTGGTTCAATAATCTATGTGCTTGCCTGGTAACCTGAAGATCCTGGATTCGAACCCCTTTGGGTGTGTACTAGTGAAGCGCTTCAAACTAGGAAGGGGGAAACAGCTGTTCAGTACTCCCTGATTTAACCAGTGGTTCTCTAACTCATATCAGCTTGCAAATAAACCTGCGAAATCTCATTATACACACTTCCTTAGCTTAGTACCGATGAAATACAAACGTGATCTGATTAGAATTTAATTGGTGGATGTTGACTAGCAGTGGAATCCAAGATGCTTAAATCGTCTTATTTGGGACTCGTCATCTGCATGAACCTGCATTTCCCAGTAATCTGATTAGGTGCTTAGCATTTAGAGCGAGGTCCATTTGTTCCGAAGATAAAGAACTCCAGGTCATCCAAGACGTTCTGAGTGAGAACGGATATCCAGAGAAGTTCATTGAAGCCAACATAGGTTACAACAGTCGTAAACATGAAGTGGCAATGGTGGAGAAGAAGCCTCTGTTTTTACGTCTCCAATTAAAGGGAGATACTCCTGCGGAGATTCAATCTCAACGTTTAACCAGGGCGATCAAGAAAACTTTCTACTCCGCATGTTTGTGTCTATCCTTCAGCAGCCGTCCAGTGTTCACCCAGCAACTCAAAGATGTCTTACCTAACCTTGGCTCTTCTTCCTCCTGTGGTTCAAGTTATATAGGCCGCACGATTAGGCAGGTTCGTCTACGGATTGGAGAACATTTACCAGCTTGGCTCAGGAGAGGGGGGAATTAAGTGTACAAAAAACTCGATGCTGTCACACTTGGTCGATACTGGACATCACATCAATGTCAACACAGCTTTCACGGTTATATACCGAATTCCGAAGTCGTTATCACGTACAGTTCGCTTACGTCTCCTACACATAGCTGAAGCTGTTGCAATAAGATCTACTAAACCGGAACTTTGTATCCAAAAAGAACACGTCCAGACGCTATTTCTACCGTGGTCAAACTTGGATTGATGATTCTTCTTCTCATCAAGAGTGCTTCTTCCCCTTAACCCTCTTGGTTTCTTTCCTTTGCTTATTATTACAATTATTATTATTATTCGTCATAATTTATTCCCTTCATGCAAACATTCTCTCAATACTATCGAATTTTTCGTTTATACTATCCGGACTTATTATTAGTGATATTATCTCTTTTCTCAATATATGCCTCCATCTGTTTCATTTCACACATTCGTTATTTCATTATGAACCTCTCATTGCAGTCTTACTATCTCCTGTTTAATACAGACCACTTTGTACTAGCCACTGACTCACCTGTCATCTTTTATAACGTACTCCACACACTACAAATCTATTATGACTAATCACCACCATTGTCTCCCATTTTACAATATTTTGCAATCGATTTCAGCCTAGCAGGTTTGTCACACAAATACGACTATATATTTTGACACCCCATAACTAATCTGTTATTCTACGTTATTATTTTCTAATTTTAAGAACCTGAACAGAAGTTATTGAGAAGAATATTCTTCGTTCAGATTGAATTTTAATTCATGATATGGGAATATTTCACACTATTAAATCCTATTCATCCCATATACTTCACTAACATGTCTGGTCATTTACAAAACCGTAAGATACAGTCCTGATGAAATAAATGTGAATAGTTTTCACACTCAGCACGTTTTATCGATATATGAATCAGATTCATTCACTCGATTTGACCGTTTCTCTTCTCCATATCTCAAAAAGCTACGCAGAGATAAAGAACTGTTGTTCAAAACAAATGTTAAGTCAGGTGTAAAAAAGCTAAATCCTCTGATAAAACTTGAAATGCACAGACTAAATGTTTTATACAACCAAAGATTCTTGTCATGTAAAACCCCTTCTAGTTTGTGGAAACTTTTTAAAGAAATTACTAGCGGTAAGTGGTGTTCTTCTGTCCCATCTCTTAATGTTGATACTCTTAATAAGTCTTTCATACGCTCTTCTGTCGATATCCTTCCTAATGATACAAATCACATAGACAATAATTTTAGTGGTTTTAATACCCTTGATGTGCTTCAATGTCTCCGTTCTCTTAAGCCTTCCCAAAGCCTTGGTCCTGATGGCGTACCTGCCATTGTTCTCAACAACTGTGCTGATATTTTGTGTTACCCTCTTACTAATATTTTTAATGCTTCCTATTCCAGTAATGTTCTACCTTTTGCATGGAAAAACATTAAAATTATCCCTATACCAAAACAATCTTCTGGTACCGATATTAAATTTAGGCCTATTGCAATTACTTCTCCTTTTTTAAAATTGATGGAAAAATTACTTTTACTTCGTCTTGAACCTTCATTGAAAGCTTTTAATGATCCTAAGCAATTTGCATATAAACATGGAAGAAGTACCTTTGATGCTGCGGTTGTCTTATATCATAATGTTATTTCTTGTTTAGACAAAGGTGCCAAATATGTTCGTGATGCTTTCCTAGACTACACATCTGCTTTTGACTCTGTACCTAGGGGCCTTTTATTAAATAAGCTTTCGTTAACGCAAACAGGGTCCTGGGCTAAGAGTTGGTTGCATTCTTATTTTTCTGATAGAATGCAGTATACTGCATATAATGGCAAATCTTCTTCTGCTTTGCTTACAAAAACCGGTGTTCCTCAAGGTGCCATCCTCTCTCCTTTTCTTTTTTCTTTCTTCCTACACGACCTGCCTCATTTAAACGAAACCAATTTTGTCAAATATGCTGACTGTATCACTGCCTATCACTTCCAAGTCTGACTGCTCATAACTTAATAGCTTTCTGTTGGACATCAGCAAGTGGTCTAAGTCGAATGGTCTTATGTTATATCCTTCCAAATATCAGGCAGTTAACTTTACTTTCAAGCATCGACGTGACATACATGAACTAGTTAGTTCCCATGATGCCTTTTTGTAGTATAGATGGCACTGAAATTGGAACCAAGTCAAGCATTAAATACCTTGGATTAGTTCTTTCCTCTGACCTTTCGTGGTCATCCCACATCTTATTGATCTCTAAGAAAATGTTTCGTCTTACCTTCTACATTAAAAAGTTAAGACAATCAGGTATCAACCAACCTTTAGTTCTGCAACTTTTAAACTCCTGTATTTTACCTATTGTACTTTATTGCTCTCCATTAATCTTTCCTGGGCTTCTAAAAAAAAGACTATGTCATATTACGAAGGGTATTAAATACTGTGAGTAAGGCTTGTGGTTTGCCACTGCGTGAGCTCGCCAATACTATAGTCGAGAGACGCATAAATTCCTGTACAAAATGGCAAAGGCCGTACTGTCAGACCCTCTGCACCGCCTTTATTCACAACTATCCCCTTGTATCTCATCAGGTAGGACGAGAAGTCAGTATAAGAAGTTATATGCTCGAACCACTAAGTACAAAAATTCTACAATACCGTATTCAGCCCCGTATTTTATGTGATGAAGACTCTGTTAGACGTGAAACATATAAGTTACTATGTAATTAGCAAAGTGAATCGACCCTTTCATTGTTCATCTTTCTGAAATTTTATGGTGTCACCCTTTCTATCGTTTAATGATAACTTTGCTACTTTTATTTCAGTTGTTATTACTATTATTAATATAATTTTATACTTTATGCATATTTTTCTCCGTATTGCTTACAGTAATTTGCTAAATAGCTGCTATAACAACGTTTTGTTATCATTATTATGTAATGATTATTTCTTTTATTTTTTCTTTGTCGTTTTTGAGTAAATTAGATGCAATATTGTGTTGAATGCTGAAAATTCCTTGCTGTATCACTAGTACTGTTTTTGGAATAAAGCAAATTATTATTATAATTTTAAGTAGTAATAGTATTCTTAACACTTATTTAAACTAACTTTGCCTTATCATAGTATCTAATGTCTATAGTACTATCCTTTGTTCTCTACCACATACGTTGTAATGATGCTATCTGTAGACTTTAAGGATGATTGTAAGTGTATGAATAATGATTATGTAAGGGAAAACTATCCTGTCATTGAATAATACTGTTTTGAAAAAAACTTCACTACTCGTGAGCAAACCTTGTAACCAATCAAATTGCTGTAAATCAACACTTGATAAAAAAACCCGTTTATAACTTGCCTATAAACACCACCTACGATATGTCTCAAATGCAAAAAGAAATAAATAAAAAAGGTTGGTCCAGCCTACGTATTCAACGTGACACAGACAGTAAAATTAGAATTAATTCGGTCTGGTTTTGATACATTGTCTAGTTAGTTTGTCTATGGAAAATATATTAAACCAAAATCGGTCAGAAAAGTATCTTTCGAACTGATTCAAAAACACTAAGCTATGCTTTAGAAAACAGAAAATTGAGCAGCAGCGAAGAAATATTTTACTTTTCAATTAGATCCTCATCTCACTCTGGCTCTACTCTAATATACACGTATAGCATTTTTATTACAATACACAACAGTTTACCAATCAAGTGGCACTGATATGGTTACAGGATTTCATCATGAGCTGACATTGGTTAGAGAACCATTAGAAAACCTGGGAGTACTGGACAGCTGTTTCATCCTAGTTTGCGACTCTTCAGCAGTACGCACCCACCGGGGTTCGAACCCAGGATCTTCTGGTTACGCGGCGAGCTCGCATACCATTGAGCCACTGGGACCCGATCCAATGGTCAGTCCATGAATTCTAACTTCTGCCAATTCACGATATAGCCCGACCGCTAGCCAATGTCTTCGGTGAGTATTCGATATGTTTGTTAACAACAATTAGTCAGTATCAACATGTCAATGGAGTGATAATTAACGAAGAAAACTAATACACACAATTAAAAGGTAGAAATGGTTACAATACGTGGATTGCATTTTTCATAATTTCGGAAAAATGAAGAGTAATCAGGGAATAAGCGTGTGCACAGGTTGATTACGTAACAGACTGTTAAAGAAAATAAAACGATTTGGACAATCATAACTTGTAACTAAGGGTGAAGTGATCATAAAAATAAAATAATTTTACAAAGATAACATATAATTAAAAAGGTGAAGTGGTCAACAAAAAATAATAAAATAATTTGGACAATTATAATTTTTATAATTTTTAAAGGTTTAGGGGGAGTGAAGGGGCGAAATAGTCCGGTTTATACATTCATGTATCGATGGCCAAGCTAAGGAAAGTGGCTGTACAAATTTCTTCTGAACACACAGGTTTGGCTTCTTCTGGGGGGATTCCTATTGTTTCAGCTGTATGTAGAAGACGAACTTGTAAAGCAAAATTAAGTTTGGTAGGAATGTGATAAATAATGTTGTATTAACGTCAACCTTATGCTCACTATCTACAAGTTGTGCTAAAATAGAGCTACGAAAAGATCTTGTTTATCCCTTGCTTAACCATGCTGGATAATGTTCGGAAATACGATGATGTACTTGCCTAATTGTATGCCCGATGTAGCTGGCTCCGCAGCTGCATTGTTACTTAGTCTAATATATTCCTTTTAGGAAACCGTAAATCAATACTGTTACTCAGAGAATACTAAGAAATTGTGCTTTTTTTCACAAACTGTAACAGGAATACTAGATGGCAGAGTGATCTATCGCCAGACATCTTCTACATGTTCACCCATTTGCTTAGTAACTGTAGATTATATTAGCTGTTTTACAACAAAAGTTAATTACCCACCTGTTTGCTTATTGATACCTCGATGGTTCAGCGGTAGAACACTCGCCAGCAACGCCACGCACATGTTCCGGGGTCTGATCCCTCGTCGATGCACTCCTATATCTCGCTAGGCTGACAGTAAGACCGGTAAAAAGAGTGAAGATTGTTTGTGTGAGTGTTTGTATGGTTAGCAAACCCACTCCCGATGAAAAAGAACTTAAACCATTGCTACCGAAACCTCAAAGTTCTAGCCTGAAGCCATATGTTCCATTCAGAAAGGAGAGGAATGAAATAATCAATAAATAAAAGTTGTTTAGTGATATGTAACACTGTGGATTTTTTAGACTAACAATTTCAAGGATTCTTAAATCACTGTTATAATCGATTTTTAAAGAATCCCGTACATCTATCTAATTCTATCTAATACTTCATTCACATTTGTAGAAAGCGAAGGAAAATTTCATCACTGCTTCTTTTGAGCATTTTTCAATCACTTCCTTAATGACAAAAAAAGAATAGTGTGTCAAAACAATATGCTGTCTTCAACTGCTCCTGTCTATATAAGTGTCTAAACAGACTCGTTAATGGCATAATGACAGACTGTTTGTTATACGATGAGAGATTTATTTGTTGGCCTCTTTCCTTTCCATAAATCAAACATCAGGATGTGATTTTTGTTAAAGACAAGAGGAGATTAGAAAACAATTGGCTGCAATTGTTTTTCACCTTCTTCCCCTCCTTATTTTTATCCTATAAATAGACAAAAATGAATGCTAGTCAGTGTGTGAAGTACTCAAAGTAAATGAAGAAATAATCGATGTAACCTGATAGGGAATTTCTTTCGCAATATTGAATGTTTTTTTTTCTCAATAAAATGCATTCTAGAGACGATTATCTTTTTGAGAAGTTATCGGTGATTTTATCAGAGCATATGATTGTCAGTGAAGAAGCCACTGAAGGTGAAGACTTAGTTATTCTGTATCCGCCCAGTCAACCTTCAAGTTGACAGTTTCGTATATAACATGAAGTCTAGCCTTTCTTACTGTAGAAGTAATATACAGTCTACTTTTGTTCAATGTTTGAAAGAAATTGTCTGAAGGTTTCTAAAAAATTGTATTTTAGTACGCCACATTACTCAGCAAATAGAGTACTAACAACTTTGAGGGAATCCATACTGACACATGGACATGGATTCTGAGTGGAACATAGGACTTCGGTAACACATCGCTACTTTCTTCTGTTTTCTGCTGTCCTCTTCAACTGCCTAACTCCACGACTGACCAAACTCTCTCATCTCCTACTCCCCAAACGATCTCCGCCATATAATCCTCGAATCGACGACCCATTCGTCGCTTCTCATTGGGATTTCACTTGAGTGTTGGCCTGCAGTGCGCGCGATGTTATTTGATGGCCTCCTCAATGTTTGCCTGAACCATCTCCACTTTCTCCTATAAATTTATTGAGCCATCGGGTCTTGGTGGGTTTGTTCCCACAATTCTTTGTTACTAATTGTTTCTGACCTGCCATTTGATCTTCAGTATGGAACCAGCCAGTGAAGTTGGAAGCCGTTGATGAAAGTTTGCAAATGGCTGTTGGAAATCTTTTTGATGACACACATATCGAGGGACCGACTTGACATTGTTGTTGAAAATCCGAATCTTGTTCTTTATGCTGGCTGAGTGTAGAAGATTTCCAAACTGCTTTCAGGGTGATGAAGACATATCTTGCCTTTCCGATTCTGACTGGCTGTGACATCCGCATCCGTTCCTCCTGCAGTTGAAAAGATGCTTCCTAGGCAGATAAGTGAAGCCAGTAATCTCTGTCAAGTCTCTCCTGCCGATGGTGACTGGTACTGGTTGGTTATCTTCATCATCTCTGTCTTCTCTATGTTCACTTGGAGTTCTGTCTTCGCTTCCCACTTCTTCAACCAGTTTGTTGGTTTTCACCTGACTGCAATTCCTCAAGTTTGTGTGACATTAGACATAAATCATTCACACGCGAAATTCAGATCTTCTAGAGTCTTCTTATTGGTCGTCCAGTTTTACAACATCCCCTTCCATATATTTTGTAGACATAATTTATATCAAAATCTAACTGCTAATAATGGTTTGCAGTTTAGTAACATGAGTTTCAGTCATGATGCTATACAATGCTGATTGGTCGATGTATAACCGGATGACGCTTACACCAACTAGCAGTTCTTACTACCGAGATGGAATTATTCTAAACACGAGATGGTCGTTTTTCTCTTTATCAGATGGGCTCGTCAGCCTTGGGGACAAACTGGTAATCCCAAAGGGAAAATTAATTTTCGATTCACAAACTACACAGTTCGAGGAGATGAAACTTCACTAGAGTTTACTGTTGAAACGAAAACTATTCAGATCACATAATATGTGATCTACTTCTTACTATAAAAGCAAACATAAACTCATGAAGTTATACTATAAACTATTAATTGGTTTGCTGAAGTAAGCAGTTGGATGCCATTCATGTCAGCTAGTAGTCACACCGCTGATGAACTCAGCCTCAAAAGACCAAACCTGCTGTCTGGTTAAGGAATACTACTAATTGATGTGTCTGGTAGCCAAATACCCATAATAGTCAATCGACAATGCACAGCTTCACACGTTTGCACTTCCTTTCTTGATTACCACTTTCTTTTCGACGAAGTTATCAGCTCGGCTCTACATTCATGTATTCATAATAAATGGGTGGGAAGTTCCAGAATAATTTCCGGTCAAGGGTCAAATTAATAAAATTACAATTAGGAATTAAAATGACATAATATACAGAGGGGAGATGGATAAAACTCAAACAAAGTGGCATCATAATTATTGAGAAGATTGACATATTGTGCAATTAGGGGTTAGAAATGTAGAAATAACAAAATTACAAACAATAGACAGGAAGTTTGGATATGAAAATATGCTAGTGTAAAAAGAGATAAAGAAAAACTTAAAATAACACGAATAAATACGAAGTTTGGATAAGAAAGGTAATGGGATAGTCAACATTAAAACAATTATCTGTTTATGATGGCCATGGTAGGGACAAGGTTTGGACGTATTTATTTGGATACATAGCGTGGGTTTGTGCTTTTGGATAGCTAGTGCCTCGACTACGCCCAGATGACTTGATTTTATTCCCTTTGATAGGTTTGATTGGATCTTGTATATGATTTTGAAGGATTTTTGGAATGGCGCTGAATGTCCTGAATTCACCAGACGTTCGGTCACTGAACTGTATCCGCAGCTTGTCTTTCGGGTTCTGGATGGACAGTTTCTCGCAGAAAAATATCAGTCGTAGACTCGCGGTGAAGTATGTTATCCTAAGAGATTTGCAGAGGCGTTTCCGGGTGATTTCTGCTTCATTGTCACCTTTGAATTCTAGATTAAGCAGAAGTATCTTCTTCGAGACGGATTAAAATCTTTCAGAAATCTTTGATTTCAGATTCTTATCTGTGAACCTAGGCAGAAAACCGTTTTCCAACAAGATTCCTCGGAGATTGCTCAGTTCTTCGTCAGTCACTTCCTCGCTACATATCTTCTGAATCCTCAAGAAGAAAGTGTATATAAGGTTCTTCTTTGTGCTTAGGGGTACGAAACTTTGAGAATTGATGAATTGTCCACTCCATGGAGGCTTATTATAAATGGACCTATTCAGAGATTAGTCGGAGTTTGTTGTCAGATGGACGTCGAGGAAGTGGAACATTCCGTCGGATTCAGCTTCGACAGTAAAGTCGATGTTTTGGTGGGCATTGTTGAAGGTTTGAAGTAAGTTTTCAAGGTCCAGATTCTCATCACAAATGATGAAATTATCATCAACGTATCTCTTATAGAGATGGAGGTCAGTGATAGTCGATGACAAGAAGTTATTTCCGAGGCTGGCCATAAAACAGTCGGCCAAGAGGGGTACCAGTGGAGAGCCTATTGCCATCTGTTTTTCATTCAATTTCATCTCTGAATTTGAAGTAGACGCTGAAGGTACGTCGTTGTAAGGACTCTTTTAGATAATGGATCTGTATACTGACATCTATGCCATTGCATTGTATGAAATCACACAGAAAACATATAGTTTCGGTTAGTGGAACATTGGTGAAGAGAGAGACAATTTCCAGGGAGAATATGTTTTTGTCTGCGAGATTGACCTTTTTTAAATGAATCGACGAAATCGAATGTGTTGCGGAGGTTGTATGCCGACAGCTTTTCTTTCACTGGTCCAAGAATTTCTACCAGCCTCTGTTCGCCATTAGGCGAATGAATGGCGAATGAATCATATCTAATATTAGGCGGAGTGAGATAACTTTGCCGGATATGAAATTTTCTTCGCTGCAACTGTCTTTTTATTATTCCCTATGATCAACCTCTTTTACCTACCTGGGAAGCATCGTTTCAACCACAGGCGGAACTGACGAGGATATCAAAACAAGAATAGGAAAAGCAAGACAAGCTTTCACTACTCTCAAGTCTGTTTGGAGGTCAACAACTCTCAGCATCAAAAATATGATCCGGATTTTCAACTCCAATGTGAAGTCAGTCAGTGCTACTTACTATACGGATCACAGACTTGCACTGCGTGTCATAAAGAGCATCTCAAACAAACTACAGACCTTCATTAACAGTTGTCTTCGCTTGATACTCAAGATCAGATGGCCGGCCAGAAAAGATCAGCAACAGGGATCTTTGGGAACAAACCAACCAGGAATCGACTGTGCAACAAATAGGCAGGAAGAAATGGAGATGGACTGGAGGCCATACTCTGAGGAAACCATAAAGTGACATCACTAGACAAGCCATTGCTTGAGTGGAACCCGAAAGGGAAGCGGCGAGTTGTTCGTCATTGTGAAGGTGACTTGGAGGAGGTCATGTGAAGAGGAGATGAAAACGTGTGGGCAGACATGGAGCCAGATGAAGACTCTAGCAGAGAACCGAACGCAGTGGAGACGTGTGGCTGAAGCCCTATGTTCCTGTAGGAATTAAAAGACACAATAATAATAATAATAATAATAATAATAATAATAATCAAATGTTTATATTCCGTGGATACCATTTATTGTACCAAGGAGATTACATATTTTCTGGGCTAAATAATTTGTGAATCGCGGATGTGATTCATAAAATGTCAGTCAGTTAGAAATCACAGCAAATATTCTGTTGAAGTGCTCTACCTAATAAATAAAGTAAGGAAGGTGTATCATAACGCAGTGTGTAGATACACCACTGAAGGCGAATATGAATTAGGAGAATATATGATTTTGATGCATTAGGCTAACGACGTTTCCTCTCTGCGTGTGTGCGTCTGCGTGTGTAGATTTGTCAATGAAAGTGAAGATTCATTCTGTTTCTTAATCTTTGATTATAGTATTTGCTATTATAAAAGTAGGAGAGTGGTAGAAAGTACGTAGGGGATATAGACATGTTATTGTTCACAGCCTTCAGAATGAGCGTTGTCAGACATTTGCATGTACCTTTGCCACATATATGTATATACATTAAATAGTACATAACTGGACTTGTATTTTAAATTGATTTCTGATGAATAGTTGAACTGACTATGTCTGTATATTTTTGGGTGTTCTGTTGGGATAAAAGCTGAAAAATGCCAAAATAAAACAACTGAAAAATAATAAATATGGTTTTGATTTTTCAATTGAATTAATAAGTAAATAATAATGTCTGTATATATCCGTGTACTAGCCTGATAACTGTTCAGTCACGTTTCCTTCATCGATTTTGTGTTTCAGTATACACAACTGAGATAGGAACTTATTTAAACGGGTATTGTAGGAAAACTCGTCATAATTTTAAAATATGTCAGACATGACATGAATCGAAAAATAAAGAAGGAGAATTAGCTATGTTAGATTGTAAAATAAAACGAATAGAAGAAGGTAAACTATACACTAGTGTTTATAAAAAGCCAACGCATTCTAACAGATTTTTAGACTTTAATTCGTCTCATCCGTTAACTGTTAAGGCAGGCTTAGTTAAATGTTTAACAAACCGAGCAGTAGCTCTAAGTAGCACAAAAAAAGACCTAGACGACGAGATAAAACAGATAGAAGAATCGGTGGTTGGTGTTAAATAACTATCCCATTAAATTCATTAGGAAGATCAGAAAAGACCAAAAGCAAATTAAAAATAATTATGAAACTAGTAATGATAGCATAAATAAGAGAGAATGTAAGTCATCTACACTTATACCATAAAAAGAGGGAACATCTGACACCCTACGTAGGATTCTTAATAAAACAGGGATTAGAGTGGAATTTAAACCTACAAACTCACTAAGAGACAAGCTCTGTAGGCTAATGGACCCTGTAGGTTGACCCAATTAAACAAAATAATATAATTTACAAAATACCCTGCAATGACTGTGAGTTAACTCAACTACACAGGTCAGTCAAACTGGTAGATCAGAAGTAGTGAGATTGCCTGTCAGAACATAAGAATTTAGCTAAGGGAAGAATAGTTGACCCCGAGAAGATAAGTAATTTAGAAGTAAGCTCAGCAATTGTACTGCGTACAATAACACATAACCACAAAATAGGATGGGAGACAGTTAAAATTCTAAGAAGTAACCTATTTAGGTGGAGAGAGATTGATTACTGAATCCTGGTTCATTGAGTCAACACCTAACACATGCAACAGAATTGACTCAATGCAAATACCAGAGATATGGAAGATATTATTACTACCAGTCAAATCAGAGGAGGATAATAAATAATCTCAAAATTCTATTTCAGTTCAAGCACATCGCAACATTCTAACAAGTTACCTATTATGACTAAAAAACACTCGTCTTATTTCCCATCTGATTGTAATTGATCAATAACACTCATGTTATTATTTCTGAATGTACATTATCTCATATTGATTTTTATTCAAATATCTGGTCAATTCCACATATGTATATAAATGAAGGAAAAAGTTGTGTGAGTAGCTTGATATGATTATGAGCAATAATTTGTGCTCGAAAGTTGGTCATCAGTTAATATTACTGTATAACACTGTGTGACTTATCAAAATAAAATCTTATCCATAATGGAGTTATACTCTACCACAATTCTCGAGTTTAATACTTATATAGTTTGGAATAAGAGACAATCAAAATCGAGGGAGAATTGAGACCAGAGGTCTTAGGGCTATTAACTCAGTTAAATGAAGTTATAAAAAGCTTTTACCAGGTGCTACTTCAGACAAAGACATACAGCTTGGTAATTTTTCATCTTATAAGTGACACATTCAGTAATTTTTCTTTACCGCGATCTCATGTGCATTGAATAAGACAGTTATTGGATGTTTGGAGGCGATCCGCAGGAAGTCTTTAATCTAGATTTCATGCTGAGTGGCACTCATCAGTCAGAAAGGCGTATCTGAGACCCCGAAGCAATTCATGTGCCTTCTGAGATTTGAACCCGCGTCACCAAGTGAGCTCTACTTTCAGAGACATTGCCACTAAGGTATTCGGGGTCACGATTGACCTCCTGTCGGACTGTATTGGTTACTTTGGATTGGACACTAGTACGTAGTGTCACCATCTCACCCTCGGACGCCCAACTCATCGTTTTCCACTGGAGTTCTACTTGAACGATGGTCTGGCGTGCGATGTCATCCTATGGTTTCCTCAGCCTGTGTTCGATGCGTCTCTATTTTTCTTTTGGAATATTCGTTGAATTACAGGCTTTTTGATCAGTCCGTCCCAAGAGTTTCTTGCCACTAGTTCTTCCTCGTCAGACATTCGTTTTGTAATGTGGAATGAAGGCAGCTGTTGACATATACCTGCAACCTGTTGGAAATTCTTTTTATGATGCTCAGTGCAAGTGTTTGACGCATATAGAATGATTGACTTAAGATTTACTTTGAAAATCTGGATTTTGTTATTTATGCTGAGCACAGAAAATTTCTAACCTGATTTCAGAGTGATAAAGGTTTCTCTTGACTTCCCAATGCTGATCTTGATGTCCTTACCCATGCTATTGCCTATGATTGAGATGATGCTTCCCAGATAGGTCAATGGAGTCACCTCTTTCAAATTGATTCCATTCATAGTGATTAGTGCTGGTTGTTGTTTTTGGCTAGTTACTTTCATCACCTCCATCTGCTCCATGATCACTTAAAGTCTTGTCACTCTTGCATGCTTCTTCTTCCTCCGGTTTGTTGGTTCTCGCGTGTAACTCTTCGAGTTTGAGCGAGATTAGCCGTAAATCATCCGAGAAATCCAGATTTTATAGATAATTAGCGCTATTAAATTAATAATCTCAAACTCCCTAGTCATTTTATTCCTTTTAAATTTTAAGACGGGTAAAGAGGGAAGGTTGGGCATGAGACCAGCAACCCTATCCTGTAAGAATAAACACCACTGCTACCGAAACTCCAAGTCTCTAGCTTGAAGCCACCCTATGTTCCACTGGGAACGTCAAGGAATAAGAAAAGAAGATTTTAAGAGGAATCGATTAGTCCTAAAAAGGAATTTCACCATCCGATAATAAACTCATTATTTAACATCGGTTTGGAGTGTGTCACAGTGTGCAGTAATATAAGATGTCATGTTAACCAGTAAAGCAAACAAGCGCTAGCTTATCTCCGTTCAACACACCAATACTTAGACAGTTATACCGATCGCCATATGTGTTGATCAATACACTTACTGCATTCATTACTGCATATTCAGAATTCTTTGACTATAATTCCAGAAATCCAAATCATTTCTGATAAGAACCAGTTGTTTTAAAACAGAAAAATATGTTGTAAATGTTAATGCATTACTGTGAACATCGATTGAAAGAATTTTAATCATTTTTCACATCTATCTACTGTTACAGTCACGTGACAGGTTAACCTAAGCTATTCATGTGAAGGTTGCCAGTCTATGTATATATATATATATATATATATATAACAGTGGAAATAAGGGAGCAAATATACTTTCATCAGATAGGATGATTGGTGTACAATTTAAGGACATTCGTAAGGTTGAATGTGAAAAATAGCTGAAACATTCTAACAGTCAGGATTTTTTCGGCATACACTTAGATTTATCGATGTGATAAAGTTCTGTTTGGGTGGATTACAGTTTTATCGCATTATTAATTTTCAGCCATATACTGGCTGCTATTATAATTATTATTTTTGTCATTATTAGTGCCATTAGATAATTTAGCGTAAAAAAAGGTTATTATGGGCAGTGATAAGACTAATTTGTTAGATTATTTAGAGATAGGATGCTTTCAGAGTAGTTAATGCATAAATATGAAGATTTTGTCAATGTTTCCAGGTATGTTTTTATGGTGGAATTGATCATTAACATTACATTAACTTCATCGAATTCGAAAAGACCTTCGACAGTTATGACCGAGAAGTAATTTGGAAACTACTGCTTCAAAACTACGGCATGCAATGCCCAAATCTTTATCGACCTCATTGAACAACTATGTGACTATGTGCCACGTGTGAGGTGATTCACAACGGGAAACTCACTGAAACCTTTAAAGTGAATACAGGAGTAAGACGAGACTGGCTGCCTACCTATTATCACCAATGATATTCCTAATTGTGGTGGACTGGATCATGCGGAAGACTGTGAGTTGGGTGTAAGAAGACAGGAATACACTGAACCACCGATAAGAAGACTCTAGAAGATCTGGAATTTGCGCGTGGATGATATGTGTCTAATGTCACACTAACTCGAAGGCTTGCAGTCAAGCGAAAACCAACAAACTGGCTGAAGAGGCAGGCAGCCATCGAAGACAGGACTTCAAATAAACGTGGGGGAGATGAAGGAGATAAAGACAACCAAACGACAGCAACAACAGTTAGTATCAATCAATATCAAAGAGAGAAATTTGAAAGACGTTACTTCCTTGACTTATCTAGGAAGCGTCGTTTCAACCCCAGGTAGTTGGAACGGATGGAGATGTTAACACCAGCCAGAATTGGAACTACAAAATACGCCTTCATCAATCTGAAATCAGATTGGAAATCCTCTGCACTTAGCCAGCAATAAAGAACAAGATTCGGATTTTCAATGTTGATGTTAGGCTAGTAAGTGCTTCCAAGTGTGTAAGAAACCTGCACTGCGCGTGCATCACGTAAAGGACTTCCAACAGGTTTCAGACTTTTGCCAACAGCTGTGTTTGCTGGCTCGATACTGAAGATCAGATGGCCGGTTTTGAAGAATCACCAACAAGAAACTCTGGCAATAAACTAATCAAGAGCTGGTTAATCAACGAATATGAAGAAGAAAGTTGAGATGGACTTTGCCCACACTGAGGAGACCGTCGAATGACATCGCACGCAAGGCCATCTCTTGAGTAGAACCTGGATAAGAAGCGACGATTTGGTCATCGGTGAGTGGGTGACGTGAAGGAGATTGTGTGGCGAGAAGGAGAAGGGCAATCGTGGACCCAGCTGTGGAGGACAGCAAAAAATAGGACAATGTGGAGAGGTGTTGTTGGACCTTTATGTTCCACTCGGAACCCAAGGGAATAATAATAGTTATTATCTCTCAAAGCAAATCTGATAATTCCGTGTTAAACAGATGCACACTTATTCTGGCGTTGTTTGATTTGTAGTGACTGACAATTGAATACATGATATACTGATGGATGTATATCTATATCAGTGAGTGGTGGCATGTTATCATTGCTAGGTGGATCTCCAGTCCACTGTGGTAAGCTCCAAAACGTATTTATTCAGATTACTAATCTAAAAGAGCAACTTGTTATGTAAGAAGTATGAGTTATTATCCTTCGGAAAAGATGCACTTCCTATTGTTTGACTCACTGATTGGTTCGTAGAACAGACATCTTACAATGCATTAAATTCGATTCTCCTATGGTATATGTTATCATTTGCAGTGACACTATTATAACTTCTAGTATATTTTGAATGATAATATTAGACTCAAGAAGGGAAAGACAAGCATTTTTTTACAGCCAACCAACAACAATGAAAGCATTTGTGTGAACATAGTTGCAAAGAATTAGAGCATAGCTAAAGTTAACATCACTGTACAGATTTCGTATTAATAGAAGGGAAGTATGCTAAAATATTGGTGACAGGAAAAAGGAAGAAGACATTGAAGGACTTTGCTTACTATCAGATGCTGTCAATCATCGAAATAGACAGTCAGTTTGTAGATTATTCAGAATCATTTAATAAATAAACTTACTGAGGCGTGAATACTTTTAGTGTGATTTTTTATATGATCATATTATTGATAAGCCTTTACAGACAGGCTGACTACTTCTTTTGCTTTCACCTTTGGTTATGAGGTGTCGAGAAAACGCTTTTTTTTGCAAACTGAGGTCTATATTCAGCAGATAATGGAGAAATCAGAGCTTACTTATATATAAGTAAGTTTCAATGACCTCCATCGTAAAATAATTGGAGGTAACTAATAAGTAGTTTATTTTAAATCCACAAATCCATTCATAAAATTTGTTCTTTTTTCTAATATGATGCTTTTTATCTCACATAATGAAGCGAATCAGCTTTTAAAGTTAGTGAAAGTCATACTGATGTCCTTTGATGCTGTCTCTCTGGAATTCAATGATGTACACTGGCGGGGAGATGTGAAACAGAACCCAACAGCATTAAAATCCACTTCGAATTTTAACATCTCAGCTAGTTGATAATCGTTAGCAGCGATATTTGCGTTGAAATCCACCAATTATTCAAAACACCGTAATAAGTTCATTCTGCAGAATACTTGTCAGTTACGCCACACATGCTCCGGAGTTTGATCCCCAGCTGAGGCATTAGTCAGTAGTAAGCCAGGTAATGAAGGAAGGTTGCGCGCGAGGCTAGCAACGTCACCCTGTAAAATCAACACCAGTGCTACTGAAACTTCAAGGCTCTAGCTTGTAGCCCTATGTTCCACTAGGAGCTCAAATAGCATAAAATAAAATTAAAAAACCTATCTGGTTCCTATTACACTCTACCGAGACCATCCACTGTGACAGAATATATCTATCCAGTAAGAACAAAGTGAACAGGATCAGCATTAGCTGCCTCGAGGAAAAAGTAATTTCGCTGTAGACTTATTTAAAAAACATACTAGTCGTTGGTAAACATTTACACTAACAGCGCTAATAGTTAATCATCTCTATCCCAGTCATATACAGTTGGAAAGGTATCAGATGTGTTGATTACCAGTTTGAGTTTTCAAATCTATCAGATCGTCTAAGTCATACAAATCCGTGATTTTGATATAACGATCTATTAGAAAAGAAATATGATATGACTAGAAGTCTTTTCACGAAAGAAACAGAATAGAATGGTCACTGAATAATTTGAAGCGTTGTAGGACTGCTGTGCTTCAATCCAGTTTTCTTTGTCTACACTTATATTCTACTGCTTGAGAAAACGGTTCAGAAGTATGAAGGTAAGTTACAATGGGTTGGGAACGACTTCTTTGATTTTCGAAACTTTGATCCAGTATTAAAGAATATCGACTAGTTGACCTGAAGTCATTAATTAGATGACAGTCGGTTCATCACATAAAAAGTAATTGGAACAATGTAGCAGGCGGAGGATTTTGACAAGGTTATGCTCTGTGAGCTCAGTGGTTTAAAGAGCAAGGCTTTCATTGTCTTTCTAGACAGCACATTCAGCGTGCATCTCATACTGAAGCATCGCAGTTAAATCACAGAGCTCGGAGAACCAACCACATCAAAAACAAGGAAAGTAACTGTAGTAAGAGAAAGATAAGGCTGCTTATTATCATCGATGATATCCTTAATTGTGTTGGACTGACTGGATTATGCATCAGACAAACTCAAAGACTTGCAGGCAGGCGAAAACCAACAAACTGGCAGAAGGGGTAGACAGCTAAGACAAGACTCCAGGTGACCATAGAGAAGATAGAGTTGACGAAGACAACCAACGAGCCGCTCCAGCAACAACAGCAAGCAGCACCAATCACCATCAACGACAAAGATTTGACAGAGAACACCTCATTCACTTATCTACGAAGCATCGTCTCAACTGCAGGCGGAACAGATGAATATGTCAAAACCAGCCAGCCAGTCAGTATCGGAAAGGCAAGATACACCTTCGTCAACCTGAAACCAGTTTGAAAATCTGCTGTCACTCAGCTTAAGGAACAAGATTCGGATTTTCAACACCAATGTTAAGCTGGTGGGCCCTTCTTTATGGGCCAGAAACTTGCACTGCGTGTCATGAAAAGGATTTCCAACAGCCAGTTGCAGACTTTTATCAACAACTGCCACCTTCACTGGCTTTCCCAATAGTGAAGATCAAATGGCCAGTGAGAAAGAATTAGTAACAAGAAACTCTGCAGTGGAACAGACCCACTGAGAGTCGATTGCTCAACAAATTTATATTTGAGAATGGAGATGAATCGGGCATATATTGAGGAAACCATCGAATGACGTCGCGCGCAATGCAGGCCATCACTTGAGCGGAATTCCAGTGGGAAGGAACGAGTGGGTCATCATTGCGAGGGTGACATCGGGGAGGTCGTGTGAAGAAGAGATGAGAGATTATGGGTAATCGTGGACCAAGAAGAAGAGGATGGCAGAAAATAGAGGAAAGTGAAGGTGTGTTGTTGGAGACCCATTTTCCACTCGGAACTCCAGGGAATAATAATTATAATAATGCATATTACCTCTGTTTTATTGATGCTTTTGAAGTGTAATATGTCAATTCTGCTGATTTAATGGGATTTATAACATTAATGTTATAAATAACAATATTTCCTAAATTTTTTTTATTACAGCTTGAAACCACATAGTATATTTGATACAAGTATGGAATTTTCAGCCTGCGATATCGGTAGCCCAAATTTTGCAGGCCGACCTTTGATATCAGGTGTGTGTCGGCAGGGGATCGAACCCCGGACCATGTGCATGGTCATATAAATGTGGAAGCTGATGAAGAATAATAATAATAACTGTATTTAAGCAAAATACACAAGTAAAAATGTTAGTGAAGATAACTCATAAATGATTTTCTGATACCACTACTTAACATCATAAATACACAGATGTGTAAAACGTTGAGTGAGTGTGAAATGGAAGTGTTTAAACTCAGTTTACCTCCGCATTGTTTATCAGAAATACTATCCATTCTACATATGTATGTACTACCTACACCATTTATACACACAGCAAGAAGTATAATGCTTAATTTTCAAGTATTGGTTTTGTAGGGAATTTTGTTTGATTCGCTGGAGGATTTCATCATGAGCCAACATCATTTAGAAAACCATTGGAAAACCAGCTGGGAGAACTGGAGCGCTCTATCATCATAATCTGGGACTCTTCAGAAGTTAGAATTCATGGACTGGCCATTGGATCGGGTCCCGGTGGCGTAGTGGTCAATGAGGTCGCCTTATAACCAGAAGGTCCTGCTTTCTTACACTGGCGGTGGGTGAGTACTGTGAAGAGTCTCAAACTGGGATGAAACAGCTGTTCAGTACTCCTAGCTGGTTTTTCAGTGTTACTCTAACTGATGTCCACCCATGATATAATGTTAACTTTATTTTAAAGACCGAAATTCATAATTATTAATGGCTATTAAATAGTTCAAAGCACGCTATTAATTGTTTACTATCTGATTACCGTAACTTGAATAATAATAATAAATTATAGAGAGAGAATTTCCTGAAAACACTTTTGTTTCCTTTCTGTTGCAGTTCAGAATAAATTCGAAAAAAGGAAGTAATTTTGTTTAAATTTTATGTCAGTAAATTGACTGACACTGAAATAACTTTCATGCATAAAGCACTAATTGACAACAAAAAGCCTGTTGAACATTGCACATAACGACATAGCTAGTGAGGAACAAAGCAGCTTACTGTTAAGAAGAGGTGCGCTGTATACACTGAACTGGACTTTTCCCTCGAATTGATATTGAAATGAGAGAGATTGTTGTGATCTGGTCTAATGTCTAAAGTGGACATAAAGAAAACTTCCTAATTTTCTCATTTCTTCTTATATGACCTCTCAAGGGACACACGAATCATAATTACTTCCATATTAGTTTGTTTATTAGATGTATCACACAGTGAGTGAAACAGTGTTATTCACTGGATGACAAAGTTTCGAACACAATTTATTGTTCATAATCATATCAATTATAATCATATGACTTTAAAACTTGTGTTTCATAGTTTTCTTTGTTCTCTCCTATTGGTCGTCGTTGGGGTAGTAGAATTTTCCAGATATCTGGGACAGGTGTTGAATCATCCCTATCACACGTGTTTGCAGTTGATTCGATAAACAAAGTTTCTATTATCAATCTCTCCCTCCACCCTGTCACAGACATTATATTTTAAAGCTTTCATCATTGAATGGTTGTGTGTAATTGCATGTAGTGAGTGCTATAGCTGAACTGTCCTCTAGATTTCTTATCTTATTCGTGTCAGCTAATCTAGATTTTGCTGCTAGGTTTTCATGTTTCGCTAGTCTGACTGTCCCTGTTCTACTACTTTGACCTATGTATTTGACCTGACAGTCATTCCAGCAGGGTATTAGATAAAGTAAATTGTTTTGTTTTAAAGGCTCCAAAGGATCCACCAGTTAACCGACAAAGCTTATTTCTAATTGAGTTTGTGGGTGGTTTGAATGCCAGGCACTTTTATTCCTGCCTTGTTAAGAATTCTGCGTAAGGTTTCCGAGGTTTCTTCCTTGTATGGAATTACTGACAGCACCAACAATAAGGAATCTAAATCATTAGCAGTTGTATGTAAGGATTAGATTTGCTTTTACGAAATGATCACGGATTGATATCAATTAGAGAACCATTGAAAACCAGCGAGGAGTACTGGACAGCTGTTTCGTTAAACTAGTTTGGGACTCTTCATCAGTACGCAACCACCGCCAGGGTTCGAACCCAGGACCTTCTGGTTACAAGGCAAGCTCGTATACCATTAAGCCACTGGGACCTGATTCAATGGCCAGTCCATGAATTCTAACTTCTAACAGTTCGCGATTTAGCGCGACCCTAACCAATGTCGTCGGTGAGACATCCATCCTCACACTTGACATTTGGATGGACCTCACTGGTCACGACTTCTCACTAGAACTCAAGGAAACTCCGTGTTGTAGTAAGTCACTAGGGAGCATCAGATTAATTTTCTATGATCGGTTGGTAGGGATTAAATTTATTTTTACGAGTTGATCATGGATTGATTGGGGGTCGCGCTAAATCACGAACTGTTAGAAGTTCGAATTCATGGACTGGCCATTGAATCGGGTCCCAGTGGATGAATGGTATACGAGCTAGCTTACCTTGTAACCGGAAGGTCCTGGGTTCTAACCCTGGCAGTGGGTGCAAACTGCCGATGATTCTCAAACTAGGATGAAACAGCTGTCCAGTACTTCCTGGTTTTTAATGGTTTCCTAACTGATATCAATCCATGATCAACTCGTAAAGATAAATTAAAGTTCAGCACTAATGTTTGTAATGTTTGACATACCATATCATCGAGGGTGCTGAGACATCATGTTTACTACTCTTGGTATTAACCCCTATTCATAGACATGATAGCGGTGATTTAAATTATAGTTTACTCAACTACCAGTCTAACACGTGGATTACAAATAAGATCAAAAACCACAGTTCCAATATTTCACCCTGCGAACGAAGAGATAACGTGACTACTATCTTGCCTAATTAGATTTCCATTGACTCATTACTGTAATTATTATTATTGTTCCTTTGGGTCAACGCTGTCAAACGCCTTTTCGAAGTTGATAAAGCTGAAGTAGATGTTTGACCGCTATTCTATGCTCTGTTCGATGATGCTGATGCGTAGAGTTACGATTTGATTAGCAAATAATTTGCCTTTCTTGAATCCAGCTTGTTCCACTCCATTTCTTGCACAGGGAGGCATAAGTCTCCCTTCTTCGGCAGCCTGACAAGGTAACTATACTTTGTTCTAATCGGTAGGTACCTTTCCTTCCTTTCAAACCTTTTGCAATAATGGCCTCAGCATATCTGCCGTTGGCTTATAAAATGCGAAATACGTGAAATATTACCCCCCACTTTTCTACTTTAGTGATTATGCCTTTTTAAATTGTTCTACTCTTCTATCTTATAATAATTCCACGATTATATCTGCTACGATTGTATCCTGAGTTCGTTGATGTTCACCAAAACTGTTTGCTCGTCCACATCTGGGTAGGCGTTTTTATACCACTCAGAACTGCATTCAGTGGTGTTAACTGTCCTCGCATCTAAATACTTGAGCTCATGTTGATCACCCCGGAATACCAATATACAGTGTGACATGAGTTTTTTCAGTTGATTAGTTTATTGACTACCTCATCACTGGGATCATTAAGATCCAATAAGAAGTGATGAGGAGATTCCAGGATAGTGGTTGTTATTTTGATAACGTATAAACAGAGTAGGGAGTGTGTATTTCAATGTCAGATAATTTAGTTGCATGTAGAATCTCTGTTTGATGTTAATATGGAAAATGGATGGTGTTTCAAACATCATCCAGTAAACAGTACTGTTCCACCGAGTGACATTATCCAATAATCAAATTAACATGTCTGTTTAACAGTTGGCAATATCTAAGAATATAGTCAGGATTATTAGAAACCATTTCGGCATTTGTAAATCGATAGGAAGCGGCTTAAAATTGAAAGTAACATTTAATTTCTATGGCAACAGGCTGAGAAGAGTTTTTTATTGCTCAAATTAGGATTTCGTTTACGTCATGACCAAGAAATAACGTGATTGGACAAACTTGTTTAACCTTGGGCCAACTGACAGCCAGTCAGAACAAATCATTCTCCTCTGACCTAGCCAAAATTAAATGTGGCCAGTAATGATGTATAAAAATGATGCGTCTCTACGTTACCAAGTCTTTCATCTTTTTTCCCATTTCACGATGGTTCAACTAAGTGATCAATACTCACTTTCTTATCGCTCATTCTGCAAAAAATATCTACTGTTTTCAACATCCTCTAACTCATAGTGAAGATGCAACCTAAGAGAAAGGAACATTTCATTCAGATTTCTACTTCAAACGAATTCAATTTGATGGACACTTCTAGCTTAACAAAAATAAGCCACTTCAAATTGTATCTACCAATTCAACTACTCTCGTGGAGCGAGTTATATCGGCCGTTGCTCTAGGAAATTGATTTTTCATGCTCGAGAACATCTCCAAGTATGGCTAAGTAAAGGTGTAGTGAAAACCAGTAACAGTTCAATATTGGACCATCTGGTACAAACCGGCCACAAAGCCAGCCAGCGTTGAAGAATCCTTCTCTATCATCGACCGGGTGCCAAATAAATTGCCAAAAACAACGAAGCACCGCATGCTCCAAACAGCAGAGGCTGTTACGATTCGCCTCAAACAACCAGTGCTTTGTTTGCAAAAGAAGCAAGTCCAGCCGCTACTACTTCCCTGGCAGGCCCTCAGTAGAGACCAGAAATTCATGAATTTGTAATATTATCTTTACTAATTTTTCTGACATTCAGCTTATTTTATGTTGATGCTATTGAACTGTAATCTGTCAATATTATTGATTCGATGTTATTTAAACAGCAACATTAATGTTGTTCATAACACTAATTCATTCATTCACTATTATGAATGTGTAAATGTAGAGCCTGATGAAGAAGGAGTTATCGAAAAGAGTACTCCTTGTTCAGTATCCATTCTTTTGAAAATTTAGAAATATTACTAACGCTGTGTGGTAATTGTCAGGTGTCTCTGAAACACGTTTTTCAACTTCAAGTGTACTTCTTTCTTGTGATTTGATGAGTAGCATTTTCTTAAGAAAATATGAATAATAATATTCTTCCTATTTATTAAAATTTGTAAAGCTCATTTATTGATTATTACACCTACGCATTACTTTCAAATCAGGTGAACTAGGTAGGTAGGTAGATATCTTTCATACAAAAACGTGTAAAGCTGTTATGTCATATTGTCTTTTAAGAATACAACTAATAAAATGTGAATTTAGGAAATGATTCTTTTGCTTACACTCGAACAAAATAGAAACTTTTAAAGTCTACTGAGAAATCACCAGGATTATTATGTCTTCTTTAATAATAGGCATATCATTATTATTTCCTCGGCTTCCGAGTGGAAAGTAGGGTTTCAGTAACACATCACCATTTTGTTCTATGCGTTCTGCGTTCCTCTGCAGTTGAGTCCATGATTGCCCAAAATCCCTAATCTCCTCATCGCACAATTTTCTCACTGTAACTGTCGGACAGACGCCCAACTCATCGTTTCCCATTCTGGTTCCTCTCGAGCGACGTCCTGTACTGAGCGTGATGTCATCCAACAGTCCTTTCAGTGTGTATATCCGATTCATTTAAGTTTTCTTCTTCATATATGTTGAGTAACAGGTTGTCGGTTGGTTGGTTCCCACAGTTTGTTATTGCTAATTATTTCTCGTTCGCCATTTGATCTTAAATATGTAGCCAGTGAAGGTGGCAGCTGTTGGTGAAAGTGCGCAGCTTGTTGGAAATCCTTTTCGTAACACGCATTGCAAGTTTCTGACCCGTTTAGAAGGACCAACCAGCTTAACATTAGTGTTGAAAATCCGAATCTTGTAGCTTATGCTGGCTGAGTTCAGAAGACTTCCAAATTGGTTTCAGGTTGATGAAGGCGTACCTTGAAGTCCCATTTCTGTCCTGCTTTGACATCTTTATCCATTCCGACTGTCTGTGTCTGAAACGATCCTTCCTGGCCAGATAAGTGAAGATAGTAACCTCTGTCAAATCTCTCCCAATGATGGTGATGGATGCTGGTTGTTTTCGCTGTTGCTGTTGGTTGGTTACCTTGATCACCTCTATCTTCTCCATGTCCACCTGAAGTCCTATCTTCACTGGCTGCCTCTTCTGCCAGTTTACTGGTCTTCGCCTGCAAGTCTTCGAGTTTATGTGACATTGGAAATATGCCATCTGCAGAACTCAGATCTTTTAGAGTCTTCTTATCGGTCAGTGCAGCATGTTCATGTCCTCTCACTCCCAACGCACAGTTTTTCGCTTGATCCAGTCCACCATAATTAGGAATATCATCGTGTGTGTGATAATAGACAGTCATCCTTTTCTTGCTATTGTATTCACTTTAAAGGCTTCCCTGTGTTCTCCCTTATAGATCACCTGACACGTGGCACTGTCATGTAGCCAACTGTTGAATGAGGCTGATAAAGATTTGAGGGAACAGTATAGTGCTGAAGCAGCCTCAGAAGTACTTTCCAAAATGAACTTATTCTAGTAACTAAATTATAAACTCCTTTTTGATGTGGCTGTGTTGACTGAGCTGGATAATTAATTTGCGAATTTAGAATCCGAGAAGAAAATCCTATTTTTGGCAGTCTTAGTCAAGCGAACAACCACAGGGGAATTAGAAACCCAAGTTTATAGAAAATCAACTGACACAGATCAAATACTGAATTACAACAGCAACAATCCAATAACACACAAAAGGAATTGCATACGAACACTATTCATTGCAGCACTCTCACCTTAAGGAAAATTAAACAAAGATATCTCATGGACCTCTTCCAAAAGAATGGATATCCACGGACGGAATTTCATCAAAAGACATGTACCCCTAAGCCAACCTATCAAACCAAAAGCCCCCAAGGAAAGCACAAAGAAAGTCGCCCTGCCATATATAAAGAATATATATTAGAAATCACTACAAGACTCGTCAAACCTTTAGGAATTGACGTCGCACACAAACCAACAAAATCACTTCACTCAGATGGATTTGTACCAACCAAAAGACTTAACAGCGAAGGAAGATAAAACCAACATCATCATCTACAAAATAAATTGCAACAACTGAGAAAAACACTACATTGGCCAAAGTGGACGTCCCTTTCGTCTTCGTATCCACGATCATAAGCTAGCCGTCAAAAGATATGACATCCACTCCCTCATATTGCCTCACTGCATACAGACAACCACGGACATCAATTCGAATGGGACAACCGGCGTTCAAATATTAGACAGAGGAAACACCAAGAATGCTGGAGAATTTTTAAAAGCCAGGTATTCCAGTGAATCATCAATCAATAGACACATAGACATAGACAAAATTTACCAACCGATAAGGAGGAAATCCCACACACAAAGGCTCAAAGTTCAAATCAAAGAAACAACCAGTTCCAACACAAGTAGTGGCCTAGAGAGTATGAAAACACACAAAAACAACCAATCACGTTCAAGGTGGTCACCAGGAGAGATGACTAATAAACTCGCGGAGAAATCTAAAAGCTCACTTCAACAAATTGAAGTGTGCACTGAAGATGTCGCCTAGTAGGGTGGGTGATGAAAGCTTCGCAAATTAACTATCCAGCTGCTCAGAGAACCCAACCACATCAAAATCATCCACCTGAGCTACAAATCTTCTCCATCATATATAAACTCCTTGGATATAATTCCATAAGAATTAAAAATCAAACATGTTATCGGTTATAAAACAGTTGAAGCTTATAGAATGTAAATAAATTGTTATGACTGCCAGCTACACCTATAAAATCACGTATCTCATACTCACTTCTATCACTCTATTTGTCTATTTTTCATCCCTTAACACGTGCCAGTACTGATAGTTTACTTGTATTCCTGATTAATTCTACTTTTTTATACGCTAATATTATTTAAAATGTTTGATAAAAATTAATCATAAGTGAAATTATAACTACTTTTTCTAAGTGTTACTTTATCTGAGTGGATTGATACACTCTTGAGGTTTCCACTGATATCCTGAACAACGTCATCAATGCTTGTGTATGCTGTGTCTGGTGTTCACTGTTGTCGCCTTTCATCAAAACACTGTGATAATGTAAATAAACCTTTTATCGGATTTGTTTTCTAAATTATTTTTATCATTTCAAACTAATTTGCACGTTTTGATTTTTGTTTTTCACTTTTAATGATTTGATTTATTCATGGTTAGGCTTAATCACGTACAAACATCCTTTAGGGGACCAATGAAGCCCAGCTGTTTCATCTTTGCTTGGGGCTTTTTAGCAGTATGCACCTGTGACCCCATGACATTCACATTATGAGCCAAACATCAGCGACTGACCATGGGATAGAATTCCTAGAGTTCTGTTTATAAGTTATGGCCCGTGAAGACTAAATACATAGGTGTAAATGCGGATATATGCCACTGGCCTCGGTAGACAGTGCGCTATATATCACGAATTGGAAGAAATCGAAACTCATTGGTAAGTGGATCTCGTCCCAGTAGCTAAATAGTAATATGCTTGCATGGTGAACTGGAAGCCCTGGGTTCTAACTCCAGCGTACTTCTGAAGAGTCGAAGCCATAACGATTCTTGAACAATAAGATTGTACATACTACTGTGTACAGTCAGATGTTATAAGTGAACACACTGTACATAATTTTTGCTTAGAACGACTTCATTGTAGATTACGTATAACTTTGGTGAGCGAATGAAAATATGGCATGCTATCCAAAGCTTTCCGTTGTGGATCAGTTGACGTGTGCCGTTGTCGTACAGCTGTTGAATAAGGTTGATGATCAGATGGCCGGAAAGAATCACCAACAAGAAACTATGGGAACAAACAAAACAGGAACCAATCGCCTAACAAATATGCCGGAGAAAGTGGAAATGGATTGAACACTCGCTGAGGAGGCCGTTGGGTGACATCGCGCGTCAGGCCAGTGCTCGAGTGGAACCCGAAAGGGAAGCGGCGAGTGGGACGTCAGTGCAAGGGTGACATGGAGAGGATCGTGTGAAGAAGAGTTGAAACAGTATGGACTAACATGGATGCAGGTGAAAAGTTTGCAGAAGACAGAAGCAAGTGGAGACGTGCAGTTGATGCCCTATGTTCCACTAGGAACCCAAGGGAACAATAATAATAATAATAATTTCCAACGCTTCGTCCTCTCACTGGCTGCTACTGTACTCCTGCACTGCTAATGCCGATGTTGTATTCTTTGAAATTTGCAGGAATATCTCATCCTCGTCCGAAGGCTGTCCAACAACCACCAAACAACTTTTGCCAGTGAATATGATCCCAACAGTAAAACGGATCTGTGGATTATATTGTTAATTTGTCACAGTGGACTATAGATAAAGCAATAAGAAGACGTAATTTGTCTGAATCGTGTAATGTATTTGCGCAACACATTTCGAACAATCTGATCACACACGGACTTGTCATAGGAATATATATGAAATTAATAAAGAGGTAAGAGGTGAGAAAAATAGACTTAGGTCAAGTTTAAAGGACATATTCAAGGTCAAAGTAACAATGAAGACCACTAAACCAAATAACAGAGGTAATAGTACATCTACAATGGTATGAAAACAAAATTTACCAAGTAAGGTTTAGTTTGATGACGAATTGTTGCTTTGAACGCATAAAGGTGGCTTAAACTTTCTAATTGCTAGGGCTTCCACAAACTTTAGGATACGCCCCAAACACGTTTTATAGATAGGTTTAAAAGATCTGTTAACGTCAATTTTATGTCCTGTTTCTATAATATGTTTTGCAATAGAGGAGCTAGGTCTCCTGTTCTCACCATTAATGGGTTCTGAAGATTCCATTTGTTTCTGGAGCCATTTAGGAATATGCTCTGAAGCCCTTACTTGCAGAGATCGATGAGTCCTCCCTATGTATGTGTGTCCACACGTACATTCAAATTGGTGGACTATAACTATTTTCAAGTAACCATTAACTTTTATTACTCATTGTCGGTACTTTTTGTAATAAATACTACCTTGAAATTCTTTAATTAACTCGGATTTCAACTCTGATATTTCGAACAGTTATCGGGCTCATAGTTTAGTCCCCCATACACAGCCACCTTGTACTCCCTGGTCTTCAATAGTTCTCTAATTGATGTCAGTGGATAACGCTTTATCGTCTAAAATAAAAGAAATTGGGTTTGAGTCTGAGTGGGAGTACTATCATTTACTAAAAATGCAGATATGTCCTGCTAGTGAATGTCAGATAGCAGGGTTTCTATACAGCAGGAAAGAAGGGGAATTAAAAAGAGGACCTATCTAAAGGATCCTTCGAGTTCTTCAATGAACAAAATATTCCCATACTGAGTCATTAGAAAAAGGCGTAAACAGCAAAGAAAATTTTCTTTTCGAAGATTCATTTTCATGAGCTGTACAATCGTAATTATAATTAACAAAGAAATCTTTGGACCAATCAGATACTGGTAAACTTTGTCCTCGAAAAATATATTACATATTGTAAGGTGTAAGAAGGGAGGTGTTAGAAAAGAGGCAGAAGTTGGCATGACGTAATAAGTGTGAGATAATGACTAATCAATAAGCTCGTGTAGAATGGACAGGAACTAGTGGAAAAGTGATAAAATATTTTTAAATAAAATCTGTATGAAAACACAATGTTATTAATAAACAGTAACAGAGTGATAATAAAATAAGGATGGTGAGAATAATAATAATAACAGTAAACTTACAGGATAAAAAGAAACATACTTATAGTGAGAACTTTACTCTGACCACGGTAGGGCAAGTGAATGTATGTAGCGCTTTTGAATGCAGAGGTCCGGTTTCAGATCCCTAATAGCTAATGCTTCAGCTATATACAGATGGCGTACGCAAAGTCTCTTTGTACTATATTTAGGGACTCTGTGTAGCACTGTGAAGCATTCATGCGGAGGTGCTCGATGTCCGAAGATGAAGGGGATTCGGTAGATAGTGACTAACAGTGATATTCAGGATACCCATCTCGTCCTATCCTGAACTCGTCGGCTGGATGTACCTCCGATTCTCAGTAAATGATGTTGCTCCTACTGAAGCTCGGAACCAGCACATATCGTCTCAAAAACGTGAGCAGTGTCCAGTAGACCAACTGAACCTTAAGAGCCACCTCCTGTGCAATGGGTGTCAGTTAATTTTTTATTTTGAAGTCAGTTTTGATCTTTTTGATTCATTGATCGATTGAATTGAAATTCTCAGTCTCCGTTGACACGTCGACTCCTTGTGTGGATGTTTCAGCAATGTCTGAGGATTTAAGCTGTAGGGGCTGAACATTTCAGTCCAGTCAGTCAGTGATGAAATCAAAAACTGAATTAAAAACGAGCAATAACTGGTGCCTGTAGCATAAGAGTTGGCCCCCAATGTAGTGGATAACCCCTCGGTCTTTGAGACGATGGGTACTGGATCCTAGCCTCAGTGAGAGCACTATCATATACTGGGGATTGGAGGTATGCCCAGTTGACGAGTCCAAAATAGGATGAAATATGCATCCTGCATTCCATTGTAAGTCACTATCCACTAAATTACTTCAAGTTAATCGTCAGATATCATTGAAGAATCCACACAAGGAGCCAATATGTCGACAGAGGCCGAACACTTCGGTTCAATTAATCAGCGGGATAATCAAAATTCATACATTTATTCCTCTTAATGTATGATGAGTCAAGACTCTGTACTGTAGAGCGAGGAGAATATGCTCTATAGAGAAATTAGAGGGAGAATTTGAGCTTCTTGAAAGGATGTTGAAGAGCAATGGGTACCCTCAAAAGTTCATCAACAAGTATAGAAGATCTGAAGTCACAAATGTAAAACAAGTCACAGTGGGTAAAAAGCCAATCTACATTCAACTTAATTATAAAGGCGATAACATTGCAGCAGTGATTAAAAGAAGGCTGAGTACATCAGTAGCCATAGCCTATCCTGCAGCTGCGCTCGTTACCGTCCATCGAACAACATGCTCTTTGGTGCAATCAAAAATCGATAGATATCCTTCTCATGTTAACTCCAACTGTATAGACAAATTTACATGTATCTGCGGAAGCAGCTACATATCTACGATTTTCTGAACATGTACCAAAAAGCTTATGTCTAAGGGGAACAAATGCTTTAAACAGTGCCATCACCAGGCATCTCCTTGACACGGGTCATGAGGTGGACGTAGCAAGATCGTTCAAAATTATCAGAAGTCAAAAGAGTTAAGTCCTCCTCAAGTTTGCTGAAGCAATCTCCATTATCAAGCGCCTGAAGTACGATTTATGCATTCAGAAAGAAGTGGTTATCAGTCTTTCTTTACCCTGGTAACTGGATATTTTCATCTCTCTTTCATCCGAATGTGTAATGCTGAAAATTTTCGATTGTGTATGCTTATTATTGTTCGGAATAGTGTTTTTTAGATTACATATATATATATATATATATAATTACTGTATGCGTATACTGATCGATTGAATTTTGTTTAAAATGAACTCTGTGCAAGTATGTTAAAATTGTTTTTGTAGATACATTTAATAATGCCTTTGGCCTGTAAGCAGCTGACGAGAAGGCAACGAAATGAACGATGGTACCACTTTATTGTGCGAACACTGTAGTTCTTGCTTTGTTCAAAATCAAAATTCCATTAGAGATAACCCACTTTTACTGCCTTTTTCATTCAACAAGAAACGGCAGTATCTTACAATCCTTCTAATTTGTAAAATTAAATAAAGCAAGAGCAGCAAATAGACCAGGAAAACATAAGCTCATTTTTTTATTGTCTCACGGTTTCTTCTTCTCAACTAGGTACAACCTGAACAATACAAAAATTTAAATGTCATATAAGGTTTGAGCATACTCTTTTACGCGATTGCAAGGGGTATTTGAAATGAACTATAAGTAACAGTGGTACGGCATGATGTAAGTTGTTAAATTATTAAGATGAGGCAGTAACTCATCGAGGAAGACATTGCAAAATGGTCGCGCTGTGCCGTGAATTTGCAGAAGTTAGAATTCAAGATCCATTGGATCGGGTCCCAGTGACTCAGTGGGCTACGAGCTCACTAGCCTTGTAACCAGAAGGTCCTAGGGTTCGAAACCTGATGGGTGTGTACTGATGTAGAGTCCCGAACCGGACTGACGAAACAGCTGTCCAGTACTCCCAGTTAGTTTTCCAGTGGTTCTCTAACTGATGTCGGCTGATGATGAAATCCTCCATCCAATCAAACAAAATCCCTACGAAACCAATATATGAAATTTTTTTCTAAATTCTTGTAAGTTTGTGTTCCTGTTGGTTGACTTTTGGTTAGGCAGGCGTTTATGTTCATTCACTCTTATTCTGAGTGATCTGGACGTTTGGTCGACATATTTATTCGGACACTCGGCACAAGATATTTTGTAAATCTTTTTTTGGATCTTTCAGTTGACTTGTTTTATTTTCAGTTAGATTCGTCGGTTTAAACGTCGTGCAAATCCCAATATTTTTGAGGTTTCTTCGAATTGCCTCTGATGTACCATTTTTGTATGGTATTGTGACTGTTTTTTTGCATTCTTCCATCTTGTCATTCTCCAGTTTTACCCTCTTTTTTCCCTTTTTTTATATTATCTTTGATAAATTCTTTTTGGGTAGTTGTTGTCGAGTAACATTCTGAATAGGACGTTTATTTAAGATGAATGTATAAGAAATTATCTTTCAATTATTACATATGGTGTTTATAAAGCAGAGTACTGCTCTGATAATAACACTTCTTTAAATTAGTGTTCAATATGTTTTTCCCCTCAACTTGTTCCACTTCGATATCAACAGAGATCCGACATTGAAGCCCATTAAAATCAATAAACTGGAAATTCGAAGTAATCAGCTCTTATCATTTGTAAATGAGGCGGCTTTCATAACCCAGTGACGTTATGCAGAGCATTTTTAGCTTTTGAAACAATGAGTGTTGGGTGCAAATCTCAATGAGAACACCATATCTCACTGAGTATCCAGGTATATCTAGCTTACAAGTCCCAAATAAGGCGAAACGTGCGTATCGTGGACTCCACTGTTAGCTAACCCCAAGACATCGTCTACCAAATCAATAAATATCTTATGTATCGATGATACAAAATTAACCAGTGAGAAATTCAGAATAAAAATTTTTCTCCAGGTTGACCTAGGATTGACATCAGTCAGAGAACCAGTGCGTACCGCCGATGATTCCCAAACTAGGTTTAAACAGTTGTCCAGTATTCCAGTGCTGGTTTTCAATGGTTCTCTAACTGATATCAATCCATGATCAACTCGTAAAAACAAATCTAATCCTTACAAACCAATCATAGAAAATATGAAATAGTGTTCCTACACCGACATAGCAATAATAATAATAAAATATGACCATTTGAAGTTAGTTGGTGGATGGTGACCAGCAGGATGGAATCCAGGATGTGTATTTCGTCCTGTTTGAGACTCGTCATCTCGAAGTGTCTGCATTCTTGCTGAAAGAGTTTTGATCCCACTTTGGTGGAAATATTCTATTTTGATACTCAAGTACTTCTTACAGTTGAGTTTTTCACTAACTAATTTCACTCTGCAGTACTTAGTTTGTAACAGATACTTATCTGATCTGTATAGCTGCTTAACAGCATTGTTGAGGTAATTTTGACATTTAATATGTTAATATTGTTATAATTAGTATCGTAGATTTTATCTCAACTACCTGTCCCTATGCTGTCGTTGGTGTATTTTGCGACAGTGAATAACTCAGGGAAGTTTCTCTTAGCTATACTATAGAAGGTAAAGATCAGTTTCTTGCGCATCCAGACTATAACACATCAGTGGTTTTGGTTGTCACAAATAGCGTACTATATACTAATGACATTCCAAGCATAACTTCTTGAACTGGCAAACACAGTTAACTGTTTGTCATTTTCTGAATCCCAACAATTGTGGAAATGTATATTGACCAGAGACTGGAAAACTTAGATGTAATCCTTACAAACCCAACTCTTGAGAATTAATCTGATGTTCGCCAGTGACCTACTACAGGATAGAGTTTCCTGGATTTCCAGTGGGAAATCATGACCAGTGAGTTCCATCCAGTCGGGAGTGAGGATGGATTTCTCGCTGGTGATATTGTCTAGTGGTCAAACTATATCACGAATTGATAGTAGCTGCAATTCATGGACTGGCCACTGAGGAGTTCGGTCCCAGTGGTGGCTGAATGGTATACGAACTAGCTTGTCTTGTAACTGGAAGGTGCTGGATTAGAAACACATTGGGTGCCTACTACCGACGATTCTCAAACTAGGATGAAACAGCTGTCCAGTAGTTTCTGAGGCTGATTTCCAATGGTTCTCTAACTGATATCAATCCGTGGTCGAACTCGAAAAAAACAAATCTAGTCCTTCAAGTGTTGGTTTGTAGGGATTTGATTGATTACAGGATATCATCATGAGCTGGCATTAATTAGAGAGCCATTGGAAAACCTGGGAGTACTGGACAGCTGTTTTCCCCGTTCTAGTTTGGGACTCTTTATCAGTACACACCCACCGGGGTTTGAACCCATGACCTTCTGGTTACAAGGCTGGCGAGTTCCTAGACCATCAAACCATCACTGGGACCCGATCCAATGGCCCATGAATTCTAACTCCTGCCAATTCAGTACATAGCGTGACCCTTAACCAATGTCTTCGGTGAGTCTTTGTCCTCACACCCGACCTGCGGCACCCTACTGGTCACGACTTCTCTAATCTAATCCTTACAAACAAACTTTTGGAAATAAAAACTAGAAACAAATAAGAATAGTTTTACCTCGACATTTTATTGTTAAACATTCAGTCAGGTGGTCGTGCTTTTCGTAGTGATCAATATTAATCATACAGTGAGCTGATATGTATATAAGAGAGTTTGTTTTTAGTAATTTACTGACTTCTCTTTTCATTTCCCCTGTGGTAATCATCTAGTCATCTTGACTGAATCGGTTTTAGAGACTCTAGAATGTTTCATTCTCACAGTAGAATTTGCAGACTGACTTGAAGAGAGAGAGAGAGAATATTCACCTCAATAAATTCTCATGGGATTGTTTCACCAGGTATGCGATAAATACATTTTACTCATAAAATATGATTAATGGCTTTTAAATCAGATATGTGTCTGTCTAGTAAGGTGATAAGGTAACAAAGAGAGAGCGGTATTTGTGAAAGGCAAACACAATGAGCTGAATTTAATTAAAACATTGTGTGAAACGAATAATAGTAATAATAATAGAAATAATAATGGCCAGTCATAATTAATTCATTAAAGAGGGAGGATGAGAGAAGAATAAGAAAAACTAATAAGCTAGTTCAGGTGAATGGTTAGTAATTAGTAGAATACATCAAGCAGAAGATATTTAGCTCATCATGAAACAATCAATATACGTGAAGTAGACGATGTGAACTGATGTGTACAGCAAAAAGAAATAGTGTCATTCATTGTAAATGAAAACAGCTCATTAGTGTCTGTATATATATACCGAAAATTGGAGAACACTTTTAAAGGTTATTAGGATAAAGAAAAAGCTATAGGACGCTGTGACTGAAGGTTTTTTTATATGCAGGGAGAAGGGAAGAACATACAGCGGAGAGTTTAATATTTAGTAGAAGGATGACCAAGGGAGAAACAGTATCTGAATGTGTTCCTTTTGAGTGTAAAGTGCTGACTTGGCTAATCTTATTACCAAATAAACGAATCATACGTTGAAATGTCTTCAGTGTATGGTATGTACCATAAAAGGTGCTTTGAGTGTCTAAACGATGCTCAGTGATAGAAATGAGATTCTTAAGAGTTTGACTTCATCCTTTTGAATCAATCTGGCAAATTTTCTCGAACCGATAAACAGATGGGCTTAATTGAATTAATTATGTTCTTTGAGCTGCTGGTTAATTTAATTGTGGTGCTTTCGTCGTCCCCCTTCTAGACAACATCCCCTTTCAGTACAAGTTTTAGTATAGATAGAACTCATTTGAATTCTCCATGAATGATATAATTGTATATCCTGGCAACCGTTGGCATGAATGGTTGTTGATTTACGTCTTTGCTGGTCATTTTTATTAACTTGGAATTCGTACATTCTGGTCATGTGATTTACTTTTTATTAGCTGACAGATTTGGTCTATTGTAGTGTGTTTGTTATTTCCTGATTGCCTTGAGTACCAGGCTCCTAGAAATCCCCTGACTGCATTTTTGGTGTTTCCTCTGTTTAAAATTTCTACATTATTCTAATCAAATTGGTATCCATAATTATCCACATGCATTGGATATGTAGCGAAAATATTCACTCAAACATTTAGAAAAAAAGTGAGCAAAGAATATCCTTTTCGCTAATTTCCTCTTCTGCCTTTACAGTTATAAATGTGTTTTTTGATTGGACACTAGTCACTTACTAGTGTAGTGTGTCTTATCCTTTCTTTGGTGCAGACTGAATTTTATCAGTCAAGTTTGCAATGTGGCCACCATGCAACTAGGTGGTTCGTCATCACGGTGCACTGTGAATTGTTTGTATTAGATGGTTGGAGGCATTCGGCCGGAAGCCCCACATGACCTAGGTTTCACGCTAGTCGGTACTCACCATTCAGCAAGGCGTATCTGTAACCTCGAAGGAACTCATGTCGCTTCCGAGGAATCGAACCTACTTCACCCAGTGAACTCTGCTGTCAGAGACGTTACGACTGAGTTATTCAGGCTCGCGATTGACCTCCTGTCGGAATGCATTGGATGCCTTGTTTGGACACTAGTAACTATTGTGGTGTATCTAGTTCTTTCTTTTTTTCTTTCATGAGTTCCTTCAAGGTTGCAGATAATATGCCTTGCTGACTGATGAGTGCCAACTAGCACGATACCCACGTGATGTTCAGGGCTACCTGCTGACTGCCTCCATCTATCTAATATCATGAAATCAATGTGCAGCGTTATGTCAAGCCAGCTAATTTGCATGGTAACCACATTGCAAACCTGACTAATGGAATTCAGTCTGCACCAAAGGTAGGACTAGGCACATCACACTAGTTACTAGTGCCCAATAAAGGTAAACTTTAATAGGAAATAACAGTTAATGGTTGAGGAGTAACAGCATAGTAAAAACTACAAACTTATACTACAAAATAGTGATTATTATTATTTCCTTTTGGGTTTTTGAGACACAAGATATTAAATATTCGTGAAGTTCATATCCTCCACCGTCTTCTGTTAGTCCACCATATGTCTGTCTATCCAAGCCACATGACTTAGTTCACCACAGTCAGAGTTATCATCGATGATGTTAGATGGCATTTCCTTACTCTTATCTTCACTCTAAATGCTCCACGTCATGAATCACTTGACATGTGGCATCACGATGTATCTACTGAATGAGGTTTAGAAACGTTCGCAACACTGCAGTGCATAGTGTTGAAGCAGTTGGCAATCTACTTCGCGTTTGATACCATTAAAGGTTTTTCTAAAGCCTATAAAGTCTCTCTAGGATGACACAGATATACATTTGAATTTTTTAACATTCCTTTAAGTTCCTAGTGGAACTTCAGGCTACAGGCTTGAAGTTTGAGTAACAGTGGTTGTCAAGGAACTTAGCCCTAAGTTCCTATTGTAATGAAGACTTAAGCGATTCAATCGATAAACACTATGTATTTCCTTCAACTTTAAATCCAAAACACCAATATTCCTCGAACGAAATTATATTGTTTGGCAATTAAATTGAAGAAAACTACAAAGTCTGCAAACAAGTGTTAAGTACAAATGAAGTTATAAAGTACTTTTATTCGTATTGAAATCCAGTCTTCCTTCAACTTGCAAGCGATCGTTCCATTCGCGCCTTCAATTTCCCGCCAATGGTTGCCAGTTCCAATAAAACAAACGTTCAATGTTCACTTCCATTGACACTCCCCGGCAAAAAAGGGTCCATCCCTTTTTTCCACAACGGCGGTAACCTTGAACTGAACTGCCAATGCGGGAACCTGGGCCAATCGGGACTAGGCTAAAATTGGAAAAGCAAGACAAAAAAGCCCAACACACAACAAACATACCACATCACACCGACACGCTCTCCCCGGCGCATGGGGTCTACGCTCTCTGACGACAATACCACCACTGATCTCGTTCACAAAGAGTATCGATTGCTTCATTCCACTCTAGCCCAATCCTCTCCCCGGCGTATCCAATCGCGTACGCTGACTCTAACATTACACAATTCACTCACAAGTTTAGAAGCGAATTCAGAAGTACTTACAAAACATTACAAGATGATTCACACAATGCGGCAACTATAAAATTAACCGACAATCAGATGAATCGGAACCCACTTAATTACTCAACACAAACATATGTACAATCAATACATCAAATATTGCGGATTCTGCCTTGACGAGCTACCCTTGAAGAACTGTAGGACTTACAGCAGTACGCCTACATTTCTTCTCAGGTTGACGATCCAGGTGGAAGACGTCCGGACACAAACAAAATTAATCAACAGATAGAAGAGGGATGATACCAATTGATTATATACAACATGAACATATATACAAAATAATACACCAAGTACGATGGACTGCTCTTCGACGTACTACCCTTGAAGAATTGTAGGACTTACAGCAGTACGCCTACAACCCTTCTCAGGTTTACGCCCTTAAGTTGGAAAATCGTCGTTGAGCTCATTTGCTGACCTCCTTCCATCATCTTTATCCTCGACTCTGAATGGTAACACGCCCATGACATTGTATCGTGGAAGGTAGATGACTAACAAACATACGACGTATCTGACCAACCAAGCGAAGGTACAGAGTAATTTGAACCAAAGATAATAACATTCAAATAGTAGTTTGAAACCTGAAATGCCTTTATTCGTGCAAGTCAGTCTAACAGTTACCACCTTGTACACAGTTGGCTTATCGTCACTAAACTGGCCATTAACTTTCGTCCCTTCGAACGGACCGACACTAGCATAATCACTGCATAAGACACGTGGGTTCATGGACGACTCTTTTACTGTATATGACAACACCAACGACGACTGGCTGACATCAGTTGATGAACTTAGCGGCGTATCAGAAGCTGTTGTTGTTAGCACTTTAGGAGGTTGTCTAACCACAGGATTACCACCACTGCTATCTTTTATTATTGGCTCCAGTTCAGTTTTAACATCTGTCGATAGTTGGGCTACACTCAGTTCATTTACACTGACGGCGTCACGAGTATCCATATCTGCAGCAACCGTATCTGCCTTTAATTCTACTTCACTTTCAAGTTGTACAGAACCTTCGTTCAACTCAGTAGTAGTAGGCATTCCGCTAATCTCATCCTGATCAGTCATAGACAAATGTGAACTATCGTGACCATTGTCACAAATACCCACTTTACCGCCGTCTGTATGATAGACTTCATCATTTTCAAACTCTTTAATAACAGCCGTAGATGACTCAGGTTCTTCCTCATGAATCTTTAAAGGTTTTATTCCTTTACTCTGACTAGTAATACCTTGTAAACTTGTGGAGTCAGAACTGGACACTGAAACTGTAACCCTCTTCTTATGCACAAACTGCGGTGTCGTCTGAGACACTTTTTTCAACAATGGACTACCAGTTACGACTACAGGCTTCTTCACCGCACCATTATCGATACACGATTCGGAGTCAGAACACGATGACGCTGACTTCACATTTAGCTTACCACAAAACTTGTTAGTTGCTTCACAGTTCGCCTTTGTATGCACTTCTTGCAAACGGACGAAGCACAATCGTGTTTGTCTTGCAACTTGTAACTTATCCGTTGGGGACGTCCAACTAAAGCTGTCACAATCATTAGGTTTACTAGACACCATACCGTTTTCTCGATATCCACTACGCTGAGACCCCTTCGTCATAAATGATTGCATTTTACTCTCTGATTTCTCTATTCCAGGGGAGGGATGCAGTATGCTAGCAAACTTGCTCAAAGCTTGGTTGACACTGTCTTTCACCAGGCTCACAAGGTCATCCAACCTGGGCTCTAAACCCTCCTCCTCTAGACGTGAACAAACCTTTATAAACTTCCTTTGTAGACGAACAGGTAATCTCTTGGCAACAGTCTCAAGCACGGAACTTGAGTTCAATTCATCTACGCAGTTAAAAGACATGAGTGTATTTCTATATACCATCAAATTATCCAAGAACTCTGCAAGTTCCTCTGCATTATCGTTTAACTGGGATCCGTTACCTTTCACTGTCTCGAAAATACTACGGGATATCATAAATGGTTTCCCAAACCTCTGCCGGAGTATCTTCATGGCCTCATCATATCCTTCGTTTGGGGGCATAAACTTACAGCACTGTATGGCTCTTGCAGCTACACCAGTGCAATATCTCAACAAATACATTAACTTCATTTCATCATTCAATACAAAACCACTCAGCATGACCTCAAACTCTTTAATGAACTGTGGGTAGTCGGCTGGGTTTCCATCGAAGTATCGCGGTTCAAACTTAGGCAGTCTTAAACCCTTACTGTCACTTAACGGTGAGGCATGAACATCAAACTTAACATGCTGAGCATCATACATATCATTACAATTAACAGGCAACTCATCGTGACTTACTTTTTTGTCTGCTTCCATTGTGCCATGTCCCTTTCTTGACCCAGGCATTATCCAACGTCACCAAAGACTCCAAATTGCGTTGATAATCCTTGTCCAAAGAGAAGCTGGCTGCAGATCTAGTAAGTACACCCAGACGATTTCCAGAAGGCGCCCACGAAGACTTGGAGAAGAATAAAAACTGTCCCAGCTTGCAATCCAGACGACGAACAAACGAATAAAAACTGTCAAGGAACTTAGCCCTAAGTTCCTATTGTAATGAAGACTTAAGCGATTCAATCGATAAACACTATGTATTTCCTTCAACTTTAAATCCAAAACACCAATATTCCTCGAACGAAATTATATTGTTTGGCAATTAAATTGAAGAAAACTACAAAGTCTGCAAACAAGTGTTAAGTACAAATGAAGTTATAAAGTACTTTTATTCGTATTGAAATCCAGTCTTCCTTCAACTTGCAAGCGATCGTTCCATTCGCGCCTTCAATTTCCCGCCAATGGTTGCCAGTTCCAATAAAACAAACGTTCAATGTTCACTTCCATTGACAGTGGTGTTAATTTTAATGGCATGGGGTTACTAGCCTCATGCTCCTCAACCTTCCTTCTTTACCAGCCTTATTACTGGCTTAGCGAGGTAAAGGAGTGCGTTGTCAGCCGGGGATAGAAAAGCGGGCTACATGCGTAGTCGGCTAGCATTCTTACCGCTGTGCCACCGACACACCTACTGGACACCACAACTATATTATTATTAATGTTGGCTTATACAATTTTTGCGGATTTCTCTATGCCAGCTAGCTTCTTTTGCATTTGTGTTTAAAAAACAGTTTTTCATAACTACAGAAGTAGTACAGATGAAATAAGGCTATACATAGGAATAAATATTCAACCATTAAGAAATGAAGAATGGAAATTGAATTAATTAAAAATTATTAGGTCATAAAATCAAGTGAAGTGATGTATTTTAGTGGAAATTAAGGATAGTGTATCAGAAATGGTTATCAAACCACACTAGAATCAAGATAAGAATGAAAAAATAAAAGTTGCTGGATTTATGGTCAATTAAGACCAGAATATGAAAAGTTGAATAAATTTCTTTGGGAGAATAATTTCAAACTACTTTATATTTATGCACAGACTTCTGCAATGGGAATCAGAACGGTTAGTTTATGCCTGACATATAATTCATTTTAGATGATGAATGAATATGTTAGTTCCTCTCTTACTTTTTCTGTTTTTACCATCTCCCTAGCATTCAAATTTATACTAGTTATCAGTAGTAAGCGAAAAGCAACAAGTTGGTGGAAGAAGCATTAAAGGTGGGCCTTCAGGTGAACATAGAGGAAACAGAGGTGATGAAGATTCCTGGTCAATAGCAACAGCAGCAACAACAGAAAACAGTCAGTATAAATGGGAGAAATCTGAAACAAGCAACCTCCTTCACCACCTACCTACCTGGGAAGCATCGTTTCAACTACAAGCGGACGGGACTGATGAGGATGTCATCAAAGTGAGGATCGGGAAAGGAAGGCAAGCTTTCATTAATCTCAAGTATGTGTGGAGGTCAACAGCACTCAGCATCAAAAATAAGATCCGGATTTTCAACTCCAATTGAAGTCAGTGCTGCTATTCGGATCACAGACTTGGCGCATCGAAAAGAGCACTTCGAACAAACTACACACCTTCATCAACAACTGTCTTCGCTCAATACTACTCAAGATCAGATGGCCGGTCAGAAAAGATCAGCAACGAACGAACTAACCCAACAAGAACTAACTGTGCAACAAATATGCAGGAAGAAATGGAGGAGGTGGATTGGAGGCCATAATCTGAGAATACAAACCATCAAGTGAGTGACATCACACTCCAGGCCATCAGTCTAGTGGAACCCGATTGAGAAGCGGTGAGTTGGTCATCGGTACGAGAGTGACATGGAGGAGGTGATGTGAAGAGGAGATGGAACTATGTGGGCAGACGTGGAGCCAGGTGAAAACGTTGACAGAGAACCGAAGCCATATGTTCCTCTAGGAATTATAGGAAACAATAATAATAATATATTCATACCACAGCTACGGGGTTTTCCAATAAAATAACTCCTGTAATTGTAAAATATTGCATATGGAAAAGTGCTAACCGGTGACTCAGTCTTTCAGCTTTGGGATATATGAAATCATTTCGGTGATAAAGTTTTAGGTCGTATTATTTAGGCTTTTCGACCACTTCAAAATCATCTTAATGGGTTGGCCTAATATGGCTTCACCATCTGTCGATTTCAAAACTGATTCGTTGTGTTCTGCATGCAAGGAACTGATTTTGCGTCCTACTGGATAGCTGTCTGAAACTTCCTTGAGAAACGAATAGTCACAATCCGCTACAAACAGAGCAAAAAGACGGCTATTCGTCGTAAAATCTATGTGGTTTTATTCAATAATGACAACCACGGAAACACAAAATCATCTCAACAGTGCCGTTAGGCAGCTGCATAGTCAAGGGACAAAACAAATACTGTAGAACAACATTAGTTAGTTAAGGAAAACTCAACTGTAAGAAGTACCTTAGAATCAAGTAGAATTAAAATATGCCCAAGAAGGTGGGATCAAAACTGCTTCAGTAAGAATCACTTCTCGCAGACAATCCGATGTCAGAATCACCCTGACTCACTCAAACAAAATCACGTTGTAAAACAACACTCTGCCAGTGTATCTCACAAGCGCAAAGACAAGTATTAAAACTAGAGATTAGACAGTGACAAAGACAAATAATTAGGATCCAGTGAACATTTGATAGGCAAATGTCAGAATGATGATCTGCAGTCTATGCGATAAACCTCTCTTCTTACCTTCCATTAACGCAACATTTCGTAATTCCCGCATGAATTTGACTGACTATAAGTATATTATAGATTATAATTTAGACTTGGACCAATATACTGTAATCTATTCTAAAAAAGTTTCTAGAGGTTATTTTTTTCCATTTTTCCAATTTTTAATGTCAAAAAACAGTGTTCCATTTCAAATTGCACTTGTCAAATATGATCATGCCTGTACAAACGGCATGTTAATCATGTAAATGCTTAATTTATGTGAAGTATATATTATTATAATTGGGAAAAATAATAATACAAATTCATGAATTTATAGTCTTTACTGGAGGCCGGTAAGGGCAGTAGCAGTGGCTGGCTGGACTTACTTATTCTGCATACGGAGCACCAGTTGTTTAAGGTGAAACGCGGTAGCCTGTGCTGTTTACAGGATGTAGTAACTGAGTGTTTTAGGCAATTTATTTAGTACCCCGGTAGATGATAGAGAAGGATTCTTCAATGCTGACTTTGTGGCGGGTTGGTTTGAACCAGGTGGTCTAATATCGAACTGTTGATGGTTTTTACTACACCTTTACTTAGCCATACTGGAAGATGTTCCCAAGTGAGCACGAAAAATGAAGTTCTCAGAGCCACGCCTATTCACAGTTAACTTACAGGTATCCATTCAATTTGGAAAGGCCCATCATTTCTGGCCTTTTTGTGTTCTCTTTATGCGTCTGATGGTACTACTATATAAACGTGGTTTATTCAAACAAGTACACCTCCCTGGTTTCTTGGTGTGACGTATTGATTTCAAATTGTAATTATTTTTCCATTTGTATAATTATCGAATATTTTCTTTTCTAATTTCATACCTGCATGCTTATTTGTTTTATTCCTTATTATATTTTGTTGATATATATGTATTGCATTGCATATAATCCAGTCCAACTAGGGATTATCGAATATTTCATATGAAATTTTATTTTCACATTTATAATTATTTACGGTTTTGTCTATAAACTTCACCTTTATCTTTAATCCTTTTCAAATACCTTTTCAAATCTTTTTCAAACTTATGTAATCCACAATGGAAAACTCAGAGAAACCTTTAAGGTGAATACAGGAGAAAGAAAAGCTGTCTGCCTGCCTATTATCACCAATTATATTCCTAGCTGGGGTGGATTGACTGGATTATGCGTCAGACTGTGCGTTCGGAGTGAGAAGATAGGAACTCATGCACTGACCGATGAGAAGACTCTAGAAGATCTGGATTTCGCGTGTGGATGATTTATGTTCAGTGTCACACAAACTCGAAGACTTTCAGGCGGGCGAAAACCAACAAACTGGCGGAAGAGGCAGTCAGCGAAGAGAGGACAGCATGTGAACACAGAGAAGAAGGAGGCGATGAAGATAATCAAGCAACGGCAACAACAACGACAACCAGCACCAATCACCATCAAATGGAGAAATTCGAGAGAGCTTTATTCCCTCACTTAACTAGGAAGCATCGTTTCAACTGTAGGCGGAGCGGATGAAGATGTTAACACCAGCCAGAATTGGGACTGAAAGATACGTCTTCATCAGTCTGAAATAAGTTTGGAAATCCTCTGCACTCAGCCAGCATGAAGAGCAATATCCGGATTTTCAATGTCATTGTTAGGCCAGTAAGTTCTTCTATATATGTGAAAAACTTGGACTGAGCGTGCATCATGGAAAGGATTTCCAACAGGTTTCAGACTTTTAACAACAGCTATATTGTCTGGCTCTATACTGAAGAAAGAATTAGTAACAATAAAGTATGGGTACAAGTCAACCAAGAGCCGATTGCTCAACTGATATGTGGGAGGAAATGGAGATGGATTCGGCACAGGTTGAGATCTCTGAGTGCCATTACGCAGCTGGCCCTCGAATGGCAACCAAGTGAGAAGTGACTTGTTGGGTATTTGTCTGTGGGTGACATGGAGGTGAACGAGCGTGGAGGGAATAGAAGATTGTGGCGAATTTTGGGGTAAATTGAAGAGGACAATAAAAAAGTAGAACAAATTGGAGATGTGGTGTTTTACCTCCTATGTTACACTGGGAACCCAGGGGAACAGTAATAATCAATACTTGGACACACAATGTGAATATTAGTTCTTATGAATAGCCGCTAATTTTCCCCTTCGCAATTACTTCCTCTAATGAATATGAATAGATGTAACAAGGAGGTTTAATAATACGATGTTTTTATACTTCACTTTGATGTTTATTTTCTCGTGGTTAAGTAACTATGCTTTTGAATAAGGCAAAAATAACGGTTTGCGTGACATCAGTTAGAGAACCACTGCAAAATCTGGGAGTACTGGTAGCAATTTCACCCTAGTACGGGACTCTTCAGCAGTACCCAATCATCGGGTTTCGAAACAAAGTTTTCTGACCATCCAGCAATTCGAGCCCAACCCAATGGTACATGAATTTCAACTTCTGCCAATTCGTGATATGTAACTAGCACAACGATAATTTATTTCGTTGGCTTCTCATCAACATCGTACATTTGAAAGAAATACTTATTAAGATTATGTACCAGGACAATTTCAAAATAATCGCAAATGTTATTTGATGTCAATCGATGGAGGACTCCAAGTTTAATAAACGGTGATCAGAAAATTAGGCTTATATATTTCTTACCCAAATTGTTCAAGTTTGAACGAAAATGTTTGTGTACAATGCCAAGGGAGTTAGGTAATGAATCTCAATAGGTGGATAAGATGATGAGTTACTGAAAAATTGGGTAATATTATGGTAAAGACAACTCAAGTCATAGAGACGACAGAGAAGCAAAAATACATTAAATCGAAGGGGAAGAGTTTAAAGCTAGAGATTACATAATCATATAGAAAGGAGCAGTAGGGATATTGAATTAAGAGGGCGAGGAGAGACTGATAACTTCTTTCTGAACACATAATTTGGATTTCAGGCGTTCTGTTAGCATACTTTTGATTAATTTTACTGTATTTTCAACTGACAACTTTAAATTAATTCATGGTGTTTACCTCATTGCTCACACCTAAATTTTCTCTTTTTTTTGATTATAGCTTGAAACCATACAGTATTTTTGATACAAGTATGGAATTTTCAGAGTGTGATGTCGGTAGCCCTAACTTTGCAGGCCGACTATTGATAATATCAGGTATGCATCGGTAGGGGATCGAACCCCAAACCATGTGCATGGTCGGCGAGAATCCTAACCGCTGTGCCACCGACGAACACAGGGTCTGTTACGAGTTTCAATCCACCAAGGTACAATGGTCAGCCTGCACCCTGGGTCAGAGCATTCTTGATCACCATGAATCCGGCGTCAGGGAAGTTGCCATGGCACTATTGAAACCATTTGCTCCCTCGGGACGTAGGCTTTTTGGTACAAGTTCAGAAGATCGAAGTTGTGCCCCCCTTTCTGTTTTCTTAATGTAGCTGCTACTGCAGATGCATGTAAATTTGTATGCTCAGTAAAAGGTAACATAATCTGGGTATCTGTTAACCTTCAGTTGCTCGAAAGAAAATATTCCCCAATAGAAGGGAACCAATTCAGCTGCAAGATAGGCTCTAGCTAGTGAGGTATACAATCTTCTCTGAACTACTTATGCACTATAAAACACAGAACAATTGAGAAAAGAATATCTTTTTCGATTATTGCCTCTTCTGACTCTACAATGATATATATGTTTGTATACATAGAATATTCTAGAATAGTCGTCAATAACAATAATAATGTTTTTTAAATAATATCGATTTGTAAAATAAGATCAATGCAATTACAGTTCATTAAGGATGCTGAAATTATAATAATAAAAATATAATAGCAAATAGAATATCAACTAAAATTAGGGAAATGTCCACAACAAATTGAGGATCATTATAACCTTGACTGCCAAGGAAAGGATAATGTCTGAACTAAATTCTTTTGGACACATAAATTAGGCTTCTTAATGTCGATCCCAACGGCCTCAGCAATATTTAGTACACGAACTCTTAAGGCGAAGTTAAGATTTGTTGCTATGCGGTAAATGATTTTGAAAGCCGCCTCGTTAACATCAATCTTCTGTTCTGTATTCACAATATGAGATAGAATAGGGCTACGAATAGATTTTGTTTGTCCTTTACTTAACCACACAGGGTGATGTTAGGAAATCCGACGAGAAACACACCTAATTGTACTGCCTATGTAACTGGCTCCACAGGAGAGGCGAAATTAGGCAGTTTCTCTTTTACTCCCGAACGGAAAATAGGGTTGGTTTTGAAGACACAGCGTAATTCAGCAGCAATGCAATGTTATTACCTTTAAAACAGAGTTGAATGAAGATAAGCTTGTTTTCTATTGTGAATATTTTTGCCTTTGAAAATTTCAAATCTTCCATAACTGTTGATGAATTTCTGAGGATAAACGTTGTTTTTCAACATCTTTTCGAGATTCAGAAATTCCTGCTCTAATTTCTCTATGGAGCATACTCTCCTGGCTCGGTAAAACAGAGTTTTGACCTATGCTCGTATTTACCTATTTGAACAAAACCTACTGAAATTTAAGTATGACTCATCCCATATGAGTTTTCGGTGAACTGATATCTGGAGACTGTAATCTTCCATGAGTTGTTGGGCAATTACAAGGAAATGAAACTCCCCGTCAATTTCATTTTCAAAACTAAAGTCGCTATATCCATGTGTGTCACTGAATAATCCATGTAGGTAGGGCGCATGACTCTGATTGTTTTCACCATACGAATTCGTCATCAACATGTTGACTGTAAGAAGCTGTTTCATCGATTTCACACTCTGCTTCATCAAGGTTAGACATGAAGATATCTACTAATACAGGGCTTATTTATGTGCTTATAGCTATACTCTCTATTTGACGGTAAAGAGGATTGTCAAACTTAAATTGTACATCCATGGTACACATTAGCAGTAGGGGTTTAAATTCCGTCATTAGGAGAATGGTGACAAATAATATCGATAGTTCCATTAATTGGGATCGTGTTGAACAAGGAGGTGACATCAGATGACACCATAAACTTATTGGAAACGTCCATGTGGTTCACAGTTTGAGCTAACATGACAAGGGTTTCTATCGGCGTTTGGTTGTACCAAACAGCATGTTATCTGATAAATGGGAACAAACATAGCTATAGGGTAGGTTTTCTCCCCTTATTTGGTCATGTAATTTGTGGCTTTAAACTCTTCCTCTTTGATATAATATAATTTTGTTTGCGTCTCGTTTCCATGGTTTGATCTGCACTCACCATTTTGTCATTCAATTTTTTGGTTACTCATTATCTTTTGTCTTTATTACGCAACTCCTTTTCCATTGTATCCAACCTTTTATTTTTTTTGTCAAATGGAAATACAATTAGTAATTTCTTTTGGTGGAGTTATGTAACACAAAAAAGTGTTTTCAGAGGAATTGGATGTTGATATAAGAGGGTAGTAACAAAAGTGATTAGCTGTCACAAACGATTGTTAATGAAAAGTTACGTAATAACACGAATAGTTTGATGAAAGAGATGTGCTCAGGGTGAACATGGAAACAAAATAAAATACGGAATTACGTAAGAGTTTTGAGTAGTTAGAAAAAACAAGCAAACAAGCAAAAGTTAAGTCAAATCAACAAAGTTGTTACCATGATAGTAGAAGTGGCTGAATAGTTTTCTCTTGTATGCATAGTTCTGGTTCTTCTAACTGAATGGCTAGGGCTTCTGCACTGGAAAGAAGACGGAAACGTATTGTCTTTGGCAGGTTGTTCTTCACTTTGTAGATTACTTTGAAGGAGGAGGCGTTTGTTGAGATAGAATGACTGGAGGTGATGAGATATTCGATTATTGCACTCCTTATAAAGGCACTACTTCCTTTCTGCAGCCATGCTGTGGAATGGTGTTCTTTGACCCTTTTTGACAGGATGCGTGTCAAACGATTGGTATACCTGGCTCCACAGTAACAGGTGAACTGATATATACACATAAAAGGGGTCAGGTGCGACATCTTGTCCTTTGAGAGTAGTGTTCTCCAGTGGCTCACTGATCTGCAGAAGCCCAAAGGACAAGTTTCTGTGACTGTGGTGCTTCTCTCTCTGTGTGTGTTCGAATCTGAAATGGAATCCAGGTATTCGAAAGTTTAAGACATTCCTTACTAACAAAATACCTAAAAGCTTTAAATGATCATCATGTAAGAAGAAGTGTGAACTGAAGTTAAATACTTGATCTCATGGCCTTCTCTAATAGCACACTTTTCATCTAAGTTGGAAAATCTAACGTTATTCTATTATCTAACCATTACTTAAGAGAATGAACAGATATCCGACACTTTGTCTAAGGGATGAGCAGAGACACTGAATGGTTGTCAGCAAACGTATCTTAATTTTACTCTGAATGTTCCCTTCTACTTTTTAGTAGTAATTTCGGGCTTGAGACCAGGTATTTATCGGTTTAACCCTTTGTATCACTCACAAAAGAGGAGAAAACAATGAACTTATCACTTCCTAGGACTTCTGAGCTAACCATTACCTGCAACTCGTCCAGTAACACTACCATCAGAAGGCATCACTGGACATCATTCCTCCAAGAAGAGCAAATTCTTGAATGCAATCAATCCATTGAAGGCCAGCTGGAAAGGCTGGATGGGATTCCTCCATCTACTTCCGCATAAACCGCTGTTTTTGCATTATTTGATATCACGAAAGAAGAAAGTTGTGTGAGGCTGTTTAATATCGCATTCCATTATTGTGTGTCCCAGCTAGTTAGATTTATTTGTATAACGGCAAATAATAATACTGCTTCAATGACGCAATCACTGAAGAAAAGCTATATTCCTCTTGTAAAAGCCCCCTAGCAGTTCAGACTAAAGGTGAAGGTGAAAGTTGAAGGTGAGGCAGTAACTCATCGAAGAAGACATTGCGAAATGGTCGCGCTATTTCATGAACTGACAGTAGGTAGAATTCATGGTTTGGCATTGGATCGTGTCCCAGTGGCTCAATGGTCTACGAGCTCACTGGCCTTGCAATCAGAAGGTTCTGGGTGCAAACCCCGGTGGGTGCGCAGTGCTGAAGAGTCCAAAACTAGCACGAAATAGCTGGTTTTCCAATGGTTCTCTAAGTGATGTTAGCCCATGATAAAAACTTCCAATCAAATTAAAATGAACAATTCATATTACTAACAAGTAGCTCAACGTTTTTGAGTAAATTCTACTACTTATTTTCTAAACATACAGTAATATATTGTTTTGTTTTAAGTGGATATTTTGAATGATACTGAGGTTACGACTGGCATGGCAGTCTGTTTAACTACAAACCGAATATATTTATATGCATTTTGATGAACTTTTGTGAGTGAATGCATTTAGAAAAAATTAACTGGACTACTTGTGATATCTGGTTCACCGCTCGCTAGAGATGACAGGTTAACAGAAATGCAACATAAATTAGTAAACAATTAGCTACTAAATTTATATAAATGGCACTGGCCGTCTGCTTAAATCATTGAGGTATCTTAATTTCATTCCAGCATAATGAGTCTACTTTTCTCTTCTGTTTTGCTGTTTTAATCGTTTATTTGTGTGCTTCGGTGATAGAATACTCGCCAAACATGCAGATGGCTCAGGGTTCGTTCCCCGGTCGATGCGCTCGCTCACCTCGCTAAGCCGGCAATTAGAATGGCGAAGACGGAAGTTTGGGTCTGAGGGTAACAACCCCATCCCTTAAAAATAAACACCACTGTTACCGAGACTTCAAGCCTCTAGCTGGAAGGCGCCCAATGTTCCACTGGAAACGTAAAGGAATAAAATCATAATCAAATAATAATTATCGTTCATCTACTTATTTGGATTGCAATATGAATTCACTGAAATTTTTAATTGCCTTCCAACCTACCGCTGTGGTGTTTAAAAAGGAAAAGAATGAAAATGTCTTAGAGGACTGAGTACTTTGTCAGGTCGAATGATGTTGCGTCATTCAGTTTACTGTCAATCAGTACTTAATTGGAGGTTCCATACGAGTAACAAACATTTTGCAATAAATTACTCTGAGAACTCTGTAACATCTATACTAATTTGTTTATTATATATATGCATATATGTATCACAGTGAGTGAAACAGTATTATTTACTGGATGACGAGGTTTCAAACACAATTTATTGTTTATAATCATATCAATTATAGTCACACGACTTTGAAACTTTTGTTTTAAAGTTTTGTTTATTTTGTCCTAACCGTTGTAAGGGTAGTAGAATTTCACAAGATGTCTGGGACAGGTGCTGAATCATCCCTATTATACGCGTTTGCAGTTGATTGCATAAATAAAGCTTCTGTTATCAATATATCCCTCCACCCTGCTGTTACATTAGATTTTAAAACTGTCATCTTATCCCATCCTATTGCATATCTGTGTGTAACCGCATGTAGTGAGTGTAAAGCTTAACTATTCTTCAGATTTCTTATCTTATTCGAGTCAACCAATCTAGATTTTGCTGCTAGGTTTTTATGTTCGGGTAGTCTGACTGCGCTTGTTCTACTAGTTTGATCTATTTATTCGACCTGACAATCATTCCAACAGGGTATTAGATAAACTAAATTATTTTATTTTAAAGGCTCCACAGGGTCCTTTAACCCACAAAGCTTGCTTCTAATTGAGTTGGGGGCGATTGAATGCCAACCACTTTTATGCCTGTCTTGTTAGGAAATCCGCGTAAGGTTTCCGAGGTTCCCTCCTTGTATGGAATTACTGATGATGATCTAAATTCCCTATTGTTTTCGCCATCATTATTCTGTGCATGTTTAACTCGCATGTCGTCATTAATATTATTATTATTATCACTATCACTACCATTATTATTAATTTACGTTATGTATTTCCCGAAATATTTTCAAATTAATTTTTCATGGTAATTATTAGGTTTTAAAGGTTCTCTCATATGCCCCAATTCCTGTCTTAGATTTCTCTTGGTACTGCTTAGTTTTTGTGCCCAATTACTTAAATATTTCACCACCAGTCCTATTTTCACTGACATAGGATGGGATGATCGGGAATCCAAATATCTGTTTGGATGTGTGGATTTCCTGTAAACACTAGTGTTTAACTTCCCATCTTCTTTCCTTTTTACGCTACAATCTAACATTGAAATCTCCCCTTCTTGATTTTCCAATTCCAGTAAATAATAATACTGTTTCACTGTGTGATATATCTAATAAACAAATTAATAAACGGAATTACACACTATCACAGTGTCGAGGTTTTGCGGATATATTAACTCGTCATTTTGTTTAAATGTAACTTCCAGAATGAAGCTTGTATTATTATTATTATTACTATTACTAAAAGTCTAATCCCAGAGCTGCTTCTGTGTTTCTGATTTCCGAGCACTGTGCAAAGCTAAACACCGTAAGGTCTATATTTCACAGTCATGATTTTCATCGGGAATTATCATATCAAGTGAAAACAAGTATGTACATTTTTAAAATAAAATTTAGTGATAGCAAATATGCTTATTTTCAAAAACTGTAAAATCTTCGTCACCATTTCATCATTTATTTTGAGTACAGATTAGTGTCATAGTCCACTGATTTTCTGAATAATTCACACCACGTGAATTCATCTGAGTATTGTTGAAAGTCCTAGGATTGCTTCACTCTACCGTCTATGAATTTACGGACTTATTATCTTGCCTAGCTATCTTCAAACTGAAGAGAAGTACTAGTCATCTGTTTCAGCTTTATGAACTAAGTTTCCTGAGGAGTTTTTTATTCGAGAATATCTGATAACCTTGTAAATTAATGTCTTTCAATAATTCCGGTTATGCTACCATTATTTTTTTTGGTGAAGAGGTAATATTGGTCGAGTATCCGGTGACAATGAATTCTCGTAATTTTTGAATTAACAGGCAATTGAATGAAAGATTTTTTCGAATACATATTCTGACTACTGCTTTCAAATCTAGTAGTTCAATTATTTTGAGCATGAGACTTGATTACATTCTAAGCATAATATCAGTGATAAGAGTTATCATGATTAAATTCTGTCTTAAACAGTTCCCTTGCTGTGGTGGGGAACTGGTATTTATTTCATGAATTTCATGATAAACTCGTCCAACAAGGTATCTTTTCTAAACATTTCGTTTAACTGACGAAATATTCCAGTAGAGAAAAACAAGAAAAAGGTTGCAGCAGAGATAATTATCTTTGCAACAAACTCATTCTCATGGCCATAAAGTTAATAAATGTATGAAACACAAGATAATGTGCTTTGAATGAATTTCAGGACCAAGGTCGAAATCAATCGTAAAATATAGGAGGGACACAGATTCGAGTTACGCTCAGAATGACTTGTAAGACCTAAATATCTCAAAGAATGGGGGAAATATGCGTAAAGTAAAGAGGTTCTCCTCCTTACAGTCGTTTCTTTGAAGTAAAGAAATGCATTGTGATATACAAACCAGTGTTACAGAATGCCTAAACATGTTACCTATCCGCCTTATTCGTAACAAAACGCATTTAATGAACCTCATATTCAAAGGTGTCATCACTTCTAGCAATTTCCATGAATGTGTAGTGAAATCCCACGGTAGACATTTGGACGTAATGGATTTTAACACTGTGTAGTTGCCAGTTCACGTATACTTTCTCATACCAACACCTTGAACTTATTTATCGGGCGCACTTGTGAGCTTTCCCCAGGGTTCATTGTTAGAGAGTAAGCTCTCCAAATATTGTAACGAAACAGTTGGAAAGACATAAGGCTAAGATACTTATGTACAGTAAAATTTCGTATAATCCATACGTATAAATTTCAATGTTTAGAAGAAATTCGAATACTTACCCTCCGTACTCTGTTAATCAGATAGAATATCGTATTTCTTGATTCATTTTTTTTATTTCCCAGTATTCGTAAGCTTTCTTGTGTTGTACAGTATTATTTCATTTCTCCTTCGTATCTATCAGCTGCCTTTAACTCCTATCCGAAATTCCATCTAGTATATCCTAACTACAAACTTATGAATGTATATATGCGAGAAGGAGTCTATTGAGAGGATAACTGCTCTTTCTGAAAGCGTGCGTTGACTTTTCCAGTGAAATATATTTAGTTCATGATATCGTATTGAAGTTAATAGGCTACTTATGGAAAATCTGACCATCACAATGAATGAAACGAGATTTAAGTATTTAAACTGGGGTAAGCACGCGGAACATTTCCTAAGAATTGACAAGACTAGTGAGTGACGCTCTAAAGGTATCACTGTGCAGTTTGGCTTTGTTATTATCATTACTGTGTTATTATTCATTTGGACTCCAAGTGGAACCTAGGGCTACAAAAGCGCATCTTCGCTTTGTCCTGTTCTCCACAACCTCCTCTAGCTGAATATGCGATTGCCCCTAGTATATCATTTCCTCCTCACATGATCTTTTCCGTGTCATTCTTGAACTACCAACTCGTCATTTCTCACTAGAGGTCCAATCCAGGACTTGGCGCAGGGTCCTTGTTAATTAAAAATGCCCTTATAGATGTTTTACGCAGAAAGATACGACTTCATCTGAAACGTGTTTGGTCAATTTACTGGATCGAAATGTAGGAAAAACAAACGATGGTACGATCGAAAAGTCCATCTACAGAAAAGAAACCTGGACTGGGCAATATCCTCACTATAACAGCTTTTGTCCCATAAGCTATAAGCTTATCCATCTCCATTTTCTCCTATATATTTGTTGAGCAATAGGCTCTTGGTTGGTTTGTTCCCAGCCACAGTTTCTTGTTGCTAATTCTTTCTGGCCACCTAATCTTCAGTATAAAGTCAGCTAGCTCCAGCTATTGATGAAAGTTTGCAACCTGTTGGAAATCCTTTTCGTGATACGCCGCCTAGTTACTGACCCGCATAGAATTACCGACCAGCTTAACATTGGTGTTGAAAATCCGAATCTTGTTCCTTGTGCTGAGTGTAAAAGATTTCCAAACTGGTTTCAGTTTGGAAAGATGAAGGTGTATCTCGCCTTTCCGGTTGTAACACACAGTTGGAAGCTGTTAACGTCAACCATTAGAGTTTCCAAGTCAAACTTAGATTATCTAAACAGTTGATGGTTGTTTCATTTTCATAAAACCAAACCTAAATACAGTAAACTCGGATGTACTCAGATTAAAGAGCTGAATTACTTCAGACTACTCAAATCCCTGCTAAATATTTGTATAAATTAGTTCTAAACTAGATATAATTGTTTTATTTGCGAAGTTTAGAGTTTGAGGTAAAAAAAGCTATTAGTTTCGTTGTGTAACTCTTGGTATCCCTCAGCAACGTACGTTCAGAGACAAAGACAGACTTTGTATTGTCGTCTCCAAGCATCCATAGTTCACCCGGCCAACGTTTGATTAAAATTCCATGGATATCAATCTTAAAGCTAGTCATTAATGTGCAGTAGGTAAATAGAATAAAATTTTAAGAGCTAGTTTGCAAGGATTTGATTCGTCTCAAGTTTGGCCGTGGACTGATATCAGATAGAGAACCACTGGAAAACCAGGGAGCACTGGATAGATATGTCGCGCTAGTCTACGACTCTGGTTTTCAATTATTCTCTAACTCATATCAAGCGCCTAAAACCTGATTTGTGCGTTCAAAAAGAAGCAGTTATCAGTCTTTCTTTGCCCTGGTAACTAGATATTTTTCATCCTAATGCGAGATACCAAAAAGTTTTCATTTTGTATGATTATTATTGCTCGGAATTGTGTTCAATTTGCATATATATATATATATTATTAGTGTATGTGTATATTGATGGATTGATTTCTGTTTAAATGAGCTTTGGGCAAGTATGTTAAAATTGTTTTTGTAGATACATTTAATAATGTCTTTGGCCTGTAAGCAGCTGACGAGAAGGCAAATAAATAAAAGATGGTACCATTTTATTCTGCTAAACTGTAGTTCTTGCTTTGTTCAAATTCATTAAGGGGAACAAATGTATGAAATTTCATATCAATCTGTGGTCAAATTTGAAACAAACCAAATACTTACAAACTAACTCTTGAAAATTAATCTAAGGCTTGCTAGTGACTGGCTGTAGGACGATGTTGTCTGAAGTTAAAGTGAGAAGCCCTGACCAGTGGAGTCCATCTGGTCAAGAGTGAGAACAAATACTCACCGCCAGTAACACTGTCTAGTGCTAGCCTCACTAAAATCTTGAATTAATAAAAGTTGGAATTCATGTGCTGGCCACTGAGTTGAGTCCTCGTAGGTGAATGGTGTACTAACTAGCTTCCCTTGTAACCGGGAGGTCCTGGGTACTAACTCATGTGGGAATAAACGGCCGTCCAGGACTCCATGATTTCCAAAATTTCTCCTCGGTCAAACTTGAAATAGAATAAAATTTAAAGCCGAAAACTGTTTAAGACTGTTTAAGATTTGTTCAGATTAGTTTTCAAACTATTTTCTTGATTTTTACTCACAGGAAGAAAGAGAATCCCATTGGGTGCGTACTGCCGATGATTACCAAACTAGGATGAAACAGTAGCTGTCCAATACTCTCTGGTTTTCAGTGATATCAATCCGTGATCAACTCATGTAAAAACATAACTAACCCTTACAAACCAAACTAAAGAAAATTAATCTGATGCTCACTAGTGACTTGCTACAGGATGGAGTTTCCTGGAGTCAGCAGTTCTAGTGAGAAGTCGTGACCGGTGAGGTCCAATTACACGTCAAGTGTGTGGATGGATGTTCCACCAACGATAATGGTTGGGGTCGCGCTAAATCACCAAATGGTAGAGGTTAGAATTCATGAGAAAGAGAAGTCGAATGCTTTCTAAAAACAACTTTATTTCACCTTTTTCTGAATACAAATCTGCAGAACAAATTCATGACTGTAGGAAAATGATGAAAACAAAACAAAACAAACAAAAAAAATAAACAAGCAGCGTGTGCAGTGAAGGGAAGAAATGCCAATAATTTTGTCTACTTAACAATCAGTATCACTGTTTATTTTGTTTTGTTGAGAGTGCTGAGATGAGTGCAAACATACAGGTGAGATGAAAAAACGACACACACGAGAAGGAGGAGAAGGAGATGAGATTTCTACTAATCTCTATCTTTTACACGAAATCATACATGAAATTGATTAAAGGTATACACAATCTGACTAGAAAAAGTTAATATTTTACACAATTTGAACACTGCAAGCAAACCGAAAACACTAATAGGAAAATATATCACAGGAACTGTAAAAACACGGAGTAGAAGAAGTGAAGAAAACGACTGTGTCTGTCGCTTCTAGGGAACCTCTTTGAGAGAGGAAGACAAAGACAAAGACAAAGTGATTTCAATAGCAAAATATATATAGTAAATGTGAAAAAAACAGTACCACTGAACTTTGGCTATTAAAGAAATAGAAAATGACGTGAATACAACAGGAAATCTAAGTAATCTGTTTAAGTGGTGTGAGTAGGGAAGGTTGTAAGTAGTCGGTGAGTTATTCTTTCAATACACGTGCTCGAAAATGAGTAGGGTGCATTTGTCTAAGTAACATAACATAACATGTAAAAAGACGAATATAATTATTTCGCGGAGTCTGTTGATCATGACGATGAAGATTTCGATGGTGGATTGGCCAGCGACCAAGGATATTGTCTGAAAGAACTGATTATCACTGTACTGCCCCAACGAATGGAAGACGGTAGAGCATAGATTAAACAGCCAATATGTTCAAGTATAGGTCTGTCTACCCAATAGAATGGTCGAAATACAGAGACTTCTGATGAATTCAGCAATCCGGATAGCAGATGAGGCCATGTTCTTATGTAAGGTGAGGCTAGAGTGACACCGATGAAAACACCAGCTACATGGACTGGATCACGTAATCCAGAAACACGGAATTGCATTCCTCGACCAGCTAAATGTATTGATCAAAATAGAAAATGTTTAATACCACGTTAGATATGAATGCCAGATTTAAATAAAGATAGAATAATAATGAAATTAAAACTTAAAGCAACTCAAAGCTGATTCTATAAGTTCCATTAATGAAATCAGTAATTTAGCAAGTAACATGAGTGTGTGATGTTAACTGTTTTACTAAGTCGGCAGAAAGGCGTATTGAGTAAGTATACGTGTAAGCTTTATATTATCATCTCCTTAGATTTTTGAATCCCATGAATCAGGTTATACCATGGATTGATATCACTTGGAGAACCATTGAGAACCAGGAAGCACAAGACAGATCTTTCGTCCTAGTTTGGGGCTTACAAGCCCAAGACCTTCCCGTTACAAGGCAAGCTAGTATAACATTCAGCCACTGGTACCTAATTTAGTGGCCAGCCCATGAATTCTAACTCCTACCAATTCTTGGCTTTATCGCGAACAGTAACCAATGTCGTCGGTGGGACTTCATCCTCCCTTCCGACTGAATGCAGCCCAATGCCGATGAGTCCCAAACTGAGACGAAACGGCTATCCAGTACTCCCTAGTTGTCAGGGGTTCTCTAACTGATACCAATCAATGGTTTAACCTGAAACAACTAGAATCCCATGTATGTTCTCTATAAACGGGGATTTTCAATGAGGAATTATTTCTGATATTTTTCTTTTCCCATCAGATTTCGGTACATATTCTTCCACTGACCTACAGGAATTTACCCAGTTAAGGGCAAACTTTAAACATTTCTGGTTATTCCATAAAATTATCTTCTCTAAGGTAGATTTAGTCACCAGTCGAGATCATGTAGATAATCAAAGATACTGGGCAACTGTTCTGTCCTTGTTTAGAAACATTCAGCGGAGCATATTCTTAAGTTCAAGAGAGGTTGACACCAGATGAGCGCAAAGACTTTAAGCCTTTCGTTGATATCGTTCAACTTCTGCACATTACAAATACAGTAAAGTTGTCGTTTAATTTCGTTTCTGAAGCGTTACTTACAGAGTTAGCTTAGTGGCACTTATGAGTCATGACGTTGAAATAAATCTAGGGGAAATTCATCTAAGCGCTGGTTACAAGTGAAAAAAAACTCTTCGGTATATTATAATTATTATTATTACTTATTCTTCGTGTTTCTAAAGAAACAGTAGGTGACACACCGATTATTATATTATTATTATTATTGTATCCTTTAATTCCTAGAGGAACATAGGGCTTCAGCCGTGCGTCTCCATTGCGTTCGGTTCTCTGCCAACGTCTTCACATAGCTCCAAGTCTGCCCACACGCTTTCATCTCCTCTTCACATGACCTCCTCCAAGTCACCCTTGCACTGACGACCAACTCGCCGCTTCCCTTTCGGGTTCCACTCAAGCAATGGCTTGTCTAGTGATGTCACTTGATGGTTTCCTCAGAGTATGGCCAATTCATCTCCATTTCATCCTGCCTATTTGTTTCACAATCGGTTCCCGGTTGGTTCGTTCATTGCCAGAGATCTCTGTTGCTGATCTTTTCTGGCCATCTGATCTTGAGTATTGAGCGAAGACAACTGTTAATGAAGGTGTGTAGTTTGTTTGAGATGCTCCTTATGACGCGCCAGGTCTCTGATCCATCCGTATAGTAGCACTTAATTCACATTGGAGTTGAAAATCCGTATCTTTTTTTGATGCTAAGTGCTGTTGACCTCCACACAGACTTGAGAGTAGTGAAAGCTTGTCTTGCTTTTCCGATCCTTGCTTTGATATCCTCGTCAGTTCCGCCTGTATTTGTAACGATGCTTCCCAGGTAGGTAAAGGAGGTTGTTTCTTTCAGGTTCCTCCCATTTATGCTGATTGTTGTCAGTTGTTGTTGTTGCTGTTGATGGTGTTGCCCAGGAATTTTCATCACCTCTGTTTTATCTATGTTCACCTGAAGTCCTATCTTTGATGCTTCTTCTGCTAACTTGTTGCTTTTCGCTTGCATATCTTCCAGTTTGTGGGAAATCAGACATATATCATCATGGGCAAAGTCCAGATCCTCCAAGTTCTTTGTGTGAGTCCATTATATGCCTACTTCCTCATTGCCCGTTGTTTGCCGCATTATCCAATCTACTGCAATCAGGAAAATCATTTGCCATAGTAGGCAGCCAGTCAGCTTGTCTTACTCCTGTACTCACTTCGAAGGATTCCGTAAATTTCCCGTTGTGGATTACTTGGCAAGCAGCATTGTCGTACAGCTGTTGGATGAGATGTATAATTGTCGGTGGCACCCCATAGTAGCGAAGTAGTTTCCAAATCACCTCTCGATCGACGCTGTCGGAGGCCTTTTCAAAGTCGATGAATTTGAGATGGAGAGGTGACTGCCACTCCAAGGTTTGTTCAATGATGATCCGTAATGTGGCTATCTGATCAATGCATGACTTGTTTCTCCTGAATCCAGCCTGTTCCGGTCGAAGTTTTTCATCCAGGTTGGCATGTTTGATTCTCTCCAGGATGATGCGGCTTAGTATTTTGCTTTGGATGGACAGGAGCATAATTCCGCGCCACTTCTTGCATTAACTTAGGTGTCCTTTCTTTGGTAGTTTGAGTACTGAGGCTCAATATTTTGCTTGGAGTGGACAAGATTATCATGTCTCACTAGTTCTTGTGCAGGAATAAATCACCTTTCTTTGACAATAAATCACCACCTTTGACAAGGTGGCCCTTATTCCGACTCACAGGTACCTTTTCTTCCTTCCTCACTTTCCGAAGTAGTGGAAAAACATGTGCACCATGGTGTCTTGGTTCATTTTCAATGTCTCTCAGGGAATTCAAGTGGTTCCGCTAGTTTTCCGTCTTTTGGTAACCTTATGGTCTTTAATACTTTTACTTTTGTCCGAGGGTTGATGGTTACCACCGTTATTTCTGGATGAGTCCTTTGTAGTTCCAGCTGTTTAATCATAATGTTTGATTGACTTCATCTATGCTGACCTCTCTTCGGATAGTGACCTGACTATCTGATATAGTTTTGCAAGATCTGTCTTACCTGCAACCTGTTCTGCTTCAGTTGCTAGAGTGTCATAAAAGCGTCTCCTCTCTTTCCTAGTACTCTTTTTTACTTTTAAGCACTGAGATGTTATTCAGAAAGAAAATGGAAGCTCCGTAATTAAACCACTCAGTTAAGAGAAAGCAACTACATCAAAATAATCTGCCTAATCTACAAATCTTCATCCCTTTAAGATTATTCTCAGCTTCTGTTCTGCTCTGGCACGCCCTCTGCCTCAGCATTCGACTGTTCTTTATCAGCTTCCAGGTGTCCTTCGTAATCCATTCTTTGTCTTGCCTCTTATTCTTGCCTAAGACGTCTCATGGAGAACAAATTGCCTATTTTTCTGCACTCTGAAGTTCCAGCAGTGATGAGTGTAATCTCTATGCGGCAGGAGTGATAGCCTCGTACTCAGCCTTAGCTCTTTTCCTAGCTTAGAACTGGTAAATAATGAAGATGACGTTGTCCATGTATTTATATATGCTGACAAAGGATTTGTATTATAAATGTTAGAAACTAAACAACTGTGTTCCTGATAGAATATTTCGGGAACGAGTGTGATACTATAATTGGGCATTTCAGCTATTATTAGAGAACGAAATCCAATGAATTCTACTGTGGTGAGTGCTACTTAAAATCAAATATAAGTATTATATCAGTAAACGAATTCAGAAAGGTAACAATGTGTTTAGAACGCCGGTGAACAGAACTGTGAGAAGAACTCTGTGCGGAATCCAACAAGCTATCGAATATGGTGATATTCGGTCAATTTGCAAATGATGTTTCAATCAAGCATTGGAGATATGATATACCAAATTTATGTCCCTACAATGAGTGTGTCCTAATAAACATATCTTCAAACCTCATCGGTCTTTTCGTCTTTACACTCGGTGTCGCTGCTTCTGCCGGAGATGTTTGAGGAGGGGATGTGAGGACATTCCTCAGGGAATTCGAAGCCGTCGTGGACCTAGTTGGAGTGTGGGAGCAGAGGAAGAAACTGGTCGTCTTGGGGCCTCTGCTGAGAGACCGTGCGAAGGCTGCCTACGACGACGCCCGGGAGGTCGAATGTGATACGGCTTGGGACGGGGTCGTCGAGAGGCTCGTGTGCGAGTTCAACAGCCCCATAGATAGACAAGAGACACTGCAGAAGTTTTGGACTCTGAGGCTTTTTCGGAAAGGGGGTTCATTGGTTCTCACAGTGACTCTGGAAAATCTTTTGGGACACGCATTACCCACCTTGAACGAAGATTCGCGAGAGCAGTTAAGACCTGATTCTACAGTCTTATTGAAGGGTTTATCAAAAACTGTATTGACTGACAAAAGCATTTCCAGCTTAACATCAAAGATGAGCCATCATTCGACATTTATAGCCAATTGTTAGCTTGATAGTTAAGCACAGAGAAGGGTTAGAAAGTGATTCTGTCTAGTATGACCGAATACTGGTTAGTGATATCCATCCTTTTTTCCGACCAGTGGTAGTTCTTTCAATAATTTTTGACTATTTCCTGACAGAAATGATCTACAATCAGCAGTCCTGTTAAGACCGTTTGACAGGAGAAATTAGATGACAGGTAACATGAAAAAGTTTCATCCTACCATAGGGGTTGATAGGAATTCTTGCTTAACCGAAGACTCAATGGTTGCTGAGAAATTTTAAAAATGTGCGTTTGCAATTTTAGAGAAAATAAACCATAATCCCTTTATAATCTTAACTGTCATCATTCATGGCCTGATACTTCATGTATAAGGACAAACTGCAGAGAAACTGATAACATCTTCAGTACTCAGCATGACAATATGTAATGTATTTACTTACATAAGAAATGAAACAATGGAGCATACTTCGTAATGAGCATTATTCTTAGACGTAGTAGGCAAGATTTAGGAATAACATCCCAATAACATTAATAAGTCAAGTCAGGTGACGAGATTTAAATGGGTTAGCCTTAAGCTTGATTCAAAGCAAATGAGTTTAAGGTCTAGTGTTACTGCCCACCAATCAAATATGTAACATAATGTTAAATATAACCATGATTAGATGATGAAAAAGTGGCGAAGTACTTACCCATTATCTGATGTAATTGTTCCCTTGGTGTAAATGTTGCACCATACAACCAGTAGACATGTCTTGGAACATACAGTGTTGCTGAAATATGACAAACAGGTAAATAATGAGATCTTCATTTTAGTTAAAATCTAATTGAAGACGAATTACACCAACGTACTTCGTGTCAACCTATTTATGTAACTATTAACCGAGTTAAGAGGAGACTACTGAAATGTTAGAATAACTGGGTGGTACATATCCGTAAGGATGTTCAATTGTAGTCTCTGCATTCACATATTTCGAGTTCATACTCAAGGTGACACCTAAACTGTGTATCTCAAAGTGTATCTGCTCACAGGATATGCGTTCCAATGACCCTGCCGGCGCCACATTGGTGGCTTGCTTAAAATTTGGGCTAACAAAAACCTCCATTAATATACTGCATTAGATTTCTCTTATTCTGTATGTTTAAGTCTTGTGACATATGACCTCTAATAGTATTATTTGCCCTTGCGATTTCTAGCAAACACGAGAAAAAGTATAATCGTTGGCTGCAACGTATCCCAGTACAGTGAGATAACTGTTCCTGAGTTATACCCTTGGTTGAAAAAATGCACTCTTGAACTTTTAGCCATTGGCATTCAACTAAATATTGTGTATTTCTCGAAGGAGACGAAGAAGAGATATCAAGTCAGATAGAACTACTTCGCACAATCTATTATCAACTAATTTATTATTCTAATTTATTACTATTATTATTTATTATTATTCACTATCTCACACTTATTGCGTCATGCCAACTTCTGTCTCCTTTCTAACTTACAATTAGTCATCCCTTCTTACACCTTACATTATGTAATACAATTTTCCAAGGACAAAATTTACCAGTATCTGATTGGTCTAAAGATTTCTTTGTTAATTATAATTACAATTGTACAGCTCATGAAAATGAATCGTCGGAAAGAAAATTTACTTCGCTGTTTGTGCCTTTTTCTTATGACTCAATATGGAAATATTTCGTTCATTGAAGAACTAACTTATTATTTGAAGATCCCGGATGAAGAGAAACTATCATGCGATAAACTACACTAAAAATTCTGTTTTTTATTCTTATACGTTCCCAGTGGAACAAAGGGCTTCGGTAGCAGTGGTGTCTACTTTTATGGGATGGGGTTGACAAACCTTCCCTCTTTACCAGTTTTATTATTGGCTTAGTGAGGTAAAGGAGTGCGTCAGCCGGGGATGGAACACTGGACCACCTGAGGCGTGGTTGGCGAGCATTCTACTGCTGCGCCACCAACGCACAAAAATTCTGTACATTATATAAACATTTTTCAAAATAAAGCAATTGTTATTACCATCAATTTTAGTTTCAAAGTACACACGAGAAAAGAATTATGCAGAGGTTTGGTGGGTCAATCGCAAAAGCGTAATAATTTTGACGCCTGTTTTTTTGAATTGTTACTAAACTAAGAGTGTATAACTGGAGCATTTGCGAAACAGCCTCTATCAATGATTCGTTTGCTGAACACACATCAATAATTCTAAAATAGACTGATCAACTGCAGTTATTTTACAATAAAGGCAAATGAATCGATCTACGAGAAAAGTATTCGTAAAAGCGGAAGGACGCTCTGTTAATGAAAAAAAGTGTATACTCTTAAACAGTTAACAATAAGTGCTTACAAAGTAAGCGAGGAATGTATTAAAGAAGTAGACAAAACTTAAGTTTTAATTATTCTGGTAAAGATCGAAGTGCTTTCAGTAAAATTGAAATGATCAGACCACTGATATACTTTCTTTAGGCAGGTTAAATGATTAATCAAGAAATGAATTAGGTGAGAAGAATACTAAGCATCTGTATTTTCCCTATTCTATATATATATATATATATATAATATACCATTTGAAAAGAAATACTTTGTAATGTGTTTCCTTGATTTTACAGGTAGTATTCTCAGCAGGTTGCTGTAATGTTGGCTAATGTCTGACAACAAACAAACTGCATCCCTAAGTGTTTTACAAATCTAACCTGAGTTTCAACAGAAGTAAAAACAACCAGCAGTTACTCTAGATACGATAAAAATTACCAGCGAACTACACATCTGCTAAAAAATGGCGACTGACGCCTCGCTGTGTAAGAACTGGCGTGGAATAATGCTGTTGTGTACTTACGCCAAGTACAGTGAAGTTAAGATTAGTTGGTATGAAGTAGATAACCCTGAAATCCTCGTTAACCGGAATCTTGTATTCTGTATCCACAAAATGCGATAGAAGAGCGCTATGAATGAGTTTCGTTTGTCCTATACTCAACCAAGAACGCAGGATGAAGTTCGGAAATCCGACGAGAAACACTCCTAATTGTATTGCTTATGCACCTAAATGGCTCCACATGAACATTCAAAGCGATAGACACATAAAGAAGAGGGGAAATTAGGCAGTTTATCTTAAACTCCCAAGCGCAAAATAGGGGTGGGTGGTTATGAAGACACAGCATTATTCAGCAGCACTGAATGCTCTTTTTACAGAATTCTCTAGCCACTGTGTTAATTATCTCACTGATGTTATCCCTGAGGAACTGAAATTGTAAGAATCAGGCCTTTTTTGGAGTAGTAGTGGTAGTGAATAATATTTCTGCCCTACTACTCACCAAATAGTTATTTATTCGAAATATGAACAAAAATATATCCCCTGAATAACATCTAGAATATATTGGATCAACAAAACAGTTAACGAACAAATGAGACATTGTCTGAAAGGGGATTATATCTCTTGAATAAATCAAAGCAATCGTGGGCTTTAAGTAAATAAAAATGATAACAGAACTCATTGTTTGTTTGTTTGCTTGCTTTTCCCAAAATTAAACTATAAAATTGACTCTTAAATAATAAAAACCTGATCATAAGGTTTGATAATGCTGTATTTACTGTCGAAGAGTTTCACTTGTGATTACGTATTTGTCTGGATTACTTCATTTTTTAGAACAGAGCAATGCAAACAATGCAAATTTTCAGCGCTGTTCAACTGGCATATTATCGTTCAGCCTTCCTCTCCACAGCGATGATACCACTTTAATATCGTTTAATATCAGTCTGTCACTTGCATGTGGATCACTGAGGTTCGTGAAATACTTTTACAAGCAGTTTGTAACAGATAATGTATTTGTTTCAACAAAACCGGCTACTGAAGAAAGACTGTAACATATTACGCAGTATGTTAAAGGTTTTCAGCAGTGAAAGCAACGTGCCACTTAACCAGCTTGTTAATATTCTGGTCGCCAAGCACATGGACTCATGTGAAAAATTGGCCAAATCCATTTTATCTAACTCAAACCACCCTGTTCACCCACAACTCTCCTCTTGCATCTTATCAGGCAAAACCAGAAGCCTATATAGGAAACTATATGCTGGTACTAGCAAGTTCAAAAACTCAACCATACCTTACTTAGCTCGTGTTCTGTGCGAAAAAGAAAGCATTAGGCGTGATACTTATAATTCATTAAATAGTCTGTAGAACAACTGGATCTCGTCTTTCCAACTCATATCATTTATAGGTACAACATTCTCTTTCTTTCTTTTCCTTTTCTCTCTCTCTCTTTTTTCCGTTATGTGCTGCTTTGTTTCTTTCTCTTGCTTACGCCAGTAAATATGATAGCAGCTACTTTTCTAACACCTTCAAACACTGTTCAACTTTGGCTTTGCTACCGACATGCCAATATGTTGTCATAATGAACTGAGATTTCCTTAATCTATGTAGAATTCTATTTATTGATAATGTACTAACTGGATGCAGTACTTTAGTAAAAATGCTGAGAATTCCATTCTGTATCACAAGTACTGTTTTGGAATAAAGCAAGTTATTATTATTATTATTAGACAGTGTAAGTAGTGCTGTATGCTACTGACACGATTTATAAGTAGGTTTATCAACTTCAAGAATATCGAATTGCAGAGAGATGGATTTAATCAAAGATGCTAGCAAAATGACACATGGAAAACATGAAAGGAAGACGAAGAAGCACAATACCGAAGATATGTGCAAATCACTATTCTAATTTATGGTAGACGTATTTCGCTTATATCTGTGTGTCGAGTTGCCACAAAGCAATTCCCCTATCAAATTCTCTAGTCTTCTGCCGTTAAAAAATCACAACTATGTGACTATATGAGACATATCAGCTTTTAGTTATACGTTAGATTAAGTTACTGGTTTAGGGTAGGACTGTGCATTTGTAAAGACAATAAGTGAGGGGTGAAAAGTTGATCACAGTGTCAGCGTACATTCTTCGCGTTTCTCAAGACTTGCAGTAAAGCGTGAATGTCATTCACTAGTTTTCTGTCTGTGTTTGTATGACTATTGGCTCTTTATCTTTCCTTCTCCTCTTAGATTTTGTGTGATAACTTCCATTGGAAAGCTTTTTTTGTTGATGCATCTGCATTATTCTGCATAACTAAACTAAGTGGCGTGACAACGACGCTTTGCGACATTACATTAAATCTGAAGGATCTTTCTGTAGACTAATGCGTCTTCATACGCCTTACAGGTTTCTTTTTCCAAAAGCTCTTTACATTTATTTGTTCTGAGCAGGCATGTTTTCAGACACAGCGGTAGAATGCTCGCCGACCACGCCTCAGGTGGTCTGGGGTTCCATCCCTTGCCGATGCACTCCTTTACCTCACTAGGCCAGTAATAAGACTGATAAAGAGGGAAGGTTGGGCATGAGGCTAGCAGCCCCATTTCGTGAAAATAAACACCACTACTACCGAAACTTCAAGCCTCTAGTTGAAAAGCGCCCTACGTTCCACTGAGAACTTAAAGGATTGAAAAATATTTTAAAATTATCTATAAGTTCAACTACTTATAAAAAGCTTGAGTTGGTTGTACTACTGGAAGTATCTCAAGTAAATGTACGCATATGAAAAATAAAAATAGAATTATATTTACTGGATAAAGCATCCCCGTAGAGATATGATGAAAAAGAAGCTTAAAATCACTCGTTTATACTAATTACCTACTGAAATTGACTTATTGTTACAAGGATGAATAAAATGTGTGACGAGTCGGTGGTCACCAGAAGTGTCAAACATTAAGAACGAATCTATACAACACGTGATGTCTCCATCATCTTGCATCATTAAAACCCTACATCTATTTACCTTACAGTTGTCATAAACTATCACTAGCCAGTCGACATCTCACCAACAAAAATCCTCACTTCGCAGAATAATTTGCACTTTACGCTGTTCGAGGTGACATTTTAAGCACAGTTTCCTATAGAAATCAAATCACAATAGAGGATCTACTTGATAGCATAGGTGGTGATCAAGAAAACAAGCAAATCTGCATGAAAATGTTGACTACTCATCGGCTAACTAGCACTACTGGTTGATATGAGTGGTGGCAAGTGCTACTGATAAGATTTATCAGTAGTGTATAAAAAACATCAAATAGCAAGGAGATACATTTGATTTCAGATAAGGCAAATGATACAGCGTTGGGAAGATACATGGAAGACGTGAAAGAAACACTGCTTAAATTACAGAAATACTACAACACAAAGATCTGTGTAAATGATGCGTTAGAGATAAGGTATACACAATTTGACGACTTAGAAATATCGATTACTAAGTAAACATTCCTTCATCATCGCTTTCTACCAATACATTACTACTCATCTCAATCAATCAGTGGTTCATAGTTCTATGGACACGCTACATCACATGAGTTAGGCAAATAGCCGGAGATTATATGTTGACCCGACAGTGTCTTTACTTGTTCGCTTTTACCTATAAATCAAGTAATGTAACCTATATAGGTAAGTGGTGGACACAATTGGATAATATATGTTAACACTTGAAATGGAAAGTTCAGAATAGCCTATTACTTACCCCTGTAGAAGAGAAAGATAATTGTTTATCTCTCCTAGATGTTTTGCTTAATCGACGGCTTGATTGGTCAATAAAACAATCTATTTATAGAAATCCTACCTAGACAGGACAGTATGTTAATTATTACAGAGCCTTAGTAAGGTGCCTCTTCAGTAGAATCCAACAAATATGCACTGAAGACAGACACACTTGATGAAGAAGAAAGAAAGTTGACACAAACTCTGTTTGATAAGCATTATCAAGACAAGTTCATCAGCAGATATGAAGTAGTAAGAACACCAAGACCCACTCTCCAACTCGCCACTACGAAAGACGTGTACATCAAGCTACCATCTATGGGTGTTGATAGCAGCTTGATAACTAGATAAAGAATGAACGGTGCTGTTAAAAAGACTTTTTATGCAGCTAATATCATAGTAATTGAGAATGTGAAGCCGATCTATCCATCTAAGCCTTTTGAACATGCGAAAAATGATATCACATCCCACTGTATGTACGTGTGGACACACATACATAGGGAGGACTCATCGATATCTGCAAGTAAGGGCTAACTTCAGAGCATATTCCTAAACGACTCCATAAGCAAATAGAATCCCCAGAACCCATTCATGGTGAGAACAGGAGATCTAGCTCCTCTATTGAGAAACATTTTATAGAGACAGAACATAAAACTGATGCTTACACATCTTTTAAACTTATCTATAAAACGTGTTTTGGGGCGTATCCTAAAGTTTGTGGAAGCCCTAGCAATTATATAGTTTCTACTTCCTTTATGCGCTCAAAAACAATTCATAGAATTACCGAATTATTTCTTTGTCGTGTTTGACATTCTGGGCACAACCTAAATATTGTACACTCAATTATGTGAATACAAATGAGCAAGGCTTCAAACATGCATATACACTCTGACATGCTTAACAACACAGCATTTTGAATAAAATAAAATTGAAATTATCCCGGTTTAATCACATCTGACTGTTTCACATCTTCCCGTTCATTTTGTTTTAAGAAGCATACTGGCGAATTGACTGAAGATGTGTATATGCACCAGTGCTTTATGTGCAAAAGAAGCAAGTCCAGCCAGCCACTACTACTGCCCTGAACGGCATTCAGTGGAGACTACAAATTCATGAATTTGTATTATTATCTTTCTTAATTTGCTTGTCTGATATTCAGTGTATTTTTGCGTTGATGCTATCGAACTGTAATCCATTAATATTATTGATTTGATGTTATTTAAACAACAATAATGTTGTTCATAACGCTAATTCACTCACTGTCAAGTACATAACCTTATGAAGAGGAGGTAATCGAAAAGAATATTCTTTGTTCAGTAAACTGTATTGCTAGAAATATTGAAACTAACTGCTTCATTCACATTTAGCGACTACTTTACTTTCTCTTCCATTCTCTACACTTTCACTTTTTCGATCGAATGTGGTAAAAATGTTGTTATACTGACCATTGTCCCAATTTAAATATAACTATGTCACGTGGATATTCCTAGGCGTAGGTGAAATCATATTCAGAAGTGTTACATTTTATAAATTTTCTATAAAACTAAAACCATTTGGTCAAAATATTTAATTCTAGGTAATAATGAGGAGACAATTAAAGCATTCAACAGGTGTCAGTGATAACCGTTTGTAAAACAGGCACAATGGTATTTACACTGATCAATTTAGGCAGACATCTGGTAACGGTATTAATGAACATATTGCAGACATATACATAAGATAATCAATCGAAATTCTTGGTGCATCTTGTATCACTAATAAACTGATTGACAACAACACGTACAATGAACTGAAACTCCGAGGGTCCTGCTTGCTATATATGTATGGTCTTCCAAAGACACACAAGAAAGAAGTCCCTCTGAGACCTATACTTTCGATGATCAACTCTCCTCAACATAAGGTCGCCCGTTGGCTTGCGGAGAAGTTGGAATCCATTCGCCGACGGCTAGCCATGTATACCATAAAAGACTCAATTCATTTCGCCGAAAGCGTGAATCATTTGAACGTTTCAAATAAGTTCATAGTTTCATTTGATGCAGCCTCCTTGTTCACAATGATCCCAATCAATGAAACCATTGAAATCATTTGTCAGCAGTTTGATCTTCTTCCACTACCAGAGTCAGAATTCAAACACCTACTGCTAATGTGTACCATGGGTGTACAATTCTAGTTTGATAACACTCTTTACCGACAAAAAGATGGTGATGGGCAGTCTACTTAGCCCTGTTTTAGCAGATATCTTCATGTAAAACCTTGAGAAAACAAAGTTGAAGCATGCAATCGATCAAACAACTTCCTATTGTCGATATGTCGATGACACATTTGTAGTATGCAACAACGAAAGCCATGCCTCCTACCTACTCAGCCTATTCAACAAAGCACATACAAATATTGTATTTACTATGGAACATGAAAATGATGGAAAGTTCCATTTCCTTGACATCGCCATGCAACGCCTAGAAGATGGTAATCTCCAGAGGTCAATTTACCGAAAGCCTACATGGAATGGACAATACTTAGATTTTAATAGTTTTTGTCCAAATAGCTATAAACGAGCACTAGTCAAGACTCTGTACTATAGAGCAAGGAGAATATGCTCTGCAGAGAAACTAGAGGAAGAATTTATGATGCTCAAAATGGTGCTGAAAAACAACGGTCACCCTCTAAGATTCATTAACAAATATGGAGGATGTGAAGGCTCAATACCGAACAAATCACAGTTGGAAAAAGCCTGTCTTCATTCAACTAGATTTTAAAGGTGAAAACATTGCAGAAATGGTCAACAGAAGACTGAGAACGTCACTAGCCAGAGCCTATCCTGCAGCTAAGCTCGTTCCCGTCTATCGAACAACTTGCTCTTTGGTGCAATCAAAAATCGATAGATATCCTTCTCATGTTAACTCCAAATGTGTATACAAATTTACGTGTATCTGCGGGAGCAGTTACATTAGGAGAACAGAAAGAAGGGCACACCTCCGATTTTTTGAACATGTGCCAAAAAGCCTACGTCTCAAGGGAACAAACTTTTATAATAGCGCTATTACTAGACATCTCGACACGGATCATGAGGTAGAAATCGAGAAATCCTTTAAAATTATCAATAGACAAAGGAGTTCCATTCTCCTCAAGTTTGCCGAAGCAATTTCTATCAAACGCTTGAAACCAGATTCATGTGTTAAGAAAGAAGCAGTCATTAATCTTTCCTTGTCCTGGTAACTGAATGTCTTTATTCTCTCATCTGATTACGTAATCTTTGTCTTTAACCTCACCCCTTTTATAATCTGTAGTTTTGCTTGTCTCTTGTTTCCATGATTTGAGTTGAACTCAGTACGTTGTTACCTAATTTATTAGTCACTCTGTATCTAACGCATACTTCGTCTTTATTACGTAACTCTTTTACCATAGTATGCATACATTTATTTTGTTTAAACTGGAACTGTCTGTGTAAAAACTATATAAGCGCAATTTTCTGAGCACTGTTCATTTATTGTGGAACTTTTTGTCAACTGGCAATATGTAAAATTTGCAAGTAAGTTAAAACTTCATATGAACTGTGATCAAGATTTGACCGGATAGTTGCAAAATAATTGAGCGCTGAGTGAGAAGTAGACATTTATAAGTTAAAACTTTTCTGTACATAAACTTAGTAATTTATTTAGGCTGTAAGCAGCTGATGAGAAGCCTACGAAATAAATGATGGTACCATATTATTCTGCACAAACCACTGTTGTTCTTGCTTTATTCAAATTCATCAAGGGGAATTATTGCATGAAAAAACTCACTTAAATCTGAGCTACAATGTTCGTCGGAATCAGTCTAGTAACAAGCTGTTTTCATCCTAATAGAAATTTATTCTCCGACATTAGATACGTTTATCTGATATGTCACATTGTGATACAGTATTAACAACTGGACAACGTTCTCAGTAGGATTTATCGCTCATAATCATATTGATAATATGATTCATATGACCATAGTCAGTTGATATAATTGATATGATTATGAGCAACAAATCCTGCACGAAATGTTATTAAGATGTCATAACTTTATTATTGTGTGTTATATCGAATAAAATTACCTAATACCACAGTGCTGAAATTCATTCCATCTTGAGGTTTGATAGAATTTTAGTTATCTATTGTGTAATATGACCATTAATCCAAACGACTTGTTACTGTGGTGCATCGTATTCTATTTTGGCTGTTTAAAAGATATTTAGCGATTTTAGAGAATCATTGGGAAACCAGGGAATACTGGGTATCTGTTTTGTCCTGGTCTGAGACTCTTCAGGAGCTCCAAATTACAAGACAATCTCGTAGACCATTCAGCCACCGAGACCCGATCCAATGGTCAGCACATAATTCCTACTACTATCAATTCTCGAAATATACATACATAGTGCAACCGCCAGTGAATGTCACAGATGAGTAACTGACCTCCTACCTGTCTTGGTGAACCCTACTGGTTATGACTTCTAACTCACTCCTGCAGCAGACTATCTGAAGTAGGAAGATTGGTCTCCTAGACTGCGATTTCAAGCATTATCTGAATTGAATTGTCATGGCTGCTGTCACATGTTGGCACAAGGCTTTGTGCATTTTAATGGTATTACAGAATTCAGTATGACTTCAGTTACATCTATTTTGCTTTGGTGGTTGATTTCAGTATTAGTTCGTAACTTCTAAGACGGCAAAGTACAGACAAGTGTGAATATTATCGTGATAAAATAGAGCAGTCTAAGGCGTTTTCTTTAGACAGTGTTGCAACGAATTTGAAGTGTAACTATTCACATTTATTAAATTAAAAATAATTTGTAACGCTAAGTTGGCAAATATTTCAGAAGTATTAGTCAAGCCTGTGTTTTTTTTATAAATCTAAGCGTTCAGAAGTATTCGAATCATCATTTTTGGTGATAATGTTAGCTAGAAACCAAGGGAAAATTGTTAGCATTATTATGGACCAAAATGTAATACAGTGGCGTAGACGTATCCACTTCCTAATTATATATTTTGTTTGCTGAATAATCAGTGTATTTATTTCCTCTTATTTTGTCTGTACTTTTCGAAGTATTATAATTCGAAGTAATGCGCTTTGTGTGAATTTTTACTTCGGTAAGTCAGTTATATCATCTAAAACTATTATATATATGACAAAGGTGTGAGGTACTCCGTAGAGTTGAATTAGTTTCCAATGCTTTCGAAGGCCTTGTCAAAGTCGATGAAGTTGAGATAGAGGTTTGACCATCGTTGTGTGCTGTGTTGAGTGATGATGATGCATAGAGTTGCAATTTGATCAGCACATGATTTGCCTTTCATGAATCCAGCTTGTTCTGGTCGGAATTTCTCATCCTGTGCATCTTTTGATCTCTCCAGGATGAGGCGACTTTACGTTTTGCTTGGCGTGAACAGGAGCATGATACCATGTCAGTTTTTTTCAAAGGCATAAATAGTTCTTCTTTGATTGTTTTGTAACGACAGAAGACAAGTGCCAGGCAGCAGATCGTTTATTGAGAAAATTAAAAAATTTGTACATTATTGTCAACAACGTTTTCTGACTGGCTGTTTTCTTGATGAAGGTCATTTCGTACTGCTTGCTGACCATTTCTCAGAAAGTTAAGCCATGTATCTGTGAATCACATTTGCACACGTTAAGTCCGCTGTAATTGGTTGTTGAGTTCCTCAAGTTTAAGCTTTGTTATTGTTTTTTCTCATGAACCCAATTCGGGACGTGAACATTGATGTAATTTGTTGTCTAAAATTTCTGCTTGCAGACAGCTCTCTCCACAGTTTGACGAAGTAGTCTTTCTTCAAATCAGAAAGTACCATATTTGACGCCTATGGATCCATTTTCAGTCCTTCGGGAGAAATTCTGTTTTAATCCTGCTGTTTTCTCAGCTTTCACTAGATATACGGCATTCACGGATTCTGCATTTATCGGAGGACTGTTGTCCACCGACAGTTCTGTGACTTCTTGCAGTATTTCTGGACGAGGTTTAGGCAGAAGTGGGTTCGGAAGGCTTCTGAAGAGGTCAGCCCATTGTGTCCTTCGTTTCTTCTCTTTGACAACTAGTCTGCATTCATCATCTTTCATTGGGTTTCATCCGTGTTGATCTCTTCCCGGATAGTGACATGATTATATCTACTGTAAAATGCTTCAGATAAATTAAAATGTGTCCGAATTTTAATTCACTAATAATCCTATCAGTTAGAGAACCATTGAAAACCAGGGAGTACTGGACAGCTGCTTTTTCATCCTAGTTTGGGAATCGTCGACAGTGCGCACTCACTGGGATTCAAACCCAGGACCTTTCGGCTACAAGGCAAGCTCGTATAGCATTCAGCCACTGGGACCCGATTCAATGGCTCAAAAATTCTAACTTCTACTAATTCGTGATTTAGCGCAACCCCAACTAATGTCGTTGGTGGGACATCCATCCTCACACGTGACAACTGTTTGAACCTCACAGGTCACGATAAATCACGAATTGGTAGAAGCTAGAATTCACGAGCCAGTGAATCGGGTCCCAGTGGCTGAATGCTATACGAGCTTGCCTTGTAGCCGGAAGGTCCTGGGTTCAAATCTCAGTGAGTGCGTACTGCCAGTGATTCTCAAACTAGGATGAAACAGCAGCTGTCCAGTACTCTCTGGTTTTCAATGGTTCTCTAACTGATATCAATCCGTGATCAACTCGTGTAAGAACATAACTAACCCTTACAAACCAAACTACAGAAAATAATCCTATCATCCTCCAAATATCTGTGTGCGCAGACTTTAAGTCACTTCTTTTCTGAAAGAAGCCATCAACTGCTGTCGAATATAAGTTTGTTCTTCTCTCTCGTGATTGAACTGATCAACACAAAGCAATAACACCAAATATTTATAGTCCAAGTAGCACTAAGTGGTTTAGCGATCAGTGAAACGAAGTGAACGAAATCTCCTCTGGATTGTTTTTGCTAGTTATTTTATCCCATTTTTGTTATCTCTTGTCTCCCTCTCTCTCTCTCTCTTGTTTCCTGTTTACATTCCGCCTAATAATCAATAACTCAGTAGGAGATAATAAGAGAAAAAAAGGGCTAAATAAATAAAACAATTCATCGAGTTTCTCCTATTCTTTTTTGTATATTTTACTTCAAATTTCCAAATAAATCGTAATCTGTAAATCGTTCACTGCATGCTATTTGTATATATAAAGCAGTTAAAGCTAAAGTATAAGTGACAAAAATAATCATGCATACATCTTGGGCGTATTGAAAAGGAAGACTCTTTTATAGTGTCAGAATCTGCCTTATTTCCAATAACTTGATTTTCTTTTTGCTTTTGTTTTCTTTATTGTTTTTGGTTAAGCCCTTAAAATAACTTAAAAAAGAAGAGATTTTTTATATTCCTTTACGTTCCCAGTGGAACATAGGGCGCCTTCAAGCTAGAGGCTTGAAGGTTCGGTAGCAGTGGTATTTAATTTTTTTTACGGGATGGAGTTGCTAGCCTCATGCCCAACTTTGCCTCATTACCAGCCTTATGACTGGCTTAGCGAGGTAAAGGAGTGCCTCGTCAGCTGGGGATCAAACCTTTAACCACTTGCGTAGTTGGCAAGCATTTGGCCACCGTGCCACCAACGCATGAAATAGAGATATTATATTATTATTAGAGGTGCTTAGTGTGCGTCGGTGGCATAGTGGTTAGGACGCTCGCCAACCATGCACATGGTCCGGGGTTCGATCCCCGCCGACGCACTCCTTTACTTCGCTAACCCAGAAATAACGCTGGTCAAGGGGAAAGGTTGGGCATGAGGCTAGCAACCCCATCCTGTAAAATAAGCACTGCTACATAAACTTCAAGCCACTAGCTTAAAGCCCTATGTTCCACTGGGGAACGTGAAGGAAATAAAAAAATTGGTGCTTAGTGGTTATTTCCTTTGTTGGCAAATGTGGACCGTCGAATCCTGATTCACTAATTACAGAATAATATGCTGACTTAGTGGCCTGATGCTTCAGAGCTCTGTTTTTTTCAATGCGCACTGTTGGAAGGCTCCAGTCAAGGGTGCAACGGCCTTGTCATACCGCATGGTCCTCAAGTCAATGGCACTTCTCAATAAGTTTCATCTTGATTGACATATTAGCATCTTGAGTAAATAATTTCTTGATCAACACATAATCTGTAGGCAACATCAGAGTTAAGTTATTGGAGGAGTATAAGTTGACACGATTAGATGTGGATTTTCTGTAGTTTGTCGCCATATTGTGAATAGCCGCATATAAGACATGGCAAACTTCGCCGGATATTTGTTTGACTAAATACTTACAAATGGCTGCGACTTCTAACTTCCACCACTTATGTATCCTCTATGCTGCTTTGGCGATATGAGACATTATTGAGAAAAAAACCGGCCCAGCAGTTTCCAAAGGTTTTTCTGTCAGCGTTAATATAAGAACTGAAGGTTTTGAATAGCCATAAAAATATGTTCAATTTGTTGCAATATGAGTGAGGTGAACCTTAATTTATACCGATGACCCATAGATAAATGGTAAATCCATTGCGTCATTGAAAAATTATTTCTATTTATTTGACTGATCAAAAAGTTATAATAAACTACGAATAAGAAGCTTATTCTGTGTGATTCTCCTTTCTCCATAATAAAATCTTCACCCTTACTTTAGTTTATTCCAAGCGAAACATGGGGCTTTAAATTCGAACACTGAAGTGTCACTACCAAGGGTGTTGTTTATTAAGCAGTGAGGTTGTTAACCCCAAGCCTAACCTTCGCTCTCCTGTAGGGCTTACTACCGGATAGGTGAAGTAAATAAGTCCGTCAACCGGGTATGGAACCTGAAACCATTTGAGTGGTTTACACCACCGACACCTCGATAGTACAGAGGAAATTTTCATTCACATCTTTTTTATTCAGATAGAAATCGGATATATCTTTCAGGAAACATTCGTGGCCATGAATTCATCTCATTGTAATAATGATAATAGTGGAGGGTGAACACTGGCGTTTTTTGTTTCATTCCGCGTAGTTTGTAGGTGCATGACGTTGGATAACTGTGACCTCCCTTACTTCCTTTTGAGTTAAATCTTGCTGTTATGATCATGCATGAAATTGGTTCCCACTGCATTAGAGCTTCAGCTGCTAATGGTGACATCATGATAGCTACTCACTGCCTCTGTATGCTCGTGGTTGTCGTCTAAGTGACCAAACCGGAGTAGATTACTGACTCTCCAGCTGACAATTTGTATAATCCACATCCCTTCCATCTCTTTTCGCAGATACCCAGCACTTCTACACCATATCTTCTCATTTCCTTTGTTACATGGGCAGCCTTCTCAGTCTCGTGCGTTGTACGTACATTCCACGTCCTCATTCCAGTTCTTGCTTTCATCGAGAGAAGAGACATTGGCTGATAGACTGGTTTTCCGAAGGCTTCCATCAGCCAACTGTGTCATTTTGCCTCTCTGATTCCAGCGACGAATAAGTTTGTTTTTTATATTTTTTGTATTTTAAATATCTTTGTTGTGATTGGTTAGAGGATTTCATCATTAGCTGACATTGGTTAGAGAACCATTGGAAAACCTGGGAGTACTGGACAGCCGAAGACATTGGATAGCGGTTGCGCTATATCGTGAACTGGCAGAAGTTAGAATTCATGGAACATTGCATCGAGTCCCAGTGGCCTAATGGTCTACGAGCTCGCCTTGTAACCAGAAGGTCCTGGGTTCGAACCCTGGCGGTGGTTACGTACCGCTGGAGAGTCCCAAACTAAGCTGACGAAACAGCTGTCCAGTACTCTCAGCTGGTTTTCCAATGGTTCTCTAACTAATGTCAGCTCATGATGAAAATCCTGCAACCAATAAACCAAATCCCTACAAACCAATACTTGAATATTTTTGTTGTAAGTTGAAATTTCTGTAGCAGTTTGATTCATTTTGTGGGTTGGGTTGCTGGCCCCACGCTTAACCCCCCTCTCTTCACCCAGGCTCGGGACAGGCTAGAAAACTAGCAAGCTAGTTAACTAGGCGATGCTTGCGAATGACATTGTGCGTCAGGCGCTCGAGTAGAATCCCATTGGTGAACGATGAATGGTTCGTTCGAGGGTGACATGGTGGAGAGAGCGCGGAGAGGAGATGGGAGCTTATGGGCAATAATGGAATCAGCTGAAGAGGACAACATCAAATATAAGATGTGATGTTGAAGCCCTCGGATGTTCCACTCGGAACGCAAGTGAATGATAAAAAATAGATTATTAGATTCCAGAAAGAAAGACAAGAACAGGAACTATTGAATACTATGATATTTTCTTCTTTACAAAAATCAATAATGAACTTAATTATATTGTAGGCATACCACGGCGTTGAAGTTCACTAATGGCTTAACAAAAAACCTAATCTGAGTTTGCATACAATTTGTTGCATATCATTATAATCAGTATTAATAATTCTTTTTGATGTTATGGTTTATTCATACTAGGTTTTAACTCAACACAGATTCTCATTTGTAATGCTACCTAAGTGAACATTGCTCTCAGAAGAGTTTTTTCTATAAAAAAAATCCTCCACCTTTCCGTTATTTAGGATTTGGCTTGAAAATGCTCTGTGAGCATCAAAAAGACTAGAACCATTAACGCGTTGTGTTTTAGCGTTAATTTTTTCCTTAAGAAATATCACTGAGCCTTATGATAATAATCATAAATGTCATTGTCTATAGTCCCAACAGAATCATACAATGAAAAAAAAGCATAGAAAATATCTACGTATGTCATATATACATATGTAGATATGCTTACTATCATACATACTATGAGTTACTATGGTGACATGCTTTGCATTTAAACTGCACACACATATTGTGTATGATTTCTTGTTTAAAATAAAACTTTATTATTATTTACAACGTTTTATCAGCCTATACTTCCTATGGACTTAGACATTGAACCATTGAATTGATAACAATTCAAATTGGTAGAATGACAACCAGAAGTTGTGGGATTGTGTTCTTTTTGGATAACTATGAAGTAATTTGGACACTACTCGAGTACTACGGTGTGCCCCAAATATTCATCAACCTTATTCAACAGCTGTATGACAACGGCACATGTCAAGTGATCCACAAAGGGGAAACTCACCGAGGCGTTTGGAGTAAACACAGTAACCAATGATATTCCTAATTGTAGTGGACTGGATTATGCGTCAGACAGTGGGAAACAACGAGAAGACAGGGATATCCTGGACCAACGTGAAGAACCTAGAAGACCTGGATTTCGCGTGTGGATGATTTATGTTTGATGTCACACAAAATCGAAGACTTACAAGAGAAAAACGACAAACTGGTCGAAGAAGCAGCAAAGACAGGACTCCACGTGAACATAGACAAGACGGAGGTTATGAAAATAACCAAACAACCAGCAAGAACAGCAGCAGCAACATTCAGCGCCAATCACCATCAACGGGAAGGATTTGAAAGAGGTTACTTCATTCACTTATCTAGGGAGCATTGTCTCAACTACAGGAGGAACGGACGAGGATGTCAAATCGAGAATCAGGAAGGCGACAAACACATTCATCAACCTGAAACCAATCTGGAAATCTTCGTCACTCAACAACAACAACAACAACAAAATTCGGATTTTCAATACAAACGTCAAGTCAGTCAGTTCTTCTATACGGATCAGAAACTTAGCCAGTCACAAAGAATATTTCCAACAGCCTGTTGCAGACCTTTATCAACAACTGTCTTCGTTGCATTCTGAAGATCAGATAGCTGGAAAGAATCAACAACAAGAAACTATGGGAACAAACAAAACAAGAACCAATCGCTCAACAAATATGCAGGAGAAAGTGGAGATGGATTGGACACTCACCGGCTGAGCAGGCCGCTGGGTGACATCGCGCGTCAGGCCATCGCTCGAGTGGAACCCGAAAGGGAAGCGACGAGTGGGACGTCCAGGGGTGACATGGAGGAGATTGTGTGAAGAGGAGTTGAAACAGTATGGACTAACATGGATGCAGGTGAAAAGTACAGCAGAAGACAGAAGCAAGTGGGGACGTGCAGTTGAAGCCTTTTATTCCACTAGGAACCCAAGGGAATAATAATAATAATGAATATAATTTCAATTTTCCAAGATGAGTATTATTTCACCAGAAATATTTTAAATCAGTTGATGTTTGCTGTGTATTGTTGTCTCTTAGACTAACTAAATACTTACTGGCAACTGGTCTTTGAATTAAAGTTTTTACTAAATTTGGAGTTTTGATATCGAATTTCTTCAGAACCACCGTAAAGTTGTTTGACACGAGTTAGTAACCAGTGTCGAACCAAAGTATCCAATACAGTCAAAAAGGAGGTCAGTCGCGAGCCTGAATACCTCAGTGGTAACGTCTCTCTGACAGCAGAGCTCACTGGGTGACGCGCGTTCAAACCTCAGAAGGGATATAAGTTCCTTCAAGGTTACAGGTATGCCTTGCTGACTGGTGAGTGCCAACTAAAACGAAAACTAAGTCAGGTAGGGCTTCCTGCCGATTACCTCCGACTATCTAAAATAACACTTGATTTCTTGATTACCTATATGAACTACTGAAGTGACTTTACTGTTATAAGGTCAACATGGGTGAATGTTAGCTGAAGAGTTATTTTAGAAATCAAATGAACGTTATGCTGGTCATCTGTAGTTTCCGAAGTTTCCTACAGAAGTACTGGAATGTTGCTGTTGGAACAGTCTTCAAAAAATGTAGGTCAACTCTCTCGAATGCTGTACGCAAGTGAAATAACAATCCCATCAAACATACACATATATGTATACAGCTACATACGAATGACAATGTCAAGATCAACGCAACAACTAAATGAAATTTGTTTCTAAGATCTAACATCAACATAATAATGAACGGACAGAAGGAAACGACTATGAAGATGCATTCGAGGTAATGTAAATGACTTTCAGTCATATTACTCGAAAAGCCTAAATGGGGTAGTTCCAAGCTGATAGGACCAGATGAATCATAAAGGTAGAGATTACGTTATATGCGAGTGTATTCCAGTTTATTTGAATTCCTGAATTTCCTACTAATATACATAGGTGAAGAGACAGGTTGATTACTGAATCCTTGTTCGTCAAGTCTACACCCAACACATGCAGTAGAAGTAACTCACCACTCATACCGGAAATACGGAAAATACTGCTACCAATGAAATCAACGGATGGAAGATAATGGAATTATATAAACGAAGTTAAAAAGTTGTGTGAGTAGTGCCTTGATGTGATTATGAGCAGTAATAATTTGTGCTCGCAACGTGGTCATCAGTAAATATGACTGTATAACACTGTGAGACTTTATGAAAATAAATTTTACCCATAATGGAATTATACTCTACCAGACCACAATTCAAAGGTGATACACTAAGTGAAATAATAACCAAAAAGTTAAGAAAATCGATTCTCCTCCCAACCAGTTGTGATTCGGAATCTGAAAGTTGAAGTATCAGGCCAGCCACCTCTAATTTTATCTATCAGTTTAACTGCTCCCATTGATTCAGTTATATTGGTTGTTGCTCTAGGGACTCATTTTTTCTTGTTCGTTTAGGAACACCTACCAGTGTGGCTCAAGAAAGGTGTCGATAAAGCCATCAACAATCATTCTACATTAGATCACCTAGTCCAAACAGGACACAGAGCTAACCACATTGAATAGTCTTCCTGCAGCATCTACCGGGTTTCGAATAAATTACCAAAGGCTTCTAGGTACCGAACACTCCAAATAGCAGAGGTTATTGTAATTCGGTTAATCCAACAGTTGGTCGGCATACAAACCTAACAGATTCAGCCAGACACTATTGCTACCCTTGCCTGTGTGTGTGTAGGTTTAGCCAAAAGCATCCGGAGATGTAGGTTTCCTAGAGAATTAGTTGTCATTTAATGGTGATTATAAGCCATGTAAGGGAATGATCGGTTTCTAAACAGAGGTTGACGTGACAACCAAAATCCACTACGGGCGACTGGAAATAATGCAGCCTAGAATCGGTCATATCAGTGAAAATACACTAATACAGAATTTATAACTGCTTCGTAATAGTACATTTTTCTCTTACCGTATTAATTCCCCTCTAGTCTTAAAACATCATTTAAACTTTTCACTTGATAAATAAATCACATTTCACTCCTTATTTTTAAAATTTCCGCTGTTTGACGCACATAGATACACAGGAGGAGGGAGAGTAATTAAACCTGGGCACAAGTTTTATTCTTATATCAGTTTCCTACTATCATCTATTCACAACAGAAGTTTTCAACAGTGATATGATTGCAGTCATAAATATAACCAAATTTTAACTCTAGCATATCTATCAGCAGTGAAATAACATAAGGTTAGTGTAATACTATTTCATCTTACTCAGCGAAATCATAATTCATGGATGGACTACTACTTATTGTTTTTTGTTTTTGCTTTTGAGGTTCGGCGCTCCCGTACTTTCAGATTTACTTCTCGCTTTATGCATTTGTCATAGGAAAAAGACGTACGCAGTGAAGAAAATTTTCCTTCTGACGATTCATTTTCATAAGCTGTACAATCGTAATTATTTTTAACAAAGAATCCATAAGACCAATCAAATACTGGCAAAGTATATCGGCAAACGTATTCTGGAACACTTTCAACCTTGGCCAGCTAGCCAGAGGAGAAAAGAAGAATACTAGCAGCTCCATCCTCGAACATCTTGTCAACTCTGGACATCCAGCACCCTCATATGCAACACAGGTTTCCTCAATGTCGTACGAAAGGACTTCAAATACACCATCTGTACATAGCTGAATCATGGGCTATTCGGAATCTGAAACTGGACCTCTGTATTTAAAAGCACTGCATACATTCACTAGCCCTACCGTAGCCAGAGTAACGTTCTTACTATAATTTTGCTTCTTCTTATCATGTAGGTTTACTGTTATTATTATTATTATTATCTTCATCATCCTTATTTTATTACCACTCTATTACTGTTTATTAATAACATCACGTTTTCGTACAGATTTTATGAAAATACTTTATCTTCTTTCCACTAGTTCTTGTCCACTCTACACAATTATACTGATTGGTCATTTTCCCACACTTATTACGTCATCCCAACTTCTGCCCCTTTTCTAATTTCCAGTTAGTCACCCCTTCTAGATTACACCTTACATTATGTAATACATTTTTCAAGAATAAATTATACCAATATCTGATTGGTCTTATGATATCTTTGTTAAATGTAATTACGATTGTATAGCTTATGCTCGTGTGGAGCCAGGTATATCGGCCGTACTCAGCGTTCGCTATCCAAACGCGTCAACGAACATTTACCTTCATGGTTTTATAAAGGAGAAAACCGATGCCCCCGCAGCTCCATCCTTGAACATTTGATCGACTCTGGACACCAAGTCAAACCAGAAATAAACTTCAAAGTTATCTACAGAATACAAGGCAATCTTGCTAAAAGTGTACGGATCAAACTTCTCCACATCGCAGAAGCAATGGCAATTCATCTGCTAAATCCTGAACTTTGCATACAAAAGAAATTCGTTCATTCATTAAACCTACAATGGACGTAATCTTTCTTAATTTCAGTCTTACTAATTGTATTATTTTGTCTCTTGCATTTTATTATTTCACATCTTCACTTATATTATTCTCTACCCCACCCTTTTGTAAACTCTACCCTCATTAACAATGTTACTAACTTGACCCACGTCCAATTTCTAGTCAACTGAGTTACGTCATCCGATTAACTTACTTATTTTCAACTGTATTATTCTCGAACCCCACCCTTACTTGATTTTGAACACCACTCATTAACACTGTTTCCAACCTGACCTCATCTGAATTCTACTCACTTAATCAATTCTATTTTATTTTCCATCTTAACGTTTGTTTCCAAGCCAAAAATTACTTATATTACATAATTATCCAAACTTTATAAATCTAATGTACACACACACAAACAAAATTGTATAAATATGCGATTGTACAGCTAAGTGAATGAATTCGCCGAAAAGAGTCTCTTCGCTGAACGCCTTCTTTTCTTTTATATGAAAATGAATCGTCGAAAAGAAAATTTCCTTCACTGTTTACGCCTTTTCCTTATGACTCGATATGGGAATATTTCGTTCATTAGATATTTGTACGTATGTGATGACAAGGCGGGTAATTCATTAGAAGCTTGATGATCCAATAACCTTTTGTCCAGTATAAAAGGAAGTTAAATTTAACTGAAAGGAGCTTAAATTTCCAGTGCATAACATTACAAAAAAGTGTAGCAGTTCCGGTCGCTAAACTTTATAAAGTCATACATAAAGTTGGAAAAAAGTGAGATTCAAAGAATTTACTAAAAATAGAAATGTATGGGAGAAAGAACGATGACATGAAGAACAATGAGGGTTTATTCAGTGCTTAACATCACAAGGAGCATCTACGTCTACGTTACTGAGACCTTTCTGAGATATTTCACCTAAAATTTCCTACGAAATTTAGAAATCTTTTAAAATGTCACCTGAACAACTAGCAGACAATCTTCTAAAGCCGACATGCCCACATGGGTCACAATTTCCTTGCAGAAGAGGAGAATTAGACTCCAAGCAAATGGACAGTAACAAAGTTGATTAGCACATAGCCACTGTGCCACATTTTGAAGTCAACAGATGGCAATTTCGCAAACGTGTGCCCATTCAAACAGCATAAATGCCGTCGATGCCATACTGTTGGTTACAAAGATGGCTACTGCAAACGCAACAACCGACCCAGATCTCGTAGTTGACTCAGACGGCGCAACAAGCTCAAGTCTTTGGGTGTTACTGCCACATATCATATTAGTACTCCAGCACCTCGCAAATATATCGATCTGACGATTAATACACGGCCGGCACGCCTACAAATCGACACAACATCTGACATTACAATTGTTGTTGACGTGCGATTAGGACAGATTAGCCAGCGCATTAGTTAGATTCGCTCGTAGTCTACAAGGTCCTCATATTCACATACATAACAAGAAGAATCCATTTGCATCACATAACCCAATTATGAACGCCACTACACGTTAAATGGTGATTGCTCTTTTTTCAGATTGTTGTTACTCAAATTTTGTTGATTTAAAAGATTGATCCGATCAATGTTTACTGAGCTATAGGCTTTTCTGCATGCACTCCACGATAATGTATACATTCAGATCTCGATCAGGTGATAAGGGGTGTTAGCTAGAATAAAATGTTCAATATTATTGTTGTAACTAATTTAGCAGATATAAGCAATAGCTCAATACGGAAAGTATTGAGACGCCTTTACAAGACATTCATGCAACATAAAAGACCACTGGCTTCATTGATTTAAATTGACTTCATGAATGACTACAAATTCTGACCAGTAGGGTGCAGCAGGTCGGGTGTGAGGAGAAATACTTGCCACCGAAGAAATTGGCTAGCGGTTGCGCTATATCGTGAATTGGCAGAAGTTAGAATTAATCGGCCATCGGATCGGGTCCCAGTGGCTTAATGGTATACGAGCTCGCCTTGTAACCAGAAGGTCCTGGGTTCGAATCGTGGCGGTGAGTGCGTACTGGTGAAGAGTCCCAAACTAGGACGAAACAGCTGTCCAGTACTCTCAGCTGGTTTTCCAGTGGTTCTCTAACCAATGTCAGCTCATGATGAAATCCTGTAACCAAAAAACATCTCATTTCTCCTGTACTTTAGTGAAAAGTTCATGTGGATGAATTGGTCTTTGAATACGAGAAGAAGAATGTACCAACCATCGTTTCTTCAAATGACAATTACAACATGACAACCTACTTTTAACATACAGTCAGTAAAATGTAGTAATCATTACTGGGTGAAAACTTTCGTACTTTCATCTGTTGAGAACTAATTTCAGTATGTGAATAATGACAGCTGAGATTATGAATCTGATAAAGACGTCAGTGATAAACTGCCATCAAATGTGTAACTTAATCATATGACGTCAGTACACGTACAGAACCATTTCATTTTTTTGTGTATTATTGTAAACAGTGTCAACAAATCACCATATATTGAGCGTAAATATATTTAAATCCATAAACATATACATTTATTATTTTTTTGACCATAGCTTGATTCCACACAGTATTATTGGTACAAGTATGGAATTTTCAGCATGTGATATTGGTAGCCCAAATTTTGCAGGCTGACCAATTAATATCATGTGTGCCTTGGGCGGGGAGCGAACGCCGGACTATGTGCATGGTCAGTGAGAGTCCTTGATCCTGTGCCACCGACGCACATAAATGGAGGACCGTGTGGCCTCCCCGAATGTACCCAATTAGGGCTGGTGAGCCTCCAGCCGGGATCAGAGCATTTTTGATCACCCTGAACCCGACACCAGGTAATGTTTAATACATAAATGATTTACACATATTTGAAGTTTCACCATGGATTGATATCAGTTAGAGAACCACTAAAAATTAGGGAATTCTGAACAGGAGTTTCGTCCCAGTTTGGGGCTCATTGTCAGTACCCGCCCAGCATCAGGGTTTGAATCCAAGACCTCTCGGTGACAAGGAAAGCTGGTAAACTGTTCAGCCACTGGGACCGCTAAGAATTCCAGCTTTACCACTGCATGATTTTAGTGTGGCTGGAGCCAGTCAGTGCCGTCGGCCGTGAGTATTTGTCCTCACTGTCGATCGGGTGAACCCTACTGGTCACGACTTCTCACTTGAACTCCAGACAACATCATCTTATAGCCAACCATTAATTTTCAAGAGTAAGTATGTAGGGGTTTGGTTTGTTTCATGTTTTATCACGGACTGATATCAGTCAGAGAACGATTGAAAACGGCGTTTCCAAACTAGGACGATACCACCGTCCAGTACGTTCCCGTATTTAAGGGTTTTGTCACTGATTTCAATCCGTGGTTAAACTTGAAAAATGTCAAATCCGTGCAAAGTAACTCCAAAAAATACATATATGCAAATATATATATATAATTCACTCCTGCAGTTTTTTTGTTCCTTTACGTTCCCAGTGGAACATAGGGCTCCGTCAAGCTAGAGGCTTGAAGTTTCAGTAGCAGTGGTATTTAGGTTTTTTACGGGACGGGGTAGCTAACCTCATGCTCAGTCTCTACTACTAACCAGTCTTACTACTGGCTAAGCAAGGTATGGAGTGCGTCGGCCGGGGATGGAATCGCGGACCACATGAGTGGTCGGCGAGCATTCTACCGCTGTGCCACCGATGCACTTCTGCCGTTGGTGTCAGTGATTTAATGGCATCGCACTTCTACGGAAATACAACTGAGACCCACTGATCTAGACCAGTCACCACAAAATATCCAAAACATGAGCTGAAACCATCAATCGCCACTTAAAATGTTTATTTTGAAGTAAAAGGGTTTCTTTTCTTTCCTTCTGAGTGAATTCAAACGCTATCTATTGTTATGACAGCTTAAATAATAGTTACGGGACTGTTTCTCGCTTTAGACGACGTTACATCTCTGATTTCTTCACAGTGTTTATATACTTTCTTTGGGTTCATCTGAATGCGTACATTCACATGCCTTATGCTACATGATAACTAAATTAAAGAAAGCTTAGTGGGTTGGATTTGGAATATTAATGAAATTATCGATCCTTAAACTGTTTTCTTTTTTTTCAATTTTGTTGATTTCCTATATGTTGTCACACCCAAGGCTGATGTATTTAGAAATAACATGTTTTGACATCAATTTACTTCCCAATTATATCAGTGTATAAAAAGGAGGCAGTGACCGCTTATATCGACTGATGTCACTTAAAGACTCTCTAGATACTTGGGTAGAATAAAGGAAAATATCTTTAGCAACTAGAAGATTGTACTCAATATCAGGTGCACAGTTTTGTAGTATTTAGCTTGCAAACAATCGTTTCATTTTAATGTAGTTGTGTATTGTGAACTGGATGCTTTGGTTGCGACGCTAGGCAACCTCTTCATGATATACTCTGATTTGAAGATATCAAGTTTCACTGAATATATTATATTCAAATTAAAATTTTCATCAACCTTATTCAACAGCTGTACGACAATGGCACATGTCAAGTGATCCACAACGGAACACTCAGCGAGGCGTTTGGAGTAAACACAGGAGTCAGACAAGGGTGTTTAGTTTCACCAATGATATTCCTAAATGTGGTGAACTTGATTATGCATCAGACATTGGGAAACGAGAAGACAGGGATATTCTGGACCGACGTGAAGAACCTAGAAGACCTGGATTTCGCGGATGACTTCTGTTTGATGTCACACAAAATCGAAGACTTACAAGCGAAAACCGACAAACTGGTCGAAGAAGCAGCCAGAGAAGACAGGATTCCAGGTGAACATAGACAAGACAGAGATTATGAAAATAAACAACCAACAACAACAACAACAGCAACAGCAACATCAAGCGCCAATCACCATCAACGGGAGGGATTTGAAAGAGGTTACTTCTTTCACTTATCTAGGGAGCATTGTCTCAACTACAGGAGGAACGGACGAGGATGTCAAATCGAGAATCGGTAAGGCGAGAAACACATTCATCAACCTGAAACCAATCTGGAAATCTTCATCACTCAGCATCAACAACAAAATTCGGATTTTCAATACAAACGCCAAGTCAGTCAGTTCTTCTATACGGATGGATCAGAAACTTGGCGGGTCACAAAGAATATTTCCAACAGCCTGTTGCAGACCTTTATCAACAGCTGTCTTCGCTCTCTACTCAAGATCAGATGGCCGGAAAGAATCACCAACAAGAAATTATGGGAACAAAGAAACAAAACAAGAACCAATCGCTCAACAAATATGCAGGAGAAAGTGGAGATGGATTGGACACTCGCTGAGGAGGCCGTTGGGTGACATCGCGCGTCAGGCCATCGCTCGAGTGGAACCCGGAAGGGAAGCGACGAGTGGGACGTCCAGGGGTGACATGGAGGAGATCGTGTGAAGAGGAGCTGAAACAGTATGGACTAATATGGATGCAAGTGAAAAGTACAGCAGAAGATAGAATCAAGTAGAGACGTGTAGCTAAAGCTCTACGTTCCACTAGGAACCCAAGGGAACAATAATAATAATGACAAAGTCGGCCTATGAATTCCTCTGACTTAGTTCAAGATGAGTTTCCACAAATTCTAATGGAAAACTGTAGTCATTGGATAGACGTTTACTGGTGAATTTGGTTGACCGTTGTTCTGTTTAGAACGATGTCAGAATTTAGTACAACACTGGTTATAAATTTTCAGATTAGGATTTGGAATTGTCACTTGATCACCAAAGTAGTTACTTATTTTAGTCTCAATTTAGAGAACACACAGCTGTAATGTACCACAGAAGAGGAACTTACGAACGTCTCAGTGTTTTCAAGTTTCTGAGAACACTCCACATAATGGTGATCTATGGTTTAAACCAGTTCGCAATCAAAGTAACCACTTAAATGATGATTAATTACTGTAGAAGTTCACTGATATTTGTCTGCGGTTTTGAGACGGACAGAACCAGAAGCCGAATTGCTCTTAAGGGATATAGAAGTGACTTCGAGAATTAGCGACTTCTAAAGAAACATGAATTTCTTAACTCGAAAAGCCTGGTCAGGTTTTAGTTCAAATCAGATTCATATATTTACTAACCTATTATGTTTTACTATGGACCATTTCAACTCTTTTATCACCTCATTGAAACAATACCTAGCATAAGTATTATGCCTCATTAGAGATGATAGGTCAAACTGTGGGCTAACTAACTCCTATGTAGTGAAACAGAAGCCAGAGGAAATTCAATTAGAAGAAGTTGAAATAATTATTGGTTTTGATTTAACCAGTTTATATACTAAAATTCTCATTACTGCAAGTCTGGGGGCAGTTAGGAATGAACGGAACATTGAACCTGTACTCAGAAGTAAGACTAATCTCTCGGTTGATGAAATAATATTCGGCGTTCAGTTATTTCTAACCTCTACAGGATACAGATTTCAAAATAAACTATATGAGCAAACGAATGGGTTGACAGTGGGGTCACCAATTTGGATAGTTGGGAACATAAGGCACCTAGAACCTATAATCCTGCTCCACCTAGGTTATGGTGGAGATATGTGGATGACACATTGACGATGTTAAAATCTGAACATATCGCTGAATTCCTCATGCATATCAACTCAGTAGTAGACGGAATCCAATTCACTTCTGAGTTAGAAAATGAACATGGTGAGTTGGCTGTGCTAGATTGTAGAATAAAACGAAAACAAGATGGTGGGTTAGATACTGGCATTTATAGGAAACCGACATACACACTCTAATAAATACTTGGACTTTAATTCATCCCATCTACAATCGGTAAAGGTAGATAGGTTGAGTTAAATGTCTGTGTAATCGGACCAAGAGCCTAACTAGTAAGCCACAAGATTTAAATGATGAAATCAAACAAATAAAGGAAATATTACTGGTGAATAACTAACTATCCACCATAAATGATGAAAATGGTATAGAATTCAAAGCCTCTGTAGTACTGCGGTATAGAGAAGGAACGTCATAGGCCGAACGTAGAATTCTCAGTGACGCTGGAATTAGGATGGAATTTAAACCAATCAACCAACCAACTTTCTCAGAGATAGACTTCGTCAGCTTAAGGACCCAATAGATCTAATTAAGAGAAATGATATAATTTACTAAATACCATGTAATGACTGCGAGCTCAATTACATATGTCAGACTAGTAGATCGGGGTCAACTAGATAACTGGAACATAAAAATCTAGTTGGGTCTAGAATGATTGACCCTGCTAAGTTAATTAACCAAGAGAAAAGCTCAGGCATTGTAATGCAGGATTTAATGAGTTCATCAAATTTCGGTAGAACTCGTCAGCTGAATACTCTACATACACGGATGTATATACTTTTGAAATTACATTGGGAGATATAAGACTGATAAGTAAACAAACTACATTGAATAACAAAACATCTTGTGGATTACGGACATGATATCAACACGGTCAAGTCATTCTTTATTGTCAGCAGACAAAGAAACAAGAAGATGCTTGCAAATGCAGAGGCTTGTGCAATTCGAGTTTATAAACCAGGTCTCTGTGTACAAAAGGAGATGGTCGTCACTCTGAATCTACCCTGGTAATACGTTTTACTTATAATTCTACCTCTTATTATTATATTTGTTATTATTATTATTACTATCATTATTATTCTTGATTCATTTAAAACTATCCTTTATCAGTAGGATTATCTTAACTCACTTCAACGCTATTATTATTATTATTGTTATTATAACTATTACTATTGATATTACACTGTTTGCAATTCTTGTTATATTCTCTAATGACTTATTGTTTATCTAAGTGATGTAATTGGAGCGTAATGCATTTTATCTTAATTTTGACCCCTCATACTCTCTCTCCCCTTATCTATTTGACCTGGAAAACATTCGCACCTGTCTTTCTGCATGACTAATTCAATGTAGTTTGTTTACTTATCAGTCTTATGTCTCCCAATGTAATTTCAAAAGTATACATATCCATGTATGTAGAGCATTCACCTGACGAGTTCTACCGAAATTTGATGAATTCATTAAATCCCGCTTTATTAACCTTTGCTGCTTGTTTTAAATCCATATCGGGAAATAAATGTTTTCAACTCAGGCATTGGAATGCATTAACTTGCATGTAATCACAAAACAAAATGGGTGGAGAGGTTAATCACTAAAGCTCCGTTCATCGATTCAACACCGCAAACGTACTGTCAGAATGACGCAACGCCCGTGCCGAACATATGCAACATGGCAACAAATAACAAAGGGACGTTGGAAAGACAGAAACTGAGAATATATATATAAAAGGTAAATTGTGAAACCGTACGACTAAATTGATAGGATTATGAACAATAATTTATGCTCGAAATATCATCCAGTTTGTTAAAACTGAATCCCTGTGTGAAATTTAAAGTAAACTTAACTAATATTGGATTACATTCTACCACAGTGCCTAAGTTCTACACTTACATCGACAATATCAGCCAATCAGCCGAATAGAAATTGAAGTTGGGATGCAGAGGTGCCGAATCAATACAGGCTAATAAAAACAGTCAGTATCATCCAGAATTACTGGGAAATAAAACCAAGCTATTTGCAGCTAAATCACCTATTGTAGCATCAAAAGAAATTTATCCCCAAAATAATGTCTAGTACAGCAGTGGAACGTTAGTCATTATTTGAAGTAGCAATAAACTACAAAAGATTATTCACACATGATTTATACAGTGATGAGGGTAATGTGAATGGATAAAATCATTTTAAACGTAGGTGATCAATCTAACTTACATTTCTTAACCTATTGTAATACGTTTCTATAGTTTGGTTTGTAAGGGTTATTTATGTTTTAACGAGTTGACCACGGATTGATATCAGTTAGAGAACCGTTGAAAACCAGCTGGGAGTACTGGACAGCTGCTGTTTCATCCTAGTTTGGGAATCATCGGAAGTACGCACCCACCACCAGGGTTCGAACCAAGGACCCTCCGGTTACAAGGCAAGCTCCTACAGCATTCAGCCACTGAGACCCGACTCCTCAATGGCCAGTCCATGAATTCTAACTTCTACATTACAAACCAAACTATAGAAAATAAATCTGATGCTCGCTAGTGACTTGCGACTGGATGGAGTTTCCTGGAGTCAGTTCTAGTGAGAAGTCGTGACCAGTGAAGTCCAATTAGATGTCACGTATGTGGATGGATGTCCCACCAACGACAATAGTTGGGGTCGCGCTAAATAACGAATTGGTAGAAGTTGGAATTCATGGACTGGCCTTTGAGGAGTCGGGTCTCAGTGGCTGAATGGTGTACGAGATAGCTTGCCTTGTAACCGGAAGGTCCTGGGTTCGAATCCCATTGGGTGCGTACTACCGATGATTCCCAAACTAGGATGAAGCAGCAGCTGTCCAGTACTCCTAGCTGGTTTTCAATGGTTCTCTAACTGATATCAATCCGAGATCAACTCGTAAAAACTATTGAAATACATCGGAATAAATATGTTCAAACTCTAGTTCACTCGTAAGCTTAAATATCTGAATGACTTATCGAAATGCACTGCACTGTCAGCCGACGATAATAATTTAGAAGAAAATGAAAAGCACTCAGCATAAAAATCGAACAATCAATAGCTTTATTGATTTAACACTTATTCCCACAGTGCAATAATACACTTCGTCTGCTGACTTAATATTCAAAGCTCATAACTTCAATTTAAGACTTTTTATAAACGGGATCGATATTCTAGAGGAACTTTATGATTTCTTTATACACCACTCATTTTTGGCCTACAGTTATTTCTCTTCTAAAAGTGTTTGTACAAGTGAATGAACAATGCACAACATTATTGATAATATATGTTTCATTCCCCCCTTAGTATTTCCTAGATATTGTACATGTTGAACTAAGTTCCCGACCGGCTAAACGCTAAATACACCAAACAATTTTAAAATTGAATATGCCGCTTTAAAATGACAGACAGTTTAAAGTGAAGTTGCTTGATGTGTAGCATAAAAGTATATATATATATATATACCACTAAATGATAAAAATGTTGAGCAGCAATCCATATCGATCATCAAGAGTGTCAAGCTGAACAACTCTCGAAAACTGCAGTGTTCTGATATTCTCACAGTGAATAACTGAAACATTACAAACTAGGTTGCACTAATCAGCCAGTGATGAGTACAAACATGCATAAAAATTCACACATAATCAATCAGAAATTGCAGTAATGTATGAGAAAAGAAATGTAGTTAATTAAAAATAATATTTTAACTGATTAAAAATGCCTATTAAAGATTTTTAAAAAAGAATGGATACTGAACAAAGAGTGCTCTTTTCGATAACCCCTTCTTCATCAGGCTCTTCAGTAATATATACATTACAGTCAATAAATGAATTAGTGTTATGAACAACATTAATGCTGTTTCAATAACATCGAATCAATAATATTGATAGATTACAGTTCAATAGCATCAACATAAAATAAGCTGAATGTCAGAAAAATTAGGAAAGATAATATTACAAATTCATGAATTTATAGTCTTCACTGAAAGCCAGCCAGGGCAGTAGTAGGGGCTAGACTTGCTTCTTTTGAACACAGAGTACTGGTTGTTTGAGGCGAATTGCAATACCCTCTGCTGTTTGCTGCATGTAGTGCTTCGACGATTTTGCCAATTTATTAGGCACCCGGTAGATTATAGAGAAGGATTCTTCAACGCTGCCGTTGTGGCCGGTTGGCTAGAACCAGATGGTCAAATAACGAACTGTCAATGACTTTCACTACACCTATATTCAGCCATACTGGAAGATGTTCTCAAGCACGAAAAATCAAGTTTCTAGAGCACCGGACTAGATGACTCTCCCCACAAGAGCAGGTGAATTGGTACATACAATTGAAATTGGTTAGTCTAGCTACTTCATCTTTCAGTCGAGATAGCACCATCGGTTCGTAGAGAATAAGACGTGTAGTTCGCCAGCATTAAAAGTTCTTTGAACTGATTTTCTTAATTTCCTCTCACTTGGTATATCCCCCGTGAATTGTAGTCGTACACAAAGTAGCTTCTTGTTTACAGATAGTGAGTAGTCCTTTTCTGCTTTCTTTGTCATGTATTTCTTGATAAATTTGTCGGGATATCTATTTTCAATCAGAGTATCATATACAATGTTTAATTCATCTTCAAATACTTCTTCTGAACATATAGCTCTAACTGTGTGGCTGAGCGTCTTTACTAAATTTCTTTTGTACTTGATAGGAACGAAGCTGTGAAAATGTGTATATTGTCCTGTCCAAGTGCTTTTTCTATGCAAATTGTTTTTATGCGACCATCTGGTTTTCTTGTAAGTAGGACATCCAGGAAGGTAATTCTATTTTGGGATTCCTATGAGCATGTGAATTCATGAATTTGTAATATTATATTTCCTAATTTTCCTGACATTGAGTGTGTGGTGTTATTTTGATGCTACTGAGCTGTAATCCACTGATATTATTATTATTCATTCGATGTGATTTAAACAACATTAATGTTGTTCATAACACTAATTCATTTATTGACTGTAATGTATATATTACTGTAGAGCCTGATGAAGAAGGGGTTATCGAAAAGAGTACTCTTTGTTCTGTGTCCATTCTTTTGAAAAATAATGTTATTGAAATAGTCTGATTTTGATAGTTCCAATGATATATATATATATATATATACATTTATAAGATAAATTCAAAATCACACGCAAATTTAAAGCGGATAGACTGTAACTTTAGTCTCCATCAGATGTACATTCCATATTCCCCGTTAACCAATTATTAAAGCCTGAGACTTTTTTTCTTGTGATTGATGATCAACCATCAGAATAATAAATTACTTAAGTGTTTATTGTCCATGAGAGTTTATGTAATTCAAGTTCAAAGTACAAGTGCAATAAGCAAACAATTCACAGTGAATACAATCCAAATGATATTTTGTTAGCAAGCAATTCTGACGACTAAAATGATTATGCAATAACTGGACTTTTTAAAGTTTAATACTTTATGTGGATAGTAAATTAGACGAATGGTAATGCCCCCTCCCCACACACACACACACACAAATACACGACATAATTACTTGAAACCAAATTCCATACCTAAAGTTTTAAACTAGATGATTGCCATATTCTTCATATTAAATAATTTACGTAGCAACAATGTTAACATTGAATAATTATAGACCATGACTGTATGGCAGAAGAAATAGATGTGCTTAGGCATCACCTAAATCTACGGTGTCATCAGACATCAGACACTGATATACGAAGCCAATAAATTCTGATGCTGAAATAATATTTTGACGGTACGTCTATCTAGCCTGTGACCAGAAGAAGGACATTTGTTAACCTAGCTTAAACAACCTTCTTGACAAATGGGATGGAGGATTTCATCATGAGCTGATACCAGTTAGATAACTACTGCAATGGGTCCGAACCCCGGTGGGTGAGTACTGATGAAGAGTCCCAAACTAGTACGAAACAGCTGTTCAGTACCCCCAGGTTTTCCAGTGGTCATCTAGATGATGTCAGCTCATGTTGAAATCTTCTATCCGATCAAACAAAATCCCTAGAAAAACCGATACTTGAAAATTTTTTGACAAATGTTTAATTTTTACAATCAGTTAGTTGCAGTCGTTAGTTTTACGTCTTCACCCTTTTTGAGATTTAGTCAAAAATAACAATTTAAAATGAGACTCCCTTTTTTGTGTGCCACTTCTGAGATTTTGAGGATATCTGACTAGTGGATGGGAATAATTGTTTGGGAATTCCTTCCTGTTTTAAATAACTTTGTAATTATTATCTGTTTTTCTCCTAGACTGTATATCATTGTTCTAACACTTGCACAAGTGCGTCGGTGGCACAGCGGTGGAATGCTATCCGACCACGAATGTGGTCCGGGGTTCGACCCCTGGCCGATACACTCCTCTTCCTCGTTAAGCCAGTAATAAGACTGGTAAAGAGGGAAGGTTGGGCATGAGGCTATCGACCCCATTCCGTTAAAATAAACACCGCCTCTAGCTTGAAGGCACCCTATATTCCTCTGAGAACGTAAATGAATAGCATATGTTCACCTGATCCTTAGCATTTATCCTTGTTCCTGTTTAATCTGTAATTCTAATGCTTCCCTATGTGGTTATGCGATACATTGATACGAGGTGATTTTGTTTGAGTGATTCAAGGTCACTTTGACTTGGATATTTTGAGGTTCTCTTAATTCTGGTAGGCACTCGAACACAAAAATATATTATATATTGCTATTTTAACTCTCTGTTATTCATATCTATCAAATCAGGATTATTCTGTAGTTCCACTATCTTTTGAGTAAATTGTTTCAGCTTTTGTTTAAACCTAATCGCTTATTATGAAAGTAGCACTGCTCTAAGTTATGAGAAAATTAATGCGGATGAGAAACTTAAAACTGCGGAAACAGGCAGGCAATAAGAAACATTCTGAAACATTTGTTCAGTGCATTCACAAGTAGATTTAATTTCATAAACCTGATTTTTTCCTTTGGAATGTATATTTTTTTTGTTTTTGATTACAGCTTGATTCAACACCGTATTTTTTGGTACAGGTATGGAATTTTCAGCATATGATATCGGTAGCCCAAATTTTGCAGGCCGACCATAGATATCGAGTGTGCGTCGGTAGGAGATTGAACACCGGACCATGTGCATGGTCGGCGAGAGTTCTAAGCACTGTGCCGCCGACACACTAAAATAAAGGGAGGACCGTGAGGCCTCCTCACTGAGAAAAGCTACACGCCTGAGTGCACCCAATTAGGGTCCGTCGCGAGCTTCAACCCACCGAGGTGCAATGGAGCCTCCACTCGGGATCAGAGCATTCTTGATCACCCTAAACCCGCCGCCAGGTAAGTACAGGTAACTAAAAGGGCACCATATAAACTCACTAGTAGACCGAATAAAATTCACATTTGAGTCGGAAAATGAACAAGGAGAATCAGCTATGTTAGATTGTAACACAAAACAAAAGGAAGAAGGTACACTACACACTAACGTTAATAAAAAAACCAACACATTCAAATAGTTATTTAGACTTTTAATTCACCTCATCCGTTATCTATCTGTAAATGCAGGCTTAGTTAAGTATCTAACAAACCACGCAGTAGCACTAAGTGGTACAACTAAAGACCTAAATGATGAAATAAAACAGATAGAAGAAGTGCTGATGCTAAATAACTATCCTATAAAATTCATTAGGAAGATCAGAAAAGGTTGAAAGCAAAATAAAATAATGGTGAAACTAATAATGACAACATAAATAAGAGAGAATATAAGGAGGGACATATGAGACCCTACGTAGGATTCTTAATAAAGCTGGAATTAGAGTGGCATTTGAACGTACAAACCCACTCAGGAAGGACAAGATCTGTAGGCTAATGGACCCTGTAGGTTCACCCAATTAAACAATACAACATAATTCACAAAGTACCTTGCAGTGACAGTGAGTGAGATCAAAGATATAGCTCAACCAAACTAGTAGATCAGGAGTAGTGAGATTGCCTGTCAGAACATAAGAATTCAGCTGAGGTTAGAATGATTGATCACACGAAGATAGGTAATTTAGAAAAAAACTCAACACTACATTGCACTGCATGCATTAAAATACAACTACACAATAGGGTGGGTGGGACAGAGTCAAAATTCTAAAAGTAATGTAGGTAGGTGGACAGCGAGAGAGATTGATTACTGAATCCTGCGGGGATCATCAAGTCTACACCCAACACATGCAACAGAAATGTCTCAATACAAATACCAGAGATATTCATGGAAGATATTTTTACCAGTCAAATCAGAGTAGGATAAAAAATAATCTTAAAATGTATTCAATTCACATTATAACATTCTAACAAGTTATCTATTTGTTTTACAATGAAAACATCTTACTTCTCATCTGATTGTATATTACTGATAACATTAATATTATTATTTCCGAATGTACTCTATCTTATATTGATTTTATTCAAATGTATGATCATCAATTCTTACACACGTATATAAATGAAGCAAGCAAGTTGTGTGACTAGTGCCTTAGTATGATTATGAGCAGTAATAATTTGTATATGAAATGTGGTCATCAGTAAATATTACTGTATAACACCGTGTGATTTATCAGAATAAAATCTTATCCATAATGGAGTTATACTCTACCACAGTACCCAAGTTTTATACTCATATCAAAAGGGCACTAATATTACTAAGAAATGGGAAGGCATTAAGAATGAATACAAGCTGGCATTACTTATATATATATATACATATATATATATATATATATATATATATATAGCTGAAGAACTAACTGACTGCTCACTTAAAAACGTTTAGTAAAACCCACTTCTTTACTTTGGACATGATCGTGTTCTTTTAGTCGGTGGAATTCGATTTGACGTTGTCTTATCTGTCTCTCTGTCGTCCTTAGGCTTAAGATTAAGTGCAGTGCATGACGTACGACAGGTTTCTTAAAGTTATTCGATTTCTCTATAGTATGTTCTGTATTTTCATCAGTTCAACTCAATCCATCTAACAGTTACTCGAAATTATAATATTACGTATATTTACTAAGTAATCCTAATGCTATCGTGGTGGTGTGATATAGACAATGTGTTCCAAAAGAATATTATTCTCACATATTGCCACAGTTCAATAGTGAATTAGTAACAGAATGCTATATATGTATTTGAACATTCTATTTCATGTCGTTTAATGTAAACCCAGATCACAAGCTCAGTGATTGGTTAGAGAATATAAAAGTATATATAAATAGTGGTTTGATCACTTGAAAATATACCTTGGCATCCTTGTCTTGCCTTCTGGTGTTACACTATTAAATCACTTGTTTAACAGCTTGAAAATGAAAAGAAATGTTTCTTCCCCACACAAATCTTCCTTATTAATAAAATTTTTCCGGAAAAAATAAGAAGAAAAGACAGCAAGCAGCTTACGCATTCGAGAATTAATTTCTAGGGATTTGATTTGCTTCAGTTTTCATCACGAATTGATATTAGTTAAAGGAACATTGAAAAAAAGGATCACTTGACAACCGTCTCATCCTAAGTTGGGATACTTCGACAATACGTCAACCCTATTCATGGCGTTGTTTGATGGTTGCGCTAAGATTACGAACTGCTAGAATATGGAATTCATGGGCCATTACGGAGTTGGATCTCAGTAGCTAGATGGTCTACGGCCTTGCCTCAAAGCCTATAGGTCCTCTGTTCGAATCCCAGTGGGTGCGTATTGAAGATAGGTCCCAAACTCGGAGGAACCGGCTGTTTGGTACTCCTTGGCTCTCAGTGTTTCTTCGGATGATGTCAGTATGTGATCTAAATTCAACTTTACGCTTTTTCATGTAGTGCAAACCAGTAGCTCATGACTGTAAATACCTGCAACACATCTTCTTCATTGTAAGTATCACTTCAGTTGACTCATACTACAACTAGCATTCATAGTCAAGCTAAGCGATGACTAGGCTTTATTAATGCACCTTCTTAGTATTTAGATCAATATAAATCTAATATGAATAAATTTGTTATTCCATTTGCGTCCCCAGTGGAGCAAAATGCTTGAAGCTTGGAATTTGAAGTTTCTATAGCATTCTGTGTTATGTTTACTGGGTGGCTTTCGTAATCAGACATCCACCCTACCCTCTTTACCGCGCTTACTTCTGGTTAACAGAGGTTTAGGATTCCGTCTGCTGGGAATCAAACTCCGAAACACTTGCGTGGTTGGCGAGAATTCTATCGCTGCACCATCGAAGCCCTAAAAATAAGACAAACTGATCTGACAAAATAAGTAGCATTGCCCTTCGACTTGCACTTTATGTGTTTCTGGTGAGTAATCTGTAATCTTCCTGCATCTATCGCTAACTGCTGAATTCATTAGCCTCAGAGCAGAATGAAATAGTTCAAGAATAAGCCTTGCAAATAGCTTAATGCCAAAACTTTATATCATAGGTAATGCCTTCAAATTTTGTGCTTTTCAACCAAAACAAAACAGCTGTCAAACGTCCATTGTTAGCTAAGTAATTTCATACATTTTAAACGAAGAATGATTTCTGCATAAAAAATAACATGAGATTCCTTTCATTGAAAAAAAAAATTTTTGGTTAAATAAAGCTGCAAAAATAGCTACGATAGCCACACATTTTATGAAAAATAATCACTTTCACGTGTATTAAGCGCCTGTTAGAATAGATTACTATGATCCAGTATGCTTAGATTAGTCTTCTGTAGAGTTCTGAGGTGTAGTTCTTTTTCCAAGATTATTTGTGCGTTCCTGCATCGGTGAAACAGCGGTAGAATGCTCGCCGACCACGCCGCACGTGCTCCTGGGTTCGATCTCCGGCCGACGCCCTCCTTTGCCTCGTTAAGCCAGTAATAAGACTGGTAAAGAGGGAAGATTTGGCATGTGGCTAGCAACCCTACCTCGTAAAAATAAACACCACTGTTACCGAAACTTCAAGCCTCTAGCTTGAAGGCGCCGTATGTTCCACGGGGAAAGTAAAAGGAATCAAAAAAATTTGTTTGTCTCTTCATATGGCAATATAACAGGACCTGGTGATTTAGAAATCAGAATACTTGATGTAGATTCAGCTGAATTCAGGTACATGAGGTTGATAACTGAATTGAAAAGAAAATAACTGCACATGTCATAGCAGTAATGTGTCGACCACCATATCCCTACCCTACCGACTGAATCATGAGACCTAAGCGCCACTTATATCCCTTCATGAGTTTGTTTGTGAGGAGAGATTCGTTTGAAGTCTGATCACAGATAGATATCAGTTAGAGGACCATTGATAACCAGGGATTACTGGAGAGCTGTTTCATCCTAGTTTGGGGACCCATTGGCAGTACTCACCCACTGGATTTTGAACCTAGGAGCTCCCGGGAGTGAAGACTTATATCTCTATTGAATTTCATACAAGTTAAAGAGCTATATATTACAGTAATCACCTGACATATCCCCTGGAGAAAGAACTCTAATTACTCGCCGATGACATTCACTAGCGGTAGTGCCATATCATGAATTGGCAGAAGACATAATCGGCGGACCAGCCATTGGATCAGTATCAGTGGCTTAATGGCTTGCCTTGTAACTAGAAGGTCCTTGGGTTCAAACTTCTTTGGGTGTGCACTGATGAAGAGTATCTAACTAGACTGACGAAACATTTGTTCAGTACTCCCAGGTTTTCCATTGGTTCTGTAACCGACGTCAGTTCATGATGAAATCTTGTGACCTATCAATCAAATCCCTGCTACTATACGGATCAGAAACTTGGCGCGTCATAAACAGCATCTCAAAAAAACTACAAACCTTCATTAACAGCTGTCTTCACTCAATACTCAAGATCAGATGGCCTGCCAGAAAAGATCAGCAACAGAGATCTCTGGCAATGAGCGAACCAACACAGCAGGAACCGATTGTGAAACAAACATGCAGGAAGAAATGGAGATGGATTGGCCATACTCTGAGGAAACAATCCATCAAGTGACATCACTAGACAAGCCATTGCTCGAGTGGAACCCGAAAGGGAAGCGGCGAGTTGGTCATCAGTGTGAGGGTGACTTGGAGGAGGTCATGTGAAGAGGAGATGAAAATGTGTGGGCAGACTTGGAGCCAGGTGAAGACTCTAGCAGAGAACTGAACGCAGCAGAGACGCATGGCTGAAGCCCTATGCTCCTCTAGGAATTAAAAGAAACATTAATAATAATAAATCCCTGCAAGCCAACACCTGAAAGTAATCCTTGCTGAACAGTAACCAGTCACACAGCAGATCTAGCACTAGAGTGCCTGATACGGGTCTCGTTTAAAAATATAAAGTTCCCACAACTTCGACAACTATTTCAAATCCATATTTGCGCATATTTTGAGAAACAGTTTGAGCTTTTAAAACAATTAATACTGTTTACAAAGAACAACCTGCCACTCACAAACTCTACTTGTCACAGTGTACTTGATGTCCACGTGGATGTTCTAAGCATTTAATGGTTGCTGGTGACTATGACAACCCTTACATTTAGGAAATACACTAACCTGAAATGGTTCTCAACAATATTTCAAGGGTCTATCTAGTAAAATGATCAAACGGTGGTGTATATCACAGCCAAAACTAAAGCCAGATGATATGAAATCATTCTTCCTTTAAATATATCATACAATTTAACAACTAGTGAATATCTAAGGCCATTTGAAAAAAAAATTAACGCATATATCACTTTACATTGACCTACTTTCATGTATTAGGGCCGTTAATTAAACATATCGATTTTATTGTCTTTAATTAGATTATAAGAGATATCCGTAGTTTGGTAGACTTGATAACTATTGTAAGTTGACAGAAAATTAAGTTGAAATCGATACCGGACGCTAGATAGTAATTAGGATCACGTGTTGAATCGTTCGTTTGGTGCAGATTGAATTCTATCAGTCAGGTTTACAATGTGACCGCCATGCTAGGTAGCTTGTTATCACATGCATTCAGCAAACCAAGGGACTCTGGAAAGCTGTTTTGTCCTAGATTGAGACTCTTCACATAACACACTCCTGACCCCGCTAGGGATACAACCTGTTACCAACAGGTTAAGCAACCAATCTTGTTGACAATTCAGCTATTTAGTTCGGGATGACAAGCCACCTAACATGATAGCCACATTGCAAACTTGATTGATAGAAGGACTGGACTCATGGCATCAGTTACTAACTAATGTTCAGTTAAAGTGTCGATAACAGTCCTGTGGGGGATCGATCGCGAGCTCGAATAGTTAAATGGTAACTTCTCTGACTGCAGCACTGAGTGATTTGGGTCGGAACTTCAGGAGGAACAGGAGTTATGCCCTGTTGAAGAAAGGCAACAAGTAGGAAAACGTAGGCGTAAGACTTCGCGCCAATAGTCTCCAACCATCAAAAAACAATTCAGGGAGGTTTATGAATCTAGAAAACGATGTCAGGAGTAAGCAGCACTTTCCATTGTGGGCTATCTAAATGAATACGCAAAACATATTTGTGAAGAGTGTCCAGCATGTCAACCTCTTGAGTATAAACATCTGAAAACGTCGTAAAATTGGACGATAGAACACATATCCACTTTCTGGATGCACAAAGTGATGTCAACTTGTAAGAAATCTATTTAGTTGAGAAAGAGAACAGTAGCCTATGAAATATTTCCGAAGTATATATTTCTAACTGAAACTGCGTAAAACGTTAGCTGACTGCTCCCAATTTAATATATTCTGCATTAACGATAAGTTAACTATTAACATCCAAGAACAAACCGTATCTCAACTAATAATAGCATGCACTGATGCAATTTTCTCAACTAATACTTCAGTTCAAACTTTACTCAGTTTATAAAAACAATGTGAACTTCAGAACTTGTTGACGCCAAGGAAAAGGGCAGAAGGGGGGGGTGATTTTTACAGTGCATACTGACAGTTTATTAATTTTAAACTTGAATAAACGAATTCACTACCAACATTACGTCTGTCGACTATTTTAAACAATCGATTTTAATCATTTTCCACTTTTATAAAATCGGTTAACGGCTAAACATTTTTAGCAGTAAGTGTGTTCTTTGAACATTAAATTACCTCAATAGGCTTACATCACTATATTAGTTAAGTACATCAATAAATAGTCTATCTTTGCTGCATTTTTAATGCCTTTATTGGTTCAGCAGTACAACTCTCGGTGTCCTTGCATGTGGTCCAAGTTCGACTCCCGGCTGATTCACTCTTAAACCTTACCTAGTTGACTAAACAGCAGTAAGTTTTGAAAAAAAGGGGAAAAGTCGGACGTGAGGCTAGCAACCTCCTCTTCGTAAAACATCACCAAAGACTGAAGCCATGTGCTTAACTCAGAAAGTGAGGAATAAAAAAAGAAGCTTTACATTATCATGTAATCAGCTAAATAAAGCAGCGGTTTTCTCATCTTTTCCCTACTTAACACTGGTCATAATTAAACTAAGAAGCGAAATCTGAGTGTATTGGACAGCTGTTTCGCTCTGGTTTGAAACTCTTCAGAAATACAAACCCACCACAAGAGATTCAAACCCACGACCTTCCGGTTACAAGGCGAGCCAGCTCGTAGACCATTAAGCCAATGGGACTCGACTCAATGGCCAGTCTATGGATTCTAACTTCTGTCGATTCATGACATAGTGCAACCACTTCGCAATGTCTTCTTCGATTAGTTGCTGCCTCATCTTCACCCTGTTGTACCGTGCTGGTCACGGCTTCCCAGTAGAACCCCAGGTTAACTGCCTGAATAGGGCCAGTCGTTAGTGAGCATCAGATCAATTTTCAAGTACTGGTTTTGTGGGGTAAGTGCTGAAGAGTCCCAAACTAGACTGACGAAACAGCTGTCCAATACTCCCATCTGGTTTTTCAATGGTTCTCTAACTGATGTCAGCTCATAATGAAAACCTCTAACCAGTCAAACAAAATCCCTGGAAAATCAATACGCGAAAATGTTCTGGTCCTTTTAATTTGTGAATATTTATCATCTTATGAACTTTTTTCATCCTTTCAAACAGAAAGAGAAAAAGTTTCATGGCGAATCAGGTGGTAGATACCACTAATTACAGCATGAATTAACTCTATTATTATTACCAATAATTCATATTTTGAAGAATTTTATTGACTGGACCATGTGATTCTCACGAAGATGAACTCTTTATAATAACTGATACAGTTCCCAGGTTGTATGAGAAAAATTTAAATTTGAAGGAGTGATCTTAATGTATTGAAACCGCAATTGATATTTCAATTACACGATTATTATAATACTGAATTTCGGCTGGCGTGCAACCAAAAATACTTCCATCTTTCTCTGTCTGTTGCATATATTTTCTCTCGTTCGGTATGTTTTAATCGATTAAGATATGACCTCCACTGGTATTATATACTCTTGTGGATATTTAAAATGTTTACAAGCGACTGATTCTCAGGTTCCAGCTAAACTTAAGGAATAACCTGACTGTGGGTGGCAGAATGTCCTGAAACGTGAGATAACTGCTCTTCAGTTAAGTCTTCGGGTCCCAAAATGTACTTGTGAAAATCTTCCAACTGGCTTTCAACCAAACATCATAGGTTTCTTGAAGGAGACAAAGCAGATAAATCATAACGGATTGGTTTGTGCTTCAGCTCAGAGACCATTTTATCACAGGGCATACTGTCAATTAAAATTCTACTTAAAGATATTGCATGAAAGAATAGCTTGCAACAAACTCCTCCGAATATCCTATACATTTTATAAATACTGTCCAGAATAAAGATGTTATTATTAAAACTGGCCTGTAAAATACCTGATTTGTACTTAAGAGTGAACTATAAAAACATACTATTAACCAGAAGATTAGGCTGCAGGAATCTTGTTTGAAACCTGTGTAAAATAAGATCACCTGTGAGTTGTAGTCATTATGTTTTCTTCTATAAAGTCTGAAACTAAGGTACAAATGTTTGAATCTACCTTGAACTTATATTTTGTACGTGTATAAAAGGCCTGTTTTTATCTTCATGGTAAACTAATTCACTTCTCTGACCCACAGCCTTCCCTTCTTTATGGCTGTGACACCTGGCTATTGAAAATGCAAGACGTGAAAAGCCTAGCTAACTGTCTTTTATCATAGATGTCTGCAGTCTATCTCTCTTGTGAAGTGGTATAATGGGGTTAGCAACATTGCAGTTAGGCGTCGGTCGAGTGGTAGACAAGGAGGGGAAATCAATCGACGAGACTGTGAAGTTACATCGATTGAGATGGTTAGGACATGTGTTACGTATGCTTAGCCATCGCCTTCCCCGACGGATGAGCGATGTTAGCTGACATAGGGTCAGGCTGGAAAAGAGCCAGTGGTGGTCCAACCAAAACATGGCTCCATCAATCAATGAAATCCACAACAGTTAGTTTAAGCCACGTCGGAAGGTGCAGACTACTGTTTGGTTGGGTTCCTCGGGACGGTAAAAACCACTGAGGACTGGATAAAATTGATAATATGGCTCAAAATCGTTGTCAGTGGTTGGCGCAGATGCATTCACTCCTTGTGATTTATAATACCCAATAAAACTATATTGTTCTTCGATATTACTATTCTTTTTGCCTCATATTTCTATTTACTGTCACTATTTTGCATTTCTTTTTACTTTCTCCTCTCGCTTTGTGTGCTACAAGGAGGGATTGTGGCGACTCGAACTGCTGGACATTGGTGCAAAGTTCTATGTTGAAACCAGTCAGTCAGATCATCTATAGTTAGGTAAATAGCCCTATTACGTAATATGATGTGACCACTTTACATCAAATTAAAAATAGAACAGCAAACTGGAATTAAAATAAATAAGACTTCACTTTTCTAGTATATAATGGAAATTTAAATCAAGGAGAGGTGAAGCATATAATGGTGATTTCATTTTACAATAAAAAGAGCATAGTGAAAATATAAATGAAAATCCATAAGTTAGGTTGATCACTCCTAAAATAGATCCATACATTCATGATATAACTAATAACCATTCAATTTGTACTATGAAAATAACCCATGTGAAAAGATTCAAAAGAAGATATTTATATTAGGTTTGACCATGTAGTGATATCAGTTAGAGAACCATTTGAAACCAGGGAGTATTGGACAGACATTTCGTCCTAATTTGAGACGCTTCATCGGTACATAGCCGGGCCCTTTCAGTTACAAGTCAAACTGGCAGAGCATTCAGCCACTGGGACCCAAACCAATGACTCATGAATTGTGCCTTCTACCAATTCGTGATTTTAGCGTGACCACCAAGCAATGTCACTGGCGATTATTATTTATTCCCACTACCAAGCAAATGGACCCAACTGGTCACGACTTTCCACTAGAAGTTAGAATTCATGGGTCATTAAGTTAGGTCCAACTAGCTGAATGGTCTACGAGCTTGACTTTTATCCGGGTGGTACTGGATTCGAACCGTAGTGAATGAGTACTGAGAAGAGTTTCAAAATGAGGCGAAAAGTCTGTCTAGTACTCACTGGTTTTAAGTGGTTCTCTAACTGATATTGATCCTTGGTCAAATTTGAAACAAATAGAATCCATATTAACTAACTCTCAAACATTTAAATCATTTGTAAGGCGTATATTTGAAATTAAGACTGAGTCCCTGTCCGCCAGTGATACTTTCATGAAAAGTGCCGAACTAGACTTGAAACCTGTGGTTCCTGAAGACCTCAGTATCCATATACAAGCTTCACTAGCCATTTAATCAACAAACACGACGAGTTAAAAGAGATTGTGTCTAACGTCTCCGACTGCTTTCTTAATTTGGAGAACACGATTTAAGGAGATACGTATTTTCGGTAAATTCCCATCAGGATTTACATTCTTCACATAATGAAAAATTAGTCATAGGTAGAATGTGCATACTACTAGAGATAGAGGGGAAAATAATTATTGTCACATAGCAATTAGACAATATAACAGTAATAATAATGATAACTTGTAAAACCGAGATTAAAATGTACAACTACAGCACAGCATGATATTGATAATACAGTTAGCAGTACAAATAAATACAAGATAATATTTACAGTTTTCCGGTGTCACTGGGAGAGATAACTATTTTAGGCTGAGGTTGAAGGCCAAGGGAAGGAGTGAGGAAGATGAACCAAATTTTTCTCGACACAGAGATTGAATATAAAATTTTTAAGGCAACCGCCTCTTCTAAGCTCAGCAAACAACGATGTATCAACCTAAGGAGTTGAGGTGGCACCTTGTATAGAACTGTAAAGGCTGAATTTTTGTCGACCTTATGCTCCATATCCACTAAGTGTGCTGGTGTGAAACTTTTGATTGACTTTACTACATGTAAGCTGTTAATTTCAGTTTCCAATGCAAAAGAAATTTAAATGAAGCTGTTGGTTCCTATAACCCTTGCAAAATTGATGGTAGTGATATAGAAATCAAGTCTGAAGTTAAGTATCTTGGATTAATTCTTTCTACTGACCTATCCTGGTCTTCCCATGTCTTAGCTATTTCTAAAAGAATGTTTCGTCCGACCTTTTACATTACAAAGTTAAGTCACTCAGGCATAACTCAACCCCTCCTTTTACAGTTTTTCAACTCGTACATCTTACCTATTCTTCTTTACTGTTCACCCTTATTCTTTTCTGGATTGTTTAAAAAAGACTATGTCATACTTCGTAGGACTCTGAAGACTGTCAGTAGGGCGAGTGGTATCTCATTGGACCATATCGTTGACATCGTCATTGATAGGCACTTGATTTCATGCAACAAATTTGCTAAAGGAATTTTGTCAGACTATGAGCATCCACTTTACCCGCAGCTTCAATCTTGTACCTCCTCAGGTAAAACAAGAAGTCTTTTCATAGAACTTTATGCACGTACGTCTAAGTATAAAAATTCCACTATACCATATTTGACGGCACGTACTTTATGTGATGAAAATAGTATCAGCCATGAACTAACTAGCCTTCTTTGCACTAGTAAATAAACCATTTTCTCCACTCTTATAGCATCAAGCTTTATTGTTATTGTTCCTCTTATATTTAAAATCCTCTCAATTTTTTGTTTTTATTTGTTTGTTTTTTTCATAAGTGTGAGCATCATTTCAGCTGTGTTATAACTGCTAATTTTGTATTTCCCCTCACCTCACTATATCAACAGAACCTTAGATTCTATAATCTATAAAATGCTAAAATTTCCAAACTGAATCGAAAATACTGTTTGAAATAAACTCACTGTTATTATTATTATTACTATTATAGTTATTATTCTCGTTTTGTACTTCGAATATTTTTGACTTTATACCATAAATGTGGACAAATTCCACTGGTTAATTTTGTTTTAATTTTTATTTATATTTTGAGTAAATCAGATGCAATATTGTGATTAATGCTGAGAATTCCATTCTGTATTATAAGTACTGTTTTTGGAATAAAGTAGATTATTATTGCTATGTTTACCTAACCACGTTGAACAATGCTCCAGATGGCGACCAAGAGCTGGTCGAATCGTTCTACTTATGCAACTGTCTCCACATGAACAGATTAATTTATAAATGCACATTGAAGTGGTCAGACTCGGTAGATTATCCGTAAACCTTATCTCCAAGTGAAGAAAAAGTTGGTTGAATCTCTCTCCTTCCCTTGGCCTTCATTCCCAGCCTAAAATAGTTATCTCTCCCAGTGACACTGGAAAACTGCAAACATTATCTTATTACATTTTTATTTCTGTTTTTACTGCTAACTGTATTATCAATATCATGCTGGGCTGTAGTTGTTCATTTTAATCTCGATTTTACAAGTTATCATTATCATTACTGTTATATTGTCTAATCGCTGTGTGACAATAGTTATTTTCTCCTCTATCCCTACCAGTATGTACATTCCACCCATTCACTCACCATTACCTAGATTATGCAAACACTTGGATGAATTTATCCTCGTTATTATGATTATTATCACCTCGATTGTTATCTACTAATTTGCATCCCTGAACTCTGATCCTATATTCTATTAACCACATTGTTTGAGATGCTCATGACTAATTTTTCACTATGTGAAGAATGAAAATCCTGAAGAAAATTTACTGAAAATACGTATTTGCTTGAATAGTGTTCTGAATTTTTGTATGATTATTCAAGACATTTAGAATATTCCAGGTTTTTAAACAGTTTTTCAAAGTTTTATTAGCCAAGGTTGACACTAGTTTCTGTTGTTTACGAAAGTAAAGCAAACCAAGTGAAACAAATGACTGAGGTTATTACGTCATTTGGATCACATACCAAGAAGCAGTGAAATCTTTCAAGAGAAAATAACCTTTTAAAAATACACAAATTCACAAAATCTCCAAAGTCAGTGGGTAAAAATAACCTTTAGACCAATGAATCTTATTGTCCAGTATGTAGAATAATTACTCGTAAAATAAGTAAATTTAAATAAGGACGCTCTCCATATGGATACAAGAACATATTCCAGTATGGTTTTACAAGGGAGAAAGGAAATATGTGAGGAACTGTATTCTAGAACACCTAATTAACTCCTGTCACTCTGCCAATCTTGACCATGATTTTAAGATCATCTACTGAATCCATGCTGACTTGCCGCGTTTTCTTTGTCACAGACTTCTAAAGATAGCGGAGGCCTTGATAATTCATGACTTTAAGTGAGTAAGTATGTACAATCACCCCTTCTTCCTTGGCCGTAGAGGGATAGACATTGATTTATTGTTTTCATTTAGTTACTCTATGTACCTTTCCCTCATTACTACGATTATTATTATTGTTAAATTTAATATGATCCGTTGCACAAGAGGTGACTCTTGTGGACCAACTGGTTCAGTGGATCATGCTTTGGCGTTTGAAACCATAGGCACTGGGTTCGAGCCTCGGTGGGAACATCATGACTCATTGGGAAATGCAGGTGCATCCAAATGACGAGTCCCAAATAGGACGAAATGCACATCCTTTTGTACACAAAGACCTGGTTTATAAACTCGAATTGCACAAGCCTGTGCAATTGCAAGCATGTTCTTGTTTCTTTGTCTGGTGACAACAGTGAATGACTTGACAGCGTCGATATCATGTCCGTAATCCACAAAATGTTTTGTTAGTGAGGAATTTGGCACTTTGCACTCAGCTGTTTTCAACCATTTTGGCAAATGCTCCGTTGTGCGACTAGACAATCGGCTTTCCGTACGACCTATGTATTTGCTTCCACAAACACACTCAAATTGATATACGCAGTTTGAAGTGTCGAGGATTGGCGACTGGTCTTTACCAGATTGTTGAAGCACTCGCTTAGTGGTGTTAAGGATAACAAGTTTGTTTACTTATCAGTCTTATATCTCCCAATGTTATTTCAAAAGTATATATATATCCGTGTATGTAGAGTATTCAGCTGACGACTTCTAGCGAAATTTGATGAATTCATTAAATCCTGCTTTATTAACCTTTATTGCTTGTTTTACAATGACAATTATTAAATTATTGAATAAATAAGTAAATGACACACACATATATTTTAACTTTCATACTTACCCAAATGAAAGAATGAGGTGAGGATGTTGTAAGCGTATCCAGTGAAAATGAAACGTCTGTTACAGATACTTCCATCAGCATTTTCATCAGTCTGTACAAAAAAGGAAATGACAGTTGTCAACCGAGATCACATAATATATATATTTATTGCATACTGATACCTCAAGCGGGAAAAATTTATCTCATTGGGATGAATAACTCACAGTTTACGACATATTTTCAAGCTATTCAAATATAAAAGAAAACCAGGTGACTAGAATCTGCACTTAGAAATTCATTTCAGACCCAGTTTAGTGCAGAGAATACTGTCAGTTGAATCGATTAGGTGGTCATTTCAGTCTATTTCAATCATCTGATACGAGGTATCCGGAGAATTACATCGACCAAAAATAAACGTGATGCGGTAGTGTAGCGTTCTCTGCGTGCTTGATACTTTTCAAGTCTTAGATGCAATGCCCTATCCAGTGGAATGTTGCGTAACCGTCTCGTTCTGTTTTTCAACTGTAATCTTATTGTAAGCTTAACAAGAATCGTAGCACGAGTGATGGATGAATTCAATGAACCAGTTATTTAAACAAATGGTCACATCATCCCCGATCAATAGTTAAAGAAAAAAAACTTAGATGATAATCTGTTGAAACAGCTGTTTAGACAAACCTTCATTTACTGCAGACTTCTGTGATAAAACTAGTCATTTTATCTATGGATACCTTAGTCTTCACATACAAGCACTAGTAACATTGCATTTCATACTTTTGATTCCATTGACAAATTTCGATAAAGAAGGGAAGATGAAATTTTCAGTATAAAAGGATATCATTCTATTTCACGGGTTCTCATAAACTGCAGACTGCCTGAAATCACAACGGTTATATATAGATGATAATAACATACTTTAATGTTTAAGTGGTAGTAGAGAAGAAATACTATAAAATTGACGCATCCAAAATGTAAGCATTACAATTTTTAGTTCAGAAAATATCCCAAGAAACTTGTGCCTAAAAGGAAGCAAATATTCTCAGAGTGCGATTATCAGACATTTTATTGACACTGGTCATCTCGTAGAGATTTCGAAGTCCTTCAAAATATTAAATAGACAAAGGACAGCAAATTTACTACGATTTGTCGAAGCGATCGCAATCAAACGATTCAAACCAACCAGACTTATGCATACAGAAAGAGAGTGTGATTAATCTCTCACTCTCTTGGTAACTGAATTTTGATTTTGATTACATTAATTAGTCATCTAATTCAGTGATCTCAACTCACTGAGCAAATCTCAATCTTATAAACTGTAACCGCTTTTGTTTTTTGAGTTGCTATGTGAACCTACAAGCTAACACTGTTCTGTTAATCAGTTTTTTCTGTTTTCTGTCTTATCCCTCCCCCCTCTTTTCTACTTTGAAAGCGTATAAATTGATGATGAAAACTTAAACTAAAAATTGTAATGCTTACATTTTGGATGCGTCAATTTTATAGTATTTCTTCTCTACTACCACTTAAACATTAAAGTATGTTATTATCATCCATACATAACCATTGTAATTTCAGGTAGTCTGCAGATGATGGGAACCTGTGAAATAGAATGATGATATCACATTTTATACTGTAAATCTGGTCTTTCTTTCTCTATCGTAATAATGCATTCTTATTTAGTAATGAACAGGTGACAATTCCGTTAGGATATACAATTACCTAAATCATTTCTATTGTCCCGGTTTACAAGCCTTCAGTATGAATTCTAAATATTTTTAACGAGTTGGGAATAGTAAAAATACAGTATCCAGAAGATAGGCTATTCCCGAGGTCGGATGATTGTCACCTGGTGCCGGATAAGTAATTTTGTTAAGGTCATCATATTTATTCAGATCGATATCTTTCTAAATACAAATTTATCATATTTCATTGAATACCATAGTAACTAAATGCTCTGTAACAGCTTGAGGTGAGTCTCTCGAAAACTCTGTGAAATCGGACTTACTGTATGAACTAATGCGCACAAAATAGTTTCTCTGCATCATGAAAACAGTTATAAACTTATAAGCTTTCTGTCTTTTTGGTTTTTATGTCAACACAGCGTGACTCGTTGAGTTGTCTTAATTTCTACTTTCTGTAAGATAATATATGCATACGGTGCAACAGTTATACAATCATATATTTCTATAGTCTTATTGATTTTTTATCCGTTGATTACAGAAACTGTTTTCTCACATCTGGTTCAGATGTGACAAATATCAGGCAGCACTTTCAATTTATAAATTGGCAAGCCATGACTGCAAACGATTTGGAAGGAAGGAAAGGTACCTACTAGTTGAAAGAAAGGTCTGTCTTGTCGAACTATCAAATAATGGTAACTTAGGCCTCTGCGAGAACTGGCACGGGATCATGCTTTTGACCATGGGGAGACAAAAAGGTGCTCTGGATTAGGAACTCCAAATGGAATATACTAGATTCAGGAGAAGCAAATCATGCACATATCAAATAACACCTCTGCGTATCATTATCTAACAGAGTGCAGAATGGCAAATAGATCCCTGTCTCAACTTCATTGACTTTCTAGAGACTTTCGACAACGTTTCAAGAGGTCTACAACGAAAAATTCAGTGAGGCCCTTAAAGTGAAGTCAGGAGTAAGACAAGGGTGGTTACTATCACCGATGATATTCTTAACTATGGTGGACTGGAACGTGTGGGAGACTATGGGGAGCGAGAAGACAGAAATATGTTGGACCGACAAGAAAACCCTAGAAGATCTGGTTCTCTCTGGTGATTTATGTCTAATGTCACATAAACTTGAAGACCTATAAACAAAAACCAGTAAATTGGCAGAAGATGTAGACAACAAAGACAAGATCTCAAGTAAACATATAGAAGATCGAGGTGATGAAAGTAACTAGCCAACAACAATAAGCACCAATCACTATCAACGAGAAAAATCTGAAAGAGTTCACTTCCTTCATATTCTAGCCAACGTCGTTTCAACTACAGGCAGTCAGCACGGATGAGTATGTCAAAACTAGAATCGAAAATGTAAGACAGACATTGAGTACTTTAATATCAGTTTGGAAACCTTCTGTACTCAGCATTAGAAACAAAATTCCGACTTTAACACCACTCTAAAGTCGGTCATTTCTTCTAAATGGATCAGATACTTGCACTACGCGTCACGAAGAATATATTCAAGGGTTTACTGCAGACTTCTACCGACAGCTGCCTTCTCTGGCTCCATACTGAAGACAGGTTGGTCAAAAAGAATTGGCATCAAGAAACCCTAGGAATGAACAAATCAAGAACCTATGGCTCAAAAAATATTCCGAAATAAATGAAGATGGATTGGACACACGTCGAGGAGACTGATGGGTAACATTGCACACCAGATTATCCCTCAAGTGGAACCCGAATGGGAAACCTCGAGTTAGGCATGGCTTTGAAGGTGACATGGAGGAGATAACGTGAGGAGGAGATGAGAGTCTGTCGGCAATCGTGGGGCCAGTTGGAGAGGACTGAAGAAAGCAGGATGAAGTGGTGAAGTGCTGAGAAAATCCCATGTTCCACTTTGGAGTCCATGTAATAATGATATGCAAGAGTAAAATTATGTCACACTAGCTAAATGAAGACGTCAATCATTTTTGCTAATTTGAGATATCGCATGTGGAGAGTAACACTCAAAACGGTAGCATGGAGTGTATAAATAAACGTTTCAACAACTGAAATCATTATTTTATTATTGTTTCCTTGGTTTCCGGGTGCAGCATTGGACTTCAGCAACACATCCACTTTGTCCTATTTTCTGCAGTTCTCTTCAGCTACCTAGCTCCACGACTGCCCATAATCTCTTATCTCCTCATCACGCGTTCTCCATCATGTCACTGTAGGACGACCCACTAGTGGCTTTCTATTTGGATTCCACTCGATGGCCTGGTGCGCGATGGTTTTGATGGTCTCCTCAGTATGTGCCTGATCCGTCTCCATATTCTCTTACATATTTGTTGAGCGATTGGCTCTTGGTTGGTTTGTTCCCACAGTTGCTTGTTAATTATTCTTTCTGGCCATTTGATCTTCAGTATGGAGCCGGAGAAGGCAGCTGTTGATGAAAGTCTGCAACTGGCTGTTAGAAATCCTTTTCGTGACACGCCGGTCAAGTTTCTGACCCGTATAGAAGGACCGACTTGACGTTGTTGTTGAAAATGCGAATCTAATCCTTTGTGCTCAGTGACCGCAGAAGATTTCCAAACTGGTTTTAGGTTGATGAAGGCGTATCTCGCGTTTCCGATTCTGATTTTGATGCTTCGTAGATAAGAGAAGAAGGTAACCTCTTTCCCGCTGATGTTGATTGGTGCCCGGTTTTTGTCGAAATATGACACTGTTATGATAAAGTGTAGTCATCAAACATCATAACACTAGTACACCAGGTTTGGCGTTTACATTAGGCTCTAGAACAAACGACTATTCGGGTTAAGATAACATCACACGCTGAGTCATACTTTTAGCCATAGTGGACATCACTCAACAATAAATTCTCAAAAACGTTAGTTTCTAGAATTTCCTAAAGGTAAATAAAAGTTAGCGTTAGATAAAGCTTTCACTTACTTCAGAATTCGAGACAGATCACCGATTCTACTGTGCTGTGGTAATTGAAGGATATATTTATCATCCACATATATCTGATTCATTGTACATGATGAGCTGTCTTCTTCATCTGCAACTGCTTTCTCTGCGGTTGGTGATGATGATGATGTGATAACTTTTGAAGTGGTGAAAAAATAGCCAGTGTCTTTCCATCATCTTCCGCATTATTGTCCACTAGAATGGATCTTACAGTCTGTTCACCGAACTCAACACCATTTAAACTATGATTTAGCCAACAGGCAGTATTATCTGTCATGCTCATATCATTTTCTAATTGTGACGAAGAATTTATAATAGATGATGATACCTGTAGGCTGGTTTCAGAGTTACACAAATACACAGTGGGTGAATAAGTCATATTTGAATAATCGGATCGTTCACTATCCCAACTCAGAGGTGGTGTAGACTGACTGCCTTTAAAATCGGTAACTATATTATCCGAATTATCACTGTCAACCGTTGTATTATTCTCATCCGTGGGTGAAGAAGGTTTCGCTTGATAGCTTAGGAGTGTACCGCTGTCATTGTTAACATTTTCTTGTGGTCTGCCATCGTTTGTAGCATATAAGGCACAGATTTTCACTGGAGTGACTTGACATAAGTCAACGGAATTCTCTCGATCGCTAGCCTCTTTATCGTAAGATGTAAGCGTGTGGATTTCAGACACTGCTTCTCCACTTTTTGTAGGACTTTCATGCCCTAAGGTCTTCTGATTATCAGCTCTATCACTGTAGGCTTTCTCTTCAAGTAGGATTCCAGGTTTGTTCGTGAGATCCTTATCTTCGAATTCAGATGGATTTATAACTGGGAAATAACTTGTATGAGGCACCGATGCCATTAAAGTAGCAGATTGTTCCAGCCTACTGATGAGAGGCGATATTTCACTTACCAGTGGAACATTTTCAAAAACGTCGTCTTTGTTTACTGGAATATTAATCAATGCAACTGAATACTGACTAGGATCTACTGTTATCGGAGAAACAATGGACGAAGAATTAGCAGCTGTGGAATCTTCAATAGCCTGTTGAGGTTTAACAGTTGTTTCTGCATTTTTACACGAATCGAAACTGACGAAATGCAAGTTTCCACTTGGCTTGATGAAAACGTCCTCAACGTTTTTAATGGCTATTTGATCACCTGATGAAGAAGCCATTTCATCAGTGTTATGACAAATTTGTTTACCCAATGCATCTTCTTCGGGGGACTGGTAGTCATGCGTTTTCAAGGAAGAAAACATTGAAGCATTACTTTCGGTGTGATCATCCGTAGAATTCTGGTCAGGAAACGGTTTATTATAAGTAAGCGGTTGCTGACTGGAAATCTCACTAACTGCAGAAGAATGATCATTTTCAAGTTCTTCCTTAGGGACAAGGTTAGTGAGGATAACCGTTGACTCAGCAGCTTCAGTTTGTTTTGGTAAGAAGGACCTCATAATATTGAACTGGTTAGTTCCAGAGTCAACCGATTGTTCTTCTCCACTAATGAATACATTGACACACTCCGTGTTAGACTGTTTTCTGTTATCAACGATGTCAGGATCTGTCAATGATTCCACTTTTGATTGTGAAAGGCTTTGTGCATTCAAGGAGTCATCCTTATCCACAGTAACTGCATCAGAATTATTATGGGCATCTATATTATAATCCCCAGTTTGACTGAAAGGCAACGATTGGAATGCATTTACCTCAGTTTGTTGATCGGAAAATATATGATTCTTGATTGACTGATCAGGAGTGTCTTTTCCTTCCGTAGATGTGTCCAAACCACATTGATCCGTAACACGATTCATTGTAGAAATATCATCACTCTGATAATCCTTTATGCCAGAGGGATAGTTCAATGAAGGCCCAATAGTTTTATCTTCATGTAGTCCACTTGGTAAGTGCTCAGAAGTTTCATTTGGTTGAAGTTGACTCACACTGTCTTTTTCTAGTCCTTCTTTGTTGTTTCGGGATATTTCATTCCCTTCAGATAGCTCACAAGTACTGTCGCCAAGCTCCATTGGTAGTCTTATAGTCTTGATGTTACATGTTTCACTGGGTGGAATAGTATTTTTGAAAATCTCTTGAGATACTGGTTCCGGTTCTGTATAAGATGATACCTGTATTTCATTTATCTTGTCCTGTTGATTGCTGGTTGGTAGATCATGGGGTAGGTTATCAGATGAATCCACTAACTGATTACATGTTGATGTTTCGCCTTCATTTATTTTGTGATTAGCTGTCAAAGAATCTACGGTTTTATTTTCCGCAAACGTATGAAACTGGCTGGCTGGAAGTTCTGTGATATCGCGTGCAATTGTTACAGCTGACGATGACACAGTTGTCTCCGATTCTGGATGGTTTTCTGACATCTTGAATACACTATTAATGCGGATGTAAGTAACACTAGATTTCATGTGATCACCACTGTGTTCTACTGAACCATCCAATGTTTCATTGACGGGATTATTTACATCAGTCTTATTGACTGGAGCATCACTGTTATCGCTATCAGGTACATTTGTTGATGCAGAATGAGATGCGGGCCGAGATGGAACTGTGGTATTGACAAGATTTTGTGTATTAAAATCATTATTGAATGCAACTTTTTCATTAGTGTCAAAATCTGAATGCATATGAATGTCATTAGGATGATGCGAATTTTCAGACGTTTGAATATTCCCACCTGGTAATAGATTTGCATTAACATCGGCTAGTTCACTAACCATTCTGCTCATGTCTTCAGCTTCAGAAGGACTATGATCCTGCGGTTTTGTAGAATCTGTCAGTAATAGACTTCGGACTTCAGACGTTTCTACTTTTGTCACCGTTACATTATACGTGCTGCCCTGGTCGAACTTAGTCACATCTTTTGTACACGAAGAAGTTGGTACTTCACTATGAAGAACAACACTGATTGGTATCTTCCCCGGAGAAGAACTTAGCTGTTTCTCAAGAGATTGATGACTGCTATCACAGGTGGGTGGATCTTTTGATTTCCTTTCTGAATGGCTTGTAGCTACTCTGCACATCTCAGCTTCAGATGGATAACAATCTTTTGTAGATTTACTTACTTCCTCGTCAGGAAAGTCTTTGTGAAATGCAGACGAAACAGATGAATTTGGCTTAAAAGTCGAAAGGTGACTTAATCCACAGTCAATACCTTCAGTGAAAGTTTTATTAACATTTTCTGAATATTCTTCATTTTTTCCTTGAGAAGAATACAAATGGAAAGGAGAATTCTGTGGAGAAAAGGTGTTAATACTTTCCGAAAGTTGAGAGCTGTACAATGTGTCTTTATTCTCTCCCGAAACTACTGAGAAAGACTTCGAATTCGGTGAAGGTATTTGATAACTGTGATTAGATAAATTCGGAGTCATTAAAGACTCCTTCATTAGAGTATTTCCCATTGGTACACTTTCCAATGTTACCTCAGAGTCATTATCTTCTGCATAGGAATCTGACATTGATTTAGTTCTTACACCGGTTTGTTCATTTGTATAAGAGCGTTCGGAGGAGCCTGATACACAGTCATTCGCAGGACTGTAACTTCCCATTACTAGGATCATTTGTGTAGGCGTTTGATCCTTTGGTAGTTGTGGTGACAGTTTTATTTCTTCTCCTAAATCACATGGTCTAATTGATGAGGTGACTGCATTCTGTAAAGGTGTTTCCCCAAACTGATGCTGATTGTCAATAAAGTCGAATAAGGGACTTTCAGAACCTGAAAGAATATGCTGTGCTGAATTATTCGTAGTATCTTCACCTGTAGTCTGACTCATACTCCATTGACCGGAATCGGAATAATCCGCTGAAGGTATAGGTGTAACTTGAGAGTTTTCATCCCTGACATCTTTGACGTGTTGTTCAAAACCAATATAATTGTAATTGATTTTCAAGTCGATATGTTGCTCTGTTCTTGTATGTACACTTGAAACACTTGTTTCATAGGAACATGATGGTTGTTCGATGACATCAATATCTTCAGGTTTCTCTAAGTATCTTATTGTACCTACGGAACCTTCAGCCAAACTTTGACCAACATCTGATAATGTTTTGACAGCTTTAGCAAGTTCAAACTTTGAACTATTCCCAAAGTGAACTTCTTTCTTTCTTCGAAATTTAAAGAGTTTAATCAGCTTCCTTGTTGATAAATTGGATTCATCACAAAGATGATATCGTCTTCTAATCAATCCTTTTGACCTCAGGTGATGTTTTTTAATTGGAAGATCTGGTGTAACAGCACTACTGCTATACTCAGATCCATCATGAACATTTGGCGATTTATTCGATTGAAATATCTTCCAAGATGGTTTGACGTCATCTAAAAATTCACACGATCGAAACTTTAACTTTTTCCGTGGTACACACATTTGATTGGCATCGAAAGTGAGGTGAGTTTTAACATGTTTACGTGATTCCAGTAGTGTAGTTTCATAATGTGATGCGTCGTCAATTTGACATTTAACTTCAGTGTAATTGATAAATTTGCATGTATGCCTTCCAAATGAATGTGAATAACTGTGTTTTATTCCACAAAAAGTATTGTTGTGATCTTGACAACTTTTCGAAAGACGTTTCGGGCTTAAGCTTTTATTACGATTACGCTTGGAAATATTCACGTGTGAATGTGAACGAGAAGAATCACCATGTGACTGTGTGGGTGAATGTTTAAAGTCAGCTACTGATTGGCTCAGTCGTTGTCCAATAGGATTTGATGAGCTATATTGTTTCATACAGGGAGAATGATCACTTCTATTGGTCAGTTCAGAACAGTGGAGATCATTCCAACTGGAGAGAATTGATTCCGTTTGACTTGAACTACTAGTGATTCTTACAGCTAACGGTTGTCCTCTCAAGTCTGTTACAGACATCCATCCACCAAAATAATAATCAGTTGGTGTAAAAAGATATTTTTGATAAGTCTCTGCACTATCCGGCGTATATTCTTCTGAAATAAAAAATAAATAAGAAAAGCCTTGTAATATAGACTTTATATATATATATGGACAGAGAAAAAGGTGTATTCTCATCGAAAGTGAAATCATCTCCAACATTAAGTGGTCAGCTTATCGCAAACAGAACTGAACTGAGAGTAAAGATTTGTCGCATATACTGTAGTGAAAGTATTTCGAATTTCCAGAAGATTATGTGTTACAGGTCTACCTAGAATGGCCAACGGGAATTCCAGTTGCTTATTGTACTGATTTGGACATAACTGAGATCAGCAGCACTTTTGTTTTCCTTCACGTTCCCCAGTGGAACATAGGGCTTCAAGCTAGCGACTTGAAGTTTCTGTAGCAGTGTTTATTTTACAGGATAGGGTTGCTAGCCTCATGCCCAACCTTTCCCCTTCACCAGCATTATTTCTGGCTTAGCGAGGTAAAGGAGTGTGTCGGTGGCCGGGGATCGAACCCCAGACCATGTGCATGGTCGGCGAGCGTTCTAACCGCTATGCCACCGACGCAGCACTGATGAGGATATATTCAAACTGTCAAAATCACTATCATATGTTTACGTTGTCTTTGTTTAACCTGCAAGCACCGCTGGCTGACACGAGTGGTCTCTGACTTCTCATATCACTTATTACTATCTATCGTACTGAACATTTTTCAACTTTCTTAATACTATTAACGATAATAAGGAGGTCACCTTGTGTCAACTGGATATTTAAGCTTCTAATAGAAATCGTATGAACGTGCGACCTAGATCTCTTTTCACTTCAATTCGTGTAAGGTTAAATATGCTTAAAATATAAAATCGTGTTGACTTTAAAGAGAGTTTGTCAGATGACATGATATGTACATAAGTGTGTGATATTTCCTTTATTTTATTCTTTAATAACTAACTGTTTACTGAAAACGTAAGCACATTAATTTAACTTTATTTCCAAAGTCATTTTGACCTTAATTTATCAAACGTTGACCAACCTGTTATACACATTGGAAACATGTAGTAATCCTTACTAACTCATTACCGAAAAAACTTTCAGTTGATACACGGAGTAAGTATTTTACTCTGCCAGAAATGGGTGTCATCCTAACTTCTTCTCATTATGGTTAGAAAATTGTATTCAATATATGACCTTGGGGTTCAAAGGAATAATGATTAAGCTTAAAATGCTCTTCATTTGACCAGCCATAAGTGTAAAAGTAATACCACTTATTATCAGTTTTGTGCTAATCCTAGGTGGAGACATGGAAAAACAGCAGGAAAAAAACGGAATGCCAGAAGAGGCATTGAAAATGGACCCAGAGATATCAGCGGATTTGCTGACACCACTACTGGAGAAGGTGTGGAAAGAGGGCAAGGTACATTCAAATTGAAAGAATGGCTACTTGTTCAAACTGCCGAAGAAAGGAGACTTAGGTCAATGCAAGAACTAGATCGACATTATGCTCCTGTCCATCCAAAGCAAAATACTAAGCCGCATCATCCTGGAGAGAATCAAACACACCACCCTCGATGAAAAACGTCGACCGGAACAGACTGGATTCAGAAGGAACAAGTCATGCATCGATCAAATAGCAACACTACTGATCATCATTGAACAGAGCTTGGAATGGCAGTCAGCTCTTTATCTCAACTTCATCAAAATTGAAAAGGCCTTCGACAGCGTCGATCTAGAGGTGATTTGGCAACTACTTCACTACTACGGGGTGCCGCCAAAAATTATACATCTCATCCAACAGTTGTACGATAATGCTGCATGCCAAGTAATCTACAGCGGAAAACTCATGGAATCCTTCGAAGAAGTAAGGACGGGAGTAAGATAAGCTGGCTGGCTGGCTGCCTACTATCTCCAATGATTGATTCCTGATTGCAGTAGACTGGATAATGCAACAGAGCAAGCAGCGAGGAAACAGGCATAAATGGACCCACACAAAAGCTTGGAGCATCTGGACTTCGGCGATGATATTTGTCTGATTGCCCACAAACTGGAAGATGTGTAAGTGAGAAAAAACAAGTTGGCAGAAGAAGCATCTAGAGAAGATAGGACTTCAGGTGAACACAGAGAAGACAGAGGTAGGTGATGAAGATTCCTAGTCGACAGCAACAGCAACAACAACAGACAACAATCAGCCAGCATAAATGGGAGAAATCCGAAGCATCGTTTCAACTACAGGCAGACGGAACTGACGAGGGTATCAAAGGAGCGAAGATCGGGAAAGCAAGGCAAGTTTTCATTTCTCTTAAGTCTGTGTGGAGATCAACTGCACTCAGCATGAAATACAAGATCCGGATTTTCAACTTTAATATAAAGTCAATGCTACTCTATAAAGGTCAGAGACGGCATGTCAAGGAATGCAATTCGAACAAACTACACACCTTCATCAACAGCTGTCTTCGCTCAATACTGCTCAAGATCAGCAATAGGGTGGGATCTCTGGGAACGAACCAACCCAGCAGGAACCAACTGTGCAGCAAATATGCATGAAGAAATGAAGGTGGATCAGCCATACTCTGAGAAAACAAACCATCATCAAGTGACATCACACGCTAGGCTATCATTCGAATGGAACCCGAATAAGAAGTGGCCAGTTGGTCGTCAGTGCGAGGGTGACATGGGGGAGACGATGTGAAGATGAGATGAAAGCATGTGAACAGACGTGAAGCCATACGAAAACGTTGGCAGAGAACCGAACGCAATAAAGACGTGTGGCTGAGGCCCTATGTTCCTCTAGGAACTAAAGGAAACAATAATAATAATAATCCTAGGTCATTTGTATTCGGATCCACTTTCCGAATAGGACATAAAGTGTTTGTTTCTTGGTCATATAGGATTAATTATGCAGTGAATATACTCAGAGTAACGGCTGTATGCTTACACCGTTATAGACCTATTCGCAAAGCTTAAATCAAACGAACTCATGCCCACGTTTAGTGTAAGTTCTACCTGTCATTTAAATTATCATGATAGGATCATTGGAAACTTTTCGAAAAACGGTAGAAATAATGTTACTAGTATGTCAAAAAAAACAGAACACTACCTCTGAACAGTACTTATTTCATAAAAACGTCTTCAAAATGATAGATCTGTTTAATAATTTCTTTTTTTTAATTAAACACTAACTATTATCAGATTTATGTGTGGTGGTGTTATCACATGAACTAGCTTACACTATGTCAAATAGTAATTTACGTGCCATGTGATATTATGACCGCTTTTTGACAGACTTTGAGAAACAGTCACATGTGATTTCAAAAATACAATTTTAAGTAAGTAACCGTTTTTGTTTATGCTAACTGTATCAGATGGTTTTGTACTACCCACAAAATCTTCACGTTATTATTGATGAGTTATTTGAGAAGATTAAATATGTCGGCCAATCTGTTATAGTCATGAGTGTTTACGCTATTCATTATGGTGAAAGAAGGATTTTTTATGGCACCGCAGTACTATGTAGTTGACAGTATACCTAAAATTGTTGAGTATACAGAAGTTGATTTATTCATTTGTATGCTTATGAAGTGCGTCGGTGGCATAGTGGTTAGAACGCTCGCCGACCATGCACATGGTCCGGGGTTCGATCCCCGGCCACAGACGCACTCCTTTACCTCGCTAAGCCAGAAATAATGCTGGTGAAGAGGAAAGGTTGGGCATGAGGCTAGCAACCCCATCCTGTAAAATAAACACTGTTACAGAAACTTCAAGCCACTAGCTTGAAGCCCTATGTTCCACTGGGGAACATGAAGGAAAAAAGTGCTTATAAAGTTCTCTTTTATACCATCTGTGGGTAACAGACCTTTCCGCTTGTCTTCTAGAAAACGTTTAACCATCAAGTGCAATGTAGCACTAATGAAGTGCCTTGTGTACAAATGAGAACAATAGCTTGAGGCGTTCATAATCAGAAATGATGTGGGCCATTCTTATAAATAATATGCCGTTTTGATATTCCACTATACACTATTGATTCTTAGATGAGTAGGAACTCTGAGAAAACGTCTAAGGAATCACAGTTGGTCTGTACTACTTTGAGTTTCTAAAGAAGATCACAATAGTTTGAGGTAAATAATGCGTTCAAAAATGCATTACATGCTTCTCAGAATATCATCACTTTCAATAATTACAAAAAAATATTAAACGCTGTCAAAGTGTACTTTAACGGTTGTCATAGGAACAGTGTTCATCTTTAGTTTCATTACTATCTATCTATTAATCTACGGTATACGCAAGATATTTCAATAAAATAAAAGACAGGTGATGTTAGAGAAAGAAGGTGGAGAGGGAAAACAAAAACTGGGTGATATATACATATAGCTAAGATCAAAGCAAACGTGACATTGTAATATCTGATCAATTGAAAAGTAAAATACGATCTAAATATTTATGCTATTTGTTTTCAAATATTTGAAGATAAATAGCAGAAAAACAGAGAAGTGTGCATCACCCCAGATTGCTGTGTATACTTGTTAATACATATAGGCCTTTAGAGTGAGCAGTAGTCACACAATATTTAAAACCATGTGAAACAGGAGCATCAGAAACTTTACGTAGGATTCTAAAAGTAGCTAATATTATTCCATAATAGATAAGATTTTATGTTGATAAAATCACACAGTGTTGCTATACAGTAATATTTACTGATGACCATGTTTCAAGCATAAATTATTACTACTGCTCATAATCATATCAAGGCACTACTCACACAACTTTCTTGCTTCATTTATATACATGAGTAAAAATTGATGATCATACATTTGAATAAAATCAATATAAGATAATATACACTCAGAAATAATATTAGTGTTATCAATCAAATACAATCAGATGGGAACCCCAAGATGTTTTTATAATAAAAATAAGTAACTTGTTAGAATGTTATAATGTGAATTGAATACATTTTAAGATTATTTTTTATTCTCCTCTGATTTGACTGGTAATAGTATCTTCCATACATATCTCTAGTATTTGCATTGCGTCACTTCTATTGCATGTGTTGGGTGTAGACTGGATGAACCAGTCAGGATTCAATAATCAATCTCTCTCGCTGTCCACCTACATATATTACTTCTAAGAATTTTTACTCTGTCGCACCCACCCTATTGTGTGGTTGTGTGTTAATGCATGCAGTGCAATGTAGTGCTGAGTTTTTTTCTAAATTACTTATCTTCGTGGGATCAATCATTCTAACCTTAGCTAAATTCTTATGTTCCGACAATCTGACTACCCTCAATCCACTGATTTGACCTATATAGTCGACTTCACAATCATTGCAAGGTATTTTGTAAATTATATTATTTTGTTGAATTGGGTCCACTGGGACCTTTAGCCTACAGAACTTGTCCGTCTGGGTGAGTTTGTAGGTTTGAATGCCACTCTAATTCCTGCTTTATTGAGAATCCTACGTAGGGAGGGCCTCAGATGTTCCCTACCTCGTTATATGCTATGACTACAGGTGCTTTATATTCTCTCTTATTTATGTTATCATTATTAGTTTCACCATTATTTTTATTTTGCTTTTGACCTTTTTCGATATTCCTAATGAATTTTTTATAGGATAGTTATTCAACACCAACGCCTCTTCTATCTGTTTCATTTCTTGACGCATATAAACTCACTAGTGAGGAGAATACAATTTCCATATGAATCGGAAAATGAACAAGGAGAATTAGATATGCTGGATTGTAATATCAAACGAACGGAAGAAGGTAAACTGCACACTAGTGTTTATAAAAGACGTATACTGCTAATAGATATTTAGACTTTAATTCATCTCATCCGTTATTTATCTGTAAAGGCAGACTTAGTTAAGTGTCTAAAAAACCAAGCAGTAGCACTAAGCAGTACAAGAAAAGACCTAAATGATTACCTGACACAGATCGAATAGTCGTTGGTGTTGAAAATCCTATCCTATAAAATTCATAAACAAACTTTAGCGTAGAACTGTACTTTAGCACACTACCTGTGACTCACTCTAATATTAGGTATACATTATAAATGTAACGCTCTGCAGAGACATTCTGCGCTTCTAGATAATACTGATATACACTGCCTGCTTTACTAATATGTCATCCGTTCACAGTAGTTACTGGTAACCAATGGTTTACTTGGACATATTCAGCATAACATATTTTGCCTCTGGAAGAGGAACATCGGCCAGGAGTCTTTTAACTCTAGGGAAAAAACATCTTCCTACCTTTACGTGTATTTCTCAACAACAACAAAAAAAACAATCACTGAGGTAGACGATAATTGACACAAGGTGAGAGTCAAACACATTGTAGCACTCCAGAGTTGAAAAGAATCGAAGAAAAGTACCTACAAACGGTCTTCAAAAAGAATGGTTATCCACAAAATTTCATCAAAAAATGTTTAAAGTCGAATCAAAACACCAACAAGAAACCATCATCAAAGACCACAAGAAAATTCATCCTACCATACATGAGAAATATCTCTGAAATAACAGCTAGAATACTGAAACCGTTTGATATAGATATAGCACACAAGCCAGTCAAATCGCTTAATTCGATATTATGCAAACCGAAATATCCAACAGAGAAAGGAGATAAAATTAATACCATTTACAAAATAAATTGTATGAACTGTAACAAGCATTACATCGGCCAAAGTGGGCGTCTCCTTCGAATTAGAATCCAAGAACACAAATCAGCCGTGAAAAGACACGATATGTATTCTTTAGTATCAATGCATATAGACAATTATGGTCATCAGTTTGATTGGGATAATGTCGAAATCTTAGACAGAGGAAACACCAAAACTGCAGTCAGAGAATTCCTACAAGCCTGGTACTCAAACGAAAATGCAATTAACAAACACGTTAATTGCATAGACGAAATATACCAACTAATAAAAAGTAAATCAGGTGACCAGAAAGTTTAAAATCCAAGTCAATAGAAAATGATCAATTCATACAGATGTAAAGATGGTTACCGGGAGACGCAATTATATCACTCATGAAGAAATTTAAATCATTTCACTTTATGCTAAATATTGCGCTGAAAGGGGATGTTGTCCAGCAGGGGGACGACGAAAGCTCCGCAACTAAACCAACCAGCTCCTCAGAGAACACTATTAATTGCAAGTCAATGTATCAGCATGTAGGCGTGAGTCTAACGAGGTATACTTGAGCAACAGCCATAGAAGAAAAGTAGAAAACTTAATGCACAGCCTTTTGTTTGCATTTTATGAGTGTAAAATTGTTTTAAATTGTTAACCTACGTCATTCCACATCCATATTGATACATTGAATGCACAAAATGCTACTAAATTTATGCGTACTTGAAGCCATCTACAAATTTCAGAGGAATGTATCATTCGATTTGTTATAAGATGGATTGATTTAAGAGAAGATAAGTTTAAAACAGAAACTGATCTCTGAAGATAAGAACAAAAATCTATAGTGATAATTTATTTATTGTTTGGATTTTCTGTTTCACTTAAGTTGGTAAACACAAAGTCTAAGTAAAAATCGATACTTTTGAGTGGGTAGATGTTTTGTAAGTATAAACTAAAACTACGCATGAATTATATATGTGTAGAGTAAAAGTTTACTGAAAGCCATGCTTATTTTAGGCAATTAATGCTACAGTATTGATTTGATCTGCTCATAGAAATCTAACAGCATTAAGAAATTAACTTGTAATTGTAGAAGGAGATTTGTTTGATTGATTTGAATTATTCAGCTTACCCAATGAATCACTTACTCTTGTTTGAGAATCTGAAGTCTGTTGAGTAGCTTTCAACGAGGCTTTAAAGTCTGCTTCTTGGTACCCAAGCACCTTTTATAGAACAGCAATCTTTTTTTGGTTCCTTTACGTTCCCAGTGGAAGTTTCAGTAGCAGTGGTGTTTATTTTTTACGGGATGGGGTTGCTAACCTCATGACCAACCTTCCCTCTTTACTAGTCTTATTACTGGCTTAACGAGGTAAAGGAGTGCGTCAGTGGCCGGGGATCGAAACCCTGACCACATCCGTGGTTGGCGAGCATTCTACCGCTGTCCCGCTGACGCACTGAACAGCAGTGTGATTAGCATAATAAAATTAGTTAAAAATAAGTACAGTCTATTCACAGAGGAGTATAGCAGAGCTTCATATTAATTCACTAAAATGTAGTTGATTAGCAAACCGTTACTGTCACCTCCAAACTCAGTTCACAATCATATGTGGAGAGCACTAACACCATGTTGAATATATATATGTACAACCGTTTTCAAGGACATTATGTTGGCCAACCAGAAATTATTCTTATTTCTTGAAGGTCTTGTGAGTACATCGAATGCTGAGCACTCAAAAGCACCGCTTAACATGATGTTTATGGATCAATGGATTATGATCACGTTGGAAGGAAGATAAAGGGATCAAAAGAAATGACTGATGTTTCAAATGTGTCATGAAGCAATGTGAATATTACCTAGCTTCAGTATTTGAAACAATGAAAAGTAAACCGGAGACAGTAGACTAGTGCGCAATACCAAACATATTGGGGAGGGTGGAAGCATCATCATTCAATAGGATGAAGCAATACCTAATCGATAAGACTGAAATTGGATGAAAATGGCGTCTAAGACCCCACCATTAGCTACTATTATTAATATTCCTGGGTTTTGAGTGGAACATAGGCCTTCAACAATACATCTCCACTTTCTTCTATTTGGTGCCGTCCTCTTCAGCTGGGTCCATAATTGAGCATAATCTCTCATCTCCTCTTCTCACGATCTCCTCCATGCCACTAGCTACCATCACCCGAAATATCGATTCAGTATTTGAACAATTAGAACTACCTGGTAACGTCTTTATGCAAAACATTTTATTGATTTCTAGAAATATGGGTTCTAACTCTCTATAAATCTGTCCACTTCATAAATCACTTTTCCTGGTATTCTATACATGACAATAATTATAGCTTTATTCTGAACAGTGTTTATATAATGTACAGAATTTTCAGCGTAATTTATCGCATATTTTCTCTTCATCCAGGATCCTGGAATAAAAAAATTAATTGACAGTAGATCATGTGACATAGCTTTATACCATAGCTCTTCTTTGTCTCCTTCGAGAGATACACGACATTTTGTTGACTGCCAATTATAAAACATCCAGTAGTACATTTTGTGAGACAAGGAGACCACTCAGGAACAGTCATCTCATGTATTGGGATAAGCTGCCATCGTGGATAATGCTTTTTCACATGTTTAGCAGAAACTTGAAAACCAGCATGTTATTTCCTTTTTTTATTCCTTCACGTTCCCCACTGGAACATAGGGCTTCAAGCCTCCAGCTTGAAGTTTCTGCAGCAGTGCTTATTTTTACAGGATGGGGTTGCTTGCCTCATTCCCAACCTTTCCTCTTTATCAGCTTTATTTCTGGTTTAGCAAGGCAAAGGAGTGCGTCGGCCGTGGATCGAACCTTGGACCATGTGCATGGTTGGCGAGCGTTCTAACCGCTGTGCCACCGACGCACAAAAAGCCGGCAAAACCCGGTATTCCCAGCCGGTTACCCATGCAAGTACTAACCGGTCCCAACGTTGCTTAACTTCGGTGATCGAACGAGAACCGGTACTTTCAACGTGGTATGGTCGCCGACAGCATGTTATAAATGTTTTAAATACACGCCAGATTAAACAACACTATTAGAGGTCATATTTTAATAGATTTAAACAAACTGAATCAAAGAAATTATATGCAATGTATAATTGGAGGTTTTCGGTAGCGCAAATTTTAAGCAGGCCTTATTTGTGATGAGTACATCAAAAATGAGCATGTAAATAGACAGCTAATTTTATTGTTCAAATTATTTACATGCTACAGTGATTTCACCAAAATCCCTGTCAGTCTTACCTTCAGGAGGTATTATTGCACTAAAGTTTCCTCACTTAACCAGTATTTAACCAGCCTAATGAGAAAAATTCATGTTACTATTATTAGTTGTGTTGTGTGATTTTGTTTTTGGAAGGCTTTAGTAACTGTTAACTATAATTTGTTTCTAAGTATCAAGGAATTTCGGATCAACTTAGCAGTCTACTTAACTAAATAGTAATAATAATAATAGCTTTGTTCTAGACAGTATGTAAACACACAATATAGAATTCTCAGTATATTTCAATTGAAAAATTTTTACACTTCACACTGGATTTCACATATAAAGTAGTATTTAGCAGTACACTGTATGATGCTGTATTGTTCCACCTTCAGGCAATATCCAAATCTCTAAGATACATTTTCCTCATTTCTGTTGAGAAGTGCTCTGCATTGCAGAAGGCTAAGACTAAAAAATATAGTGGAGAAGAATTTAAGGTAAGGTGGACTATTTTGATGTGGCTGTGTTTTTCTATCTGAGCTGGCTGGTTTACACTGGTGAATCTTTCAATGAAAGCTTCGGAAGTGTAAGCCAGCCAGCTCAGAGAACAGAATTACATGAATAACCGAAACTGTGTACGAGTTTATATTGCGATTTTTAAAAACGCCGTTGGATGATTTAAAAAAAAATAAGAAATAGAGAAGAGTTTGGTGCATTATACCGGATGGAAATTTAAGTAGAACAGTGATTTAAGCTGGCCGCCAGATTTTTCTGTTACGTTTGCTTGTCAGTTCAGTTAGCCTTCCCAGATTCTTGCAAAGCCTTAGGTTGTAAAATAAATGGAACTTTAATCATTTAATAAGATTTCGATAAGAGGAAACAGGCATTCATTGTACTTATAAAATTTCATGACTCAAATTGTTTGCAGTAATACATTCGAGGTTATGAATGGGTCTTTGTTTACTTCACTCAAGACTTTGTCAGTAAATTTCAGTTGAATTCACTTTTGAAACATATTACTTAGTTACAGGATTTCATCATGAGTTGACATTGATTAGAGAACCATTGGAAATCCAGCTGGGAGTACTGGACAGCTGTTTCGTCCTAGTTTGAGACTCTTCACAGTACGCACCCACCCTACTAAGGTTCGAACACGGGATCTTCTGGTTACAAGAGTGTGTGCTGATGAAGATTCCCAAACTAGGACGAAACAGCCATTCATTACACCCAGCTGGTTTTCCAATGGCTCTCTAACTGATGTCAGCTCATGATGAAATCTTATAACCAATCAATCAAATCCCTACAAACCAACACTTGAATATTATTTAGTTGTCAGTGGGTACTGGATTAGGATGAATGATCGTCACTGTTGACTGAAGTTTTCACTACTTGGAAAACAAGGCAAGTGAAACAACACTGTTCTGTACTTCATTTCTCTGATATGTGTTAGACGTGAAACAATTTGAAGTTTCCACCTTAGGTTTTGGGTATGCTTCCGTTTGAAAGTTTAACGTATTTTATGGAAGTTCAATACCTATGTCGTTTATTTTTAAAGAAAGGCACTTTAATTTTAGCGGAGAAGTTTGATTACTCAGATGGATGTGTCTTCCGAGCTAAACTGTTCTGAAAACTACTCGCTACATGTAACATATACACCACAGTTTTCATTCTGTCGTCCTCTTGAAAAAAGTAATTTATTTATCGGCTCCTACGAATGCTTCGTCCTTTTAACGGGTAGATGTACAAGTCAGTATGTCCGGAGGTGTGACAGTTCCCATTATTACGCTCAACAGTAGGACACAATGACGTGAACAGCCGAAGTGAGGAATGTTAGAAAAGGGATTAAAGTCAAAGTTAGGAAACATATTCAACAATTAAAAAGTCAAAACCCATGAGTGTGTGACATTTTTAAATGTTGTATTCGATTAATATGAAACATATCAAGGCTTTTTGATGTGGTTGTGATCTCTGAGCTGGATGGTTAATTTGCGAAGCTTTCATTGCCCTACTAGGCGACATCTTCAGCGCGTACTTCAATTTGAAGTCTCAGAGAACACAACCACATCAAAATCATCTACCTGAGAAACAAATCTTCTCAATTATACATATCAAGGCTGTTACATGGAAAATCTACTCTCAACACAAATCTCAATCAAACAGTCCTATTCGAGTTGAATCGTCAGTATTTCTAAACTGTAACCAAATACAGACATATCAATTGGTTTTTGGTTAAATGATTTATAAATTGTCAATACTCGATATGTTAGAAGATTATTCGATCACTATAATCTAACTAGAAAATAGAAAAACAACTAAGATCATTTAAATGAAAAATGGTATAGAAATGATATTGCAATCGATCGTAACGTGTTTTATTGTTCCCATTGGTTACGGTTAAAAGAAATCAGCTGACAGCATGCGTAAATTAGTGTTGGGTGTGGATTTTTTCTAAGAATTTGCTTTCTTTTTTAAAAATACATAACAAATTATCGTTGTACTTTAAGATTTATCTGCAGCTAGGATTCACCTAGATTGACCATCAAGTGAATGATCATATCCGGTAGAATGGATCGCCCAAAATCTTGATATAATGATTCATAGGTTTAAATCTTCAGTTTTCAACTTGGACTGAAAGAACTCCTAGGTGAAGAAGAAATCTGGGGGTTTGAAGTGATTCGGCCCTCTGGGCTGAATCAAACCGGACAAACCGTTGATGAGCTCTATCATCAAAAGGGTGAAAATGGCGTCCAGTGTTTAAATCACTTAGATATGCCTAGCAACCTCTAACGATTGGTGTGGGTGACATAAAACTACTTATTTCAATTAATCAGTAGTATATATTTTAATGCAAATATTCTGGCCTTCTTGATTACTACTAACTGATTTGTAAAAAGTGTAAATTCGACTTAAGGTTGAAGAATAATGTGTTTCAGTGATATTAACTGTATATGACAGTTTAGTTGACATTTGTGCTGCTTTCTTGTGGACTGTTTGACAGCTTCACATAAGTACATCAGTTAATGAGGGGTTGTTTTAATTCTCAGTCACAATATGGAATCAGGGAAAAAAATACCCCAGTACTTTAACCTGAAGTTTAGTATCACTGATAGTTGAACTAGAGCTGAAAAGTGAAATTACTCCGAATGCTCCAAAGATAAAGCACGCTAGTCAGAGAATATCAAAATGCTATATGAGACACACTTATAACATGTCTGGAGGTTACAATCCACTCGGAACAGAGACCTTGTCATGTATATTAAATGTTACCTGTCAAACTGGTTTCCACCGATTACTGACTCAGATAACGGAAGTGAGATGATTATGATTGCTGTGTACATAACGTATTTAGGAAATTGCACTACCACTAAGACATATATAAACATATATATATATGCTGTTATTTTCAAGAATTATTTCGTAAGAATTTGGTTTGTTTCAAGTCTGATCAAGGATTGAAATCATTTAAAGAACCATTCAAAACCCCGGTCGATGCGTACTACTAGTGAGTCCCAAACTAGGACGAAAAGTCTTTCCAGTACACCTTAGGATCAAATAGTTCTCTGAAAAATATCAACTTATGGTCAAACATGAAATGAATTGTTATAATAGAAAATTTAAACTGTACCAGTTTGCCGAACGAAACGTTGGAATTACTTATTTCAACTTCGTTGAGATATTACAAATATAATTTTTACAAATGTGTACCACAATCCGTTTCTAAGAAAATCTGAGATTTTGAAAAAACTCCTATAAGAGCTGAAATGATCAACTTTTCTGCTGTACTGCTATAAGGATAAAACTTGTGCACTGTGGTAGAGTATAACTTCATTATGGATAAAATTTTATTTTCATAAAATCACACAGAGCTGTACAGTTATATTTACTGATGACCACAGTTCGAGCACAAATTAATACTGCTCATAATCATATAAAGGCGCTCACACACACTCACACACAATTGGGGTGGCATTAAAACTTATAAACTCACTCAGAGACAAGCTCTGTAGGCTAAAGGACCCGGTGGACCCAATTGAACTAAATAAGATAATTTACCAAAAATACCTTGCAGTGACTGTGAGTAAAGTCAACTACATAGGTCAGTCAAACTAGTAGATCAGGAGTAGCCAGATTGCCTGTCAGAACATAAGAATTCAGCTTAGGTTAGAATGACTGATCCCACGAAGATAAGTTATTTAGAAAAAAGCTCAGCACTACATTGCACTGCATGTGTTAACACACAACTACACAATAGGGAGGGTGGGAGAGGGTTAAAATTCTAAAAAGTAATAAAAGGTAAGTGGACAGCGAGAGAGATTGATTACTGAATGCTGCGTGGTTCATCGAGTCTACGCCCAACACATGCAGTAGAAATGACGCAATGCAAATGCCAGAGATAAGCATGGAAGATATTATTACCAGTCAAATCGGAAAATAAAAAATAATGTTAAAATGTATTCAATTCACATTCATTATAACATTCTAACAAATTACTTATTTTTACTATAAAAACATCTTATTTCTCATCTGACTACATTTTATTGATAACACTAATATTGTTATTTCCGAATGTACTCTATCTTATATTGATTTTATTCAAATGTATGATCATCAATTTTTACTCATGTATATAAATGAAGCAAGCAAGTTGTGTGAGTATTAGCTTGATATGATTCTGAGCAGTAATAATTTGTGCTCGAAACATGGTCATCAGTGAATATTACTGTGTAATACTGTGTGATTTAATGAAATGCAAAATAATCGAGCAAAGAATATTATTTTCGATAAATTCCTCTTCCAGGCTCTACAAATATATATATGTTTATATACATAGAATATTCTAGAATAGTAGTCAATAACAATATTAGTGTTTTTTAAATAATATCAATAGAATTACAGTTGATTAAAGATGCTTAAATTATAATATTAATAAAGATATAACAGCGAATAGAATATCAACTAAAATTAGGGAAATTCCACAAAAATTCTGGATTATTCAAACGTGGATGGCCAAGGTAATGATAATGACTGAACTAACTTCTTTTGGGCGCATAAATTAGGCTTATTAATATGAATCCCCACAGCCACAGCAATATTTAGAAGTCGAGCTCTTAAAGCGAAATTGAGGTTCGTAGGTATGCAGTAAATGACCCTGAAAGCATGATTAACGTCAATCTTGTGTTCCTTATTCACAAAATGAGACAGAATAGCGCTGCGAATAGATTTTGTTTGTCCTTTGCTTAACCAGGCAGGGTGATGTTCGGAAATTCAACGAGAAACACGCCTAATTGTACGGCCTATGTAACTGGCTCCACAGGAGCAGTTAAATTGGTATATACACATGGAATAGGCGAAATTAGGCAGTTTGTCTTTTATTCCCGAACGCAGAAGAGGAGTGGTTTTAAAGATACAGCGTAATTCAGCAGCAGGAAGTGCTCATTTTACCGCATTTCTAAGGCGCTGTGTTAGTATCTCACTGGTGTTGTCTCCTAGGAACTGCATCTGTAAGAACAAGGCCTTTTTTGGAACTGTTGGTAACTTGGGCTGTTTTGGTTTCAGATTCAGATTCTTATCAATAAACTTTTCGGGATAACCATTCTCACTTAGCAACCGTTTAATATTGTTAAGTTCCTCGTCAAGACATTCATCCGAGCAAATCTCTCTTGCTCTGTGGACCAAGCACTTTATTAGATTGCGTTTGTATTTCAATGGCACAAAGCTGAGAAAATGTGTGTACTGGCCCGTTGATGTAGGCTTTCTATAAACACTTCTTATTGTGCCGTCCTCTTTTCTGGTCATAAGGACGTCTCAAAATGGAATACTAGAGTCCTTTTCTTTCTCAATAGTAAAATTTATTGCAGGATATACCTCATTAAATTTATCCAGGATGTTCTTTGCCTCCTTTTCGTTCTTCATAATCAAAAAGGTATCATCCATGTATCGACAATAAAATACGAGTTCATTAACAACATCTTTCAAAGGCCCATTTTCTAGTTTCGCCAGGAAAATGTCGGCTAGAATGAAAATGAAAATTTCTGCTATACACCTATACCAACGTTCTATTATGTCGATGAATTCTTCATAGGATTTCCACCCTATGAAATTTGCCATACCTTCTTACAATAAAGTCATCTTTCAATGACTGACCAAAATATTGCAACTGTTTAACTAAAACAAAGTAAAATCATGAGCTTGTCAATAGACATGAATCTCTTAATTAGGTTATACTAGCCATATTCATTACTTTTCTAGACCGTAACAACGAAATCCACTTTATCTCATTCTTTTTAAAAATAAAATATCTTAGTAGAAATCTTCATGTGCGTCGGTGGCACAGCGGTTCGGACGCTCGTCGACCATGCACATGGTCCGGGGTTCGATACCCGACCGATGCACTCCTTTACCTCGCTAAGCCAGAAATAATGCTGGCAAAGGGGAAAGATTGGGCATGAGGCTAGCAACCCCATCCTGTAAAAATAAACACTGCTAAAGAAACTCCAAGCCACTAGCTTGAAGCCCTATGTTCCACTGGGAACGTGAAGGAAAGAAAATCTTCATATTGCAGTCTAACTTACCAAACTTAATGAAATAAGGTTAGTCCGTAAACTGATGGTGTATAACAAACAGTAAAGCCCAATCAGATTGGTAATTTGACTACTGATAATGTAAGTTTTGTAGTAATCAGAGTTTTAGCGTTTTTTTTAATTCTTGCTTTTATACAGCACAAAGGAAGTAACGTGATCCGAATAGATGATAATAATATATAGTTTAATTTTATTAAACGTTTTATCATTCAAATACGTGTGGGAGTACAAATCAGCATATCCAGTCAACGACTTAAACTAATAAATAATCTGCTAACTTAAAATAACCTTAAACTTGAACCAGGAAGTTCGATTTATTGAAGTCAAAAGTTAAAGAAAAAAGGATTATTAGATTGAGTCTTCTCAGTGCAAAGCAAAAACGCTTCTAAATCATGAACAGAGTTGTGCTAAACTGAGGTTATAATTGGTAAATTTTTTTTTCAAAAGTTGATTTCTTTTACTAGTTTGACCGCGGATTGATATCAGTAAAAGAACCAGTGAGAACCAAAGAGTACTGGACAGTTGCTTCATCCTAGTTTGGGATTCTTCAGTAGTGCGTATCCACTAGTTTTCGATCCCAGGACTTCCGAGTTACAAGGCAAGCTAGTAGACCATTTAACTACTGGGACTCGATTCAGTGGCCAGTCAACACATGAATTCTAACTTCTACCAATCGGAGATTTAGCGCGACCACCAACCAATGTTATCGGCCGGAAATCCATCCTCACTCCTGACTGGATGGACCTCACGGGTCACGATTTCTCACTAGAACTCCAGAAATCTCCGTTTTATAGCAAGTCACTAGTGAGCACCAGATTAATTTTCAAGAGTTGGTTTGTAAGGATTACATTTGTTTTTTTCGAGTTTGATCACGGATTGATATCAGTTAGAGAACCGCTGAAAACCAGCCAAAGGGAGTACTGAACAGCTGTTTCAGTCTGCTTCTTTTTTCTCTGACGGAATTAACATTCATGATAAAAAAATATTGTTGCACGATTACAAAGCCAATGAGTCAAATCCCAGTAGCTGAATGGTATATGAGCCTGATTTGTAACTGGAGGGTCCTGGGATTGAAACGCAGTGGCTGCCGATCAGTTCCAATTTAGGATGAAACCTCTGTCCAGTACTCCAGTGCTGGTTTTCAATGTTTCTCTAACTGATATCAATCCGTGGGCAAACTTGATAATTTATTTTTGTTTTTGTGTTTTTTCACTTCATCAGAACACTTGTTCAAATAAGCTTATTTTGTTTACAAAAAACAGTTGACACGTTATTACAACCTATATGAATATTAAACAGAGTGGAACATAGGGCTTCATATTAGAGCATTAGCATTAAGTAGCACAAAAAAGATCTAAATGATGAAATAAAACAGATAGAAGAGGCGTTGGTGTTAAATAACTATCCTATAAAATTCATTAGGAAGATTAGAAAAGGACAAAAGCGAAATAAAAATAATAGTGAAACTAATAATGAAAGCATAAATAAGAGAGAATATAAAGCACCTATAGTCATACCATATAACGAGGTAGGGAACATCTGAGGCTCTACGTAGGAATCTCATTAAAGCAGGAATTAGGGTGGCATTCAAACCTACAAACTCACTCAGGTAGGATAAGCTTCGTACGTAGGTTAAAGGACCCTGTAGGTTGATGCAGTTAAAAAAATAATATAATTTACAAAATACCTTGCAATGACTGTGAGTCAAGTCAACTACATAAGTCATACTAGTAGGTCGTAGGTTGTCAGACTGCCTGTCAGTACATAAGAATTTAGCTAAGGTTACAATGATTGATCTCACGAAGATAAGTAATTTCGAAAAATACTCAGCACTACATTGCACTGTATGCATTAACACACAGCCACACAATAGAGTAGGTGCGAAAGAGTCAAAATTCTAAGAAGTAAGCAATATAGGTAGGTGGAGAGAGAGGTAGATTACTGAATTCTTGTTCATCGAGTCTACACCAAACGCATGCACTAGGAATGAATCACCATTCATACTGTAAATATGGAAAATACTACCACTAATCAAATCAATCGATGGAAAATAATGGAATTATATAAACGAAGTTAGAAAGTTGCGTGAGTACCTTGATACGTTTATGAGTGGCAATAAATTGTGCTCGAAACGTGGTCATCAGTAAATATTACTGTATAACACTGTGAGACTTGCTCAAAACAAATTTTACCCATAATGGAATTAGAGCCTTGAAGTTCCGGTAGCAGGGGTGTTTATTTTTAGGGCATGGGTTTGCCGGCCTGCCTGTTGATCAACCTTCCCTCTTTTGTGGTCTAACTACAGGCTTGGAGATGTTTAAGAGTCATCGGCGGGGAAGTCAACCTAGGTGAGCGCGTCTCACTGTTTACATTTGATACCCAAATCTAATTCTGAAGTGAATGCTTCTCAGTCATTTAAACTTTTCATCAGTTTCACTTATTTTTATTTTAGATATGTAAGTTAACCAACTAACGGTCAACAAAAACAACGTAGAACTTCTGCCACCGTTACACGACTTCATTAGAGCATTCAACAGTACAGAAGTAGTAGGTAAGCACATATGGAAAGCACCAGATGGACATCCAAGAAAGTTTAACCTAGGGTCTAAATATTTTTATTTTTTTACGAGTTGATCATGGATTGATATCAGTTAGAGAACCAGAAGGTCCTGGGTTCGAGCCCCGGTGGGTGCGTACTGATGAGGAGCCCCAAACTAGGACGAAACAACTGTCCAGTACTCCCAGGTTTTGCAGTGGTTCTCTAACTGATGTCAGCTCATGATGAAATCCTCCATGCAGTTAGAGAACCATTGAAAACCAGCACTGGAGTACTGGACAGCTGTTTCATCCTAGTTTGGTTATCATCAGCAGTACGCACCGAAAACAGGGGTTTGAACTCAGGACCTACCGGTTACAAGGCAAGCTCGTATATCATTCAGCCACTGGGACCCGATTTAGTTACCAGTCCATGAATTCTAACTTCTACCAATTCGTGATTTAGCGCTACCCCAACCATTGTCGTTGATGGGACATCCATCCACATACCTGACATGTAATTGGACCTCACTGATCATGACTTCTCACCAGAACTCCAGGAAACTCCATCCTGTAGCAAGTCTCTAGTGGGCATCAGAATAATTTTCTATAGTTTGGTTTGTAAGGGTTAGTTATTACGAGTTTTTACGAGTTGATCACGGATTGATATCAGTTAGAGAACCATTGAAAACCAGGAAGTTTGGGAATCATCGGCAGTACGTATCCATTGGGATTCGAGTTTAATGAAAGAGAGATATTAGATGAAAATAAATCCATTGAAATCAGCTTATATGAGGTAATTTTAAGGTTTAACTAAGTATGTCAATTACCACTTTCAACCTAAAAATACGTTATGGCAATTAGTTTAGAAAACTGTAGGATTTTATCGGAAATTTGTGCTAATATTTGCATCATTTTAATGTTACGAAACTATACAAAGAAAAGATAAGGAAATGTCTGGAAAGAAAACCAGAAAAACAAGATGATGGTTATATAAATAAAGTTCATTTTGCTGAAAAAAGGTTACCGCTTCCTACAGGGAATTTTTTGGTAAAAATAATTTGTATGTGTAATTAATGTATGCAAAATTAATTTTCCTTAAAAATCAATACCGTTGAAGGATTATCAAAAAGTGTAAGAGAGTGAGTGAACTGCCATTTACTTTTAAAAATTTGCATAAATTCAGTCTTTGGGCAGTGTAGGGGTGGTGAGGGGGTTGAGGGAGAGGAATGACATTAGAAGTGCAACTTTCATCCTACTTTTGATGAGAGATAGAATTCTGCAGAAATAACAAAACATCCACGACCACGGTCTGGCTGAAACTGATTTGAACCCAGTGGTATGCATCTAAAAAGACTCTTTATAGAATCTTATGATGGATTTTCACAATTAAGTAGTCGCAGTATCTTGTAGACTGTGGATTATGATACTGACGCTGTCAAGTCATCCAATGTTGTCAGCGGACACATATAAAGGAGGAAGCCTGCAATGGCTGAGGCTTATGCAATTAGAGTTTATGAATTAGGTCTCTGTGTACAGAAAGAAGTGGTGGTCACCATGATAATACGTTGTAATTTTTTTATTCCTTTAAGTTCCCAGTGGAACATACGGCAGCTTCAAGCTAGAGGCTTGAAGTTTCGGTAGCAGTGGTGATTATTTTTATAGGATGGGGCTGCTAACCTCATGCCCAACCTTCCACCTTTACCAGTCTTACTACTGGCTTAGCGAGGTAAAGGAGTGCGTCAGGCAGGGATCAAACCCTGGACCACTTGAGGCTTCATCAGCGACGCCACTGACGCACACGTTATTATTAATATTATTAACACCTTATTCTACCTCTTATTATTATTCCTGATTCGGTTAAAACTATCGCTTATCAGTACCATTATTTTAACTCCTTTTAAAATTACTATTATTATTATTATTGCTATCATTATCAGTATTATTCAGTTCACACTTCTTGGTGTATTCAAGTTCTTTCTCTGATAAGTAAATGTTTATTTAAGTGAATTAATTGAACTGTAATTCATTTTATCTTAATTTTAACCTCACATACTCCCTTCCTCTTATCGATTTGAACATGGCATGAAAAATATTCACACCTGTCGTTTTGCTTGGTTGATTCAATGTAGGTTATTTGCTTATCAGTCTTATATCTCCCAATATAATTCTAGTAGTAAATATATATATCTCTGTATGCAGAGTATTTACCTTAAGAGCCATGCCGAAGTTTGATGAATTCATTAAATCCTGCCTTATTGATCTTCGTTACTTGTTTTAAATTCTTATCATGCAATAAATGTTTTGGAACAGTCATCAACTGCAATAGCTCAGTGGTAACGTCTCTGACTGCAGCGTTCACTGGGTGACGCGGGTTCGAATCTCAGAAGGGACATGAGTTCCTTCAAGTCATTTGCAGATACGCCTCGCTGACTAGTGAGTGCCAACTAGCACGAAACCTAGGTCGAAGGCTTCCTATCGATTGTCTCCAACCATCTAATATCATCAAATCAATGTGCACCATGATAGCGAGCTATCTAGAATGGTGGCCACATTGCAAACCTGACTGATAGAATTCAATCTGCACCTAAGTAAGGACTAGACACGTCACTAGTGTACAATGAAAACTGGAAACAGTTAGCCCAACCTTCTATACCTTTCTATATGTTTCAGAAACATGTCACGCACGTCACAAAAAGCATTTTCAACCGGCTTCTGAAGACTTTCATCAACCGCCAACTTCACTCGATACTGAAGGTCATTTGGCCAGAACAAGGGACCAATCAAGAACCTGTTCCCCTGAAAATATACATAAGGAATTGGAAATATATTGGGCATGCACTGCAGAGACCGTTGAGTGGAACTCGAATAGGAAACGAAAAGTCAAGCACCTAAGAGTGAGAAGGTGGTGACCATGTGGAGAAGAGATGAGAGCTTGTGAATAGTCGTAGAGACAGTTGGAAATGACAGGAAAGAACAGAGCGAAAGGAAAGATTTGCTGTTGAAGGATGAATAAAGACAATTAAATAACCATAGTTGTAATATACAATCAATAAATTTGTTAAACGATGGAGTAGTGATTCTTTTTTTAATAGATCCACTAAATATTGCACTCCCATTACGAAACTTGAGTCGTTTTACATCCAATTTAGTCCTCACTTTTTTCACTTTTGTGTTCATTCAACCAATCCAACATATTCTCTATTCATGGTTATAAAATGTAATAAATTTGAGGACAAAAAAGGCTATTCTGCTAAAAGTAACGTGGAATTCTGTATAATCTATCCAGTTTTTTTTTGTTAATTCATCAACGTTCACGGACTTCTGTTGACATATTTTAATGGGAATAGACTATTTTTATCTCCCCTTGCCTAAATCAATAACTTACACGGAAGTGACAGATGTTACCTCTGTGGGATATGTGGAGGTTTAAATGTATGAAAATGTAGTGTGAATTTATTGATTTTAGTTTTTAAATTTTCCCGCAACGTTTAAAAGAAAAAACATTTTAATTCCACTGCTGACTTCTGGAAAGTTGGTAATAATATGGGTTGGAGTATAAACTTCAGCTGTTCAAAATGTTTGATAAATAATACTGTTTAGTTATTTTAACTGGAATTGTTGGATAGACGAATGGAGCATATTTAAACGTCTTTGATGACGCAAGCAGTCTGTTAAGTTAATTTAAAACCTGACTATTTAGCCAAAGAATGAGCCGATTGTTATTATTATTGTCTACTTTAGTTCCTAGAGGAACATAGGACTTCAGCCACACGTCTCCATTGCGTCTGGTTCTCGTTTCCATGTTGCTGATCTTTTCTGGACGGACATCTGATCTTGAGTATTGAGCGAAGACAGCTGTTGATGAGGGTCTGTAGTTTGTTCGAAGTGCCCTTCGTGATGCAGCGCCAAGTCTCTGACCTCTATAGTAAGTAGCACTGACTTCATATTAGGGTAGAAAATCCGGATCTTGTTTTTCATGCTGAGTGCTGACTTGAGATTAATGCAAGCTTGTCTTGCTTTTCTGATTCTTGCTTCGATATCCTCGACAGTTCCGCCTGTAGTTGAAACGATGCTTCCCAGGTAGGTAAAAGAGGTTGTTTCTTTCAGGTTCCCTCCATTTATGCTGATTGCTGTTGTTGCTTTTGGTGGTGTTGCCCAGGAATCTTGATCACCACATCTGTTTTCTCTATGTTCACCTGAAGTCCTATCTTCTCTGGATGCTTCTTCTGCCAACTGGTTGCTTTTCGCTTGCATATCTTCCAGTTTGTGGGGAATCAGACATATATCATAGGCGAAGTCCAGATCCTCCAAGATTTTTGTGTGAGTCCATTTTATGCCTGTTTCCTCATTGCCCGCTGTTTGTCGCATTATCCAATCTACTGCAATCAGGAAAATCATTGACGATAGTAGGCAGCCGGCTTGTCTTACTCCTGTCCTCACTTCAAAGGATTCCGTAAGTTTCCCGTTGTGGATTACTTGGCATGCAGCATTGTCGTACAGCTGTTGGATGAGATGTATAATTGTCGGTGGCACTCAGTAGTAGAGAAGTAGTTGCAAAATCACCTATCGATCGACGCTGCCGAAGGCCTTTTCAAAGTCGATGAAGTTGAGATAGAGAGGTGACTGCCATTCCAAGCTCTGTTCAGTGATAATCCGTAGTGTTGCTATTTGATCGATGCATGACTTGTTCCTTCTGAATCCAGCCTGTTCCGGTCGAAGTTTTTCATCCAGGGCTTGTTTGATTCTCTCCAGGATGATGCGGCTTAGTATTTTGCTTGGGATGGACAGGAGCATAATTCCGTGCCAGTTCTTGCATTGACTTAGGTCTCCTTTCTTTGGTAGTTTGAATGAGTATCCTTTCTTCCAATCTTCAGGTACTTTGCCTTCTTTCCACACCTTCTCCAGTAGTGGCGTCATCAAGTCCACTGTTGTCTCTGGGTCTATTTTCAATGCTTCTGCTTGGATTCCATCTGGTCCTGCTACTTTTCCAGCTTTAAGCATCTTGATTGCCTTCAGGACTTCTGACTTCGTCGGGGGGTTGGTGTTCACTGGTAGCTCTGTCTCCGTCGTTGGTATCGTTGGGCGCGTTGTAGGTGGTGGTCGATACTTAATATGCTCCTCTTGAAATTTTACAAAATAATTCAATCCAGTTTGAGTAAGTTATCAAAAAAACTAATGATTACTTCGCATAATCCATTTAATAATACCAACAAGTTAGCATGTGACGAATCACAAGTAATAACTTTGTTTTATTAGGCAAGCATTATTCATCGAAATTTTTTTGTAATAATGCGTCATCTTTCTAAATCTAACCTCGTCATAACTAACTTAATTTTAAGTAATGTCTTAATAGTTTTGCTATGATTCGAAACATCTCGTGTAATTCTCAGCAATAAAAAAGTAAATTATGCCTTGAGCCTCATGACAGAAGCTTAGTTGAGCTGGAAGTCTATATTAATACGTAGCGCAACGTTTCCTCTCAAATTAAGGAAGATCAATACAAGTGGATAGTGTTCATCCGGGTGATTAGAAAAGTATTATTTTGATTTATTCACCAAGTTCCCATGGATAGCAGAGGAAAAAGATATGAAGTTAACAACCAATATGCCATTCTTGAAAATATTAAAATTTTGTTGAACTATCAATGAAACTTCATCGGTTTCGAAAGGGCTTACGACAGCGTTGACCGAGAGAAGTACCTAAGTCTTCATCAACATGATCCAACAGCTGTATGTCAATACGTGTCAGGTGATTCACAGTGGAAAACCCAGTGAGATGTCCGAAGTGAATACAGGAGTAAGACAAGTTGGCTGCCTATTATCGCCGATGATATTCCCGATTGCGGTAGACTTAATTATGCGTCAGATATTGCGTAAGGAGTGAGAAGACTGGAATATGTTGGTTCGATAAGAAGACTCTTGAAGATCTGAATTTCGCGTGTGGATGATTTATGTCTAATTTCACACAGGAATGAAGACTCGTGGGTGGAAACCAACGAACTGGCTGTAGAAGCCGACAACTAAGACAGGACTCTATGTGAACATAGAGAAGATGGAATCGATGAAGATAACCAACGAACCGTAACAAAAACAACCTGCACCAATCACCATCAATGGGAGAAATTGGAAAAAGGCTACCTCCTTCACTTATCCAAGAAGCATCGTATCAACTACAGGCGGATCGAGCGGATTAAGATGTCAAAACAGGCCAGAATCGGAAAAGCCAGATACGCCTCCATCAACCTGAAACCAGCTTGGAAATCTGCGCTCTGCAGCATAAAAAACGAGATTCGGATTCTGTTCAACACAAATGTGAAGTCAGCCAGTTCTTCTATATGGCTCAGGAACTTGAACTACCTATCGCGAAAACAACTTCCAATAAGTTACAAACTTTCATCAACAGCTGCCACCTTCGCTGGCTCCATACTGAAGATCAAATGGCCAGCCGGCTAGAAAGAATGAGCAACTAGAAACTCTAACAATAAACCTACCAAGAGCCAATTACTCGACAAATATGTAGGAGGAAACAGAGATGGATTAGGCATATGTTGAGGAGGCCGTCGAATGAAATCTCTCGTCAGCCAGACCATCACTCGAATGGAATACGAATGGGAAGCGACTAGTGGGTCGTCGAAGCGAAGACAACATGGAGGAGATAGTGAAAGTAGGAGGTGAGAGATTGTAGTCAACGTGGACACACCTGTAAAGGACAGTGGAAAATAGAAGGATGCGAAGGTGCGTTGTTGAAGTCCTATGTTCCACTCGGAACCCAAGGGAGTAATACTAATAGCAATCCATGGCACTAATAATAACACCTAACTTAATATGCAAACTTTCAGAAATTTTCAGTAGAAAAAGTTCTTGTAAAGAAGAAATTAGGTAAGTGTTGACGCAAATTTGTAAGCATGACACATGAAAATATAACTTTTGGGGCATTTACCAAAGTTCTCAATAGTCCTCGAAACGATGTATTAGTACAAACATAATTAATGCCCTAAAAATACTTAGCTTTTATGTCTGTTACTTATTATTTAAAAAGTAGTATAAACATGCCTCGTAAAAGCTGCAAAACATTTCATTCGAAATATTTTTCTTCTGGAAGTATTCACTGGACTAGAATTTGCTTCTGTGATTAAATTATGGAAAGTGCAAGCTTAGCTGATGTAACTCATGAGGTTATTGATTTGTTAATATCGGAAAAGTATGGACAGTAGATTTTATCAAATAATCAGACTTAAGGTGTTTTAAAAAATTAATTTCTAAGTACTTCAGGAATCATTTCGTATCACTGTTAGACAGTTACTTGCTGGGACGTGGCTAGTCATAGACCTTGTGATGACAGTTTTCTCCAGTTTAAGTTGATTTAGGAGGGTACATCGACAAATTAGTTAGTGATGTGTTATTCCACGGAGAATTGATTGCTAAACTGGTTTTAGTGGACATAGACCATGATTGGTTACTGGTATCACATTCTGAAGATTCCCATTCAGCCACTTAAGCCTTATGCTTCAAAATAAATGAGCACTACTCTGCGAGTCTTTTAAAGCCTGAGTAAATCTACAAGTTCTTAGACCTGTTAACTCCTACATCTTCCGAATCTTATCTTTATGAAGAATCTCAGTTATTCTTTTGAGAATTTTTGATAGAACTGTCATGATACATATAAAAGGCATGGGCAAGAATGAGTAAAATTGAAAAATGTATCATAAACAATCCCATAAACAAAACTTTCATGTTTCCGTTAATATTTTTTATGAAGAACAGACCAGGGGAACTTTTTCCCTTCCATTTACATTATTATTAATCACTTCCGTTAAAAAAACCAAATGAGTGATATGGCTGATAATTTACTAACTGGTTAGACAAATAAACTGATTTTTATTGCAGGTGCACCGTTTCAGTTACCACAGTCCAAAAGATTATTAAAAATCGATTAAAACACAACAAAGTATTGGTTTTTGTAGGGAATTCGTTTGATGGGTTGGAGGATTTCAACATGAGCTGACATCAGTTAAAGAACCGTTGGAAAACCAGCTGGGAGTAATGGACAGCTGTTTCTTCCCAGTTTGAGACTCTTCATCAGCATGCAACCACCGTGCCCCAGTGGCTCATTGGTCTACGAGCTCGCTAGCTTTGTAACCAGAAGGTCCTGGGTTTGAACCCCTATGGTGGGTGCGTACTGCTGAAGAGTCCCAAACTAGGGCGAAACAGCTGTCCAGTACTCCTTGTGGCTGGTTTTCCAGTGGTTCTCTAACTGATATCAGCTCATAATGACATTCTCCAACCAATCAGAAAACGAAAGATTAATAGAAAATACAGTAGAAAAACACGAGTGGGAGGAGAGATAATATGTAATGAAAATTATATCTGCTCATTGAATATTTGTCAGAAAATGTGAACAATTTCAAGCCATATCAGCAATAATCTGTATCTAGTGTTCCCTGAAAGCTACATCATACTATATTCATCAAGTCGCTAGTCAGTATCCTCTTACATCCGTCTGCTATTTGTGTTTGGTCATACATATCTAATTTTTTACAACTAAGTCTTGTTTCAGCTGACAATACCGTATGAGAAATGACGTGTTAACAAATATTCTGGTTGAAGGATTTCATCATAAGCTGACGTTGGTCAGAGAACCATTGAAAAGCCTGCAGGGAGTACTGGACAGCTGTCTCCTCCGTTCTAGTTTGGGACTCTTCGTCAGTACGCAGCTTCCGCCAGGGTTCGAACCCAGGACCTTCTGGTTACAAGGCTAGCGAGCTCATAGACCAGTAGGATACAGCAGTTTGAAGGTGAGGCAGGTACTCATCGAAAAAGACATTGGCTAGCGGTCGAGCTACGTCATGAGTTGGCAGAAGTTAGAACTGGCTAGTGGACTGGGTCCCAGTCGCTTAATGGTCTACAAGCTCACTAGCCTTGTAACCAGAAGGTCCTGGGTTCGAACCGTGGTGGTGGGTGCGTACCGCTGAAGAGTCCTGGTTGAAACAGCTGTTCAGTACTCCCTGTGGCTGGTTTTCCATTGGTTCTCTAACTGATTTCAGCACATGATGAAATCCTCCAATCAATCGAAACAAAATCCCGACAAAATCAATACTTTAAAATATTCTGGTCGTTTTAATTTGTGAAGATTTATCATCTCATGAACTTATTTCATCCTTTTACCTGATGCTGGGTCTAATATTTACTTAAAGTAATATGTTGTTCATCCTTAACTGTGCTGAGATAATTGTATTCCTTTCAAGGCATCTTATTTCAGTGTCGACGTCTGCGTTGTAGAGAATAACATGGTGCACTGCTAAGTAGTACATATGTCTTTCAATGAATATCTGAATATCTGATAGTTGCTAAAGATGGTGCAAGTTGATTAATAGAAGACATCAGCCATTTTTGATATCTAAACACAATTAATTTACATTGGTCAGAATTGCAAATGCGCCATTTTACTTGTTTAATCAAAAATTACACCAACTTTGTACTGCTGTAGTACAACCATCTGTGCATACAACCGATCGTTATGTGTGTGCTTTTATAGATTTCTTATATCTAAATGAATATTTCAACATTTCTTATGATAAAATATCCAATCAAGACCATAAACATACATTCCTCTGAAATGAACGAGGTGAGTTTTTCAAATACCAGCGAGCTGTGTCATTAGCTTTTAAGCAATAAGAAAAGTGAGTTGACCTCGGCAGCTGAGATATTCCTATAAATATATCTAGATTCTTTCAAAAAAAATAATCCATAGTATTTTGGTTCCAAATGACAGAAAAGAATAAAGAACACGCCATTTATCTTGCCGTGTATTTCATTACCAGATGTATCAGTAACGCTTAGTTCCATTAGGACTCAAGTATAATGACGACCGAGTTACTTTGGCGCTAATTGAATATGAAAATGACAATTCATGTAATTTTGAAAGGACTGTTGCAAAAGGTGCAGATGTGAAGGAAAGAAACAGAATAACGCCTAACTGCTTACTATTAAACATTCTATTTTCTGATTGAGTGGGGTTAATGCTAAAATCTAAAACCACGTCAGTATGTACCTTTCAGTAGACTTAGTGATACTGTGCACTTCATTGCTATAAGTAAATGAAATTGCCTTCAGTGATGATAGTCAGAGACTCAATAAAATTGTGTTTTATGAGTCAGGAACAACAAATACAATTAGCTGTGATGGAAAAAATATGAGAACATTAACTAGATTTGAAGATTTGAACTGGGGTTATGATCTACTGAACTACGTGCAGTACTGAAGATTGGTAGAATTAAAACAGACATCATTAATTTACCAGTGATATCTTGTAGTAAACCCAGTTATCATGTCCATCTGTAGAGCAGTTCACAAACCATGGGAACATTACCTCCTTATAAACAAATGCATAATCTAACGAACACTTAGGAAGCACAACTTAGACTTCAACTTGCTCTCCTTAGAAGTTAATTGGTGGATGGTGACTAGCAGTGGAATCTAGGAGGCGCATTTCGTCCTATTTGGGACTCGTCAACTATCTGGATGTACCTGCATTCCGCAGTGAGTGATGATGTTCCCACCGAGGCTCGAACCCAGTGCCCATAGTTTCAAATGCCAAAGCGTTATCCACTAGACCACTTGGACCACTTCGGTCCAAACAATCGACGGGAAAATCTAAAATTCAATTAAATAATTAATATGACCCATTGCACAAGAGGTGGCTCTCGTGACTCAAGTGGTCTAGTGGACAACACTTTCGTGTTTGAAACTATGGGCACTGGGTTCGAGCCTCGGTGGGAACATCATCACTCACTGCGGAATGCAGGTACATCCAGCTAGTTGACGAGTCCCAAATAGGACGAAATGCGCATCCTGGATTCCACTGCTAGCCACTATCCACCAATTAACTTCTAATTACATGCCCAGACATCGTCGAAGCATCTGCACAAGAAGCCGACATGTCAACCTGAGACCGAGCACTTCGGTCCAATCAATCAATGGGAAAATCTAAAATTGTTCTACTTATGTTGTTAACTCTCATATTTCAAAAGAAAAACGGCTCTATGTTCTCGTTGCAGATAAGTACTTAAGCCAAAGTGGAAGATGGCTGAAATCACTCAGTATCGGCACAGTGATATCAGTGACAATATTTATTACAATATCTAAGCGACGTTTTGAAACATTATTTCTAATTACCTCAGTTATTCACAGCTTATTTACACAGTAGTCGTGTTTTTTCTCACTGAGTGAACTGATTTCGATATCACAAAAACACAGGAGGTTTTCTGCCTATGTGTGTTAAATGTAGTGCGAATCGGTACATACTATGATATTCTCCAAAAAAGTAACGGTTCTTTATATCCATAAAATAAGGCTGGTGCGGAAGAATCGAATCACAGAATAACTCGGTGATTTTTTGATAAAGTATTTTGAACATTCCAATATCAGAAAAAGTGAGAATGTTTCAGTTTGATGATTTTAAATGGATGGAGGCAGTCGGCAGGAAGCGCTATCTGACCTAAGTTTCGTGCTAGTTGGCACTCACCAGTCAGCAAGGCGTTTCTGCAACCGCCTTGAAGGAACTTATGTCCCTTCTGAGATTCTAGCTTGCGTTATTCAGTGATGCAGTCAAAGATGTTACCACTGAGGTGTTCAGGCTCGTGATTGCTCTGCTGCAGGACTGTAGTGGATACTTTCATTAGACACTAGTAACTAGTCCAACCAAAGTATCCAATACAGTTTTACAGCGGATCAATCACGAGCCCGAATACCTCTGTGGTAACATCTCTGACAGCAGAGCTCACTGGATAACGCAGGTTCGAATCTCAGAAGGGACATGAGTACCTTCAAGGTAGTTGCATGCTGATGAGTGCCAACTAGCATGAAACCTAGGTCAGGTAGGGCTTCCTGCCGATTGCCTCCAACCATCTAATATCATTAAATCAATATACACCGTGATAGCGAGATACCTAGAATGGTGGTCACATAACCTGACTTATAGAATTCAGTCTGCACCAAAGTAAGGACTAGACACATCACACTAGTTACTAGTGTACAAACAAAATATGCTTCAGTTTTTTCATAGAAAAATCAGTGAATAGAAATACCCCGACAACACGTGGGAAACAAATTTATTTTTCCCATCCAAGAAGAAAATGATTAATTGCTTGTTTTTCTTGCTGTTAGTTTAGTGATATTTCTCGAATTCGCATTTTGTTGTGTATTCACTGTGTAAAGTGTGTGTTAACGTTTCCCTTTCAGTCGTTTAGCAAAAACTAAAAAAACTAAATAACTTTTTCCTACCAGTTAAAACTAATATTTTTTCAGAGCTTTCTTGACAAGAGTGATAGCTGGCAAAAAAATAATTCAATCGTAATGATGCATAGATTGTTGACTGTGGTCTGTTGTGTCAGCTAAATTTCCGTTTTTGTTTGTGTCACTCATGAAACTGTCATGACACATTTCAATATTTCTTGCACTTCCAGCGAAATATATTGACAGGTGTCTTGTTTTCCAACAAAAATTCAGCTGGTCACCGTGATAAGTACCAGTCGGATCATGAAAAACCAAACACGCCAATGGAATCTCGTACTAGCTGAATCAGTTTATATGAAATGGGTATTTGAACGTGTCACTAGACGGTGCCGTAATCATGTTTTGCCTGGGAATGGTTGATTTAATTACGATGCTTCCGTCGTCCTTCTAGACAACATCTTCAGCGCAGGTATTAGTATGGAATGAACTCATTTGAACTCTCCATGAATGATATAATTGTATCTCCTGGCAATCACTGTCGTGACTGGTTTTTGACTTACGTCTCTATCGATCATTTTATTTGACCTGGAATTCCTACTTTCTTGTAATGTAATTTACTTTACTTTATTAGCTGGTAAATTTGGTCTATAGTAATGTGTGTTTGTTAATTGATGATTCCCTTGGGTACCAGGCTTCTAGGAATTCCCTGACTGCATTTTTGGTGTTTCTTCTATTTAAAACATCTACCTTATTCCAATCAAACTGGTATCCACAATCATCTACATGCACTGATATGAAAGAATATATATATACGTGTCTTTTCACAGATAGATTTTGTTCTTGGATTCTGATTCGAAGGGGAGGCCCATTTTGACCAATGCATCACTGATTGCAGTTCATGCAATTTATTTTGTAAATGATATTAATTTTATCTTCTTTTTCTGTTGGATCTTTTGGTTCGCACAATATCGAATGAAGTGATTGTGTTGGCTGGCTGGCTTGTGTGCTATATCTATTTCAAACGGTCTTAATATTCTAGCTGTTATTTCGGAGATATTTTTTACATATGGTAGGATGAATTTTCTTGTAGTCTTTGATGTTGGTTGATTATTGGTCTTATGACTTCAGCTTAAACAATTTTCGGCGAAATTGTGAGAATATCCATTCTTTTTGAAGGTGCTTAATAGGTATCTTTCCTTCACTGTCTTCAACACAGGAGTGCTACGGTGTGTTTGAACTCTCTTAAACAAAGTCTGCACATAGTTTCTTTTTTGGGTAATCGGGTTATTGCTACTACAGTTGATTATTTGATCTGTGTGCGTTGATTCTATATATACTTATATTTCTGAATTTTCTGTGTTAGTTCTCTTGATTAAGACATGTAAGGATAGAATTTTTCTGTCTGATTTTTATTCTCTAGTGAATTTAATATCTTTACATGTCTGGTTTATTAATTTATGGGTATATTCTAAATCATTTCTTTTAATTCTTATTACAAATGTATCATCAGCATAACGTACCCAGATTTCTGGTTTAATTATAGGTAGAGGTTTTTGTTTTCCTTCACGTTCCCCAGTGGAACATAGGGCTTCAAGCTAGTGACTTGAAGATTCTGTAGCAGTGTTCATTTTACAGGATGGGGTTGCTAGCCTGATGCCCAACCTTTCCTCTTTAACAGCATTATTTCTGGCTTAGCGAGGTAAAGGAGTGCGTCGGTGGCCGGGGATCGCACCCCGGACAATGTGCATGGTCGGCGAGCGTCCTAACCCCTCTGCCACCGACGCACATAGGTAGAGGTTCTAGTTCTTATTTTTCGTAACGGCTTCAGCTATTGATATGGATATGGGCGATCCCGTTGATGTTCCTTTTTCTGTTCGTATGTCAACAGAGACGTAAACTAAAAAACCATTTACGTCAATGATTGCCAGGAGACACAATTATATCATTCGTGGAGAATTCAAATGAGTTCATTCCATACTAATACCTGCGCTGAAGATGTCCTCTAAAAGGATGACGAAGGCTTTGCAATTAAATCAACCAGCTCAGAGAACACAACTAACTGAAAAACACATTTGTTTCGCATGAACCGAAAATATAAGAAAGGACGGGGAATAAAATGACTTATATGCCAATCGTTTCCCTTGTTTGAGAATTAAAATCAGCTCTAGTGAACACGTCACACTATCTGCAGTGCAACACAATACTAGCCAACTCTATGAGTAAGACATGATGGTTGAAGTTAGAACAGTCGGTTTGCACCATAAACGCCTTTGTTTAGTGGCTAACGTGCTGCTGACTTACTGTGACTATATTCAGAATATTATTTATTATTATTATTGTTTCCTTTAGTTCCTAGAGGAACATTGGACTTCAGCCACACATTTCCATTGCGCGTTCAGTTCTCTGCTAGCGATTTCACCTGGCTCCACATCTGCTCACATGCTTTCATCTCCTCTTCACATAACCCCCTCCATGTCACCCCACCCTCGCACTGACGAACAACTCGTCGCCACCCATTCGGGTTCCATTCGAGCAATGGCCTGGTGTGTGATGTCACTTAATGATTTTTTTCTCAGAGTATGTCCAGTCCACCTCCATTTTCTTCTGCATATTTGTTGCACAATTGGTTTGTGCTAGGTTGCTTCGCTTTGCTTCCCTGTTGCTGATCTTTTCTGGCTGGCCATCTGATCTTGAGCGGAGTATTGAGCGAAGACAGCTGTTGATGAAGTTGTGTAGTTTGTTCGAAGTACCCCTCGTGGCACACCAAGCCTCTGATCCGTATTTTAGCACTGAATTCACATTGGAGTTGAAAATCCAGATCTTATTTTTGATGCTGAGTGCTGTTGGCCTCCATACAGACTTGAGAGTAATGAAAGCTTTCCTTACTTTTCTGATCCTCGATTTGATATCCTCGTCAGTTCCGTCCACCTTTAGTTGAAACGATGCTTCCCAGGTAGGTGGGTAGGTGAAGGAGGTTGCTTCTTTCAGATTCCTTCCGCTTATGCTGATTGTTGTCTGTTGTTGTTGCTGTTGGCCAGGAATCACCTCTGTTTTCTCTATGTTCACCTGAACGCCTAGATTCTCTGGATGCTTCTTCTGCCAACTTGTTGCTTTTCACTTGCATATCTTCCAGTCTGTGGGAAATCAGACAAATATTATCGACGAAATCCAGATCCTTCAAGTCTTTTGTGTGGGTCCATTTTATGCCTGTTCCCTCTTTGCCCGATTTTTGTCGCATTATCCAATCTACCGCAATCAGGAAAATCATTGGTGATACTAGGCAGCCAACTTGTCTTACTCCCGTCTTCACTTCTTCGAAGGATTCCATGAGCTTCCCGCTTTGGATTACTTGGCATGCAGCATTATCGTACAACTGTCAGTTGGATGGAGCAATATTCAGAATGTTTCGTAGTAAAAAGAAGTTATTCAATGGCATTGTAGTTGTTTACGAAATAAAATGAAAAGATAAACGAGCCACTAACACCACGCGGAAATTCACAGGACAGTTAAAAAAAGCAAGATTAGGCCAACAGAAAGTCAGACGTGGTTATACAGAAACTCTGCTCATATTTCAGTCCTCCGACTGATGATGCAAGACAGATAATCTAGTGTTCACGGACTTGTTGGAAACCAATATCTGACTTGTCACTGATACAACAGGAAGCCACCATATGGTTTATGAGATGTAAATAGATTTTTCAGGTCTCCTTTGAGTATTTATAAGTTGTTATTAAAATTTTTACTTATGTGCTTGCTATAATTATCACATATACAGAAATGTTGAATAACTGAACATTGAAGAATTAAAAATATAGATACAAGATGTAAGCTGCATGACAGAAAAATCGATTCACCTTATATACATATATATATATATATATATATAATGAATGCGTCTTGTATTTATATGCATATATATACGTACGCGTGTGCGTGTGTGTGTGTGCTGAATTGAGTGGGAGAAGAATTAAAAACTCAGTTAAAATAATACTGAAATATTGAGTGAACAATCGTTATCTGCAGCACAGTGTACAGTGTAACGATTTTGCAAACTCTTTGTCTGTCACTGGTGCCAATAATTGTAGTTGTTATTAACAGTTTTCTTTAAATTTTCACCTGTTCATTTACACCTTGGGAAAACATTGTATAGTGCACATTCCAATGTTAGAGACTTTGTTTTAATTTGTACATATACGAAATGGCGCCAACGCCATTTTGTGATTTTCCGTTGAGCTGCCGACACGCACATTCCTTAAGTTTGTAGTAAAGCTATAGGCGTTAGATACGTTTTATACTTATTTCCTTGTATAATCTTTACCTTTAAGTTGACTAAAATATACGGAGCACTTGAACACCTTTTTTCATTATGGGTAAAATTTATTTTGATAAAGTCTCACAGTGTTATGCAGTAATATTTACTGATGACCATGTTTCTAGCACAAATTATTACTGCTCATAATCATATCAAGATGGAGATATGTGAATGGCACTTTTACAGTGTTAAAAACAGAACATATCTCTAGATTCCTGACACACACAACCTCACTAGTAGAGGGAATAAAATTCACATTTGAATCGGAAAATGAACAAGGAGAATTAGCTATTTTAGATAGTAAAATAAGACGAACAGAAGAAGATAAACTGCACATTAGTGTCTACAAAGAGCCAATAATTCATCTCATCCGTTGTCTGTAAAAACTGAGTTAGTTAAGTGTCTAACAAACCGAACAGTAGCACTAAGTAGTACAACAAAAAACCTAAATGATAAAATGAAACAGATAGAAGTAGAAGCGTTCGTGTTAAATAACTAACTATCCTATAAAATTCATTAGAAAGATCAGTAAAGGTCGAAATCAAAATGAAAATAATGGTGAAACTAATAATCACAACACAGATAACAAAGAATATAAGGCATCTACAGTTTTACCAAATAAGGATGGAGGGGACATCTGAGACCCTCCCTGCATAGGATTCTCAATAAAGCAGGAATTAGGGTGGTATTCAAACCTAGAAACTCTCCCAGGCGGGACAAGCTCTGTAGGTAGTTTAGAGGACCCTGTAGGTTGACCCAATTAAACAAAATAATTTAATTTACAAAATACCTTGCAATGACTGTAGGTTAGATCAACTACATAGGTCAGTCAAGCTAGTAGATCAGGAGTGGTGACATTGCCAATCAGAACATAAGAATTTAGCTGAGGTTAGAAGGATTGATCCTACGAAGAGAAATAATTTAGAAAACAACTCAGTACTAGATTGCACTGAATGCATTAACACACAACCAAACAATAGGATGGGTGGAACATAGTCAAAATTCTAAAAACGAATATATGTAAGTGGACAGCGAGAGAGATTGATTACTGAATCCTCCCTGGTTCATCGGGTCTACACCCGACATATGTAGTAGAAGTGACTCAACGCATGGAAGATATTGTTACCAATCAAATCAGAGGATAATAAATAATGTTAAAATGTATTCAGTTCACATTATAACATCCCAAGAAGTTATTTATTTGTTTTACTATAAAAACACTTGTCTTATTTCCCATCTGATTGTATTTTATCGATAACACTAATATTATTTGTGAATGTATTTTATCTTACACTGATTTTATTCAAATGTCTACTCGATTTTTACTCATGCATATAAATGAAGCAAGAAAACTGTGAGAGTAGTGCCTTGATATGATTATGAGCAATAATAATTTGTGTTCCAAACGTGATCATCAGTGTGCATTATTGTATAACACTGTGAGACTTTGTCAAAATAAATTCCTATCCATAATGGAGTTGTCTTCAGTACATACACGTTAGGTAGAGTACCGAATCATTGGGTCCGTAGTAAACTAGGCTAGAGACTGATAAAGTGTAGCTTATTGACAGTATTACCGGTACTTTACAGATCCATGACACTAAATTCTCTTTGACTGCGTCATACTTAATTCATTTAAGCTTAATTCATCTTAAGCCATCAGAGTTAATTCTCTGCATTTTGCAAATTCACTTGTCTATTGATTTTATTGAGTGACCTCATATACTAACTGAAGATTTTATTTGCTACCCACATTCGTTTTCAAGAAATTCAGAGAAATAAATGTGATAATGAAACTTTTTATTCTTTTATAATCACCATACAACATCTTCCTGTACTGCGACTATTTCTGTACATTAAAAACACCCACTGACAATTTCTTCCCAGTCAGTTGTGGAATGTTAAATTCTCTTCAAAACTGCATGCTTTGATATTCATGGCTGTAAGCAGCCGTCAAGAAATCAATAATTCCACCCAATTAACCATTACCAAACATTCAACTGAGTTCAGTCAATACAGCAATCAAGCAATCAAGCAAGTGAAGGTCGGGAAGACAATTCTAAGACACGGAACTCCTCCGGAATTACTGGAAACCTATCCAGAGGCTCCGGCGTATATGCTCACACCATTGTTGCAAAAGGTTTGGGAGGAAGAAAAGGCACCTACTGATTGGAAAAAAACACCTCGTCAAACATGCAAAGAAGTACGACTCAGGCCTCTGCAAGAACAAGTATGGAATTATACTCTTGTACACGCCTTGTAAAATAATAAGTCCTGTCATTCTAAAGAGATTATAAAATGTTTGGACTCAGAACATTTACCCCCCCACCCAGGAACAAGCTAGATTGAAGGAAAGAGAATCATGTGCTGATCAAAATGCAACTCTACACATCATTATTAAGCAGAGTCTAGGATGACAACCAATTCTCTACCTTAACTTAATTGACTTTAGAAAGGCCTTCGACAACGTTGATTGCGAAGTAATATTGGAAACTACTTTAACACTACGTAGTGAATTCCGCAAACCTTAATTAACCTCATTCAGAAGCTATATGTCAATGACACATGTCAAGTGATCCATAACTGGTAATTCATAGAAGCCTTCGAATTGAAGACAGGAGTAAGACAAAGCTGACTGCCTATTAAATTAAATTTTTTTAAATTTAAAGTTAAATTTTTGATTACAGCTTGATGCCACACCGTATTTTCAGTACAAGTATGGAATTTTCAGCATGGGTATCGGTAGCCCAAATTTTGCAAGCCGACCATAGATATCGGGTGTGCGTCGGCAGGGGATCGAACCCTGGACCATGTGCATGGTCGGCGAGAGTCCTAACCACTGTGCCACCGATTGCACTTCTAATTTCGCTGGAGTGGACTATGCGGAACACCGTGCGTAGGGAGCGAGAAGACACGAATGCGTTGGACTGATTAAAAGGCTCCAAACGATCTAGCCTTCGTGGATGACTCATGTCTAATGTCATGTAAACTCGAAGAATTGCGGGTGAAAAGCAACAAACTGTCAGAAGAAGCAGCGAAGACAGGACTTCAAGTGAACACAGAGAAAACTGAAGTAGTGAAAACAACAAGTCAATAACAGAAACAAACACCATTTACCGTCAACGGAATAAATTTGAAATAGGTCACTTCCTTCACTTATCTTTGAACAATTATTTCAGCCACAGGTAAAACCGATGAGGATGTCAAAACCAGAATCGAACAGGCAAGTCAGATGTTCGTCACTATGAAATCACTGTGGAAATTTTCTACACTCAGCATAATGAACAAAATTCGTATTTTCAACACCAGTGTTACGTCAGTAGGTTCTTCTTTACGGGTCAGAAACGTGCAATCTACACGCGTCACGAAAAGCATTTCCAACCGGTTGCAGACCTTTATCAATAGTTGCCACCTTCATTCATTCCATACTGAAGATCAGATGGTCAGTGAGAAGGAATTAGCAACAAGAAACTGTGGTAAGGAATCAACCAAGAACCTATTTCTCAATAGATATGTTAAAGAAAATGTAGATGGATTGGACACACGCTGAGGAGACCTTTGGATGACATCGCGTGCCAAGCCATTGCTCGACTGGAACCTGAACGGGGAACGACGAGTTAGATTGAGATCCGAAGGTGACATGAGGAAGGTCGTGTGAGGAGGCGATGATAGCCTATTGGAAACCATGGGACTTCAGAGAACAGAACAAAACAGAGATGTGCTGCTGAAGCCCTTTGTTTCACCATGAACTCAAGGGAACTATAATAACAGTCACTATAGCTTAATTTTAAGCAATTGTCTACAAAAGGAGTATTCTGGCTAGTATTAAGTAGGTTTGATTGATTAAATTGTGATTTGGTTTAAAGATCAATAAAATTGGCAATAGATTAAAACAAATAGTGTCAGTCGTCATGATTAGTAGTTAGTAATGACATGTAGGCAAGAGTTTTTTCGATTTTAGAAAATAAGCCTCAAGTCTACTATGTGCGTCACTACATCACTCACTCCCTTTGCTTTTGTCTGACGATCAAACATTTTTTTAGTGTCAGTGTAACAGATATGCCCCTTTTTGACTTTATCGTATTTATCGTATTCAACAACTGACAGAACTTTTATTCTTCAGCAGACCAGTTTCTTTCTTGAAAGAAAAATCTGTAAAAACCGGCTATTACGTCAAAAACAAACACGATAAACCGATCATATGTTCCCCAGTAAACAGTAATAAAAATGTGTGTCACATGTCTCTGAACATATTTTAGAAGCGTTTATTTTGCGCAACTACAATGCTTGCAAATGATTACATAGAATCGATTCATTCAGTTTTTGTTTTAGATCCAAAAGCAAAAGTGACGAATCCAAGCAGATAGCGTGATTAATTGATATGTAGGCAGACAATAAATGATGATGATGATGATACGATGGAATTTTGTATTTTGATATCTTAGGCTAATTGATCACGACTGCCTTAGGTCTTAATTACTTCTGACTCTACTAAATAAAATCTTTAAAATTTTATTAGCTAATTATAGAAGTACTTTGAAGACCTGCTATTATCACAAGTATTTTCAGAGAAAAAAACAATATTCAAGATGGTTCCTACAAGGTGTAGTCAAACTAGAAGCAAACTTCCACACTTTTATTGACTGGTGACTGAAATATTCAAGGAAAGCAAGACAGTAACGTGCGTCAGTGGCACAGAGGTAAAATGCTCGCCAACCACGTAGGTGGTTCGGGGTTCGATCCCTGACTGATGCACTCCTTTACCTCTCTGAGCTTGTAATAAGACTGGTGAAGAGGGAATGTTGGGCGTGAGGCTAGCAACTCTATGCCATAAAAATAAATACCATTGCTATCGAAACTTCGAGTCTCTAGCTTGAAGCTCTATGTTCCACTGGGAACGTAAAGGAATGAAACAAATAATAATAAAGACAGTAACAGTACTTCATTTTTACAAGTAAGCGTTTGTTCAAACCAACAGAGTATCGTCTCTGTTAAACTTCAGAGAGATGACAGTCGGGCGCCTAGTCCAACTGATGTCTAACAGAAGTAGCTGTGGATATTTTTCATCTGATTAGGTAGTCAACAGTTTCATGTAGTAACAAAAACACCAAAATAGACTAAATGTGTTTTAGTCGACTGTGATCAGTTTCAAATAATTTAATCATAGTGATAGAAAGGAATTTGTTTATTCGAGTTTCACCACGGATTGTTATCAGTTAGGGAACCATTGAAAACCAGCACTGGAGTACTGGACAGCTGTTTCATCCTAGTTTGGGAATCATCGGAAGTGCACATCCACTACCAGGGCTCGAAGCCAGGATCTTCTGGTCACAAGGCAAGCTCGTATACCATTCAGCCACCACTAGGACTCGATTCAATGGTCCATGATTCCTAACTTCTGCCAATTCGTGATTGAGCGAGACCACCAACCAATGTTATCGGTGGGAAATCCATCCTCACTCTCAACTGCATGGACCTCACTGGTCACGACTTCCTTAGAAAGGAATTTATTAAATGAAGATATCTACGCAACAATTGACAGAAAGCTAAATTTTCGAGGCGAAATCTGGAAGTTTTTTAAAATCTTTGCAAGTTGAACGGACGAAAAATTCCCATAGTGGGTCATAAACATAGACGTGACTAGGGGAAAACATTTTCTCGCCGATGAATTTTTTTTCAACAGATGTGTAATCGTATCTAAATATAACAAAGAATTCATAAAAACCCCTACTTTCAAAAACACCACATACAGTTACTTGCCTTAAATCCTCAGAGTAACATTCGTGTTATAATTTTGTTTCATTTCATTGTATTTTGGCTGTTTTATCATTTTATTATGATTTTATAGTTTCTAATGACCAGTATTATTAATAATATCATTATTAATAGAGGAAGAATTTCTGATTCTCGAAAAGATGTTGAAAAACAACGGTTCTCTTCAGAAAATCATTAACAAGTACGATAAATGTGAAAACTAAAGAACCAAACAAACCACAGTGTCTTCATTCAACTCGATTTCGAAAGTGACAATATAGTGGGAATAGTTAGCAGAATACGCCACTGCCCAGAACCTTTCTTCTAGCTAAGTTGGTTCCCATTTATCGCAAAACATGCTCTTTGGTGCAGTGAAAAGTCGACAGATACCCTTCTCATTTTAACCCTAACTATGTATATAAATTTGCATGTATCTGCGAGAGTAGTTACATTAGGAGAACAGAAAGAAGGGCACTCCTCCGATTTTCTGAGCATGTACCAAAAAGCCTACCTCTCGAGAGAACAAATGTTCCCAATAGTGCTATTGCTAGACATCTCCTTGATACGGGTCATAAGGTGGAAATCACAAAATCCTTTAAATTATCAGTAGACAAAATTAGTTCAAATCTATCAAGGTTTACTGAAGCAATCGCTGCCAAACGCCTAAAACTTGATTTATGTTTTCAGAAAGAAGTAGTTATCGATCTTTCCTTATCCAACCTGATGACTGGATGTCTTTATTCTCTCTTTCATTTGAATATGTAATATTTGCCTTAACCTCTCCACCTTTTTACATGGTGTAACTTTTCTTGTCTCTTGTTTCTATGATCTGAGTTGAACTGAGCAAAGTGTTGCTCAATTTATTAGTTATTCATGATCTTACGCGTCTCTCCTTTTCACTACGTAACTCCTTCGCCAACGAATACAGACATTTGTTTTTGTCTAAGCTTGAACTCTCTGGGTAAAAGCTATGTAAGTGTAATTTTCTGAGCACTGTTTATTAAGTTTGAGGCCTCCTTTCATCAACTGACATTTGCAAGTGTGTCAAAGTTATTCTTCCTATAAAATTGATAATTTCTTTAGGCTGTGTGCAGCTGATGAGAAGCCAGGAAAATAGATGGTGGTAACATCTTGGTAATGCACAAACTGTTGTTCTTGCTTTATTCTAACATCAGTGCACTTTTCTTACAGTTTTCATAAAATCATTTTATTTTATTTATACTAGCCTTTCTGCATTTAAATTGATTCGATGACTTTTCACCCTTATCAAGTAATTCCAAGTTCCAGTTTTTAATCTCTGCTTAGTCATTTCCTTTTCGATTACACTCAGTATTACGTAATGCGTTTCCTAGAGAATATAGTCACCAGTATTTGATTAATTTTATGAATTCTTTTTTAAATATTTAAAAAATGAATGGTACACCTCTTGAAAATGGTTCGTCGGAGAGAAAAGTTTCTTCACTATCACATCTTATTTTCTATGATTTATGAGTTTTCAAACTTCTAAAGGTTTTTCACTCAGTAAAGTACTGAAATATCAAGTTTTCTGAAATGCATTAGAAAAGTTCTTCTAAGTACTACACCTTGGTGTACTCGATTCGTTTCAAAAAGAGGATTCGCACTTGATAAACGTCAAAGTTTAAAAAATAAGAGTCATTTCTTTTGTTTAAAATGATTTATTGTTGTCATTTCAACATCGTTTTCACCGGTCAGATCATTGAACCTTGTTCTAAGTATTATTTATATAAAATATTTATATTTATGAAGAGAATTATCAAAGAGCACTTTTAATTTTTGAGTCAAACTAACAATGAAAGCTGTCCAATTCATCTTATAAGTCAAACAGTTGAATATGATGACAGAGAAGTACTATTAGATTCATATTTGAACTGATTTTCTGATACTTATTTATTATGGATAAACAAATGCAGATATGATGATTATTAAGGATGAAACAGCTGTCCAGTACTCCTCCCTAGGGGTTTTCAATGGTTCTCTAACTGATATCAATCGATCCGTAGTCAAACCCTTACAAACAAATCAGTTCCTTACAAATTAACTCTTGAAAATTAATCTAATGCTTGCTAGCGACTTGCTACAAGACAGAGTTTCCTGGAGTTCTATTGGGAAGTCGTGACCAGTGAGGTCCAACCAGTTGGTAGTGAGGATGGATTTCTCACCAATGACATTGATGGAGGTAGTCGTGCTACATCACGAATTGGTAGAAGTTAGAATTCATGTGCTGGCTGACCATTGAATTGGGTGCTAATGGTGGCTAAATGGTATTCGACTTGCCTTGTAACCAGGTCCCGGGATGCGTACTTCCGATCATTCCCAAACTGGGATGAAACAGCTGTCCAGTACTTTTGGTTTCCAGTGGTTCTCTAACTGATATCACTCCGTGGTCAAACTCGGTAAAAACAAATCTAATCCTTACAAACCAACTCTTGAATATTAAGGAAATCAAAAGTGGACCTGATTATTTCTTTACTGGAATCCATACTTCTAGCCGGATCAACAGCCATTTCATAAGGGGTCAAAATCTAGTCCAGCTGCTTAATACATATTTTTACTTGCATGTATCCTATTCTAAATATCTTTCTAGACAGTTGAGGCATGAATCATCATAGGCGAGTCAGCATTCTTGTTGAGGTTTAGGTTGCCTTTCGGTCTAATTGCAGAGCAACTATCACAGACAGCTGTTCATTCCACATCGATAAGCGTAATGTGTAGAAGTAAACTGTTACTTATTTCTCCATTTACACAGTGCACATACATGAATGGACTGTACCAATTCACACTAAGTTTTCACAGAGATTTTCAGAAAATTGATTTGTATTTAATATAACCAATAGAAACTAGCCTTTTCGCCTTACATGATTATGAAATATGACTATGATTGGACATTAGTAACTAGTGTTATGCGTGTAGTGCTTTCTTTGGTGCAGACTTAATTCTATCAGCCAGGTTTGTAATGTGGCCACCATTCTAGGTAGCTCGCCATCATGGTGCAAATTGATTTGATGATATTAAATGGTTGGAGGCAATCACAGGTCAGTCGCGCGCCCGAATTCCTCAGTGGTAACGTCTCCGATTGCAGCGCTCACTGGGTGACGCGAGTTCGAATCTCAGAAGGGACATAAGTTCCTACAAGGATGCAGATACGCCTTAGTGACTGGTAAGTGTGAACTAGCACGAAACCTAGGTTAAGTAGGGCTTTCTGCCGATTGCCTGCAACCATCTAATATCATGAAATATGACTATCGCAGATAGAAACTCTATAAATTTTCTATTTGATTCATGGCAGCTTGCAGTGGAATCCAGGATGTGAATTTTGCCGTTCCTGGGAGACATCATCTGGATGTACTTGCAACCTCAGTGATTACTGCTGTTCCACGTGTGACTCAAATCCAGTAACTGTCGTTTCAAATGCCAAAAAGTTATCCACTAAGGCACTTGATCATTAACATGAATAAGTAACTTCATGTATTCGATTAAATTTACTTCCACAGAATATTTTACAGGTTGAGCAATTGTCACATGATTAAAATGTAGGTCGGGTTATGGGACTTAAGTCAAGGGGATTTCAAATCATACAAAAGTGAATTTCTTGCCTTGGGATTGACAATTTAGTACTGAAAAGTCTTAAATTAGGTGGCGAAAGTGACGAGACTCGAAATGTTAAGTACCACTTGAAATAACCTTTAGTTAATTTAGTCACATGTTTGGTCTCTTTAAATCCACAAAAGTAATCTTCGTATTAAATTCACTTGAACATACTCAAAAACACGACATTTCGAGTGACTGATACTCAGTTTGAGACACGCAAGGGAGATAAACACGTAAGAAGGATGAGAACCGTAACTGAAATTTGATTGTGATTTATTCGTAATGTTGGATGCAAATGAATAGTTAGGACAAAACACTAAACATCGATAAACAGACGTGGCAAGCAACTTATTATAAGTAGCGGAATAGTAAAAGTAGTTATTGAACCTATCCACACAAGCTTGCTCCTCAAATCACAGTAGGCAGACACCCATAAAAGTTTGGTTATATCACAACTTTAAATCAGAATGTTCAAACGTTTTCCATGGAAACGGTAGATAAGTATTTGTGCCTATCCCTTAGAAACTGACATCGGAAATTTCATATCCAGTATTGCATATGTGCTACTATACGGATCAGAGACTTGGCCAGCGGATCACGAAGGCCACTTCCAACAAACTACACACCTTCATCCACAGCTGTCTTTGCTCAATACTACTCAAGATCAGATGGCCGACCAAAAAAGATCAGCAACAGAGATCTCTGGCAATGAACGAACCAATCCAGCATAAACCAATTGTACAACAAATATGCAGGAAGAAATGGAGGTGGATTGAAGGCCATACTCTGAGAAAACAAGCCATCATCAAGTGACATCACACGCCAGACCATTGCTCGAATGGAACCCGAACGGGATGTGGCGAGTTGGTCTTCAGTGCGACGGTGGGGTGACATGGAGGATGAGGTGATGAGAAGAGGAGATGAAAGCATGTGGGCAGATGTGGATTCAGGTGGAAACGTTGGTCGAGTAGTGAACGTAATAGAGACGTGTGGCTGAAGCCCTATGTTCCTCTAAGAATTAAAGGAAAAAATAATATTAATTGCATATGTACCTTATTTAAGAATGCAAGCAAACAGGAACTAACGCTTCCAGCTGACGGACTCCTCCCAACATCTGCTGTCAAACCTTATAAACCCTAACAACAAAAACAACATCAACAACCAAAGAATATTAATATTTGTTATTTGTTATTGGTAATATATATACACTAATATTCTTTTTTACATACACGTGATGCCGTTAGATGATGTTGTTTACAACACTAATCAATATCTATCTACAAACGTTTTCTTCTCGAATATTCTCGTGAAATAATCAGGAGGATAGAGGAAGAGAAAAATCAGTAATTCATCACTTGACTTGACTGCACATCCTGCTCAAGGTCATTACAATGTATCCATCAAAAGTGCAAATGATTGTATAATTTTGTGAATTTAACAACAACAAAAACAAAAAATTAATTACGCATCAAAATATTCTGAAAGCACTTAATTAGTAGTAGTAGTAGTAGTATGGATTTATTGGGTTTTGTTTTGTTTTGTTTTTCTTATCTGATGACAGTTACATCAAGATAATGACTGTTAAGCTTCCTTTTTGGCTGACATTTTGACAGTTAACAGATTGCTTGCTACCAAAATGCAGAATGAAGGAGGATTTCCGCATAGCGATTTGTTGTCGTGATAATCAGCCGATAGTAAACGTTATTATTAGATGTATGTATAAAAGTAAATAAAAATGAATTAATTCCGTTCTGAAAGATATTTAAATGCTTTTTGCCTATGATGGTATTACTACATACACATGAAAATCCTGTGGAGAATTTCAAATCTATTTTCATTTTTTCAATACAGTTCCATTGTTGAAAACATCACCGGTAAATTAGTTGAGTGGAGAAATTAGTTTCCAGGATTTCATCACGAGCCGACGACAGTTAGAGAACCACGGAATATACATATTTGATCATAGGGAATAAAAAGACAATTGCAGAGAAGAAAATTTTCTTTTCGGCGAAGCTGTCGTCAACTAGGCTGTACATTCGTGTATTTATATCAAATGGATGGGAAAGTTCCAGAATAATTTCTGGTTAGGGGTCAAATTAATAAAATTACAATTAGGAATTAGAATGCCATAATAAACAGGGGGATGGGTAAAACTCAAACAAAGTAGCATAATAACTAAGAAGATTGACATTGTGCAATTGCGGGTTAGAAATGTAAAAATAACAAAATATACAGGATGTTTGCATAAAAAACTAGAGTGATGAATAATTGTTTATGCAATCAGGGATTAAATATGTAGAAATAGTAAAATGACAAGATAAACAGGAAGTGTGGATATGAAAATATGGTAGTGTAGACAGGGATTAAGAAAACTTAAAATAACATGAATAAACAGGAAGTTTAGCCTACCAAGTTTAGCCTGCAAGTTTAGCCGTACCATGCTCCGACTTGGAAAACGCGCCCGGGTACACTACCCAGCCTGGCTAGTAAAAGGACACCAAAAACGTGTATACAGTTCAGTGACAGAACATCTGGTCAACTCAGGACATTGAGCGCCTTTCGAAAAATCCTTCAAAGTAATATACAAGATTCAATCAAACCTATCAAAGGGAGTGAAATCAAGACATTTGGGCATAGCTGAGGCGTTAACTGTCCAAAAACTCAAAACCACACTTTGTATCCCAAAGAAATACGTCCAACCCCTGTCCCTGCCATGGCCATCATAAACAGGTAAATTTTTTAATAATGACCATCCCATCGCCTTTCTTATCTAAACTTTCTGTTTATTCATGTTATTTTAAGTTTTCTTAATCCCTGTCTACACTACCATATTTTCATATCCACACTTCCTGTTTATCTTGTCATTTTACTATTTCTACATATTTAATCCCTGATTGCATAAACAATTATTCATCACTCTAGTTTTTTATGCAAACATCCTGTATATTTTGTTATTTTTACATTTCTAACCCCCAATTGCACAATGTCAATCTTCTTAGTTATTATGCTACTTTGTTTGAGTTTTACCCATCCCCCTGTTTATTATGGCATTCTAATTCCTAATTGTAATTTTTATTATTTTGACTCCTAACCAGAAATTATTCTGGAACTTTCCCATCCATTTGATATAAATACACGAATGTACAGCCTAGATGATGACTTCGTCGAAAAGAAAGTTAGGGAACCATTGGAAATCCTGCAAGGAGTACTGGAGAGCCGTTTTTCCCTAGTTTGGGACTCTTCATCGATGCCCACCCACAGCAGTTCGAATGCAGGGCCCTCTGGTTACAAGGCAAGCTCGTAGACCATTAAAAAACCACTGGTTCATGAATTCTAACTTCTGCCAAATCACGTAATAGCGCGACCACTAGCCAATTTTATCGGTGGCAAATATTTGTCTTCACAGCAGGCCTGCTGTACATCGCTGGTCACTACTTCTCACACCGTTTATTTCAAGGTATTTAGAAAGAAACCTTCTTGAGCTTGGCTTGGCTTATCGACGGCACTTATTAAAAACATGTAAATCAATAACTTAGTGGGCTTAAGAGCGGCAGTTCTTGAAACTGGTGTTTATGTCTAGGACGCAGTATAATAAACGGATTTCATATCACTATGAAATACTACCAAGTAATTCTTTGTAAACCAAGGGTTTCTAATCAAGAAAACTAAGACCAACTAGACTGAAATCCTGAAGAAAAGTTGGCTGTGGGGTCAAAATAATTGCAGTTTGAAAGCATTAGTTTCTATAGCTTACAGGGGGTCACAGGGTTACAAATATATATACATGGCTAGTAGTGGAACACAGGGTGAGCATTTCGTCCCGATTGGGACTCGTCAACTGGGCGGTATCGCGTTAACTATCAAACAACATCAAAGTGTCCATATTAGGAGTCTGTATTTCAACACAGATAGACGCTTTAGTGCAATATAAGTCAATCAATCGGGAATTCAGTGTAGCTTAAACAAATGAAACCTGATACTGCCTGGATAATTGATGGTTCTAGTGGCCTATTAAATAATCTTTTAGCGTTTGGAACGGTAGGTGCTGGGTATAAGTGTTATCAGAAACACTAATAATCATTGAGGATACAGACACCTCCAGCTGGTGTATTCCGAGTCAGAGGAAATGCACAACCTGGATTCCATGATTAGCCACTGTTTACTAACCTAATGAAGTCAGACACAGGAGAAGCATCTATACTAGGCGCTTTCAGTTTCCCTGTTAATTTTGATTATTTACCTTTTCTTAATCTATGGTTCTGTCATGGTCATTCCTCTACTTCCAGTGGTACTAATGTTGGTCCGAATTTATTGAACTCTGGCCTTACAATTGTTGTTGTTGTCAACTTGATCCCATGAGAATGCACATGATTCTGTCAACTATTGTAGGTAATGATCAAACACCATCAATCAAAAAAGAAGTCAGACAAAAAAGGTCAAATATCAGGTCAGCAAGACGACAAACAACAGCACAAATCGATACGATCATACAGAAAAATTCTTAGAAACATTCAATCCGAATTACTGTCACCAGAAATTACGCATATTTCATTCATGAAGAATTCTGAAAGCTGGCTTCAAGGGACAGTCATAACTTCAGAATCAAACCATTCAAGTCAAAAAATGAAACAACGCTTAACTCATCCACCTGACCTGCAGATCTTCTTTATCACTCTCGGGCTTGTCTGTCATTTCATCTAATTCTTTGTCAATGGCAGCAGAAACTTATGATAATCAGTGGAGAGAACAAACATTTTTCAACGTAAAATATTTTTTTTCAGAGGTATATATGTATATATTTGACTCTCTCTTAAATCGAAGTAGAAAAAGCCTACCTTCTTAGATAAATACTGCAAATAAATACCGCAAAACTTATGCCTAAATTTTCTGATAATTTTTTCTGAAGACAGACAGCAGGCAGTCTTAGTGATATATCTGACAAATGTATATATATAAACTAAAATTTGGACAAAGTAACCATAATTCACGCGTGTCTTGCCGTGTAGTTTTGTCGGACAAAATTTGTGCAGGAGTTTTTCTTATCGAATGTATTTTTAATATAGTTATCTTTAGTACATAAATCAAGGCCAGTAGATTCTTCAGACCGTTTTTGTAAATGACCTTTAAGTGAGACTAAAACAACCAATCAGCGTAATCTTTAAATGGATTATTGTCGATCAAGTAAAGGAAGAAACTATCAAATTACAAAATTCACATTTCTAATCGACGTTTTATGGTTCAGATTGAGAAATATACCTTAGAGTGTTAATAAATTTGTGTTAAATGGCAGAAATGGTGGTGAGACTCAATGAAATCAAAAAAATCACTACTTCCTCAAAGTAACTAAGAGAGCATGAAGTAACGGCAGAATGACAATCGACTTGAATTTATTTACAAATTCTCCAGGAGTGTAATAACGGAAAAACTCTTTTTCATCGCCCGAATAATAACATTAAAAGTTTACTCAATAAAATATTTCAACTCTCCATTGCTGACTAATACAACATACATCTTAGTGGCTTCTTTTCGAGTTTAATATGATTTACCAATATAACTTAGGTGGTGAGCTTTATTTTAAGTATTGGTTTTGTAGGGATTTTGTTTGATTGCATGGAGTTTTATTGCATCATGAGCTGATAGCAGTCAGAGAACCACTGGAAAACCTGAGATGTCAGCTCATGATAAAATAAAACTCCATGCAATCAAACAAAATTCCTACAAAACCAATACTTGAAAATTAATCGGATGCTCATTAGGGACTGGCCCTATTCAGGCAGTTAACCTGAGGTTCTAGTGGGAATTCGTGACCAGGATCGGGTCCCAATGGCTCATTGGTCTACGAGCTCGCTCTGTAACCAGAAGTTCCTGGGTTCGAACCGTTGCGGTGGGTGCCTACTGATGAAGAGTCCCAAACTAGTACGAAACAGCTTCATTTTACGTGTATTTAATCTGTATTGCATTTCACGTAGAAGTCGAAAATGGTGGTGATGGCGATTCGTAAGTATGAAAGATTTAGAAAGGCTTAAACAACACACAAGTAACTGTGATTACAAAAATATTGATTTCATCAAGAGATGAGTATATCTGATGCTTAAATCTTAGTAAAAATGGGTTGAACTCTTAGGTTGAACTCTGAATTTATTCTTAGTAGACATTTGGATAGTATATTCCTTCACATCTCCAGTGGAACATAGGGCTTCAAGCTAGAGGCTAGAAGTTTCTGTTGCAGTGGTGTTTATTTTTAAGGGATGGGGTTGCTAACCTCATGACCAACCTTCTCTCTCTCTACCAGTCTTATTACTGGTTTAGCGACGTAAAGGAGTGCATCGCTTAGGGATCGAACCTTGAACCACATGCTTGGTTGACTAGCACCCTACCACTGTGCCACTGACTCACGTAAATATATATATATATACCGATGAGTGGTTCGAATGTTTTGCCACCACAGCCTTCATCTTTGATCACTAGCCAATAAAAACAGCAGTCTGAAAATCAAAGGCTCTCCCATATAGTCTAATCAAAGACTACGTGTTTACTGTCAGGAATAGTAGCACCAAAAAGACAAAGCATGTCGACAAAACTACCACAACTGTAGATCAAAAACTTATATAGAAGATTTGGTATGATGAACATGTGTGATTAACCATGTATTCATCATGAAAAGCCAACTAGAATGTATTACTTGAACTACTGAAAATACCTTCATTACTTGGTTGAAATAAACATTTATTTTCCTTTCTTGTTTCTCAGTTCTCCTTAGGCCACTCTATAACGACAGCATACATGCTTAAATCACACTTAAGACTACTTGGAATCAAAAGGAATAGTCTGAATTTCTCACTACTATTGTTATTATCCTTACATCGAAGAGCACAGAAAATATACTTTACCTGCATAGTTGTTCTTCAAAACAATCTGGTTACCTAGGGTTCCAGTGGGATGTCATGACCAGTAGGGTGCAGCAGGTCGGGTGTGAGGACAAATACTCGCCGAAGACATTGTTTAGCGTTCGCGCTATGTTGGGGATTTGCAGAAGTTAGAATTCATGGGCTGGCCATTGGACTGGTTGGGTCCAAGTGGCTTAGTGGTCTGCGAGCTACCTCGCCTTGTAACCAGAAGGTCCTGGGTTTGAACCCCGGTGGTGGTTGCGTACTGCTGAAGGGTCTCATACTGGGAAAAAACAGTTGTCCACTACACCCAGCTGGTTTTCCAATGGTTCTCTAACCAATGTCAGCTCATGATGAAATCCCCCAACCAATCAATCAAATCCCTAAAAACCAACACTTGAAAATCTGGTTTTCATTTCTGTCTGCTGACCCGAAAAACAAATTATTTTATTTGATAAAACGTTAAACCATACAGTATTATTTATATATTGATGACATTTTGAGCACAGTTAATTGCTCATAATCATATCAGGGTATGATATCATTATATGAAATGATTATAAGCAATGAATTATGCACAAAATGTCATCAATAATTGAACAATACTGGATCACTCTTTATCAAATGTAAAAAGACATTTGCAGCGAAGAAAATTTTCTTTTCAACGAAGCTGTCGTCAACTAGGCTGTACATTCGTGTATTTATATCAAATGGATGGGAAAGTTCCAGAATAATTTCTGGTTAGGAGTCAAATTAATAAAAATTACAATTAGGAATTAGAATGCCATAATAAATATAATTGCATAACAATTATTCATCACATTAGTTTTTGTATGCAAACATCCTGTATATTTTGTTTTGTTTTTTACATTTCTGACCTCCAATTGCACAATGTCAATCTTCTTAGTTATTATGCTACTTTGTTTGAGTTTTATCCGCTCCGTCCCCCTGTTTATTATTATGGCATTCTAATTCCTAATTGTAATTTTTATTAATTTGACCCCTAACCAGAAATTATTCTGGGACTTTCCCATCCATTCGATATAAATGCACGAATGTACGGCCTAGTTGAATACAGCTTCGCAGAAAAGAAAATTTTCTTCGCTGCAACTGTCTTTTTATTCCCTATGATTAAATGTGTATATCATATATAACTATCATGGAATTATGCTCCATCACAGTTCTGAAGTTGTGTTCCTGTATCATAGGAACTGTCAGCTTAGACATACATTCAAGTGGAATTAAAAACTAGGGAATTTAAAAACCACCATTTTTAATAATCCAGATATTTTTCTTCCTTTCTCCCTAGAAGAACTTTTACAGCAGTAAAAAGGGTCAGGCATTTAATGAACGAATTAAAAATTCACACAAAAATTATTTGCTTACAGTTAACGTATAGTTTAGTTACGAATAGATTTACAGGTTATAATTAGATTATTTGTGCATCGGTGGCATAGCGGTTAGGACGCTCGCCGACCATGCACATGGTCCGGGGTTCGATCCCCGGCCGGCGCACTCCTTTACCTCGCCAAACCAGAACTAAAAGCTGGCGAAGAGGAAAGGTTGGGTGTGAGGCTAGCAACCCCATCCTGTAAAATAAACACTGCTACAGAAACTTCAAGCCACTAGCTTGAAGCCCTATATTCCACTGTGGAATGTGAAGGAAAAAAAAATAGATTATTTAGATACATAAATGCCATGACTGCAATTTATTTACATGGGTGAATGACGAATTTCCACCCCCTTCCTGTTATTGTATTTTCTGTGAATTATCTCATTCAGATGATGGATTGATTACAAGTGCAGGATTTTCGTCATCAACCAACATCAGTCAGAGTGATCGTTGAAAATCAGGGAGAACTGGACATGTGCTTCTTCCACTCCTGGGACGCTGAAGCAATGAGCACCTATGATTCCTTTAAGAATCGAGCCCTGGACCTTTTGGTTACAAGAGCAAGCTTGTCCACCATTCTGTCACTTGGAATGGAATCCAATGACTATTAAATTCTGACTTTGTTAACTCCTGGATAGAGCGCTACCGCCTAACGATGCCTTCAATGAGCATCCAATTGATCTTGAAATGGTAGACCTGACTGGTCAAAACTCCCTACTGTAATTGGGCCAAAATCCCCAGAAATTCTAAAATCTGAATATCAAAAGTCAGGTCACTGATGGCCACTGGATGGATTCCCTGAAGCTACAGTAGGAAGTCGTGACCAGTGGGGTCTACCGTGTCAAGAACAAATGGATGCTCATTGAAGGCACCGGTTGGCAGTAGTGCTATATCCACGAGTTGACAAAGTCAGAATTCAGGGCTCATTGTATTCCATTCCAAATGACTGAACGGTGAACAAGCGTGGTTTTGAAACCTGAAGGTCCCGGGTTCGATCCCTGCTCGTGGAGTCATAGGTGTGTGCTGATGAAAAGCCTCAGAATGGGACGAAACAGTTGCCAAGTGCTGCCTGGTTCTCAATGACCACTCTAACTGCTGTTGGTTCGTGATGAAAACCTAACAAGGAAAACTACAACACCAAAGTTTGTGATAAATTGCACTAAATGGACGAAAAGACACTTTTCGAAGTAAGAATCTTTGGGCGAAGTAAATGAGAGATTATTTTCACCGGTGCTTCTTCAACTTCATTCGAGTTCGCTTTCATTAATTTCATTTATTGGAAAAAATAATTACTCCAACTTAAAGATATATGTTATTTACGAGAGAAACGACTATTCTCATAGCTAATGGATGGAAATGAACTGAATACTAGTCATGATGTGAGTCATTTTCGTCTATCAAAGGTTTTCCGCTTGTTAGTCAGGTAGACACAAAAGCACATCGAGAAACCTCTGTCTAACATATATCAACTAATATATTCTGCCTGCCCTTTACTGAATACTCTGTGCAGTATAACTTGCTGCTTAACAGAACCACCAAACCAGAATTGTAGAAAATTAGGTATGTAGTGAATCAGACATTTCAAAAAATATGATTGCTAGCAAATTGATTCCAACCTTCAATGTATGTTATCTAGAATGTGTATCTGCTAAATTCTTTAAATTTCCTGAATGTTCTATGAGGGTTTCAACATAAGATTAGTCAAAAATTTCCTTCTAACTTGTTTTGCCCCCTGAAACTCTTTGATTCCTGAGAACTGATCTAATCTCTTCAGCATTTCACTATGTCAACCGTCAAAAATTGTTCATCCAAAGTTTACTCCTCGGAGTAGTAGGATAAAATGGGTAGTACTCAAAATAGTTTCACTGGTTTCTAATTTTAGACTTAGACACGGTGTAACAGTCATTTCAAAGTTATTTTGTCTTCAACTCTACACAATATATGACATTTACTGTCAAATAGTTTCCATCATTCCTACAGACTGGCTGACTAAATCATTATCTTAGAAATCTGTTAAACTTCGATGGATCTTGAGTATTTGGATGTAACGAGGAATACATTATTAGGAATGCCTTAACTAATTTCATCAAGAAAATTCAAATATTTTTTCCTACAATTCTAAGTACCACAGCAAGGCAGTCTATACCCATTCTATGAGGCTCGCGAATCAACAGTTTAGGACTTCATGCATTGATGCCAGTATGTATTTATCCACTCCTCGCTTTCTGTTTTGGTCTGATTTCAACCAGCACTTTTCGGAGATAAAGACTGTTGTTGAGGATGCGTAACGTATCCGAATCTTCCAATCTGGTGAAGACTGACACACATAAACTCACTAGTGGAGGGAATAAAATTCACATTTGAAGCCGAAAATGAGCAAGGAGAATTAGCTATGTTAGATTGTAAAATAAAACGAATAGAAGAAGGCAAACTACACACTAGTGTTTATAGAAAACCAACGCATTCTAGTAGATATTTAAACTTTAATTCATATCATCCTCTAACTGTTAAGGCAGACTTAGTTAAGTGTTTAACAAACCGAGCAATGGCACTAAGTAGCACAGAAAAAGACCTAAATGACGAAATAAAACAGGTAGAAGAGGCGTTGGTTTTAAATTACCATCCTCTAAAATTCATTAGGAAGATCGAAAAAAGCCAAAAGCCAAATAAAAAGAATTGTGAAACTAGTAATAATAATATAAATAAGAGAGAATATAAGTCATCTACAGTTATATCATATAAAGAGGGGACATCTGAGACCCTACGTAGGATTCTAAATAAAGCAGGAATTACGGCGGCATTCAAACCTACAAACTCACTCAGGGACGAGCTCTGTAGGTTAAAGGACCAAGTGGACCCAATTAGACAAAATAATATAATTTACAAAATACCCTGCAATGATTGTGAGGTCAACTACATAGGTCGAACTAGTAGGTCAGGGGTAGTCAGATTGTCAGAACATAAGAATTTAGCTAAGGTAAGAATGGTTGACCCAGAGAAGATAAGTAATTTAGAAAAAAGCGCAGCAATTGCAATGCATGCATTGGCACACAACCACACAATAGGGTGGAAGAGGGTTAAAATTCTAAAAAGTAATCTAGGTAGGTGGAGAGAGAGGTTGATTACTGAATCTTTGTTCATCGAATCTACACCCAACACATGCAATAGGAATGAATCATCACTCATACCCGAAATATGCAAAATATTACTACCAATCAAATCAAGTGAAAATCAAGTGAAAAACAATGGAACTATATAAATGAATTTAAGAAGTCGTGTGGTTACCTTGATATGATTATGAGCAATAAATTGTGCTCGAAACGTGGTCATCAGTAAATATTACTGTATAACACTGTGAGACTTTATCAAAACAAAATTTACCCATAATGGAATTACACTCTACCACAGTGCACAAGTTTTATTTTTATATCAAGATTGACAACCTTATTATCGAAAATGTAAGAAGAAATGATGGAGACCTACAACTCCCTTTCACCATTTTATAATACTCCTCAGAGCTTCACAAACATAGTACCATATTAAATTTATTTTGAAACTTTATTGATCGTTGTTAAAAAAAAACAAAAGTTGTCAGCACATGCATAAAGCCTACATTGTAAACTGTCAGATGGTCATTCATCTAACTCTGTAAGTATTAAAAAAATAATAAATTTCAAGTCCTTTTTGCATTGTATTGATCGATCGGTCGATCGATTGATTGACTGACATCTGAGCGTAGAAATGTGGACATAAATGTAACAACAATGCGATAATAGAATACAGGAAACAGAGAGAAACACGATGGGAATTACGCTGGTATGCACACACACACACATGGACGTGACAGGAGAGATTATAACTAAACAAGGAATTCCAATCTAGTTAGAATTGGGAACATATATAAGTTAGGTATATGATATGTGTTCTTGAACAAAGAATATCAAGAAATTTCAGATTTTCAAACTTCATAATACTAAACTATCGTTAGTATGTTAAAGAATACAATCAGGCAGCGACCTACATCACCCTGTGTGCTAGGTAAGGCGGGGAAATCAGTCGACGAGACTGTGAAATTACATCGACTAAGATGGTTAGGACATGTGCTACGTATGCCTAGTCATCGCCTTCCTCGACAATAGGCAATATTAACTGATATAAGGCCAGGCTGGAAAACAGCTAGAGGCGGTCAAACGAAAACATGGCACCAGTCAATGAAATCTACAACAATTAGTCTAAGCCACGTAGGAAGGTGTAGACTTCCTGACTGGTTGGGGTACTCGGGACGGTAAAAACCAATGGTTGGAAACAATTAGTGACATGGCTCAAAATCGTTCTCAATGCCTAGCGCAGATGCATCCACTCTTAGTGACTTACAATTTCCAATGGAACTATGTTGTTCTTCGTTATTACTATTCCTTTTGTCTCATATCTCTGTCTACTGTCTCTATTTTTTATTCCTTCTACTTTCTTCTCTTGCTTTGTGTGCTACATGGAGTGTGGCGACTTGAGCTGCCGCGCATATGTGCAAAGTTCTGTGTCGAAAACCGACCGAATCGATATTCCTGATCCATGGTTCGGTTCAATCGTGTCTTAGTATTCACCTCCTGTTGTGTAAACCGCTTGACATGCAGTCACCTTAAAGGTAGTTTCAACATCACTGTTATCCGATCTCTTGTTGTATACATCACGCTCATCGAAAAAGAATATTCAGTGATTCAACAGAGAAAAATATAAAACCATGGTTTGATGCATTAGTGATGGAGGTTAGCGATTCATAATTTTATGCTTCATTTAGCGGATAGACCCAATAATGTTGCCTTTAGCAATGTTAGTTACTATGTTTGCAGATAAGACTGCAGTAAAGCTTGCAGTTATGCAATAAATTACAAGGCAAAATTTGTTCCACTCTATATTTCAAGTGGGCAAATAAGTTATAACCTGCTAATTGATGCGTATATATATATATAACGACAATGTGCTTGCATACTTACAAATTTAGCGGTTATAACTGATTCTAAAGTAACTTTTTTCTTATTATTATCATGTGAAGCGACTACCATACCTTTATTTCTTACTTTTTACCAACAGTTTCCGGAATTTTAAACTAATAGGACATTTCCATAAATATTTTTCATTTTACCTACTTGTCAGTTTCCCTGATATAAGACTGTTAATCTACAGCCTTCTAGTATAATTTAACTAAACTTTTCTTTCACTGCAACAAGCGGCTTTGTATAAAAAAATAAACTTGCGACGTTAGAAAAGAATAAAGAGCTTTTCATGTTGTCAGAGAACTAATCATCAAAGGAACTTGGTCGAGTTTGAAATCAGTAAACCATCTAGAATACTCATAAGCGAGTCTTCCTAAGAAGTAAATACCAAATAGTTTTCCCAAAAAGTTTGCAAAATATGCTATGACTTTCTGATTTTCAATATTCACTGATAAAGTGCAAAATCGGATGAAGTCACTACAAAAACCATCAAGTATTTCACAGGGATCCCTCAAGAGTGAGGAACATAAAATCACAAAAGAGAAGAGAAGACTTAAAATGATGCTAAGGTGAACACTTAAGAGTCAAAAAATTCAATTTTTCCGAAAATAAGAAAAAGACGCAAAACAGCGAAGGAAATTTTCTTTTCGACGATTCATTTTCATAAGCTTGCTCGTCTGGAGCAAAGTATATCGACCGTACTCAACGTCAAGTCCACAAACGCATTCTAGAAGATTGCCAAGTTTGGCTATCTAGCCAGAGAAGGAAAGCTGAATACTAGCATCTCCATCCTCGGAAACCTTTTCATCTCCGGACACCGAGCACCTCCGCATGATTGCTTCACATTACTATACAGAGTCCCTCGATATAGTACAAAGGGACTTTGCATACGCCATCCATACATAGCTGATTCATTAGCTATTCGGCATCTGAAACCGGCCCTCTGCGTTCAAAAGTGCTACATTCATTCCCTCGCCCTGCCATGGCCAGAGTCACGTTCTTACTATAATTTAGCTTTTCTTTATCATGTAAGTTTATTGTTATTAGTGATCTCACCATCCTTATTTAATTATCACTTTATTACTGTTTATTAATAACATTGTGTTTTCATAAAGATTTTATATAAAAATACTCCATCACCTTTACACTAGTTCCCGTCCATTCTACACGAACTTATTAATTAGTCATTACCTCAACCTATTACGTCATACCAACGTCTGCCTCTTTTCTAACTTACAAATAGTCATCCCTTCTAGATTACACCTTACATTATGTAATACATTTTTGAGAACGAATTTTACCAATATCTGACTGTTCTTATGAATTCTTTGTTAAATATAATTACGATTGTACAGCTTATGAAAGCGAATCATCGAAAAGAAAATTTTCTTCGCTGTTTACGCCTTTTTCTTATGACTCAATATGGGAATATCTCGTTCATTTTCCAAAAATGATTAACGATAGAATCAGCGCAGTAAAAATACTATGCAGGAAAATTCAGTTCATTTATATCCCCATTTACTCAAACATTATGAAGTGAAACTCTAATCCTAAAGCATACTTGACCCTGATTTATCAACTTGTAGGGAGGTTAGCAGAGATCCTCAAGTTAACTGTTCAAAGACAGATGCACTCATGCTGAGATCGATTTTATGGACTGATTATCGAAACTTTATAATCACTTTTGTAATTGCTTCGGTTATGACTAATGCTAAAAAATAAACATTATTCATAAATTTCAAAAGAAATTTATGAAAATAATTTAAATTGTTGGACGTTTTCTTAATGAGAAGCATTGGAATACCTCGAACTACTGGACTGGCTATTAGATCGGGCCCCAGTAGCTTAGTGGCCTACGAGTTCGCTGGCCTTATAACCAGAAGGTCCTGGCCTCGAACCCTGTCGGTGGGTGCGTCCTACTGAAGCAGAGTCCTTAAACTAGGAGGGAGGAAACAGCTGTCCAGTAGTTCCAGCTGGTTTCCCAATGGTTCTCTAACCGACGACAGCTCATGATGAAATCCTCCAGTCAATCAAAACAAAATCCCAACAAAACCAATACTTGAAAATAATTTAAACAAATGTAATTTACTTACGTTCTATCAGTTGTATGATCTGTGACCATGCCTCTTTATCATTATTCCACTGATCAGAGGAATCACCATTGAATACAATCGGTGGATGCTTTAACAGACTTGTATCAAAAATAAACGAATATGTAGGCTTTTTCAGAAATACAATTATAATTCTATCTGCCCATGATTGTTTCGCTGTAAAAAAGACCAGAAATCTAGGATAAATATGATCCAGACATGAAGCATTTTCACCAGAAACAATCAATAAAGCATACTGTGAATACTTCAGAAATCTATTTTCAAATGAATTGAAAGAATTCTGTAGAAATGCTTCTCCACGACCAGTTGGCCAAAACACCTCGCGGCCATATTGATTCTCGACACGTTCACTTAATAATTTGCAAAATAATGTCGCCTCTTTGTCTTCACAGTCATTATCCGGCAATGATGTTGGCAAAAGCGTCCAAGGTGTTAGTAAAGTGAATTTGTACTTCATCACTTCCTGTTACAATTATGTTCAAATTTCTATCTCAGAAATGAGATTAATATGTTCCACTGTGTCAAAATTGTTGTGAGCATGTGTTTTAAAATGTTATGTGCTTCTATCCACTTGATAGGTATATCATTATTTTAAGAAAGTCGAAAAAAATTGGACAATTCTTTGTTACTTTCAACGAAAATTTGAATTTCTATGCGAATTTCGCTACATCAGTGAATAGTATTTTCATGATTCTATTAGGTTTATGTAAATATATTAAAGTCTGTCCAACACCCACATAGCATCAGAGCAGTTTTGATTGGTTGAAGTTAATTTCAAGGTTATTTATCGGCGGATCAATAGACTTCGTTTTACAGACAACGTGATCACAATTTTCCAAGGTTTTTTGTTTCTTCAAAGGCTTTTTGACTGTAGAGTCTTTTGCGTCAAAAAAATATATACATTTATGAATATTTCAAAATGATTACATGAAACCAATTTTGTGATAAAAATGTGTAATTTCTAACTAGTCAATTTTGATATAGTTCTGTTTTGTTTATGAGTATTTTTCTTCCACGGTGTTTGCGAAATACTTGTTTGAAAGTGTCGTCTTGTAACCAAAGCATTAACAGAAGCAATAACATTTCAAAACACAAAACTCTTGCATTCGGTCACCTTAAAGAATATGTTTTCCAAACAAGCCGTAGCGATTCTTAACTTGAAAAATGATGCACCGAGGCTTGCCACCTCAATTTCTATCTGTTAATTCATCTGCACGTGTGGAGCCAGTTATATTGACCACTGGTCTAGGAACGTAATTTATCGTGCTCAGGAACACCTATCGATGAGGTTAAATAAATAGTTTTCAAGTATTGGTTTTGTAGGGATATTGTTCGATTGACTGGAGGATTTCATCATGAGCTGATATCAGTTAGAGAACCATTGGAAAACCTGGGAGAACTAGTGGGAGCGTGCCACTGAAGAGTCCCAAACTAGGACGAAACAGCTGTTCAGTACTCCCAGCTTTTCTAGTGGTTCTGTAACTGATGTCAGCTCATGATGAAATCCTCTATGCAATTAAATAAAGTGTGTTGTTAAAACCATCAACAGTTCTATATTGGACCGCCTCATGCAAACAGGCCACAAAGCTAGTATTGAAGAATCTTTGTCATCTACTGGGTAACGTATAAATTACCGAAGGCATCTACATACCAAATACTCCAAACAGCAGAAGCCATTGTAATCCGCGTAAAACAACCGGAATTCTGTGTGTCAAAGGAGCAGGTCAAGCCAGTATTCTTACCCTGGCTTTCCGTCCAGGCTATAAATTCACAAATTCTGCGTTAATTTCTTTTAGTTCACTCGATACTTAGTTTAGTGCTATATTAATGCATATTATTTGAAATTTATTTTTGTGCATTGAAGTTTCTCTAGCCAGTTGTTAGCTTTTGTGTTGAAGTATCACTAGCCCTCCCTCTTTACCCGGGCTTGGGACACACTAGAAAACTAGCAAGCTAGTTGACTAGGCACTCCTTCTTTATTGGTCAGAAACTTGAAATGCGTGTCACGAAAAGGATTTCCAACAGGCTACTGCAGACGTTTATCAACCACTGTCTTCACTGGCTACATTCTGAAGATCAAATGGCCTGAAATAATAAGTAACAGGAAACTCTGGCTGGCAACAAACCAACAAGTAAGAGCCGATTGCTCAATAGATGTATAAAAGAAAATGGAGATGGATCGGGAATGCGTTGAGGAGACTGCCGAATGACATCGCCCATTAGCCAGGCCAGTGATCGAGTGGAATCCCAACTGGAAACGATGAGTGGGTCGTTTGTGTGAGGGTGACATGGAGAAGATCGTGTGTTGGGGAGGAGGATATGAGAAATAATGGGCAGTCGTGGACCCAGCTGAAGGGGAGAGCAGAAAATAGAACAAAGTGGTGGTGTATTGTCGAAGTCCCATGTTCCACTTGGAACGCAAATTACCTCTATCTTATTGATGCTTTTGAAGTGCAATATGTCAGTTCTGTTGATTTAATGTCATTTATAACATTATTGTTATTAATAACAATATTTCCTAAATTGCTACTGTCATATAAATGTCGAAGCTGATGAAGAAGGCGTTATCGGGGAGAATATTCTTTGTTCATTAATCAGTCTTTTAAACATGGATAACCCGAGCCTTGAAAACATGCATTAAATAACCCTTTGAAAGTGTATTCGAGTCTCAATGGGAGCAATATCAGTGGCTAAGAATGCAAGTACCTCCAAATGACGAATCTCCCCAATAAAACGAAATGCTCATCTTGAATCCCAGCATTAGCCAAATTCAGCTGAATGACATGATTTAAAATGATGAAACCTTTCTTCCAGTTGGTAGACACCTTTCTTTTCTTCCAAACCTTTTGCAATAATGATACGAGCCCACCTGTCATGGTCTCTGGGTCAGTTTCCAGCGCTTCAAGGGAGATTCCGTCTGGTTCTCCTGCCTTCTCAGACCTCAGCAGCTTGACCGCATTCAGGATTTCTATTAACGTCGGAGGATTGTGTTCCTTTGGTAAGCAGTTCTGTGCGTGCTGTTGGTGGTATTTCTTGTCGAGTTGTAGGTGATAGTCAATTCAAGAGTCCTTCAAAGCGATCACCCCATTGTTTTATTTGTTTCTCCTCCTTCGTAATCAGTTTCTCTTTAAAATCCTTTATTGGTTTCATCATCTGAGTTGATTCCTTTCCGGACAGAGACCTGGTTATTTGATATAATGTTCTGAGATCTCTTTACCTGTGGTCTGTTCTGCTTCAGCTGCCAGCCAGTGTGTCGTAGAATTGTGTTTTGTCTTTCCCAGCACTCTTCTTTACTTCTTTATTCAGTGCAATGAAAACTGAACTTAGATTCTCATTCTGTTCCCCATATTTTCACTGAGTCATCTTCCCTTTTACCGTCCTCCTCTCGTATATTAGTTTCCTTGTCTTGTCCCTTTTTTCTTTGGAAATATTTCACTTGATTCTAAGTACTTGTCTTGTAATTAGGACTTCCTCTTCATTGTAAAGCTGCCTTGCGACACTACTGAGAATCATGCATAGAATCCAGCCACGAACAGTCATCATTTTGCTGTCATTGGAGAATTCTGTGAGTGTTCATGTCTGAGAAACATTTTGGACGGTTATACGACAGAACGCAGAAATCAGTTTCCTGCGTCCACGCCACATTCAGTTTGTCGGGTTCTTAAGATAATGCACTTTAAGAAGTTTTCATCGTTAGTAGCTTGTCCGAAGATAATAGTAATAATAATAATAATTTACTTTATTCCAAAAACAATACTTATAATACAGAATGGAATTCCCAGTATTTGTCACAATATTGCATCTGATCTACTCAAAATATAAATAAAATTAAAAATTAAAACAAAATTAATCGGAGGAATTTGCCCACATTTACGACATTATTATTAGATATAATAATAATAACAGTGAGTTTGTTTAAGAGGGTTTTGTCGATTCAGTTTGGAAACTTTAGCATGTTATAGATTAGTGGTTCTAATGTTCTGTTGATATAGTATAGTGAGGGGAAATACAAAATTAACATTTATAACACAGCTTAAATTATGCTCGCACTTATGAAAAAAATGAACAAAAAAGAAAAATTTGAGAGGATTATAAATATAAGAACTACAATAACAATAAAGAATGATGCTTTAAGGGTGAAGGAAATGGTTTGTTTACTGGTGCTAAGAAGGTTGGTTAGTTTATGCCTGACACTATTTTCATCACACAAAGTACGTGCCAAATATGGTATAGTGGAATTTTTATACTTGGAGGTACGTGCATGAATTCTTCTGAAAAGACTTCTTGTTTTACATGAGGAGACGCAAGGTTGGAGCTGCGGGTAGAGTGGGTGCTCAGAGTCTGACAAAATTCCTTTAGCAAATTTGTTACATGAATTCAAGTGCCTGTCAGTGTCGATGTCAAGGATATGGCCCAACGGGATACCACTCGCTCTGCTGACAGTTTTCAGAGTTCTACCAAGTATGACATAGTCTTTTTAAGCAATCCAGGAAAGAGTAAGGGTGAACAGTAAAGAAGAATAGGTAAGATGCACGTGTTGACAAACTGTAAGAGGAGGGGTTGAGTTATGCCTGAGTGCCTTAACTTCTCAATGTAAAAAGTCAAACGAAATATTCTTTTAGAAATCGCTAAGACGTGAGATAAATTGCTTCACGAAAGATCGCCTTTCAGAGTGGTTATCACCTGTTTCTTTGTTATTTGTGAACATCTAAGTATGAAACATTTCATAATATCACACCTACAAACATCACTGATGCAGTACTTGCATATTATAAACAAATTTATAATGAGTGTTTATACTTAATTAAAGGGTGATAGTTTGGCTCGAAATATTGGCGAAATTAAAATATGATTATATATATATATATAAACACTTACTGAAAATTTATTTTATAATATGCTCATTCATAGTTGATAAACTTCTGAATAGTATCAAGGCGTTAAATAAAACATTTATTTGGCATTTTTAACATGAGGACATCAATTTGTTTCCTTCAAACGAATAATTTTACCTTACCTTACAGGATCCTGTAAGCCTACAGTGGAAGACTACCTGAACAGAATAGTTTTAAAAGTGTTGGTTTTGTAAGGATATTGTTTGATTGACTGCAGGATTTCATCATGAGATGACATCAGTTAGAGAACCATTGGAAAACCTGGCAGTACCAGTGGGTGTGTACTGTTGAAGAATGCCAAGCTAGGACGAAACAGTTTTTCAGTACTCCCAGATGGTTTTCCAATGTTTCTCCAACTGATGTCAGCTCGTGATGAAATCCTGTAACCAATCAACCAAATCCCTACAAACCAATAGTTGAATATCAATGAGATTCTCACTAGCGACTGGTCCTATTCAGGCAGTTAACCTGGAATTCTGGTGAGGAGTCATGACCAGTGGAGTGCAGCAGGTTGAAGGTGAGGCAGTAACTCATCGAAGAAGACATTGAGAAGTGGTCACGCTATGTCATGAATTGGCAGAAGTTAGAATTCATGAAATGGCCAGTGGGTCGCGTCCCAGTAGCTAAATGGTATACGAGCTTACCTTGTAACCAAGAGGTCCTGGGTTCGAACCGTTGGGGTGGTTGTGCACCACTAGAGAATATTTTTTACCTCACAATAAATGGGATTTGCAATTACTTTTAAGAAACGAAATGAAATATCAATAATCTGAAGTAACTATCTTTTGTACAGCTTCTTCCTTAGCCATGGTCAGTTACATAATTTGTATTAAGTTTTTAAGAACGATTTTTCCCCTCCCCCTGTAACCGTCTGTTGACTTTGTCATTTTTACAATTCTAGCTAATTCCAGTAACTTGTTTGTATCTTGGGTAATTCTTCTGAGTCATCCTGTTCTTCTTAGTCATCTTTATTCAACAGATTTCTTGGTTATTTGATAACTTGTCACTAACGCCTACGAATTAACTCATCTTGAATTCCGTAATTAATTTCCATCCCTCCTTAAAAACTTAGATACCTTGTTATTAACATTTATTAGTCAATTGTTTTGATGACTTTTAACCTCTTGATATCACCCCCTTATAGGTAAAAGTGATGCAGATGTGCCTTCCTGGTGAGTGTCAGTAGGCACGAAACCTACAACCAAGGCTTCCCGACAACTGCCTTCAGCCATCCAATAGCACTAATCCTAAGTGCACTGTGATGGCTAACTATCTAGAATGATGACCACATTGCAAACTTAACCGATAGAATTCAGCCTGTTGTAAACAAAGGACTAGATACCTGACACTAGTTAGTGTCCATTCAAAAGTTTCGAATACAGTTCTACAGAAGGTCAGCCGCGAGCCCAGATAGCTCAGTGGTAACGTCTCCGACATTAGTACTGGAAGATGCGGGTTCGAATCTTAGAAGGGACATGAGTCCCTTCAAGGTTTCAGATGCGATTTGCTGACTGGTGAGTGCCAACTAGCACGATACCTGGGTGGTGCTCAAGGATTCCTGCTGACTGCTTCCAACCATCCAAAAAAAGTGATTAACTAAAATAACCACTTGACTGGTAATATTTTGATGTAAAAAGCTATTTGTTAGCGTAGAGCCTATGATGAGAAACCAGTTGAAAAGGGATATATATCTTCGCTCAATCCGTGGTTTTTTTCCTAAAATTAAAATTTCTGTTAGAAACATTATACTGAAATGATCATTCACCGCACCGCCTTGTTTCCTATAATTGACTTCCTCTAAATCTCGATCTACACGTATCTATCAGCTAAAGGAATTGGATTATTTGACGAAACAATGTAATATCATGATGTACCATATTTATTATTTATTATTTTATATACCAGATTGTGAACAAAGAATATTCTTTGAACTGACATTTACTCATTGAATTATATTTTTATTTCCACATTAGTTAGTTAATAAGGGTGAGTGGTCAAATTGTTCGCGAGCTTTATCCTTGAAAGATGTGTGCAAAGTATATTATGTATATATAAACGTCATGTAGCTCAGGGAAGATAAGATGGAGTTAGGGACTAAATGAGCATGTTAACATTTTGACAGATGTAAGACTGAATTTTGTAAGAACAAAACAAAAGAGGGCAAAGCATTTATTTGTGTATTTTATGTAGTCAGTAACATGTGAGTTGGTGGCACAGCGGTAGAATGCTCTCCAACTATGCCTCATGTAATTGGCGGTTCTATACTCGGTCGATGCACTCCTTTACCTCGATAAGCTGGCAACAAGACTGGTAAGGATGGAAGGTTGGGCATGAAGCTAGCAACCCTAACCCATAAAAGTAAACACCCCAGTCGCCGGAACTTCAGGCCTCTACCTTGAAGCCCTATGTTCCACTGAGGACGTAAAGGAATAAAATATATGTGATATGTAGTCAATATCAAATGGGTTCGGACAAGTTATAATTTTATACCAAAGACGATTAATGCATTTCCATATAATGATTTGTTTGAGCACTAGCACAAATTCATATCAAGTCAATAAACAGAAACAAACAGTACTTTATATAAATTAATAAGGACTCTTGTAGGTCACATTTGATTTTGTGTGTTACCAACAGCGCTACATGTGGTCCGGGGTTCGATCCCTGACTGACTCACTTCTAAACTCAGCTTATCCGGCAATAAGTCCGGTAGGTAAGAAAGGTCCAGTGTCAGGTTAGCAACCCTACACCGTTAAAATAAACTCCATTGCTAATAAAATTTCAAAGTTGAAAACTGAAGCTATATACTTCTTACAGAATGCAAAAGGAATGGAAAAGTTACTTCATGAATAAGATTACACCGTGGCCAGAGTAAAGTTCCTACTATAAATTTGCTTCTTTCTTTCTTATTATGTAGGTTCGCCATTATTATTGTTATTACCACTATTATTTAATTATCATTATTATTCCCATCATCCATATTTTATTATCACTCTATTAATGTTTAGTAATAACATTGCTTTTTTATACACTAGTTCCTGTCCATTCTATACGAGCTTATTGACTATTCATTACCTCACACCTATTGCGTCATGACAACTTCTGCCTCTTTCCTAACTTACAATTAGTCATCCCCTCTAGATTACACCTTAAATTGCGTAATACCTTTTTCGAGGATAAAGTTTACCAGTGTCTGATTGAACTGAAGATTTCTTTGTTAAATATAATTACGATTGTACAGCTCATGAAAATGAATCGCAGAAAAGAAAATTCTCTTCGCTGTTTACGCCTTTTTCTTATGACTGAATATGGGAATATTTCGTTCATTTAAGATTACATAGACTACAAACTATGTGGCACGTGGAAAGAAGCCATCTGTGGGCAAATTAAGGAGGTTTAACATTACCACCTAACATTTAGTGAACTTAAAGGATCTGTAATACAACTAAAATACGTCAGTGACACCACTGTATGACTATGAGGAATTAAAATAAACGTTATTAATAAATATGAGATACTGTCTGGGTTTCTGTTATATCAGAAAAATGATTCTGCTATAGAAATATACTCTCCAGTAACTATCAATTCTTATTCTTTTATTGCAACTGAACGATACACTCAACCGGATAATGACATTTATATGGCATATTAAAGTTTCATCAAACATGTCTACTACGTTAGAAGTAGTATGATGGTTGAATCTTAAACTATCGGTGAATCTCAGTCATTAGTCAACTTTGATGAATTATTCAGCGAATGATACTTAAATACTTAGATAATGAGGTTGAAGAGACATATTGTGAGTTCTTGAGTCATACCTAAGACATATCCAATATTAAGCCTTAGAAACTTAAATTCTTGAATTAACATAGGATGAATTGTGATCGGGAAAATCTCAATGTAAGCATCCTCTGTTCCTGGGAAGAAGACAGACACCGTTTAGAAAGTTCAAACATATCGCCAACTGAATTGGCGGACTGAGTTGTCACTAGTCAGTCTTGTGTACAGTGAACCTATGCTCATCAGCTGCGAGGAATAGCAACTCAGAAAGGTTTGTCTGACCGTCGACGCTAAACCAACACAGTCAGTTATTATAGATAAAGAACCTACAAATGTCATTTGACGGTTTACGCACCAAGACTGGAAGTAAAGGAATCAAAGATGTTAGCAAAAGCAGTATTACGTCAAGTAAAATATCAAGAGATTGTAAAATAATGGACACAGGTTTAGCTGTGGATAAGAAATCAATACATTTGAACAACCGGCACCAGGTTTGAATCATATCACCAACTATTCCTATCGTCTTCAAAGAAAAATCAACCAGAAGCCTGATTTGCAGGTACATATCTCAGACTAACAGTCACAAATTTTATGATCATGCTCGTTATCCGTAACTTCCACATAAACGAATCGCTTACTTAATACATCCAAATCTTCCGTTGTATATTTGAGATGAAGTTTAAGTGTGAAGCAGTTGTCAAGAGAAAAAAGTACATTTCGATAAAGTAAAGATTACATTATAAATATAGTTGAAAGGTTGGCTAAGATATACGATCATTATTACTATTGCTTCCTTTAATTCCTAGAGGAACATAGGGCTTCAGACGCACACCTCCATTGCGTTCGGTTCTCCGCCAACATTTTCACCTGGCTACGAGTCTGCCTGTATGCCTTCATCTCCTCTTCACATCACCTCCTCTCCCTCCATGTCACCCTCTCACTGGTGATCGACTCGCCGATTCTCATTCGGGTTCCACTAGAGCAATGGCCTGACGTGTGATGTCACTCACTTGACGGTTTGTTTTCTCAGAGTATGACCAATCCACCTCCATTTCTTCCTGCATATTTGTTTCACAATCGGTTCCTACTGATTTGGTTCGCTCCCAGAGATCCTTGTTACTGATCTTTTCTGGCCATCTGATCTTGGGCGCAGTATTGAGCTAAGCCAGCTGTTGATGAAGGTGTTTGGTTTGTTCGAAGTGACCTTCGTGACGCCCCAAGTCTCTGATCCGTAAAGTAGCACTAACTTTATATTAAAGTTGAAAATCCGGATCTAATTTTTCACGTTGAGTGCTGCTGATCTCCACACAGACTTGAGAGTAATGAAATCTTCCCTTGAGATATACGATACACAATATAAATACAATCATGCTGTTATTAAAAATTATTAAAAAGACGGTTGCAGCTGAGAAAATTTTCTTTCCAACGAAGTCATCAACTAGGCTGTACATTCGTGTATTTATAGTAAATAGGTGGGAAAGTTCCAGAATAATTTCCGGTCAAGGGTCAAATTAATAAAATTACAATTACGAATTAAAATGCCATAATAAACAGGGGGAAAAATAAAACTCAAACAAAGTAGCATCATAATTACAGAGAAGATTGACACTGATTGTGCAATTGGGGGTTAGAAATGTAGAAATAACAAAAATATACAGTATGGTTGGATGAAAAATCTAGTGGGACCATAACAAATGTGACGAATAATTGTTTATGCAATTAGGGATTAAATATGTAGAAGTAATAAAATGACAAAATAGACAGGAATTTGGGTTATGAAAATATGGTAGTGTAAACAGGGGTTATGAAAAACGTAAAATAACACGAATAAACACGAAGTTTGGATAAGAAAGGCAATAAGATAGTGACTATTAGAAGAATTACGTGTTTATGATGGCCACGGGAGGGACAAGAGTTGGACGTATTTCATTTGGATACATAGCGTGGGTTTGAGCTTTTGGATAGCAAGTGCCTCAGCTATGCCTAGATGTCTTGGTTTTACTCCCTTTAATAAGTTTGATCGAACCTTGTATATGATTCTGAAGGATTTTTCGAAAGGCGTTGAATGTCCTGAATTGACCAGATGTTCTGTCACTGAACTATATACACGTTTTCGTTCTCCTTTTACTAGCCAGGCTGGATAGTGTTCACGAGTGCGTTTTTCAAGTCGGTATGGCCAATGTACTCAGCTCCTCACTAGCAAGTAAACTAGTACATGCACAGTGAAGTGGCTCAATGAGACAACTTGTCTTTCGCATTCTGGCTGAACAGTTTCTTGCGAGAAAACGTGAGTCATAGGCTCGTGGTGAAGTATGTTTTCCTCAGAGATTTGAAGAGGCTTCTATGAAGGATTTCTGCTTCAGTGTCACCTTTGAATTCTAGATTAAGCAGAAGTATTTTCTTCGGAACGGAATGGAATTGTTCAGAAGTCTTCTTTGATTTTAGATTCTCGTCTTTTAACCCAGACGGAAAACCGTTTTCGAACATGGTTCCTCAGAGATTAAGCAGTTCTTCGTCAATTACTTCCTCTCTGCATATCTTCCGAATCCTTGAGAAGAGAGCGTATGTAAGGTTCCCCTTTCTACTTAGAGGCGCGAAACTTTGAAAACTGATGAATTCGGTGCTACATGTAGTTGTGCATCAACTTATCCAGGCGTTGAATTCTACAAACTAATATCGAGTATGATATATCACGAACATTTGGGTCGCCTTTATACATGGGAAATTTAGTCACACATTTTATTGAATAATTCTGAAGCTCAGTTGGTCTCTAGGTATAATTCTGTTCCTATGATTATCTAATAAGTGAATTTCTCATCGAGTTTACTAAATGACGCTATCCCCTTTTAGCACGAATGCCTTTCCATGTTATTTATTTCAACTAAATATTCACTTATATATATACGGATGACGTAACACACTTTTATTCTCCCCTTATAGCATTCGCGTGAATGAAGGTTGTCTGAATATTTGCGTGAAGGTCATTTTACCTTGTGGCACATATTTTAAAGACTTCACTTACAACCTATGCTTATAAAACCAATCACAACTACTGAAAAGCCATTGGAAAAGGGGGATGAATATCACAATAAGACAACATTAAACAAACCAAAAATATTAAGTTTTTAGGCTTCAGCTGAAGATCTGTGTAATTGTAACTTTATATACTTTTATTGATTTGAAGTTCAAAAGACATGGAGAAACTTGTCTTCTTGGCTACCTTCATGATCAGAATTAATTAGGAAAAGTTGATTGAAAATCTAACCATAAGAAACCAGCGGAAATTTCTATGGTGACTTTATCAACCTAGAGATATGAAACACTACTGATTTTGATGTGGTTGTGTTCTCTGAGCTGGATAGTTAATTTGCGAAGCTTTCATCACCCTACTGGGTGACATCTTCAGCGCATACTTCAATTTGTTGAAGTGAGCATTTAGATTTCTTCACGAGTTTATTAATCATCTCTCCTGGCGACCTTGGACGTGATTGGTTGTTTTTGTGTGTTTTCACACCTTCTAGGTTACTTGTATTGTCACTCATTGTTTCTTTGACTTGAACTTTGACCGTTTGTGTGTGACTATTCTTTCTTATCGGTTGATACATTTTGTCTATTTTGATGTGTCTATGGATTGATGATTCACTGGAATGCCAAGCTTCTAAAAATTCTCTAGCATTCTTGTTGTTTCCTCTGTCTAATATTTGAACGTTGTCCCAGTCGAATTGATGTCCGTGGTTGACTGTATGTAGTGATATGAGGGAGTGGATATCATGTCTTTTGACAGCTAGCTTATGTTCGTGGATACGAAGACGAAGGGGACGTCCACTTTGGCCAATGTAGTGTTTTTCGTAGTTGATACAATCTATTTTGTAGATGATGTTGGTTTTAACTTCCTTCGCTGTTGAGTCTTTTGGTTGACATAGAATTGAGTGAAGTGACTTTGATGGTTTGTGTACGACGTCAATTCCTAAAGGTTTGAAGAGTCTTGTAGTGATTTCTGAGATGTCCTTTATATATGGTAAGGCGATTTTCTTTGTGCTTTCCTTGGGGGCTTTTAGTATAGTAGCAAATAGAATATCAAATAAAACTGAGGAAATTTCCACAACGAATTGGGGATCATTAAAACCTTGATGGCCAGCGGGATAAGCACAGTGTCTGAACCAACCGGCTTCTTTTGGGCACATAAATCACGCTTCCTAATGTGGATCTCAACGACCAGCCTCAGCGATATATGGTAGGTGAACTCTTAACGTGAAGTTAAGATTATTCGGTAGGCGGTGGATGACTTTGAAAGCCTCGTTAACAGGAATCTTGTCTTCTGTATCCACAAGATGAGATAGAATAGCACTATAAATGAATTTTATTTGTCCCTTACTTAAGCAACAACACAGGATGATGTCCGGAAATCCGACGACTTTGATAAACAGTTCAAGGATTTATAGAATTTTTACAAGTTAAAACAGCTATCCAGTACTCCCTGGTTTTCAATGGTTCTCTAAATGATATCAGTCCGTGATCAACTCGTAAAAACATAACTAACCCTTACAAACAAACTTTAGAAAAGTAATCTGTTGCTCGCTAGTGAGAAGTCGTGACCAGTAAAGTCAAATTAGATGTCAGGTGTGTGGATGGATGTCCCACCAACGACAATGGTTGGAGTCGCGCTAAATCACGAATTGGTAGAAGTTAGAATTCATGAGCCATTGAATTGCGTCCCAGTGGCTGAATGGTATACGAGCTAGCTTGCCTTGTAACCGGAAGGTCCTGGGTTCGAATCCCAAACTAGGATAAAACAGCTGTCCAGTACTCCAGTTCTGGTTTTCAATGGATCTCCAACTGATATCAGTCCGTGATCAACTCGTAAGAACATTACTGACCCTTACAAACCAAACTGTAGAAATTTTATGGAATTAACTTTGATCTGAATAATCTTATTCTTCAAAGACGGCTTCAGTTAATCTTGCCAATGTCGGAACTATTTGCTGTCAACTGCTGTTTTTGTTAGTTCAACTTCATAAGTGATTGAGAAGAGGCGACTTTTTTTATCACTTTTATGCATTTTTTTGTTTTACGAGTTGAAACCGTAAACTGAACATTAGCTGACTAGAGTTAAAAAAGTTTAAACAGTCCCATCTTAGAGTTCAGAGGCCAGAATGCACACTATGTTTTGTCTTTTAAACTCATATCACATTTTCGAGTGAAATTAATTATGAATTAAATTAGGAAGGGATACACATACCACAAGTAATGAAAAATCGATTTATAAGGCTTATTTGAGAATTACTATAGCAGATATAAATAAAAACCAATGCACCATGTTAATCAGTTTTCTTTCAGACATTTGGTTTTATGTAGTAGCTTTATGTAGTAGATTAGCAATTTGGAAGTCTTCGTCACTCAATATCAACAACAAAATCCAGATTTTCAATACCAACGTCAAGTCAGTTCTTCTACACGGATCAGAAACTTGGCAGGTCACAAAGAATATTTCCAACAGCCTGTTACAGACATTTATCAACAACTGTCTTCGCTCTATACTGAAGATCAGATGGCCGGAAAGAATAATCAACAAGAAACTATGGGAACGAACAAAACAAGAACCAGTCGCTCAACAGATATGCAGGAGAAAGTGGAGATGGATTGGACACTCACTGAGAAGGCCACTGGGTGACTTCGCGCGTCAGGCCAACGCTCGAGTGGAACCCGAAAGGGAAGCGGCGAGTGTGACGTCCAAGGGTGACATGGAGGAGATCGTGTGAAGAGGAGTTGAAACAGTATGGATTACCATAGATGCAGGTGAAAAGTACAGCAGAAGACAGAAGCGTGTGGAGACGTGTAGTTGAAGTCCTATGTTCCACTAGGAACCCAAAGGAACAACAATAATAATAATAGTAGCTTTTTTGATTTTTGAGCATGAGATTTTATTCAGATTGTAGTTTTTGTAGGATACTGTATCTTCTCTGTAGTAGTTTTTCAGACAGCCTTTGAAGTTAATAGTCGAAGGGAAGGCTGACCTACATGTAAGTTTTTCAAATGATCTTACAACCTTGGATCGTAGCATTATTACGAGCTGATTTTTGTATTTTTCTTATTATGCTGGAAATCCTGTGTGGACGGTGAACTCGTTTTGTTTTAACTTGGAATATTCTTTGTAAACATAGATCGTATTAACAATTGATGAATACTTGTCGATTTGTCTATACAGTTCCTTATTAAATAAAAAGTGGACATTCATTGTACATTTCAAATCGACGGTGTGGCAATGGGGTCACCACTAGGACCCATTCTAGCCGACATTTTCTTTTCGAAACTAGAAAATGAGCCTTTGAAGGATGTTATTAATGAACTCGAATTTTATTATCGGTACATGGATGATACTTTTTTGATTATGAAGAACGAAAATGAAGCAAAGAACATCCTGGATAAATTTAATGAGGTACATCCTGCAATAAATTTTACTACTGAGAAAGAAAAAGACTCTAGTATTTCATTTTTAGGCCTCCTAATGACCAGAAAAGAGGATAGCACAATAAAAAGAAGTATTTATAGTAAAAACCTACAGCGACGGACCAGTACACACATTTTCTCAACTTTGTACCCTTGAAATACAAACGCAATCTAATAAAGTGCTTAGTCCACAGAGCAAGAGAGATTTGCTCGGACGAATGTCTTGACGAAGAACTTAAGAATATCAAACGGTTGCCCAGTGACAATAGTTATCCTGAAAAGTTTATAGATAAGAATTTGAATCTGAAACCAAAGTAGCCCAAGTTACCAACAGTTCCAAAAAAGGCCTTATTCCTACAGAGGCAGTTCCTAGGAGACAACACCAGTGAGATACTAACACAGCGCCTTAGAAATGCGGTAAAAAGAGCATTTCCTGCTGCTGAATTAAGCTGTATCTTTAAAACCACTCCTCTTCTGCGTTCGGGAATAAAAGACAAACTGCCTTATTTCGCCTCCTCCATGTGTATATACCAGTTTAACTGCTCCTGTGGAGCCAGTTACATTGGCCGTACAATTAGGCGTATTTCTCGTCGAATTTCCGAACATCATCCTGCCTGGTTAAGCAAAGGACAAGCAAAATCTATCCGTAGCGCTATTCTATCTCATCTTGTGGATAAGGAACACAAGATTGACATTAATCATGCTTTCAGGGTTATTCACTGCACACCTACGAATCTCAATTTTGCTTTAAGAGTTCGACTACTAGATATTGCTGAGGCTGTGGGGATCCAAATTGACAAGCCTAATTTATGTATCCAAAAGAAGTTAGTTTAATCATTATCATTGGTCACCCAGGTTTGAATAATCCGGAATTTTTGTGGAATTTCCCTAATTTTAGTTGATCTGCTATTCGCTATTATATCTTTATCATTATCATTATTATTTAAGCATCTTTAATGAACTGTAATTGCATTTATCATACTTTACAAATCGATATTATTTAAAAAACACTAATATTGTTATTGACTACTATTCTAGCATATTCTATGTATATAAACATATGTATAATTGTAGGGCCTGGAAGAGGAATTTATCGTAAAGCATATTCTTCGCTCGATTATTTTGTGTTTTATAGTTGTCTGAATGAATATTTTTGCTATAGGACTCACATGATTTTGGTTGAGATTTTTGTAGGAGTAGCTGAACTAAGTCTTCTTTCTCCTACACTTTAGTCTAAGCTCTAAACAATGTTGTGCACTGGGAGAGCAATCTGACGACGAAGTAGTAATCATAAGCTGTCAATTGCTTTTATTTTCGGATAAATTGTCTACTTAAAGCATTCGTACGATTTTCTGAACTGAATACTTCTCGACTATTCAGATATGACAACTGTATCTGCCTTCACTAGTTCACCTACAGTTTACTGTGACACTTAAATACCTCAGATCTAATAATAAGAGCTACTAGTGGAGTCTGGAACAAATGGTTATACAGTTTTCTTTTGTTAAATATTAAAAAATGGAAACATTGTACATAAATTTTGCTTAAAACGATTTATTGTAAAGTGTTCATAACTTCGGAATACAATCTAAAATACAGAGACTTTTATGTGGTTGTGTTCTCTGAGCTGGATAGTTAATTTGCGAAGCTTTCATCACCCTACTGGGTGACATCTTCAGCGCATACTTCAGTTTGAAGTGAGCTTTTAGATTTCTCCACGAGTTTATTAATCATCTCTCCTGGGGACCTTGGATGTGATTGGTTGTTTTTGTGTGTTGTCACACACTGTAAGCCGCTACTTGTATTGGAACTGGTTGTTTCTTTGACTTGAACTTTGTCCCTTTGCGTGTAAGGTTTTTTTCTAATCGGTTGATAAATTTTGTCAATCTCGATGTGTCTATTGATTGATGATTCACTGGAGTGCCAAGCTTCTAGAAACAAAACAAAACACAAAAACAACCAATCACATCCAAGGTCCCCAGGAGAGATGATTAATAAACTCGTGAAGAAATCTAAAAGCTCACTTCAAACTGAAGTATGCGCTGAAGATGTCACCCAGTAGGGTGATGAAAGCTTCGCAAATTAACTATCCAGCTCAGAGAACACAACCACATCAAAATCATCCACCTGAGCTACAAATCGTCTCCATCATATGTAAAATACAGAGTGCTGCCCGACACTTCGCCCTCTCACTAGTCCATACTTTCTACTTGTTTCACTACACCAACCGTGTTGTATACTTTGGATTTCGCAGGAACCTCTCATTTTCCTCATTCGAAGACTATTTTACAACCTGTGCCCCGCTCCTACTAGTAGATACGACCCCAGCAGTGAACGCTTCCGTGGATTATATTAATAATTTGTAGCAGCGAACTTTAACTGTATCACCAAGCAACCATTAGTTTATATAACTTGTTAACTGTATTTTTTATAGTATACTGTTACACTATCATCGCATTAACGTGGATTTTTATCTTAATATTTGTTCCGTTACCAATCTCGCTATTAAATCCCCTACATATATCCTAATTCAATTCTTGGATTACCAGTGTCAAGTATTCTGTTGATTTCTCCATTTACTTAAGTGCTGCTAATTTCACATAAAAACTGTATCCTGCCCACTGAAGTACTTTACTACTGAAAATTGTATTTGTGCTGAAAAATAAACGCTAAAAAGTAATAAAAAAAACTAACCATGATAAATGTCATACTGTGAAAAAACCTTAACTGGTTTACATGTAACATATATTCTACAACTGTTCATGTGAACATTTTTCCTTTAATATCCATCTTAAAGCTTTCAAGTATAAACTGACCAATGGGAAATGCGTCGGTATTAAAAAAAATTAATATTGATTAGTGTGATAGAATTTAATATCGGTACGAAATGAACTACCCAAGTGTTGTTTCGTAGGGATATGACTGGTCACAGGTCTGATCACAAGTTTACATCGGTCAAAGAATCGCTGGAAAACCTAGGAGTACTGAACAGCCATTTGTCGTCTTAGTTTTGGTCTACAAGCTTGCCTTGTAACCGGGTTTGAACAACGGTAGGTACGTAATGTTGAAGAGATCCAAACTAAGACGAAACATCCGTCCAGTACTGCTATGTTTTTCAGTGGTTCTTTCTCAGTTCATGATCAAAGAAGCAAATGAATTAACAGATTCCTCTAACATGTCGTTTCAATATATTAAATATTCCCATAGTAAAATTTAGAACAACACATTTAAGCGAACAATATTGTTTTCAATTAGATCTCATCAGGCGTAACCCTAATATGCATAAGTTTACAAATAAAATTCAAATATAAACCAATCATGGTGTTTTGTCTATAGGATAATACGATGGTGAATATAAATTGTGCAATTAGTCATAATAGTAGTAATGATAATAATAATAAAAATGGTCTTATCAATAATAAGGATGAAAAAGTGAGGCGATCTGTGATAACAAGAATGATGTAAAACAGCATGATTAAACAAATAAATGTTCAGGCAGACGTAGTAGTCGATAAAGGCTAGTAAAAACAAATGAACCGATTAAGTAATGTTAGATTGTAATCGAAGGAAATGAAACACGTTTATAATGAAGATAAGATTAAGGGATGATAAGAAAGGGGTTGAAAATATAAACAAAGGGTGGTGTAGAAGTCATTAGTTTTAATAGTTCGAATGCCTATCGCCTCAGCTGTGCGCAGTAGACGAATACGAAGTCTATTGGAAAGATTCGGCGGGATACGATGAATTACTTTGAAGGCTCTCGTTTTCTCCACTACATGACCACTATCAATTAAATGTGACAAGATTGAGCTACGGATTGTTTTTCTCTGTCCTTTGTCAAACCACGATGGGAGATGTTCACTAACAAGTTGGCTAAGCTGTCTAGTAGTACGCCCAATATAACTGTCACCGCAGGTGCAGATGAATTGATAAATGCACATAGATGTGGCAAAACTATCAAGCTTATCCTTCGTTTGCGTCCCAATCATTCGTCGGCTAGAGAATGACAAACATAGGTGTGCTGCATAAAATGTTCTTCGTATATTCCTTGAAAGTCTTTGGAATAGAATCTTACTTGATAATTCACTATTAGATTGTAATTTAATAAATAGAGGTTTCTTGCATGCAGTCAGAGTCTCCGGTTTTTTCTCCGATATTTTCATGTTTCTCTATGAAACTACTCGGATAGCCCATCTCCATCAAGGAATCGTGAATATATTCAAATTCCTTTTGTAAGAGGTTATCTGTACATATCTTTCTTGCTCTGCTCGCAAGACACTTTTTCATCCTTATTATTGATAAGACCATTTTTATTATTATTATCATTACTACTATTATGACTAATTGCACAATTTATATTCACCATCGTATTATCCTATAGACAAAACACCGTGATTGGTTTATATTTGAACTTTTATTTGTAAACTTATATATTTTAGAGTTAAGCCTGATGAGATCTAATTGAAAACAATATTGCTCGCTTAAATGTGTTGTTCTAAAAACGTTTCTTAAATATTCTCTTTCGGTAACAGCTGACTGCTTATGGCATTTAATTACCCCCTTTTCTTTTAGATAAGGGGAATCAACATCTTATGTGATAGCCAATTTCTTTTAAATGCTACTTCTTTATTCCATCACTTTAAACAAAGTTCTGTCAGCAAAATAAACGGTAAGATGTCCGCTGAATGACAGGCACCTAAAACTGACGTTGTCCATATTGCTCATAAAAATTCAGTCTGGATGCTTCACTTGATTGGCGTGAAGCCTGATACTCACCTTCTTTGCTTATTGTTAATCATTTGCAAGAAACCTGAAGTCATTACTTTCCGCTAATCACTATAAATTATACAGCATCAGATATTGTTAATTACATTTCCACTTCATTTAGTTTTGCCATGAAATAATTACACTGTAACTGGAATGCATTGAGCTTAAAATTGATTAATATTTAGTGAATATTTAAGTATGAGACAAATGAGGCATAGTGTAGGTATGTTGATCAAGAATTTCTTGAAAAGCTTATGCGCAACTATATTCTTCAATATAAACGATATTACTTTCAACTGATTAAAAATGCCCATTAAATTATTTTCAAAAGAAAAGTTACTGAATAAAGAATATTCTTGTCGATAACCCCTTCTTCATCAGGTTCTACACTTATATATACATTATAGTGAATGAATGAATAAGTGTTAATAGAAACATTTATGTCGTTTAAATAACATCGAATCAATAATATTGATAGATTACAGCTCAATAGCATCAACATAAAAATAAGCTGAATGTCAGTAAAATTAGGAAAGATAATAATAAAATTCACGAATTTATAGTCTCCACTGAAGGCCGGCCAGGGCAGTAGTAGTGGTCGGCTAGACTTGCTTCTTATGCGCGCAAAGTATTGGTTGTTTCACGTGACTGATGGTGATTCCTCGATTGAAAGATGAAGTATCAGATTAGCCACTTACAATTGTATCTATCTATTCCACTGCGCTTGTTCCGCCGGTTATATTGGCCGTTGCTCTAAGAACTTGACTTTTCGTGCTCGAGAAAATCTCCCAGTAAGGCTAAATAAAGTTGTAGTAAAAACCATCAACAGTTCGATATTGGACCACCTGGTCCAAACAGGCCACAAAGCCAGCCAGCATTGAAGAATCCTTCTCTATGATCTACAGGGTACCAAATAAATTGTTGAAAACATCCCGGGACCGCATACTCCAAACAGTAGAGGCTACCGCGAGTCGCCTTAAACAACTGATGCCTTGTGTGCATAAGAAGCTAGTTCAGCTAGCCTCTACTACTGCCCTGGCTCCCATTCAGTAGATACTATGTATTCATGAATTTGTGTTATTACCTTTCCTAATTTGCCTGTCTGATATTCAGTTTATTGTTATGTTGATAGTCTTGAACTGTAATCTGTTGATATTAATTTGGTTTCAGCAATCGCAGCAGTTACATTAAAAATCACAAAATTATCCTTAATCAACTTATTAGAGTAGTATACCCTAATAAGGTATTACTTCATAAAGTGTTTTGTACCAGAACAAGACAAACAGACGGTAGAAAATTCGAGAAACCAAACAATGGTAACTGTAGACATAAAAACGAATAATCACCACTTTGATAGTCTCCATACCAAAGTGATATACCTATTGTGTTTCATATACAGATATCAAGCTATTCAGTGCCAGTAACAGATGACTTAAAAGTAAATATGTAGTGTGAATAAAGTGAATCACATTTCGTAAATGACTATAAATAAACCGCCAAAACAAAATGGCTAGCGGATTGTTTAAAAAACTGACATGTTAATGACATTTATTCTGGATAATTGTTGAACATAATCAAAGGGAAATTACACCGATGCACTGTAAAGAATAAAGACAGAAAAACTCTCAACTAATAAATATATATATATGTATACAGGTTTCATTAAGCCTATGAGATGCCAGTTAATTACTAGTTATACATTGTGGGGGAAACAGAAACTATAATTATGTGAAACAAGTTATTATTTGAAACAAAATCCCTAATAACTAATCAAAGAGCTGAGAAGTTTAATCGAAAGGCTAAAGATGAATGACAGACATGTAGAAAAGCTAATTTGGCTGTATATTATTCATTGAACAACTGGGAAAGATGGCACATAAAGAAAATGGATCAAAGAGTCACAGTTTATCAGCCCAGGACTGCTTTAATGGGGAAACTAGAATTGCATAAAATATATATTGAAGAAGTTTTAAGGTTAATTTTTCATTTCCCCTTGATGAATGATTTCGGACTGAAATGTTCAGTGTCTGTTGGCCAGCAGTTTGCTTACAAACAGGGTAGAAATACTTTGGACGCTGCTGCTGTGTTTCATCACAACAATGTATCCTCCTTAGACAAAGGGGCCAAGTTTGTCCGTTGTACGTTCCTTGATTATACATCTGCTTTCGACTCTGTACCTAGAGGCCTATTGTTAAACAAGCTTAGCCTTACACAAACGGAGCCCTTGGGCTATCAACTGGCTACACTCTTACTTCTCTAATAGGATGCAGTACACGGTATATAATGGCGTATCTTCCTCTCCTTTGCTTACTGAAGCTGGTGTTCCTCAGGGTGCTGTTCTTTCTCCGTTTATCTTTTCCTTCTTCTTACATGATTTACCTCTCTCAGATGAAATCAACTTCGTCAAATATGCAGATGACCTGTTTGTATCGTTTCCCATTAAGTCTCAGTCAGACTGTTTCAAATTAAATAGCTTCCTGTCGGACATCAGTCAGTGGTCCATACTAAATGGTCTCATGCTTAATCCCTCAAAATACCAGACTATTGACTTCTCCCTTAGGCATAAACAAGATCTACAAACACTAGTAAGTTCTCATGAAGACTGTTGCATTGAGGGGACTAAAATTGAAACTAAGTCTAATGCAAAATACCTCGGTCTAGTTCTATCTTCCGACCTTACTTGGACATCTCATATCCTAACGATTTCTAAGAAAGTGTTCTGTCTAACCTACTACATTAAGAAACATAGACAATCTGGAATCACCCAACCTCTACTTTCACAATTTTTCAACTCTTGTATCTTACCTATTCTACTTTACTGCTCCCCGACCGTTAGTCTTTCCTGGTCTACTGAAAAAGGACTACACCATCCTGAGAAGGATGTTGAAGGTAGTCAGTAGGACTAGTGGTGTAAAACTCAGTCAGCTCGTCACTACATTAGTTGATAGGCATCTGAATACATGCGAAAAATGGTCCAAAACCATACTCTCCGTCCCCCAACACCCCCTCTATTCCCAACTCTCGCCTTGTATCTCATCAAGTAAAATCAGAAATCAGTATAAAACAATCTATGCTCGTACAACCAAATACAGGAACTCAATGATACCATACTTGGCCCGTGTTCTAAGCGACAGAGACAATGTTAAGCGTGAAACCTATTACTTGCTTTGCTATTAACAACATAATTTTAGGCTCTTTTATTTCTCTCTTATTTTGTATTCTATAGTGAACTCCTTCTCAAACATATTTAGCTACCTAAATTATTAACATTGGCTTCCTTTTTTGTACTTTACTATATTCCTTCTATTATGTATCCACTGGTTCCGACTTTATTAGCATTATGAGTATTACAAAATTATCCTGTCATTAACCATCATGTAATTATTAGTTTTGTGGTTGTTTTTTCTTATTTTCTATACTTTTCGGCAATATTAAACTGGCAATCATTGGTTGTGAACGCCATAGTCACCACCTTAAAATTTTGTACTATTCAGGATTACTCACACTACCACTACGAACACTGCATTAGACCTGACAATAAAAAACAAAACAATAACCCTGAAATATTGTTTTAAGATTTTTTAGAGTTGTTTCAACCAAATTAACTGACCATCTTGGCGATAAACATTCTTAAATATCATTTCATAACTTCTTGTATGACTATAGCTTTACTGTCACCATGCATAATCATATCATAGCTTCCATTACCCAATGCTGAGTTATTATTATATGCTGTTTATTTTCCTTTCTACTTCTTGCTATTTTTTCGCATTTATAATTACTTTTGTGTTTATCCTGTTTTTTGTTTGCTTTTTTTGCTGCTGGTGTCTTTAGATTTTTTTTAAATACTCCTTTTAAATGCTTGTAAAATTAGATGCAAATATTGTAGATATCTGCTGAAATTCCACACTGTACCACTAGTACTGTTTCCGGAATAAAGCAATTTATTATTATTATGTTGACTCCTGTTACGGACTTTTCGACGATGTATAAGGATTAACGAGGAGTTATTTTGGTTGGAGGCGACTAACAGTGGAATCCACGATGTGTACTTCGCTCGGATGACAAGTCCCAAATAGGACAAAGTTTGCAAACCTCTTGAGGAACTTCTAAACTCCTAAGTAAGTTACAACATCCAACTCACCACAACACTTCTCTGAGTGCATCATACGCTGATATAAAGTAAACTTAACTGCTGACATTGTGCTTAGAGTGAACAACAAATTCAAATCTACTAATTTATTATTATAAAGGTCTTTGTATTTTCCAGTGAATGAAAAACAAAACGATATTGCTTTTACTGATGTCTCGCTATTTATTGCTGTTGCCGATAGCTTTATCACAGTATTATTAAACCAGAATTTACAAACTCTCAGCCTACATCGTGTAACGACTTGAATACCGCTCATCAGTATGAGGTTATTTTTATGTTGTCAAGTTGGCCCATTGGTACAGATAATAAAACCAAGTGCAGATTGTTGGATTTGATAAGTGTATAAAATTATAAGAGCAGTGTATGTTTAAATCATGAAAGTGCTTATTACATTCATGTTGTCTTTGTCATTTCATGGAGGAGGGAAGTGTTGTAACCAGGTTAAATTCTGTTTCAGTCCATCATTCCTACTCAGACAATTTGCATTAAATTTGATATGGGGTGCTTCTGATGATATGAGACCTTATTTGCGATTTCTGAAATTTTTCTGGAAGATCTCAATACCGTTAAAATCAATTTTGTGGCCTGATTCTACAGCCTGTAGACAACAACCATCTATGGATGATGATTTTTCAAGCTTTTCTAGTTCAACTGGATTTCTCGATAGTCGAGATTTTGATTTCTCACTAGCGACGTTTGTCCGATATACATCGCATCACATTCCAAGCAATTTATTTTATAGACACAATTAGATTGAGAATCCTTAGGGAATTGGTCTTTTATGTGGACAAGGTTGATTTGCAGTTTGTCTGATGTTTTGAAGAAAACTCTGATGTCGTGCTCATTGAGTACTCTTCTGATATCGTCTGACGTCTCCGCCCTATATGGAATGACAGTTTTCGGAGCCTATGTATTTGGAACACATTTTCGACCATATTTGATGTCAGTATGGATTTTATTGAAGTTCTCTGGGTGCTTAATTTTCTTGAAAGTCTCAGTAATATTTGATATTTCTTCTTCTTTTTCCTTCTCTTCCATTATCGAAAAGTGTGCTCGTCTAAAATGACTTGAAACAACTGATAACTTTGCGATGATAGGTTGCGATCATCCGAAGCATAAATGTTGATTGGAGTGGGTTTTCTTCCAGAATATAAACATACCGAAATGTCCCTTTTCCTCCATCTTAACAAACCAGGCAGTTTAGAAGTGGTAGTTCACCAACGTCTGATTCTGCTTCCGAAGTAAACTGGATTCTTGGAGATAGACTGTTTATTATCTCCAGGAATGAATTGTGCAAATCTCGTTTCGGCATAACAAAAGTATCATCTACATATCTTAACCATATTTTAGGCGTGAGTATGCTTGAAAAGATGTTATCTTCGAATCTCTTCATGAAAAGGTCAGAGACTATTGGGGAAACTGATGAACCCATGGCAACACCATTTGTCTGTCCATATAAATTCCCTCTAAATGTAAAATAATTACCTTCCAGACAAAATTTCAACCTCTTAATTATTTCCCTGGTATCCAGTGGACATCTTTACGATAGGGTTGTCTATGATTCTAGTACACTGAAAATAATATCAAGACTTTCTGTAATGCGAGTGTTAGAATATAATGAGTTAATATCATAGCTTAACACAGTATCTTCTATATCAATTTCTCGATGTTCCATTTTGCATTTGAAGTCATATGAATATTTTAAAACATTTTGAGTGTCTATTGACTTCAATAATAAACGGATTCAATAATGAAATAATCAATAGTTTCTTTGAAGTGCATTTTTTCGTAAACTTACACTTACCGAAGTACTGTAAGATGAAGTAAACACCGATGATTAATTGCATGTCATGTTAGAAAAAGATGCACATTTAATAATCTTTAGATAAAGCTACAAGCTCTAAAATAAGCAGGAAAAATGTGCAAATCTAAATTATAATGCTATTATATCATTAAGAACACAACATTCAGCGAAGAGACTCTTTCCAGCGAATTTATTACCAAGCTGTACAATCGTATGTATATGCTTGGTTTTTAAGAAATTATATCCGGTGACGGAATAAGATCAAAGGTGTGAATACATGAAATAATATTAGTAGTATGAAATGCAATCAAAATATTTGTCATTATAATCATAGTTAAATGTCAAGTAGCGAAACAATTAATGTCATATATAGAATAATACATAAGGTGTATAGATGTTGGAAAGGGGCGAATAATTATAGGTTTAGTAGGCTAATATAAAATGTTACATAACATGGTGTGAAATTTGATAAGATAGAATTCAATATTGTAAAAGTAAAAAATAAAAATTTTGGATTCCGAATGGCAAATGGGACAAGCGGAAACAATTCAGAGTGCGAATAGTAATAGTAATAATAGTCTTATTAATGAGGCAAAGGTATATAGATTAAGTAAATAAAATATTTTTTTAATGTCTATCCTTCTACGGCCAAGGCAGAAATAGGGACTGTACACACTTCTTTTGTACACAAAGGTCTGGCTTAAATTCATGAATCGCCAAGGCCTCCGCTGTCTTTAGAGGTCTATAACGAAGATGATGATCTTAAAATTATGGTCATGGTTGGTAGAGTGATAGGAGTCAATCAGGTGTTCTAGAATAGAGTTTCGCATACACTTCCCTTCTCCCTTGTAAAACCATGCTGGAATATGTTCTCGTATCTGTGTGGAAAACGTCCTCTAGCTACGGTCAATGTACCTTGCTCCACAAAAGCAGGTGAACTGATAGAAACACATGGAGGTAGTCAGACGGGAGAGCCCATCTTTCACAGAGATGGAAAACAACTTACGGCTGGTTAATGTCATTTGTAATTTCGCTGCAAAGGACGTCTTACTGACTGCTTTAGAGAGACGGTTTTTGAGCATATCTGAAGCTTGATCACTTTTGAATTCCAAGTTCATGAATAAGGTTTTCTTTGAAACTGAGTCAGTGACCAGTTCAGACTGCTTATCTCTCGATTTCTTTTCAGTAAATCGGTTCAAGTAACCGTTTTTTGCGACAGTGGCTTTTAGGAAGTCAAGTTCTGAGTCAATGCAATCAGAACTACAAATGTTTCTTATCCTAAAGCAGAGCGAATGAATTAGGTTCCTTTTCCTGGAGATAGGCACCCAACTATAAAAATTAGTTAGTTGTCCATTCCATGTACGTTTCCGGTGGAGATCCGTCATTATATTGAATCCGTTTCTCAACCTAAATGAATAAGAGATAGTTTTGAAATGTATTCTATCCCTACACGTCGCTTACTGAATGTATCCTATAATATGAACTTTTATAAGTGATATGAAAGCATTAATCAAATGATACATTTATTGCATAAACACTCTTGTGACAGAAATAGATTTATTGCTGCCACGTGTGTAAGTAGATGGAAGATTAGAAGGTAGTTAATGAAATTAAATGAGAAGCCATATCGTTACTTTTCTTATCAGAAAAAAAAGCGGGTAGTATGAAAATCTGATTTCAGTTCTAAATCTTAGCAGAATCAAACTCAAGTTCAGAAATCTTACGATGGATTTGGTCGATGAAATCCTTCAATAAATGGCGATAAGCCGCATAGATTTCAGACCACCAAATGGACTATTTACCAGAGAAGATTAATGGTCCATTCATCTACGAGGTTTCAGTATTCTGAAACCTTCCACTGGTCAAGTTGTTCAATGACCCGAGTTATTTTTCCTTATCAGTACTACCTGTTGGCATAATACTGGATTCACTTACAACTAGTGTTCGAGTCATCATATTTAGCGATGGCGGAGTAATGGTTACTCCATTCCACCTACATTGGTCAGTTATTTGTATGATTCAATCCCGTAAAATCTGAGGCACACCATGAGTTTTTTAGTTCTAATATCTGTGATTTCAGATGTTTGCAAATAGTCTTTGGTAACGAACCCTAGTTCACGCTTTATATCAGCAGCTGAAGGTTTTTTTATTTATATTTATTGTTATTATATATCTTTGGGTTTTAAATGGAACATAGGGCTTCAAGTTTCAGCTTAAAAGTTCCACTAGCAGTGGCGTTTGCCTTCATGCGGTGGGTGTTGCTAGCCTCACGCCTAACCTTCCTTCTTTACCGGGCGAAATTACCGGGTAAGCAAGGTATAGGAGTGCGCTGGTCGGGAATCGAACTTCGGAACACGTGTGGCATGGTCGGAGATTATTCTACCAATGAACCATCAAAGAACTGAAGACTGTTTACATCCCGCTAATTCACACGTTTATTATACCCAAGGTGTATTAATTTACTGTAAACTAAGCCATCAGAACACGTGCTATTTAATTCAGTCAATACGATATTTTACAAAAATTTAAATTCCTAACAGTAAACGTTTTTCTAATCATGCATGAAACATGCGAAGGGTAAAAACAAGAATAAACAACACTCGAATATGATTTCTTGTTTAAGTTTTAAAAAATTTAATTGATGGAATCAAGAAAAGTTAGCGCTTTAAGATTCCTTCGTTTTGACTGGTCAACTTCACAGCCTGAGAAGTGACCTGCTGCCGGACAGCACCTTTTAGTGCCCACTTTGAAACCTCAAGAGATTTAAAATATACACAACAACCACTGGGTGTCATAAGTGAGCATTTATTCCCCATAGTTAACAAATCAATTCCTAGCAATTCTGGATCTTCAGGTGTTGGATTTTGTTTGGTTGATTGGAGGATTTTCATCTTGGGCTGACATCAGTTAGAGAACCATTAGAAAACCTGCAAGGAGTACTGGACAGCTTTTTCATCCGCCTGGTCTGGGACTCTTCATCAGTACGCGCCCACCGGGGTTTGAACCCAGGACCTTCCCGGTAACAAGGTTAGCGAGCTCGTAGACCATTAAGCCACTGAGACCCGATTCAATGGCCTAATGTCCTTGTAACCGGAAAGACCTGGGTTTGAACCCCGGCGGTTGCGTGCTGCCGAGGGAGAAACAGCTGCCCAGTACTCCCTGAAGGTTTTCCAATGGTTCTCTAACTGATATCAGCTAATGATGAAAATTCCCCAACCAATTCTGGATCTATCACAATACTCATTAAAATTCTTATTTGTTAATAAAATCAGAAAATACCATGATAATAAATTACTGTTCAGTAACCCCCAAGGACGAGATCCTACCGTTGAACAACTCTGTGTGCATTTATCAATTCACTTGCACATATGGAGCTAGGTATATCGGTCACTCGACTCGGGTTTCGTCCAAGAGGGTGCAAGAACACTATCCTGAATGGTTGCGAAGAGGTGGAAGTGGAGCCATAAGAAGCACGATCATTGAACATCTGGTCGATAATGATCACTCTATCTCTACAGCCCCCGCTTTCATATTCATCTAGAAGGGAAAAGTAATTTACCCAAATCACTGCGTATCTAACTTATCTGTATTACTGATAGAAAAGGCAGATCTCTGTACACAGAAAAAGTTCATTCATCCCCTTTAACTTTCATGGTCTTAATCCCTCTATGCTAAAGTATGATAATCCCTAATCATATTTTGGCCCTACTTATTTGACGCTTTGTTTATTCAATTTGTATACTTCTCCCTTGTTACGTCACTTGTCACTATTATTATTACTGCTGTCACTTTGAAGCTTCCCCGGTATTATTTCAGCCGTTCCACTTGTCAATCTAGATCAATTTTGCCTTGCAGCGTTAAATTTTATCTCATTAAATTTCACACCATGTTACGTAACATTTTATATTAACCTACTAATCCTATTATTATGCTCCCCTTTCCAACATCTATACACCTTATGTATTATTCCATATATGACATTAATTGTTTCGCTACTTGATATTTAACTATGATTATAATGACAAATATTTTGATTGCATTTCATACTACTATTACTATTTTACGTGTTCACACCTTTGATCTTATTCCGTCACCGGATATAATTTCTTAAAAACCAACCATATACCTACGACTGTACAGCTTGGTAATAAATTCGCTAGAAAGAGTCTCTTCGCTGAATGTTGTGTTCTTAATGATATAATAGCATTATAATTTAGATTTGCACATTTTTCCTGCTTATTTTAGAGCTTGTAGCTTTATCTAAAGATTATTAAACGTGCATCTTTTTCTAACATGACATGCAATTAATCATCGGTGTTTACTTCATCTTACAGTAATTCGGTAAGTGTAAGTTTACGAAAAAATGCACTTCAAAGAAACTATTGATTATTTCATTATTGAATCCGTTTATTATTGAAATCAACAGACACTCAAAATGTTTTAAAATATTCATATGACTTCAAATGCAAAATGGAACATCGAGAAATTGATATAGAAGATACTGTGTTAAGCTATGATATTAACTCATTATATTCTAACACTCGCATTACAGAAAGTCTTGATATTATTTTCAGTGTACTAAAATCATAGACAACCCTATCACAAAGATGTCCACTGGATACCAGGGAAATAATTAAGAGGTTGAAATTTTGTCTGGAAAGTAATTATTTTACATTTTTAGAGGGAATTTTTATGGACAGACAAATGGTGTTTCCATGGGTTCACCAGTTTCCCCAATAGTTTCTGATCTTTTCATGAAGAGTTTCGGAGATAACATCTTTTCAAGCATAGTCACTTCTAAAATATGGTTAAGATATGTAGATGATACTTTTGTTATGCGGAAACGAGATTTGCACAATTCATTCCTGAAGATAATAAACTGTCTATCTCGAAGAATCCAGCTTACTTCGGAAGTAGAATCAGACGTCGTTGAATAACCATTTCTAGACTGCCTCGTTAGGAGTAGGAAAAACGGACATTTTAGTATGTCTATTTTCAGGAAGAAAACACACTCTAGTAAATATTTAGACTTCGGATCATTACACCTCATTAGAGTACAGTTACCAGTTGTTTTAAGTCTTCTAAGATGAGCACCCTCTTTGATGTTAACGGATGAGCAAGAAAAACAAGAAGAAATATCAAGCATTACTGAAACTCTGAAGCAAAACAACTACCCAAAGGACGTCATCAACAAAATCAACACTAACATTTAGTATGGTAGAAAATGTGTTCCAAAAACATGGGCTAATATAACCTCCCTCTACGATCGGGCATAAGATCAGGAGGCCGTCGAATGGACATCGTGTGCCAGGCCAGTGCTTTAGTGGAATCCCGGTGGGAAGTCACAAGTGGGTCGTCAGTGGAAGGGTAAAATGCAGGGGATACTTTTGGGAGTATTAGATGAGAGATCATGGACAATTATGGAACCAGCTAAAGAGGACGGCAGAAAATAGAAGAAAGTGTATATGTGTTGTTGAAGCCCTATGTTGCACTCGGAACCCAAAGGAGTATTAATAATAATAACGAGAACTTCACTGTTCTATACATATATATGGATTTTACTCATTAATAATCTGAAGTAACTAATCATTAGTTGACCTTGGAATCAATGACCTGTCCATATTTAAAATGGCTTCTATTACTATTACTACTAATTTTTCTTTTCCGTACGCTGCTCTACAGTGTGACAGTAAATAGTAACAAGTATTATTAGATAATTAAATTAATCTCTTTTGCTTCCAAGCAATACCAATAATAGAATGATAAATTACTTTAGAAGTACAAATAAAATAGTACATGAATTTTTTTCCTCGGCATAGTATCAATCAGCCTGTTAGTGTTAAATACTGATCAGAATTTATTGATCAGTTAACAAAATATGTTCACATCATAGGAGTACACATTTTTCTTTCAGTACTTGATATTAATAGTTAGAAGAAATTTAATTCATTTACACGGAACATGTACTTGTTGAAATTCATGAGTAATTTTCGTGTAGTAGAAGAAGAAGAAGAACTGCATAATCTCCGAGGAACCCTGATGGAAAACGGTTTTCCGCCTAGGTTCATAGACAAAAATCTCAAACCAAAGAAAACTTCTGAACAAGTTCAGTCCGTCCCGAACAAGATACTTCTGCTGAATCTAGAATTCAGAGGTGACACTGAAGCAGAAATCCTTGGTAAACGCCTCTGCAAATCTCTGAGGAAAACATAAATCATCGCGAGCCTATGACCGACATTTTCCTGAAAGAACTCGAAAGACAAGTTGTCGCGTTGGGTCACCTCAGCGTGCATATACCAGTTTACTTGCTTGTGCGGAGCTGAGTACATTGGCCGTACCATGCACTGACTTGAAAAACACACTCGTGAACACTATCCAGTCTGGCTAGTAAAACAAGAACGAAAACGTGTATGTAGTTCAGTGACAGAATATCTGTTCAATTCAGGACATCCAGCGCCATTCGAAAATTCCTTCAAAATCATATACAAGATTCGATCAAAGCTATCAAAGGGAGTAAAACCAAGACATCTGGACATAGTTGAGGCACTAGCTATCCAAAAGCTCAAACTCACGCTTTATATCCAAAAGAAATACGTCCGACGCTTATCCCTACCATGGCCATCATAAACAGGTAATTCTTATAATAGTGACTAACCCATTGCCTTTCTTATCCATACATCCAATTTATTCATGTTGTTTTTTTGTTTCCCTTAATCCCTGTCTACACTACCACATTTTCATATCCGAACTTGCTATCTATTTTGTCATTTCATTATTTCTACACATTTAATCCCTAACTGCATAAACAATTATTCGTCACATTAGTTATGATCCCACTAGATTTTCTATCCAAATATCCTGTCTATTTTTGTTATTTCTACATTTCTAACTCCTAATTGCACAATATGTCAATCTTCTCAGTAATTATGATGCTACTTTGTTTGAATTTTATCCACCCCCCTGTTTATTATGTCATTTTAATTCCTAATTGTAATTTTATTAATTTGACCCTTGACCTGAAATTCCTCTGGAACTTTCCCACCCATTTATCATAAATACACGAATGTACAGCCTAGATGATGACTTCATCGAAAAAAAAGTCTTCTTCGCTGCAACAGTCTTTTTAATAATTCCTATGATCCAATGTGTATATTTCATGTAGTTGTAACTTCTGAAATGTGACCTACAAAGCTACAAAACATGCGTTTTAGAATCCAGGGCTAGGCATTAATATAATCTTACTAGGAATAGATACAGTAAGCAGATTTCCTATTGAATCCACGTCAGATGAAGAGACATTGAAAACCAAGAAGATTTTAATAGCTTTTTTGTTCTCAACCAAGACTCATCAGTGAGCATCTACAAATTCACCAGTAATCAAGCATTAAACCTTTAGGTTTTGAGGGAAATCAGTCGGCTATCTGATCACTGGTTTTGGAAACCACTGACCCGTAACCATCATCAGCTTGAGATGTAGTCCTATAGTGGATGATTGCGTTTCAACGTTGTCACTATATAGTAAACGGTATTGCCTCGTGAATGAAGGTCCTAGACTCGATTCCTAGTGAATACCTAGGTAGGCACTGCTGAAGAGTATCAAACTAGGGCTTAACAAATGTCGAGTGTTCCCTGGTTTTCAATATTTCTTAAGTAATGTTATTTCATAGCAAAATGTACCATGAAATCAGTCAAATCGCTGCACATCAGCACTTGAGACTATGATTAGTTTAGTCATGCTTATTAAACATTATGACTTTGATAAAAATAATTCAAACAGCAATGTAATATTTGCGATCATCCCATGTGTTTTCTGCAGTCTCTTGACCTATAGTTGACCATTCAGATGCTACTGTAAACCATACTTTACCAACCTGAAAGTGTTTGGGTCATGCAAGTTATCAGTTAAGCACCTGTTGTGTATCAGCTTAGTTGTTGCTTAAGAGTCATTCGAGTTCCAGACGTAGAACCATTAACCATCTACAATTAAATGCTTGTATTCATGCTGTTTTGTACTCTACATCAGTTAAACAAAACCAATTAGTAATTCGTAAATCCCATGCCTAAATACTCTCTCTTCACCAAAATACTAGACATTTAATAATACCAGGTTATTATTATTATTGTTTCCTGTAGTTGCTAGAGGAACATAGAGCTTCAGCCACACGTCTCCACTGCGTTTACATCTGGCTCCATGTCTGCCCACATGCTTTCATATCCTTTTCACCTCACCTCCTCCATGTCACTCTCGCACTGACAACCAACTCCCCGCTTCTCATTCGGGTTCCACTTGAGCGATGGTCTGGAGTGTGATGTCACTTAATAGCTTCTTTTCTCAGAGTAAGACTAATCCACCTTCATTTCTTTTTGCATATTTGTTACACAGTCGGTTCCTGCTGGGTTGGTTCGTTCGTTTCCAGAGATCAATGTTGCTGATCTTTTCTGGCCAGCCATCTGATCTTGAGTAGAGTATTGAGCGAAGCTAGCTGTTGATGAAGGCCTGTAGATTGTTCGAAGTGCCCTTCATGACGCGCTAGCCAAGTCTCTGATCCGTATATAGTAGCAGCGACTTCACGTTGGAGTTGAAAATCCGGATCTTATTTTCATTTTAATGCTGAGTGCTGTTGATCTCCACCCAGACTTAAGAGTAGTGAAAGCTCGCCTTGCTTTACCGATCTTCGCTTTGATGTCCTTATCAGTTCCGTTTGCCTGTAGTTAAAACAATGGTTCCCAGGTAGGTCGGTAGGTGAAGGAGGTTGCTTCTTTTAGATTCCTCCCACTTACGCTGATTGTTGTCTGTTGTTGTTGGTGTCGCTGTTGTCCAGGAATCTTCATCACCTCTGGTTTGATGATAGCCAAAAAACCAGTTATTATTTTGACTTTATATAAACACATTTAATTCATTCTATAAATAATGAAACCAGTAAGTTGAACACTTCCTGTTTATTAAAATAAATCTGAAACAAAAACAACAGTTCATCGAATCAATCTGAAAAAAATAAAGAATTCTACACTTATTAATAGAGTTCATAAAAATAGTACCTTTTCTATTCTAGTCACCAGATACTCAGTGTAACCTGATGACTTTTAAACAAATCTGTGAAGTATTGGATATCCTGAACGCCAAATTTTATCACTTTCTATTAATATAAAAATTTCAAGTTGGAAAATAAATTAAATTAGATAACATCGAGACATCTCTCACTGCATAGTATTCTTGGATATGCATTGATTGTCTAGATGCGGAAACCTAGTATAAGTAAACGCATCAAGTCACTTATGAACACAGTAAAATCCCCAGGAATAGTGGATGACGGCCACACTATATTGTAGTGGAAACTAGAGGTTCTGAGCTCTTTTTATACGCGAATCTGGAAAGTAGGCACTGGGTGGAGGGGGGAATATTTTCCTGTGCTACCTGACTTTCGAAAAAATCTGGCTGGTGTTTGTCCTCAAAAAAAAAAGTTTTTCATTTTGCACCATCAGCTTCATCAAATCCACTGGCCACAAAATGCAGAATGAATACATGTATGTAAAATTTGTACCTTGGAAATCTCAGTTAAATTAAAATTAGTAGTTCTAGCGTCAGTTTTGTCTCACAGATTTTGAACATCTTCAGGTTAATGATCCCTCAGTTTTCTACAAGTATAAAGTTCAAATATGTCTGCTTTTCATTCACTACGTGGCTTCAATAATTGAAACAAGCTTTCAGGTTCCATTTAAAAGCATCTTTTGCGTTTTTTCTAGAGGAGTCTGGAAAGAAACACCCATTTTTCTTGTAAATACCTGAAGTTTCTACTTTACTGCATTCATCTTTGCCTGTTATTTAGAATTCTTCCTTTTATATATGCACAGGAACTAGACACGCTTTGACATCACTTTACAAAAGGATACCCTAGAGTATACATAAATATTCAAATACTGGTTTGTAGGGATTTGTTTGACCATTGGAAAACCAACAAGGATTACTGGAAAGCTGTTCCTTCAGCCTAGTTTGGGGCTCCTCAGCAGTACGCACTCACCGGGGTTCAATCACAGGACCTTCTAGTTACAAGTTCATTAAGCCACTGAAACCCGATCCAATGGCCAGTTCATGAATTCCAGCTTCTACCAATCCACGACACAGTGCGACCGCTAGCCAATGTCTTAGGCGAGTATTTGTCCTGACATCCGACGGGCCGCACCCTACTGTTCACGACCTACCACTAGAACCCAAGTAACTACCTACCTTAATAAATTTAATTGCTAGTAAGCGTCTCATTAATATTCAAGTATTGGTTGGCTGACAATATCTCATCCAATCAGTTTTTATTTTCTAGTCACTGGAACAAAATATGAACTTATGAAAGTTTTCTGATGTAGTTCCTTGGACGGCCTTCATGAGTAATCTTTCAGACTTTGTATTTGTTTACTTTTAAAGATCATCAGCTGCGAATCAAGTCTCTGGAAAGACAATTCCAGTCACAAATGTGTTACAAGTTCTATTCTCCATCCATTTCTCCTTAAATGCATACTTGGTGACATGGAGATGATTTCCAACAATCGATGGGGGGTCTCTAATCCGTTTCCCTGACTATTTATTTTAAATTATGAGAAAAATGTTTGAAAATCAAAGTCAATTACTGTTTGTAACTTTTAAATTACCAAAAGGATATTGATGTCAGTAATATTATTCTGTTCTTTTGGTATAGTAAATTCGATTTTATATGCTCAGTTAAACAGTCTGAGAATGCCTAAAATCGTCACACGGTAGTCATACAAGTACAATGTACAATACTGTATTGTTTCATTCACGTTTCAAACCCGTCTTCTTATATTTCCTTACAAAGACCTGATCTAAGACTATTGTTTGAAATACTGGATATTCTAATTTCAGTATTTTGATGACCTATGACGCTGTCCGTCATTAGTGTGATAGATGTCGAATTTAGAATCATAGGTATGATGAGAAATATATCAGAGTATCTTTCCAAATGACTGATAGCTCAGTAATTTTAATATGCAAGAATCACCATGCATGATATTGTTAAGTGGCTTGTAAGTGGCTTTCTAAATCAATGCAGCCCCTGAGTGACTATTAAAGCCTAATGTAAGTGTAGAACTTGGGCACTGTGGTAGAATGTAATTCCACACTAGATAAGTTTATTTTAGTAATCGCACAGTGCTGCAGTATTAACAACTGGATGAAAAGGTTTCGAGCATAAATTATTCCTCATAATCATATCAATTCAGTCACATGTTTTCAAAATTTGTCTAATATACATTTTCTCCTTTTCTCTGTCTCTGATTTCTCCTTTTTGTTTGTCGCCACTTTCCATATCTTCGGTATAGGCGGCGTTGCTTTATTCCGATTGCACGTGTCGGGTTTTGAATCGGATAAACAAAGCATCGGGGATTAACCTCTATACCCCTCCACCTAACTATATTACTTTTGAATACTCTCACCTTGTCCCATACACCCTATTCTGTGATTATTTGCGAGTGAGTGCACTGCAATGACTGAACTCTTTTTCCTCTAGATTATTTAACTTATCAGGGTCAATTATTTTAAGTGTGGCTAAATTTTTCTATTCCAATAATCTAGTTGATCCTGATCTACTAGTTTGACCTGTGTAGTTGACCTCACTTATAGTCATTATATGGTATTTCGTAAATTATATTATCTTTCTTAATTAGATCCATCGGACGAGCCCTTAAGCTGACTAAGTTTATCTCTGAGACAGTTGGTTGGTTGGTTGGTATAAATGCCACCCTAATTCCAGCCTCGTTGAGAATCCTACGTCAGGCCTCTAATATTCTTTCTTTATACGTCGGTACGACAAAGGCTTTGAATTCTAAATTATTTTTTGTCACTTTTATTGCTAGTCTTAGTTTTTCTATGGTTCTTCGTATATTTCTGAATAAATTTCAGTGGGCAGTTAGTTATTCACTAGTGATACTTCCTTTATTTGTATGATTTCGTTATTTAAATCTTCTGGCCCACAAGTTAGGCTCTTGGTCCGATTATATAAACATTTAATTAAACCTATCTTTACCGATCCTGGATGAGATGAATTAAAGTTTAAGTATTTATTAGAGTGTGTATGTCGGTTTCCTATAAATGCCAGTATGTAACCCACAATCTTGTTTTCGTTTTATTCTACAATCTAGCTCAGCCAACTCACCATGTTCATTTTCTAACTGAGAAGGGAATTGGATTCCGTCTACTACTGAGCTTATATATGTGAGTAATTGAAGGATATGTTCAGATATCAACACAGTGAATGTGTAATTCACATATCTACACCATAACCTGGGTGGAACAGGATTATACGTCCTAAGAGCCTTACTTTCCCAACTATCCATAAATATGTCTGCCACTATTGTATATAATGGTGATGAAATAATACTGTCTGTTCAGTTATGTCTAACCTCTACTGTATTCAGATTTCAAAATAAACTATATAAACAAACGAATGGGTATTTTCACTGGACACTAGTAACTAGTGTGATGTGTCTAGTCCTTACTTTGGTGCAGACTGAATTCTATCAGTTAGGTTTGTAATTTGGCCACCATTCTCGATAGCTCGCCATCACGGTGCACACTGATTTTGATGATATTAGATGGTTGGAGGCAATCGGCAGGAGGCCCTGCTTGGACCTAGGTTTTGTGCTAGTTGGCACTCCCCAGTCAGCATGGCGTATCTACAACTGCCTTGAAGGAACTCGTGTCCATTCTGAGATTCGAACCCGCGTCACTCAGTGAGGGCTGTATTCAGAGACGTTACCACTGAGCTATTCGGGCTTGAGCCTGACTAGCATGAAACTTAGGTCCAAGGCCTCCTGCCGATTGCCTCCAACCATCCAATATTATCAAAACAAATGGGTGGCCTTCTTTGACAACTATGACCCTAAACATTTCATTGTGCGTCAGTGGCACAGTGGTTGGAACGCTGGCCAAACATGGTTCAATCCCCTGTCGACGCACACCTGATATAATCAATGGTCGGCCTGCAAAATTTCGGCTACCGATATCACATGCTGAAAATTCTACTCTACTTGTACCAAAAGTTCAGTGTGAAATCAAGCTATAATCAATGCATTTACTCATCTGTTTCTAGATGAAAGGTATAACTGGGTGCCAAAAGTAAATAAATCATAAAATTCTTATTCAGATTATGTGATGGTGTAATCCTAGTGATATTTGACTTAACACTAATCTTATTTAGAAACTAGTCAACTGTATCACAAGTAAAAATTATCATATGACTGATTGATTGTACTTTTCTAACAATGTAGTAGTAGTAGTAGTACGTTATAATCAGAAATATGGATAAGAAAAAAGTATGCCAAAGGTATGTGTAAGAACTTTGGAGCAGTTAAAAACTACTGTGTTCCATTTGTATACAGTGTCACTTTCACGGAAATGTGTCTGCACAATTGAGGTAGTCATTGGAATGCTTTATCAACTGCCTGCGCATATTTCATTAAGAATAGTAATCATTTTATAGAAGAAATCTAAAAGTAGTATATTTCGTTTAATTAAAATTTTTTCTTTAGTTTTAAAAGTACCTTATTTAATAGTGTATCACATGAAGAGTGTTATAAACTTCCTTTTATTTGTGACTATCTTAAAAGTGAATCTACCAATATGCAAAGTGTACTTGACAATTATATGCAGGTATGCTTTTATACCATTTTGTGACTATGAGAATGTTTTTCAGCCGTCGAAGTAACTTTTAGGCTGGAATGTGTATTCTTAGAATTGATAGGATACTGTGGTAGTTAGGCTGCACACTTCAGTGGACTAAGGACTTAAAGAAACTGTATGCCATCATCCAAATCAATGATAAGATATTGTTCCACATGCAAGTCGTTATTCTACAGGCTATCAGATTTATGTTTGATGTCACACAAAATCGAAGACTTACAAGCGAAAACCGATAAACTGGTCGAAGAAGCAGCAAAGACAGGACTCTAGGTGAACATAGACAAGACGGAGGTTATGAAAATAACCAACCAACCGACAACAACAACAGCAATATCCACCGCCAATCACCATCAACGGAAGGGATTTGAAAGAGGTGGCTTCATTCACGGACGGGGATTTCAAGTCGAGAATCGGGAAGGCGAGAAACACATTCATCAACCTGAAACCAATCTGGAAATCTTCGTCACTCCTCAGCATCAACAACAAAATTCGGATTTTCAATACAAACGTCAAGTAAGTTCTTCTATACGGATCAGAAACTTGGCCGGTCACAAAGAATATTTCCAGCAGCCTGTTGCAAACCTTTATCAAAAACTGTCTTTGCTCTATACTCAAGATCAGATAGTTGGAAAGAATCACAAACAAGAAACTATGGGAACAAACAAAACAAGAACCAGTCGGCCAACAAATATGCAGGAGAAAGTGGAGATAGATTGGACACTCACTGAGGAGGCCGTTGGGTGACATCGCGCGTCAGGCCAACGCTCGAGTGGAACCCGAAAGGTAAACGGCGAGTGGGACGTCCAAGGGTGAAATGGAGGAGATCGTGTGAAGAGGAGCTGAAACAGTATGGGCTAACATGGATGCAGGTGAAAAGTACAGCAGAAGACAGAAGCAAGTTGAGACGTGCAGTTGAAGCCCTATGTTCCACTAGGAACTCAAGGGAACAATGATATAATATAATAAAACCGAGAGATTCAACAGGAAATTGGGATTAAATTAATACCATTTACAAAATAAATTGTATGAACTGTAACAAGCATTACATCGGCCAAAGTGGGCGACCCCTTCGAATTGGAATCCAAGAACACAAATCAGCCGTGAAAAGACACGATATGTATTCTTTAGTATCAATGCATACAGACAATTATGGACATGAATTGGATCGGAATAATGTCGAGATCTTAAACAGAGGAGACATCAAAAGTGCCAGAGAATTCCTAGAAGCCTGGTACTCAAACGAAAATGCAATTAACAAACACGTTAATATAGACGAAATATACCAACCAATAAAAAGTAAATCAGATGACCAGAAAGTTTAAAATCCAAGTCAATAGAAAATGGTCAATACATATGTAAAGATGATTACCAGGAGACGCAATTCTATCACTCATGAAGAAATTCAATTCATTTCACTTTGTGCTAAATATTGCGCTGAAAGGGGATGTTGTCCAGAAGGACTACGAAAGCTTCGCAGTTAAACCAACCAGCTCAGAGAACACTATTAATTGCAAATGAAAATTAATATTCATTAGACAGGTCCATCTGATTATAAAAGCTTACAAGCTAGTCCTGAATTTCACTTTGTTTGTGTTTCATATCAACAGAGTTTTGTAAGTAAGTATTTTCACTGGACTCAATAGACTACATACTACCCATTAACTGAGATGAGTAGTTATCTGCCACTCATATCAACCAGTGAAATTATAGAAGACAAGAGACTTCGTAACGGAATGTTAACTTGGAATTTAGCATCTCTATATATCGAAATTGTATACACCTTATCTGAAAGTGATCGTTTGCACAGATCTTCCGTGTTTCTTTGCCTTCTATTCGTGTCCCTCATGCTTTGTAGCAACTCAGGTTCATTTGCTCTCTTCGACGTCAAACCTCTGTCTCCTCTATAAGATATTTTTATGCCAATGAACGTCCCTTAATATACTACTGATAAATGTTATCAATAACACACGCCTTACCAGCAGGGGTGAATGCCAGCTAGCCAAATCGAGGTGATGTAAACAGCAGACGGCCATTTCGCTCGTTTGGAGCCAAAAACCCATCAGGTATATGGCCAGTGTGACTTGGCTCATAGAGTTGAATCAGTTGAAACCACATAATTTATGCCTAGCTACTTGGTCGAACTGATCAGACCATATTGCTGGTTGACATGAATGGTATACAACTACTCATCTCAATTAATCAGTAGTATGTATAGTTTTATGCAAATATGCTTACTTTCTTGATTGCCACTGATGGTATCAAGCCAATCACACACTTTTGTCTGAATAATTTGGCTTCCAAACGAAGCTGTAGTGATGTTTCACCACTCGAACTGTGAACACTGCATTTCTACTAGTTTGACCACGGACTGATATCAGTTAGAGAACCATTGAAAACCACCGCTGGAGTACTGGACAGCTGTTTCATACTATTTTTTCGAGAACCATCGGCAGTACGCACCCACTGCCAGAGTTCGAAACAAGGACCTTCTTGTTACAAGACAAGCTAGTTCGTGTACTATTCAGCCACTGGGACCCGATTCAATGACCATCACATGAATTCTCAATTCCACCAATTCGTGATTTAGAGCAACCACCAACCAATGTCATCGGTGGGAACTCCATCCACACACTTGGCTGGATGGCCCCCACTGGTCACGAATTCTCACTAGAACTCCAGGAAACTCCATTTTGTAGGAATGCATTCTGCCGATGATTCCCAAACTAAGAAGAAACAGCTGTCCATTACTCCTAGCTGGTTTTCAATGGTTCTCTAACTGACATCAATCAATCCGTGGTCCTACTCGTTAAAACAAATCTAATCCTTACAAACCAACCCCTTAAACTCATTTCGATAAATTCAGAATTTCTTCAAAGTGCACACTGGTGGATAACCCAAATTTAAAACATAATAAAGTCATGAAAGCAGTGCAAATTCAATAAGCTGTGTTTGCATAAAACGTTTGGTAGCGAGAGCATGAGTTTAAAATTAAGGCCATTTCGATAGGAATCGATGAAATGGCGCCAATGTTTGTTATTACGCATGTGCTTAAAAAATTCTGATTCTTTCGTTTCCTTGTTTTATAAAAACTAGTTAATTTTTAAAAGTGGGTCGATCTGCAATTAATAGTGTTCTCTGAGCTGGTTGGTTTAACTGCGAAGCTTTCGTAGTCCTTCTGGACAACATCCCCTTTCAGCGCAATATTTAGCACAAAGTGAAATGAATTGAATTTCTTCATGAGTGATAGAATTGCGTCTCCTGGTAATCATCTTTACATATGTATTGACCATTTTCTATTGACTTGGATTTTAAACTTTCTGGTCATCTGATTTACTTTTTATTGGTTGGTATATTTCGTCTATATTAACGTGTTTGTTAATTGCATTTTCGTTTGAGTACCAGGCTTCTAGGAATTCTCTGGCACTTTTGATGTCTCCTCTGTTTAAGATCTCGACATTATTCCGATCCAATTCATGTCCATAATTGTCTGTATGCATTGATACTAAAGAATACATATCGTGTCTTTTCACGGCTGATTTGTGTTCTTGGATTCCAATTCGAAGGGGTCGCCCACTTTGGCCGATGTAATGCTTGTTACAGTTCATACAATTTATTTTGTAAATGTTAATAATTTTATCTGCTTTTTCTGTTTGATCTTTCGGTTTGCATAATATCGAATTAAGCGATTTTATTGGCTTGTGTGCTATATCTATATCAAACGGTTTCAGTATTCTAGCTGTTATTTCAGAGATATTTCTCATGTATGGTAGGATGAATTTTCTTGTGGTCTTTGATGATGGTTTCTTGTTGGTATTTTGATTTGACCTTAAACACGTTTTGATGAAATTTTGTGAATAACCATTCTTTTTGTAGACCGTTTGTAGTTATTTTTCTTCCATTCTTGTCAACTCTGGAGTGCTACAATGTGTCTGAACTCTTTTAAACAATGTCTGCACACAGTTTCGTTTGTGAGTAACTGGATTATTGCTAGTATAGTTGAGTATTTGATCTGTCGATCGACCTGTTGTATTCTGCTATTTGCTCATTAGATGTGATGCCAAAAGTTTAGATGTCCTAAACGTACAATAATATAGTTCAGTTAGTTTATGAAACTGTTACAAAGCTTGTTCCAGAAGGATTCTAAGAATCAACATGAATTGTCACTTAATTTTACAAAACTTAAAACTGCCAATAATTGAATGATGAAGTAAATATGTTTTTGACAAACCTCAAGCTTTTTGAATAGAATTTTCTAGCAACAACTCATCACTCCGTAAAAGAAAAATATAGATTTGCAAAGTATCTTTACGCAAATTATACCCTTATCCCTAGTTTCTTGTGAACTATGGTGGTAAAGAGGACATATCTGGCCTTTTTCCCTGACCTTCTTCATGTAATCTCCCTACATTTCTCCATCAGAAGGTATTCAGCCTTCACAGTTGCTGTAGAGCTTCTGAAGATATATTCACAATAAGAGATGGAGTCATACCATTATTCAATTGTCTAGAAAAATATCTAGGTTTCATAGTAGATGGTTAGATATATATTAGTTTGTTTATTAGATATATCACACAGTGAAACAGTATTATTTACTGGATTACGTTTCCTTATTGTTTCCTTATTGTTGGTGTCGTCGTTAATATTATCATTATTATTTCTGTTATCACTATCGCCACTGTTATTATTTATTTTATTTCGTGCGTCGGTGGCACAGTGGTTAGGACTCTCGCCGACCATGCACATGGTCCGGGGTTCGATCCCCTGCCGGCGCACACCCGATATCTATGGTCGGCCTGAATTTGGGCTACCGATATCCATGCTGAAAATTCCACACTTGTACTGAAAATACGGTGTGGAATCAAGCTGTAAACCAAAATAAAAAAATAATAAATAAATAAGTAAATATTTCCCATCCTATGTCAGTAAAATTAGGATTGGTGTAACGTTTAAATGACAGAGCACAAAAACTAAGTAGTACCAAGGAAAATCTAAAACAGGAACTGGCACACATAAAAGAAGCCTTGAAACTTAATAATTACCCGGATAAATTAGTCAGGAAATATGTAAGGAAATGTAAAAATAAAATAAATAATGATAGTAGCGATAGTGATAATAACAATAATAATGATAATAATAATAGTGATAATAATATTAATGACGACACCAACAATAAGGAATCTAAATCATCAGTAGTAATTCCATACAAGGAAGGAACCTCGAAATTCAACTTACGCAGAATTCTTAACAAGGCAGGAATAAAAATGGCATTCAAACCCAAAAACTCAATTAGAAACAAGCTCTGTGGGTTAAAGGATCCTGTGGAGCCTTTAAAACAAAGCAATTTAGTCTATCTAATACCCTGTGGGAATGATTGTCAGGTCAAATACATAAGTCAAACTAGTAGAACAGGGGCAGTCAGACTAGTGGAGCACAAAACTTAGCAAAATCTAGATTAGTTGACCTGAATAAGATAAGAAATCCCGAGAAAAGTCCAGCTGTACCACTCACTAGATTCAGTTATACACAATCATACAATAGGATGGGATAGGATGACAGTTTTAAAATCTAATGTCACAGGGTATAGGGAAAGGTTGATAACAGAAGCTTTGTTTATCGAATCAACTGCAAATACAAGTAATAGGAATGATTCATCACCTGTCTCAGATATCTGGAAAATTCTACTACCCCTACGACAAATAGGAGAAGACAAAGAAAACTATAAAACTCAAGTCTCGAAGTCGTGTGATTACAATTGATATGATTATGAACAATAAATTTTGTTCGAAACGTCATCCAATAAATAATGCTGTTTCACTGTGTGACATATCTAATAAACAAACTAATGTGGAATTACTTACTACCACAGTGCCCAAGTTTTACACATATATTAGTAGATGGTTAGCTCTTCACAGTCCACTAATATATCTTATTACCAGACGAAATCGAAGTAAACTTAACTGGTTTTCTGGATAATCAGCTTCAGCAGGAAGAAAACCAACGCCTCCTAGTTATCTGTTTGTTATGAGAACGAGATACATTTAAATCATGCATATAACAAAATGAATAAAACGTGTCTACTATCAAACTTGAACACAATGATTAACTGTTCACACCTCACCAATGCAAGAAACCTGAGGATTAACATACAAATCTGAAGAGAATAATTTGACCGTATGAAGAATTAAACCATCACTACATCCAAAATTCCTGATACTAAGTAAGATTTCTTCAAGGTGGACGTAACGTGAGTCATAAGATCACCAGCCTATGTCACTTAAAAACCTTTAAGTTTTCATACAGGCCAGAACAATGAATCTTGAAAACATTTATTTCCCGATACGAATTTAAAACAAGCAATAAAGGTTAATAAAGCAGAATTTAATGAATTCATCAAATTTCGGTAGAACTTGTCAGCTGAATACTCTATATACATAACGTTCTATGTTGAGACTCATACTCTCGATGATAAACTCACCATACCACAAATTAGCACAACGGCTATGTGAAATGTTGCAGCCCTTGCGGAAACGCTTCGGAATGTATATAGTTTCTGATCCATTCCAGTTTGTCAAGCGAATCAAAGATTTCAATGTATCTGATAAACATTTGGTCTCTTTCGATATTCCCTCCCTCTTCACAAATATGTCAGTCGTTGAGACTATCGAATTCATATGTAAAGAAGCTGAAGACATACCTATTCCAAAATCGGAATAGAGAAAATCGCTACCTTTATATACCAAAAATGTCCAATTCCAATTCGACGGGCGTCTATTCCGTTAAGTTGATAGTGTCGCAATGGGAAGCCCTTTGGGACCACTTCTCGCTGACTTATTCTTGTCACGCCTAGAAACCGGTACCTCGCAACAACATATGCAAGAAGCAGATGTATACCTAAGATACGTTGACGACATTTTTTATTGTCTGTGGAAGCAGATCAAAAGCCGAAGACATGTTGATAAAATTGAACTTATGCCATCCAAATCTCAATTTCACAATGGAACACGAGGAAAACGATACTATTAAATTCCTAGATGTTTTTCTAGCGGAAATGAATGATGGCACAATCGAAAGATCTGTATTTAGAAAGTCCTCATGGACAGGACAGTATATGCATTTCAAGAGTTTTGTTCCAATCCAGTATAAAAAGAACTTAGTCAGAACACTGTTCAGTAGAGCACGAAAAATTTGTTCTGACAGTACTATTGAGCATGAAATAAAATCTCTAAAGGATATCCTATCTAAGAATGGATATCCTGAGAAGTTCATTGATAAATACTCTAAAGAAAATAGCCCCTGCAAAACAATCCAAACAGTTCCGAAGAAACCTGTCTATATCAGTTTGCCGTTCAATGGAGATGATGTACAGGAAGTAGTCAAACGAAGACTGGACAAAGCCATCAAGAGAACTGATTATGCTGCAAAACTTATTTTCCTTCACACCACTAAGCGAGTGCTTCAACAATCTGGGAAAGATCAGTCGCCATTTCTTGACACTTCAAACTGCGTATATCAATTTGAGTGTGTTTGTGGAAGCATATACATAGGTCGTACGGAAAGGCGATTGTCTACTCGAATGATGGAGCATTTGCCAAAATGGTTGAAAACAGCTGAATGCAAAGTGTCAAAAACCTCAATAACAAAACATCTTGTGGACTATGGACATGATATCAACGCTGTCAAGTCATTCACTATTGTCAGAGATAAAGAAACAAGAAGATGCTTGCAATTGCAGAGGCTTGTGCAACTGCAGTTTGTAAACTAGGTCTCTGTATAAAAAAGGAGATGGTCGTGACTCTGAATCTACCATGATAATACGTTTTACTTATTATTCTACCTCTTATTATTATTATTCTTGATTCACTTAAAACTATCCTTTATCAGTAGCATTATCTTAACTCACTTCAACACTATTATTATTGTTATTATAACTTTTACTATTGATATTACTGTGTGCAATTCTTGTTATATTCTCTAATGTCTAATTGTTTATCTAAGTGATGTAATTGAAGCATAATGCATTTTATCTTAATTTCGATCTCCCATACTCTCTCTCTCCCCTTATCTAATTGCACATGACCTGGAAAACATTCGCACCTCTCTTTCTACACGACTAATTCAAATTAGTTTGTTTACTTATCAGTCGTTTATCTCCCAATGTAATTTCGAAAGTATATATATCCGTGTATGTAGAGTATTCAGCTGACAAGTTCTACCGAAATTTGATGAATTCATTAAATCCTGCTTTATTAACCTTTACTGCTTGTTTTACAATGAATGTTGATTGAATTGAATAGAATTGTTTTATCACTGGATGACAAAGAAATTGTGTCACTGGTTGTCAGGATGTAATTTTATATTTCTCGTGAAGTGGAAAGTATTCGTAAGAGATAGCAGAACTGATCCTTTCTGTCTAGTTCTTCAGTTAGAATGCATCAGCTGTTCACAAAACACTGTGAATCTCAACATACCTGATTTCGAAATAGGAATAAAAATACTTTCTATTCTCAGAGTCTGACTACGGATTGATATCATTTAGAGAACCATCGAAAACCACCACTGAAGTACTGGACAGCAGTTTCGTCCTAGTTTGGGAATCATCGGCAGTATGCACCCACTGGCAGGATTCGAACCCAGGACCTTTTGACTACAAGGCAAGCTTGCTCGTATACCATTCAGCCACTGGGACCCGATTCAATGTCCCATGAATTCTAACTTCGAAGCTCATTGGGTGGGTACTGCCGATGATTCCCCAACTAGGCTGGTTTTCAATGGTCCCCTAACTGATATCAACCCGTGGTCAATCTTGTGAAAACAAATCTAAACCTTACAAACCAAATCTTGAAAATTAATCTGGTGTTCGCTAGTGACTTACTACAGGATGGACGTTTCTGGAGTTCTAGTGAGGATTTGTGACCAGTGAGGTCCAACCAGTTAAGTATGAGGATGGATTTCCCACCGATGACATTGGTTAGTGGTCGCGCTAAATCACGAATTGTTGGAAGTTAGAATTCGTCGGCTGGCCACTGAGGAATCAAGACCCAGTGGTGCCTGAATGGTATACGAGCTAGCTTGCCTTGTAACTGGAAAGTCCTGGGTTCGAACCCTGTCACTGGGTGCGTACTGTCGATGGTTCCCAAAAAACTTTAGTAAAACAGCTGTCCAGTACTTCCTGTGACTGGTTTTTAGTGGTTCTCTAACTGATATCAATCCGTAGTCTAACTCGCATAAACAAATCTAATACTAAATAAACCGAATCTTGAAAAATAAAAATACTGTCGTTAAACTTATAGACCAATTTTAACAATGTAAAACAACTTCAATATATCACTCATATTTCCACCTGTCCTTCAATTGAAATTATCAACAATTTGTAGACTAATTCAAAAGAAAAAACAATTTGAACTTCACTAAATTTATTTGACTGAAATGAATTGTAATTTTCAATTACATGAATAAATCAGAAAAGGTTAAAATTTAAATTTTAATTGCATAAATTAAGACAATTAGAATTATAAATAGTCATGTTAACTATAAACAAAGAAGTATTGATTACTACCAATGAATACTTCTCGTTTTTAGAAAAAAACATGGATTCGCCTTCTTTGAAACTGTGGAATGTAACATTAGTCAGGGGATTTCAATTAGTTGATTACATAAAGTCTATACAAAGTCTGAAGAGTCGCAAACTAGGACGAAGCAGCTGTCCAGTATTTCCAGGTTTTCCAATGGTTATCTAACCGATGTCAGCTGATGATGGAATCCTGTAACCAAAGTCTAATTTAGAGCCACGTAGTGAATGACTGCTTTTTCTCCGAGATAGTCGGAATTGAGTATACCGGTATACATTGGACCGAGCTATAAACCCTAGGAGATCGGGATTTCGCAGAGGCTACAAGATTTAAAAGCAAAATCCAACAAGGTGGCTCAAGAGGCAGTGATCAGTGGACTTCACGTAAACACATAAAAGATAGTGGTGATGAAAATACTCAACCGATAAATAATCTAATCCGGTTACCATCAAACGTGGAAGGGGAAGTTGGCTGTTTTACTTCCCTGAGCAGCGTTATTTCAACTGCAGGTGGTATGGATAAGGATATCAAAGTTAGAGTCAGGAAAGCAAGACAGGCGTCCATTACTGTGAAATCAGAATGTAAATCTACGGCAAGACTGCACAAGCAATAAGATGTGATTTCCAAATCTTATGTTAAGTCACCGAATCCATATGGTTGAACTGAAGCTTTCACAAAAGGTTTCAAGTTTTCAATTACATCCACCCTCTTGGCATAGTGAAGATGAGATGACCTATCGGAGAAGATAAGCAATGAGGAAGTCCAGGAGTGAAGTGAACTAACTTAGAACCAACAACCGAATAATAATGATGTTGCGCTACTTAGGTCTTATGTTCCACTTGGAACGCAATACTAATTTCAATGATTTGTTCCACCTTTGGTAACTTATTGTGGCATAAGCACCTCTGATTCTCATTCTATGTTATCACTTTGGTAACAAGTCCATCGGTCTTGGTTTACAGTGCAAAAAACCGCTGGAAGATTTGAAGAACGGTAACAATACTTTTTCGGGAATTAATTCAAAATCTCAGGCTTGAAGTTTCAGTAGCAGTGGTGTTTATTTTTACTTGATGGGTTTTCTAGCCTCATGCTAAACCTTCCCTCTTTGCCAGTCCTATTACTGGCGTAGCGAGGTTTAGGAGTGCATCGGCCAGGGACCGAACCCTGACCACCTGCATGGCTGCCGAGCATTCTACCACTATAAAATTTATTTAAGTTAGGTAAGGAACACTCATCAAAGTAACACACAGTGAAATACATTCACCACAATGTGAAATTTTATAATCATGCTAATAACTTATCTGTAAACCACTATTCTGTAACTTATGACTACAAAGGCTATGTTAACATTTGAACTCTAGATCTCTAGGGTTCAAAATGTTGTGAAGGCAATCTCTGAGATGACAATGAGTGTTTTTCTAATCCATAAGAACAGACACTGTCATCAAAATATCAACACCACTACTGGAATCCTCTAGAAAATGAATCTATACAATGGAAAAAATTGATTCGAAAGCATGATTACTACTAAGTATTTATGAGTAGGTAAATAAAAAAACCGAAATATTTTGAGAGAAACCGTTGGGTAAGAATATTGCGAGTTAATAACCAAAAAGAGAAAAAATAATCTCTCACATTGAAAATAAAGTCCAATTTTTGTCCTGTATGGTTCATAGAAATGTGTGAATTTGATCAAAAAATAACTGAGAGGCTTAAAGTAAAGAATGTCATGAGAAATTTTGATACAGTTTATTCCTGAATGTTTTAAGTGGTCAAATATGGTTAGAAAGTGACTAGAATTCTAGACTGAAAGGAATAGCGATTTATCAATTACATCATCCTTTGTTTATATAAAAAGAATAATGGATAAAAACAGTGACAGCGAAATTTATTATTGTATAACTTCAAAACTCTATTCTAAGCAGTCAGATGTAAATGTTAACAATAAATTAATCATGTCGTTTGACGCATCTTCTTTTTTCACTGATGTACCATTTATGGAAACAGTAGACTTTATGTAGGCTGGATGTATTAGACAAAACATCGATGTTGGCATTCTTACATGTTTTATAAAAGAAGAGTTTCTTTTTAAATGTAAAATAAATGTCTATTAGTATTATTATTTCCTTTAGTTACTAAATGAACATAGCGCTTCAGACGAACGTCTCCATTGCGTTCGGTTCTCCTCCAACGTCTTCACCTGGCTACGCGTCTGCCTATATGCTCTCATCTGCTCTTCACATCACCTCCTCCCCCTCCATGTCACCCTCCCACTGACGACCAACTCGCCTCTTCTCATTCGGGTTCCACTTGAGCGATGGCCTGGCGTGTGATGTCACTTGATTATTTGTTTTCTTACAGTATGGCCAATCCACCTACTCCATTTCTTCCTGCACATTTCTTGCACAATCGGTTCCTGCTGGGTTGGTTCGTTCATTGCTAGAGATCCCTGTTGCTGAATGTTTCCGGCCGGCCATCTGATCTTGAACGGAGTACTGAGTGAAGACAGAGTTTGATGAAGTTGTATAGTTTGCTCGAAGTGCTCTTCGTGACGCGCTGGCGAAGTCTCTGATCCAGATAATAACCAGCACTGACTTCACATTGGAATTAAAAGTCCGAATCTTGTTTTTCATCCTGAGTTCTGTTGATCTCCTCAAAGAGCTGAGAGAAATGAAGGCCTGCCTTGCTTTCCCGATCTTCGCTTTGATATCCTCGTCAGTTCTGTCCGCCTGTAGTTGAAAATATGCTTCCCAGGTAGGTAGGTGGTGAAGGAGGTTGCTTCTTTCAGATTTCTCCCATTTATGCTGGCTGATTATTGTCTGTTGTTGTTGCTGTTGCTGTTGGCCAGGAATTTCCACCACCTACCCCTTTTTCTCTATGTTCACCTGAAGTCCTATCTTCTCTGGATGCTTCTTCTACCAGTGTGTTGCTTTTCAATCACATTTCCTCTAGTTTGTAAGAAATCAGATATATATCATCGGCGTAGTTCAGATCCCCCAAGTTTTTTGTGTGGGTCCATTTTAGGCCTGTTTCCTCTTTGCCCACCACTGTCTGTCACATTATCCAGTCTACTGCAATCAGGAAAATCATTGGGGATAGTAGGTAGCCAGCTTGTCTTACTCCCGTCTCCACTTCTTCGAAGGATTCCATGATTTTCCCGTTGTGAATTACTTGGCATGCAACATTATCGTACAACTGTCGCATGGGGTGTATAATTGTTTGCAAAATGAATGTTTACTTTTTATTTAATAAGGAAAGATATACAGATAAATTGTTGGCTTGGCTATGGGGTCACCAATACAACGAATTTTAGCTGACATTTTACTAGCAAAACTACAGAATGAGCCTTTGAAAGATGTAACTAATGAACTGGAATTCTACTGTCGTTACATAGATGATAGTTTTTGATTATTAAAAGTGAGGATGGAGTAGAGAACATCCTGTACAAATTTAACTATGTTCATCCAGCAATAAATTTTGCCATTGAGAAAATTTAGTATTTCATTCCTAGTCGTCCTTAAGACTAGAAAACAGGACGGTACAATAAGAAGAAGTGTATGCAGAAAACCTACATCAACTGGTCTGTATACTAATTTTTTTCAGCTTCATACCTTTGAAATTAAAACGCAATCTCATAAAGTGTTTGATTCACAAAACAACAGTAATCCATTCTCCTTAATGTCCTAAGGAAGAGCTAAATATTACTAAACAGTTACTGAATGAGAACGGTGACCCAGAGATATCCAATGATAAGAATTTGGATTTAAAGCTAAAGGCAAGCCTACCTACCTACAGTTCCAGAAAAGGCCTAGTTCTCACAACTTCCCTTTCTTGACGATAATACCAGTGAAATAATAACATGACGCCTAAGTAATGTGGTAAAAAGTGCATTCATTGCCGCTGAGTTACACTGTCTCTTCAAAACTACCCCAATCTTACGTCAGGAGTTAAGAAATAAACTGCCTTTATTTTGCCTCTTCTATGCATAACTATCGGTTTGACTGCTCAACTGGATCCAGTTACACAGGTCGTACAATTAGGCGTGTTTATCGTCAGATTTCCGAACATCATCCTACGTGATTGATGAAGTAAGGCAGAAACAAAGTCCATTCATATTTCTATTCTATCTCAACTCGTGGATACAGAACACAAGATTGATGTCAACAACGAGACGGCTTTCAAAGTCATCCACCGCATACCAACAAATCTTAACTTCGCCTTAAGAGCTCATTTACTATATATTGCTGAGGCCTTTGGGATCCACATTAAGAAACCTAATTTGTGGGTCCAAAAAAAGCTAGTTCACACATTGTCCTTACCTTGGCCATCTAGATTCGAATGTTCCTCATCTTTTTGTAAGAATTTCCTTAATTTTATTTTATATTCTATTTAATATTACACTTTTATGCTTATCATACCTTATACATCTTTCTTGAGCTGTAATCCTATTGACCTTAACAAATCGATATAATCAGTGGCGATCATTCTAGAATATTTTGTGCATATGTATATATATATATATGTATAATTGTAGAACTGGAAGAGGAATTTAACTCTGATTGAACACTAAATCGTGTCATATGTTTGGTCCTTCGTTTACCGCAGACTGACTTCTGTCAATCAAGTTTGAATTCTGGCCACCATGCCACTAGGTGGCTTGCCATCACAGTGCACTGTAAGTATTTATTTTTTTTAATTTTTTATTTTGATTTACAGCTTGATTCCACACCGTATTTTCAGTACAAGTGTGGAATTTTCAGCATGGATATCGGTAGCCCAAATTCAGGCCGACCATAGATATCGAGTTAAAGGCAATCTTCAAGAAGCCCCGCACCCAGTTTTCGTGTCTGTTGGCACTCATCAATCAGTAAGGCGTGTCTGCAATCTTGGAGGAACTCATTTCCCTTCCGAGACTCGAAACCCTATCACCCATTGCCACAGTCATAAACGTTACCATACAGCTATCCGGGCTGTATGTCAGACACTTTGATAGAACGCTAACTAATGTCTTAAAGGAGGTCAGACTCGAGCTCGGATAGTTCATTGGTAACGTCTATTACTTCAGCACTAGGTGACACAGGTTTGAATCTCAGAAGGGGGACATGAGTTCCTTCAAGATTGCAGACACACCTTGATGACCAGTGCCAACTAGCATGAGATTTGGGTGCAAGGATTATTATCGATTCTCTCTAACCATCTACTAACAACAGTTCAGAGGGAATTACCGAAGACAGTATTCTTTACTCGGACTTTCTTTTGTTTCGAAGCTAACTTTAAAATACTGCGAATACAACCTCTGGTGCTTTATTCACTGACAGTTATTCTCTTTACATTTGTCTTTAATATAACCTTCTTTATTGAACAATGAAACAAGTGACATACAAGATGCTTGATGTGTTTCGCTTTTACAAACCCAAATTGTTTGTCAGTTAGGAGGATTATTGATTGTAAGTATGAATGAAACATGAAAGCAAAGTAAATAGGGATGAACTTCTATTGTAACAAAATGTTATTTGCTAATGATGACAAAAACTCACGAACGATAAGTTACCGCGCAGAGGCACATAATACACGGAAAAATAAACAAATACAGTTTGTGGCTAACCTGTCGCAAAAAGGTGAACTGTGCATGAGGGCCGGTCATCCGATGAATACAGAAGTTGTGCATTTCTGATGTTCTGAAATATTATTTGATGTATAAATTACAATGTTGTGACTAAATTGAGTTACATGAAATTTCGTACTTGTGAAGTCTTGTCATCTGTGCTAAACTCAATGATCATTTAAAGTATCAAAATAAAAGTGAAAATTAGTTACAATAATCAAAATGTGTATTATAGTTGTTACAGTTACTTGCAATCAGGTTTAACTCCAAATTCTACAATTTAAATTGTATAATCCAGAGGTTCTGAAAATGTGTAGGTTTCGATAATATTTTACTCGACTACGGACACTGCCAAACTAGGTGGTTAAACACGCTTTGGATGAGGAGATGATGGTTCCTGCAAGTTTCAAAGTAAGCACCAAAGAATTAGCACTGACACACGAGCAGTTGCCGGGAGTAAGAAGACGCAGCAACAACCAAGCCAGAGGATATTTCAATGGTTTCAAATATGTCATATTTGTCACTCGACTAAAAAGTATACAAAAGCACCATTCCAGGCTCTATACATAATTTACTAATTTGACCAAGTAGCCAAGTTATACAGTGATTTCATAAGAGTTTTATAAATCCTAAGTAAATTCGGCTTTCAGTAAAAATAATTAATCATTGAATAGATCTGGTGGAAACATTGAGTTGATAAACTATTATACATGTCCAAACCAAGTTTACTTTTAACAGTTTGAAAAAACTTGGGCATTGGGTATATGATATGCATTATAATAAAGGTTTTCTTGTATTTCCCAATGATTGAAAAACAAAACGATATTGCTGTTTTTACTGATGTTTCGCTATTTAATGCTGCTGCTAATAGCTTTCTCAAAGTAGTATTATAAAACCAGAATTTACAAAACCTCAGCTTATATATAACAACTTAATCATCCTTCCTCAGCATGGGGTCATTTTTCCGTTGCCAAGTTGGCCAATTGGTAAAGATAACAAAACCAATTGTAGATTGTTGGATTTGATAGGCTTGTAAAATTATAAAGGCAGCATGTGTTCACTTAATGAAATTGCTTATCACATTCGGGGAACGGGGGTGTTGTAACCAGGTCAGATTCTGTTTTAGTCCATCATTCCTATTCAGACGATTTGGATTCCACTTGATATGAAGTGCTGCTGATGACATTAGACGTTGCTTGTGATTTCTGAAGTATTTCTGGATTATCTCAAAATTGTTGAAGTCAGTTTTGTGATCTGATTGTATAGCGAGTAGACAGATTCATGGCTGATGATTTGTCAAGATTTTCTAGTTCTTTAACTAGATTTCTCGATGGTCGAACAGATGCTGTACAGTGTTCATTTCTTCTGATTTTGATTTCTCGAGATGTTTGTCCGATGTATATCACATCACATTCCAAGCAAGCATTTTATTTTATAGACACAATTAGATAGAGAATCTTTAGAGATTCGGTCTTTTATATGGACAAGGTTGTTTCGTAGTGTGTCTGATGTTTTAAAGAAAACTCTAATGTCGAGCTGATTGAGTACTCTCCTGATATCGTCTGACGTCTCCGCTCTATATGGGATGACTACTGTCGAGATCCATGTTTTCGGAATGCGTTTTCGGCCATATTTAATGTCTGTGTTGATTTTGTTGATGAAGTTCTTCGGGTAGTTGTTTTGCCTGAGAGTCTCAGTAATGTTTGATATTTCTTCTTCTTTTTCTTTCTCGTTGGTTATCAGAGAGTGTGCTCGTTTAAGAAGACTTGAAACAACTGAAATCTTTGCGCTGATGGGGTGTGATGATTTGAAGTCTAAATATTTATTGGAGTGGGTTTTCTTCCTGAATATGGATATACTAAAATGTCCGTTTTCCCTCCTGTTAACAAACCAGGCAGTCTAAAAATGGTAGTTCACCGAAGTCTGATTCTCCTTTCGAAGTAAACTGGATTCTTGCAGATAGACTGTTTATTTTCTCCAACAACAAAAGTAGCATCAACGCTTTCTAACCATACTTTAAGCGTTAGTATGTTTGAAAAGATGTCATTTTCAAATCTTTTCATAAAGAGATCAGCGACTATTGGGGAAACTTCTGAACCCATAGCAAACTATTGTTCATCAGGAAGTTGCATAAGAAGTTAAGCACTTTCTGCCAACTGATCGAAATATCAATGCTGCCGTTAAAAAATATCTCTAAAATATCCAAATAATCAAAAATTGCGCATTTGAAAAGTTCGCACTAAAGATGACCGCAAATAACTCTTCTGTATTTATAAGTATAGCAGTACCATATGGTCTAATTTATCTTCTACACTTCAAACTTTCCTCCAACATCAAAGATATCTGAAAAGAAAAAAAGCCAACTTACTTTATTTTTAGATCTGTTGAATGCGAAAAAAAGCAGCCATCACGTCAACAGTAGGCAGAACATAAATTTACTGCAGTCAGTGTTTTTTCTTTGTGGTCAAATGTAGTACTTGGTTTAGGATGCTATTTGTCGTATCGTTTGCTGATACAAATATCACGCCAGGAATTTTAATGTAACTGTATTATATTATCAGTAATGATTTTTATTTTTTTCTTGAATAACGTTCACATAACTAAAGACTATGGGAATTATTTTTGAAACAGTAAAATGTGAATGCAGATAAATCTTCACCGTCAAGCCGTGGTAATCGATGATGATGATGAATGACTGGTGATTTCTAAGAGATCCATGCGAAGTTAACAGAGTGTGATGCTTTTCTGGATTGGTAAGTTAAAACCAAAGTGAAAAGGTCATTATAATTCGCTAAATAACTATTTTACTTATATGGTTATTTTAACGTGAATAACATAGCATAAATAAGGAAGAATATAAGGCATCTACAGTAGTTTTACAATATAGGGAGAGAGGGGATGTCAAGGAACTTAAGCCTAAGTTCCTATTATTTGCAAAGACGTTCCGAACCGATAATTACTATGTCTGTTTCTCGACTTTAACTCCAAAACACCAATACTTGTTGGAAAGTTGTATTGTTTGGCAATTGAAATCAAGATAACTACAATTCTGTAAACAAATGTTTTACAGTAAATATAATGTACTTTTATTCGTATTCTTTCGTCTTCTTCCAACTTGTACACGATTGAACTATTTGCGCCTTCGAGTTGGCCGCCAATGGCTACCAAGGTCAATGAACCAACGTTCAATGTTCACGTTCCTTCACAGGGGGCAATCTGGAACCCTCCCTACGTAGGATTTCCAATACAGCAGGAACTAGGGCGCCACCTACAAATTCACTCAGAGACAAGCTCTCCAGACTAAAGAATCCGGTGGAACCAATTAAACAAAATAATATAATTTACAAAATATATTGCAGTGACTGTCAGTTAAGTCATCTACATAGGTCAATCAAACTAGTGGATCAGGAGTAGTGAGATCGCCTATCAGAATTTAAAGAATTTAGCTAACGTTAGAATGACTGATCACACAAAGATGAGTAATTTGTTAAATGCTCAGCACTAAATTGCACTGCATACATTAACACACAAACTAGGGTGGGTGGAACAGAGTCAAAATTCTAAAAGTAATGTAGGTAGGTGGAGAGCGACAGAGATTGATTACTGAATCCTGCGTGGATCATCGAGTCTACACCTGCCATACTTAGTAGAAGTGACTCAACGCAAACACCTGAGATATGGAAGATATTATTACCAGTCAAATCAGAGGAGGATAATAAATAATTTTAGAATGTATTTCGATTCTAACAACTTATTTTTACAATAAAAACATCTTATTTCCTCTCTGACTGTATTTTATTGATAACACTAATATTATTTGTGAACGTACTTTATCTTACATTGATTTTTATTCAAATGTCTAATCAATTTTACTCATGTATATAAATGTTGGAACAACGTTGTGTAAGCAGTGTCTTTATATGATCACGAGCAGTAATAATTTGTGCTCGAAACGTTTTCATCAGGAAATATTTATTTTCTTTACTTTGATAACAACTTGATGCCACACAGTATTTTCAGTACAAGTATGGAATTTTCAGCATGGATATCGGTCGCCCAAATTTTGCAGACCGACCGTTGATATCAGGTGTGCGTCGGCAGGGGGTCGAACCCCGGATCATGTGCATGGTCGGCGGGAGTCCTAACCACTGTGCCACCGACTCACTGTTTTTTTATCAAAATAAAATCTGATCCATAAATGGTTTATTTCTATTGTCCGTCTTACTTTATTTGTAGTATTTACCTCAGGGTATTGAGATGATTTGCTAAAACTTTAACTCTTCCCTTGAAAACTTATTTTCTATGGGTTTTTAATATATGTCACATTTTCTGCCTATGACCCTTAGCTCACTTTCTTTTAAGGTAGCCATCCAATTTGTTGATAGTACTTCTGATAAGCCTAAGTCCTGATTTCGAAACAAGATCATAATCCACGGAAATATGGGCAAGAGTTCTGAAAAATTAACCATCTGCCATGAGAAAACAAATGCTTCATTTTAAACAACCCTTTTTACATTTGTATCTGGTTGAGGGGTTGAAGTGATTGGTATATGACTTATGCCTAGATTTCATCACGGTAATAGTGTTATTATTCCCTTGAGTTCCAAGTGGAACGTAGGGCTTCAACAACATCTCCACTTTGTCCTGTTTTCTGCCATCCTCTTCAGCTGGGTCAACGATTGCTCATAATTGCTCATCTCCTCCTTCCAAGACGATCTCATCCATGCCATCCTGGGACGACCCAACATTTGCTATCAATTTGGATCCCAGTCAGCCAGTGGCTTGCCCTGTGCGCGATGTCATTAGATGGTCTACTCAGTGCATGCCCGATTCATCACCATTTTCTCCTACACAAATGTTTAGCGGTCGGTCTTTGGTTGGTTTGTTCCCACAGTGTCTTGTTACTTATTCTTTTTAGCCATTTGATCTTGAGTACGGAGCCAGCGAAGGCAGCTGTTGATGAAAGTCTGCAAATGGCTGTTGGAAATTATTTTCGTGACACGCCAAGTTTCTGACCCATCACGGTAATATACATTCGTTAATCAAAAGAAAGGTGATAATATATACTACGGAAGTACACGACGTTGCACGGGATAATAGTGTATCTGATAAATGACCAGAGTAATATCTTTCTCCCTTATTGTACACTAAGTGAATACTATTCATTCTTGATGAATTAATTGTTGTTACAAGCAGCTGTTAAATAAGAGTTATGCAATGATATGGATAGTCTGGTGGTTGAGTTGTGCTCCGAATGACCATAGAAGCAAAGTAGAGAATATGAAATTACGTAAGAGTTCTAAATAAACACATGAATTATAAGCAACTAGAGAAACAAGCAGACAAACAAAATTAAGTCATCAAAAATCAAGAAAATTTGTTTCCATGTACATCCTGAGTACAACTCAATCATCAAACTATTATATTATTACGTAATTACTTTTTAACAACTGTTTGTGAAAACTCATCATCTTTGTTACTACCCTAGTTTCATTAACACCTAATTTTCCAGACCGTTTTTGTATTACACAACTCTATCCAAAACTTACTAATTCTCACACACCCCTCCTTTAGTTGAAATTGACATAACCAATTGTTTTTTTCTAAAAGAATGGATACTGAACGAAGAGTACTCTTTTCGAAAACTTTATCATCAGGCTCTACAGTTATATATACATTATAGTGAATGAATGAATTAGTGCTTTGAACAATAATAATGTTGTTTAAATTCCATCGAATCAATAATATCAACAGATTACAGTTCAGTAGCATCAACATAAAATAAGCTGAATGTCAGAAAAATTAGGAAAGATAATATTACAAATTCAGCAATTTTTAGTCTGTACTGAATTGCGGCCAGGGTAGTGGTAGTGGCTGGCTGGACTTGCTTCTTATGCACACAAAGCATTGGTTGTTTCACGCGAATCGCAATAGCCTCTGCTGTTTGAAGCATGCGGTGCTTCCATGAATTCGGCAATTTATTACGCGCCCGGTAAATGATAGAGAAGGATTCTTCAACGCTGGCTTTGTGGCCGGTTTGCACGAGATAGTCCAGTATCCAACTGTTAATGGTTTTAACTACACCTTTACTTAGCCACAGTGGGATATGTTCTCAAGCACGAAAAATCAAGTTCCTAGAGCAACGGCCAATATAACTCGCCCCACAAGTGAAGTTGAATTGGTAGATACAATTTGAAGTGACTAGTCTAGGTACTTCATCTTTCAGTCGAGGTAGCATCATCGGTCGTGTAGAGAATAAGACGTGTAGTTCGCCAGCATTAAAAGTTCTTTGAACTGATTTTCTTAATTTCCTCGTAATTATCTCACTTGGTATATTGCCCTTGAATTTCAGTCGTATGCAAAGTGGCTTCTTGTTTACAGATAGTGAATAGTCCTTCTCCGCTTTCTTTGTCATGTGTTTCTTGATAAATTCGTCAGGATAACCAATTTCGATCAAAGTATCATATACAATGCTTAATTCATCTTCAATTACTTCTTCTGAGCATATAGCTCTAACTCTGTGGCAAAGGGTCTTCACTAAATTTCTTTTGAACTTGATAGGAACGAAGCTGTGAAAATGTGTATATTGTCTTGTCCAAGTGCTTTTTCTATGCAAATTTCTTTTTATGCTACCATACCGTTTTCTTGTAGGTAGGACATCCATGAAGGCAATTCTGTCTTGGGATTCCTCTTCTCGTGTGAATTTCATAGCCGAATGTACTTCATTGAATTCAGTAATTAGTGTACTTCTATCAGAACCATTATCACAAAGAATGAATGAATGTCATTAGTAAGGCATAAAAATAAGCTCGTAGATATAATCAAATTCATCAACCAACCACGAGCTAATTAGATGAGTAAAGTCATTTGAAATGCCTGAAGTACTGCTATCCTCTTGAACAGTTGTTTTAAATTTCGAAAAGATAATGGTGTTATAACTTACTTTGTATTACCACACTTTCTGATTCAGCAGACAAGTTGCATTTCAGGGTTGATCACCAACTGAAATCAGTTAAAGAACCATTGGAAAACATGGAAGTACTGGACAGCTGTTTCGACCTAGTTTGGCACTCCTCAAAGTAGGTACTCACTGGGATTCGAACCCATGACCTTCTGGTTAGGAGGTGAGCTCGTAGACCCATTAAGCCACTGGGACCTAACTAGGGGTCCATGAATTCAAACGTCTGCCGATTCGTGGCATATTTTTGGGGCGCAACTGCCATTCCAATGATTCTGTAACCAATGTCAACTCAGGATGAAATCTGTAACCAATGAAATCTCCGCAACCCAGCACTTGGTAATTAAAGTTGTATTCCACAGTAAATAATAATCGACCTGTTTTAGTAAGCAGACATTGAGGGACAAAGAGAATGAACACATTTTAAACTAAAAATGATTGTTGATTCATATTCAGTTGATGAATACAAATCCTAGTGAAACGTTTTGGTGATTTATTTTGTCTACAACGCTGCTACATCACGAATTAGCAGTTGTCAAAACTTGAGATTCATGGGTAAAGACACCAATGGTTACATGCTAAGATGTTTGCTTGGTAGCGTGAGTTCGACCCTTTAAAGAATCACTTTCATCCGAAGTTAAAACAGTCGTTTTAACAGGCCTCTTCAAAACCCAGCGACGAATCATGCTCTTCTCGATGTCACACAAAATAATAATTTGCGTTATCCTCGGAAAACTAAACAATGCACTAGATGCAGAACTCCGCTCGGAACAATCTGGATTTAGGAAAGGCGAATCATATGCTGAACAAATAGCAACTCTATGAAATATTAACGAACAAGGCATAGAATGGTAGTCAAATCTCTCTCTATTCCACAACTTCATCAACTTCGAAAAGGCCTTCGACAGACAGCGTTGACCGAGAAGTAATTTGGAAACTACTTCAACACTATGGCGTGCAGTACCCAGATCTTTATCAACCTTATTCAACAGCCAGCCACATGACAATGGCACGTGTCAGGTGATCCACAATGGAAAATCCAGTGAGGCGTTAGAAGTGCATACGGGATTAAGCCAAACCTGGCTGCCTATTATCACCGACGATATTCCTAACTGTGGTGGACTGACTGCCTTACGTGTCAGACCGATAAGAAGACTGTAGAAGACTCGGACTTCATAGATGATATATTGTTAATGTCACACAAACTCGAAGACTTACAGGAGAAAACCAACAAACTGGCTGAAGGAGCAGGCAACGAAGACTGGACTCCAGGTGAACATAAAGAAAACGGAGGTGATGAAGACAACCAACCAACAGCAACAAGCACCAGTCACTATCAAAGGAATAAATTTGAATGAGATCACTTCTTCACTTATCTAGGAAGCATACGTTCAACTATAAGCAGAAAAGGTGGGGATGTCGAAACCAGAATCATAATGGCAAGACAGAAATTCATCACTCTGAAATCAGCATATGAATCTCCTTCACCCAGCATAAAGAACAAGTTTTGGATTTTCAGCATCAATGTTAAGTCAGTCAATTTTCCCATATGAGTCAGAAACTTGCACTGAGCCTCAAGAAAAGAATTTCCAACAACCTGCAGCAGACCTTTATCAACAGCTGCCTTTACTTGCTCTAAACTGAAGATTTAATAACCAGAAAGAATCAACAACAGAAACTCTAGGATAAAACCAACTAAGAACCCATTTCCCAACAAACATATAGAAGAATATGGAGATGGGTGGGACACATGCTCAGGAGACCGTCAAATAATAAGGCGTACATGGTCGACAATTTGGATGTCTGAGGGTGACATGGAGGAGATCGTATGAGGAGGAGATTTAAGCAATAAATCGGCAATTGTCGAGCCATTTAGAGAGGAGTTCAGTGAATAGGACAGAGTGGCGATGTGCTGTTGGACCTCTATGTTCCACTGGAAACCCAAGGAAACAATAATAATAATAACTGATCAGCCGATTCAAAACAAACCTCCTGGAAAATGTTTCAATTTATCCTACAATGTAATTAGAATGCAATGCATAAAATGCTAAACTAATTCCCTAACTTAATAAATCGAAAACCAAACACCAGAACCAACTAACTGTGTATCCAGTCAAACATTTTCCCCTTATTCTATAGGTACCTTATTTAAACATGCAAACCTCAAAAGCACGACTTTTTAACTTTAATCTGATTGTATCATTTAAGCCTTCACCAAAGTGATGGTAATATTTTTAGAATACAAATATGAAAGCTCGTCTTTTCGTTTATTTAACTGTCAGTTACAGTGAACAACCTTCATGTCTGATTAGAAGTAAAAAAACAATGTCGATTTTGATGCAACCAATAAGTACTTCCAACTTTTTTTCCTTGCACATTTCTTATTTCTTTAGTACATACCATTTGCATAATACTAATTACAACAGTAATCATAATGGGGAAAAAGACTTGCATAACTGACTTATTTTGGTTTTAATTAAAATTCCTTCAGCAATACATTGAAATACATGATTGGCCACCCACATACTAACTGAAGAAGAAGGCAGATATGTTCGACAGCATAATTTGTCTAATCATTAGACAGTTCTCCAAGCAAATTATTTTTTGTACAAAATGTGTATTAATCAAACGTGTTTCTGAAGTGGAACAGTCATTTGATTTATTTTCTGCCTGAACCAACACTTTTATATTAAAAGTAATCAATAAATGTGGTAACTTCAGTTTTCAGCGTAAAAAGAAATTTTTTGTATTACTGATCAGTGGTAGAACAAGAAAGCAAGGAAAGGCAGTCACACCTCTACCTCAAATTCCTTCATTGAATTCGAAAAGGAAACTACAACACCACGGCGTGCAATGCCCAAGTCTTTATCAACCTCATTTAACAGCTAGCCGCATGACAATGCCATGTGTTAGGTGATTCACAACAGAAAACTCAGCGAGGAGTGCGAAGTGAGTACAGGAGTAAGCCAAATCTGGCTACCTTTTATCAGCGATGATATTCTTAATTGTGGTGAAATGACTGGCTGATGCGTCAGACTGTGCTTGGGAGCGAGGGGTCAGGAATACGCTAGACCACCGATAAGAAGACTCTAGAGGATCTGGATTTCGTGTGTGGATGATATATGTCTGATGTCAGACAAACTGGAAGAATTGAAGGTGAAAATCAACAAACTGATTGAAGAGGCAGGCAGTGAAGACAGAACTGCAGGTGAACACAGAGTAGAAGATAACCAACAAACAGCAAGAACAAAAACCAGCACAAATCGCCTCAATGTAAGAGATTTAACAGAGGTGACCTCCTTCAATTTTCTGGAAAGCATTATTTCATCTACAGGATGAACGGAAGAAGATGTAAAAGCCAGAATCGGAAAGTCCTAGATTTATGCATGATAGTTTGCCTGTTTCCATGGGGATTTTACTCCAACTGAACTTCCTTCGCATACATAGACTGAAATGAATATTTTATTTATTTATTTTTTTGATTCTAGCTTGATTCCATACAGTATTTTGGTATAAGAATGGAATTCGCAGCATGTGATATTGGTATTCCAAATTCTGCAGGCCGACTACTGATATCAGGTGTGCGTCAGCAGGGGATCGAATGCCGGGCTATGTGCATGGTCGGCCAGAGTCCTTACTACTGTGCCACCGACGTACATATTCGTTTTTATTGGAGAATAAAGGAAAGGGGAAAAATACAACAGCCCCACGATGAGGTGGGTTATACTACAGACATAAAGGCAGCGTCAACAATTGAGTACTATGTACTACAATTATTGTCTAGCACTGTCTATTGTCTTAAGTTCGATTTAAAATTTTGCTTGCAGAATCTCAGTTAGCTAATTATCTACTCATTTATCACAGTATATTTCTCTTTAGAGTTTACCAGCCTAATTTAGGGAGAAAACAAAGATACTAGGGTACCTATCTATTAATGATACTATTTATGATTTACAGTTCAAATTTGCCCACGGATTGATATCAGTTAGAGAACTACTGAAAACTAGGAAGGAGTGGACAGCTGTTTCCTCCATCGTAGTTTGGGACTCATTTTCAGTACGCACCCACCAGGTTTCGAACTCAGTGCCTTCCAGCTACAAAGAAAGCTCGTAGACCATTCACCCACTAGGACTCAATTCAATGGTCAGAAGGTGAATTCTAACTTCTACCAATTCGTGATTTTAGTGTGACCACCAACCAGTGCCACTGATGGCAAGTATTTGTCGTCACTGCCGACCGGGTAGAATCCACTGGTCTTGACTTCCCACTGGAACTGCAGTCAGCTTCGTTTCATAGGCAGTCACTAGCCCTGGTGAGTGCATACTACCGATGAGTCCCAAACTAGGAGGAAATAGCTGGCCAGAATTTCCAGCTGGTTTCCAGAGGTTCTCTTAATGACATCAATCCGTGGTCAAATGTGAAGCAGATCAAATCCCTACAGACTAACTCTTGAAAATATTTCTGATTTATTGATAAATCCATTATCCTTAAGGCCCCTAAAAAAACTAGGTCTATTTAAGAGAGTATTTTGTTTCTGAATGCAACTTGTTAGAGGACTTTTAATATGGTATCAGTGTTCATGCTTCCCGATCACAATTTATCCTCCTACATTTGTAAAACGAAAATGGATTAGTGCACTTGAAATAAACAAAATATTATTCACAAATGAAATTAATCTTAAAGTTTGTTTACTGTAAAAAAGATACACTTAATAATTAATATCATTAGTTCTACACGTAATCGTAGAAAAACAGATTGAAAGTTCAAGAAAAAAAATGCCTAAAAATATCGAACGGTTATACATTAGTTACACTGGATTATCCAATTAGCTCTAGGTTTATAGTAATCAAGAGAGAGGAGACTTTGTAAGTGCATAATTTATAGGATATTAGGTTGATATTTTATTTAATAATTTCTTGCAAACTGAGGTGAATAGCTTCAGTGTACTACCATTCAGAAATGCAAAATGAGATGTGATCGGATAAAGAAAGTTATCAGATGGTTGGAGGCAATCGACAGGAAGCCTTTGACCTAGGTTTCGTGCTAGCTGGCACTCACCAGTTAGCAAGGCGTATCTGCAACCCTCCTTACATTCGAATCCGCGTCACTCAGTGAGCGCTGCAGTCATAGACGTTACCACTGAGCTAGTCGGGTTCGCGACTGACTTCCTATTGGACTGCAAGAGACATGAGTTCCTTCGAGGTTGCAGATACGCCATGCTGACGAGTGCCAACATGTACGAAACATAAGCTCAAAGCTTCCTGCTGATTGCCTCCAACCACGTAATAAAAACAATTCAGAGTGTATTGTGATAACGAGTCACTCAGCATGATGCCAAAATTGCAAACTCGACTGATAGGACCAGACGCATGACACCAGTTACTTACTTCCTGGAGTTCAAACAAAGATAAATAAAGTATTTGCAAACCTTGGATCCATAATTGGAGTAAAACCAGTAGCTTTCCAGGCTGGTGAAACGTCACTTCACTAAATGCTTTAATGTCACCATAAAAAATTTGCGTGATCCTGTTATAATTTTACTGATAATTATATTTGTAGATATCTTAATATTTCAGTATCGTATTAGCACCTCCCAGATTTCGGTGGATAAAGTGTGAACTCACAATGTTGGACAGACGTGAATTTGTTACTTGACTGCTTCATTGGTAAAAGTTTCTTTTCAGTATACTTTTTTTAAGTTTCAGAGAACCTAAATATTTCAAACCGTTTAAGAAAAATCAATGAAATTAGCTTACTTTATTATTTATAAAGACTGCTGTTTTTATTCTCCTTGACAGGAAGTCTCACAGCATAGTATCAAGTAACGTCATGGAAAGGTATAGGTCAACACGTAGAATTTCAATATCTAACCTGGGAGTGAATTAGTTACTTTAAAGGTGTGAAGATATCGATATCAAGTCAAACGGTTTCTCGTGTACGTAAATAAAGATTTTTGGAAGCCTGTTAAAGGAACTCTGATAACTTGGAACTCTTGCAGTTAGTGTCTACATAAAACCCAAACAGTTTTTTCTCTGGAACTGCCCGATATCTAGAAACTAAAGTTTTACTGACGCATCCTTGAAGGTATCCCTTTTACTGTTAAGAAAAAGATGTTACGTACATGTGATGGTACAGCTTGAGAATCACGTCACTGAAGGCAATTTCTTTTACATGGCTTAAATTGGATTTTTAGGCCACATGGCTTTGTGCTAAACCTAAGTACTACTTAGCATAAATCCCATTCCTTACTAACGTCACTACTTGTGTGGTGAGAGCTGGCTGCTAGCCAAAGTTGGTAGACAGTAACTGACGTCAGTGCTTATGTCCCCAATATTGGTGGTGAGAAAATGAGAACAAAGGCTTTGCGTAGGTGGATACAGTTAGCGTATGGATGATCTAACACAGCCTCAAAGAGATGCAAGGTTAACTTTATGTGAAAAACAACCAATCAAAGACTGTATTTTCTACTAACAATAATCTACAATAATGTACAATAAAATCTATAAATATGTGTTGATTTTCCTTAATAAACTTTCTATTGCCTGGCCCTTGTCTTCTGTTGTTACACTTGCACATCACTTAGCCCGGTAACCAAATGCTCGCGAACAATACTAGAATAATGTGAATATAAGCAATTTTTCATCATGACATATGGCTAGGATTATCGGTAGTTACTCCATGTAATTGCCTTATTCCAGAGAATTTTGTTGTTCTAACAGAAAGGCGTATTGCACCCAAATTCCATATGGTGCATACGCAGTAGATGGTAAACATTAAAGACAGATAAAGCAGTTCACTTAACTTTGAGGAATCTTTTATCTAATAATAACGACTCTATTCTGAAAAATGCCATCATACGCAATGAAGAATTTTCAGCATGTTTCACTGCAAAATATTAACTTCACATGTCAAGTCTTGAAGCGATATAGCAATCGATAATGTACCTTCTAAAGCTTTACTGTCTTCTCCAAAGTATGCCCAAGTACTCCACAATGTTTTTCTCCATTTCTTTCAAAAGCTACATTGCAGAAGGTAGAAATTTATTTGGAAATATGTATGACAATAAGCTGCAATTCACTAGCATAATTAGAGGATTAAAACAATACGAAAATGTAGTTAACCGAGTGGTTTAAGCAGGCCGTATTGAAAGTTTTTCAGCAAAAGCAAAAGATGAGCAAAACGCGTCATAGTAGTGGTTTACTCAACGTTAGAGACAAGTGTGTGAAAGGAGGTGGCTCTGGTTATTATGAAAATTGATTTCCTCCAGAATTTTCCGCTTCTTTTTTCACCTTTTCAGTATAAATGCAAAGTAATATTTCGGATAACCAGTGCTAATTATCAGTGTAATTATAAATTTTGGTGGTAGTGCAAATTTCTACTACATGGGTGAACATCTGGAAGCATTTAAGTTTTCCTAAGGTCGTGAAAAGATTTATTCTACCATCCACTTATCATATTGAACCTGAATAGTTGTTTACAGGAGGTTTGGTCGAACTAGCTAAGCCTATAATAGCCTTTTGAATAGCATGTATAAGTGCTGAAGAACAAATCAGCATGCCGTATTGTAACATTTTGAAATAAATAAACAGTACAACTAACTTTACGAATACCTGTGGTTGTGCATTGAAGTTATCTCACTTAACGAACTCCGGAGACCACATGTCTGTAAAACGACTGCTTTAAACACCAACCCTAAATGTATACTATAACTGATATAAGAATAGAATAGCTCTAATATTATTATGTTACATTAGAAGTCATTCAAAGTGTAGGTTAACTAATTCATATGAGATGAAAAAGAAACTAAATGACAGTCAATTAGAGAATAATAAAACAATGGTTAGTTTTGATATAACTAGTCTTTACACCAATATACCAATCAATATAGCCTTAGAAGCAGTTAAAAGAGAACTAACTGCAGATCCTGAACTCACTCATAAGACGAAGCTGCCCACTGAGAAAATTATTTTAGGAATTCAGTTATGCCTCTCATCTACTATCTTTAAATTCTAGGGCGAAATATATCGACAAACAGAAGGTGTAGCAATGGGATCACCAATATCCCCTGTCGTAACGGATATCTTTATGGACAGCTGGGAAAATACTGCTCTTAATACATTTAATCCTACTCCAAAAATATGGTGAAGATATGTGGATGACACTTCCACAGTGTTAAAAATACAACATGTCTCTAGCTTCTTGACGCATATAAACTCACTAGTAGAGGAAATAAAATTCACATCTGAATCAGAAAATGAAGAAGGAGAATTAGCTATGTTAGATTGTAAAATAAAACGAACAGGAGAAGGTAAACTGTACACAAACGTTTATTAAAAGACAGCGCATTCTAATAAAAATATATAGATTTTAATTCATGTCATTCGCTCTCTGTTTGTAAAGGTAGGTTTAGTTAAGTGTCGAACAAACCCAGCAATAGCACAAAGTAATACAACAAAAAGCCTAAACGATGAAATGAAACAGACAGAAGAAGTGTTGGTATCAAATAACTATCCTACAAAATTCATTAGGAAGATCCATTGGAAGAAAAGGCCAAAAGCAAAATCAAAATGATAGTGAAACTAATAATGATAACATAAATAAGAGAGAATATAAGGCATCTTCAGTTCTATCATATAAGCAGGGGACATCTGAGACCCTCCCTACGTGGGATTCTCAATAAAGCAGGAATTAGGGTTGCATTCAAACCTACAAACTCACTCAGGTAGGGCAAGCTCCGTAGGTAAGTTAGAGGACCCTGTAGGTTGACCCAATTAAACAAAATAATATAACTTTTAAAATACCCTGTAATGACTGTGAGTTAAGTCAACTACATAGGTCAGACTAGTAGATCAGGTGTAGGGAGATTTCCCGTCAGAACATAAGAATTCAGCTAAGGTTAGAATGACTGATCCCACGAAGATAAGTAATTTGAAAAAAAACAAGAAGCTGCACTGCATGCATTAATACACAACCACAAAATAGGGTGCGAGAGGGTTGGAATTCTAAAAAGTAATCTAGGTAGGTGGAGAGAGAAACTGATTACTGAATCCTTGTTCATCGAGTCTACACCCAACACGTGCAATACGAATGACTCATCGCTCATACTGGAAATATAGAAAGTACTACTACCAATCAAGTCATGGGATGGAAAATAATGGAATTATATAAACGAAATTAGAAAGTTGTGTGAGTACTGTCTTGATATGATTAGGAGCAGTAATTTGTGCTCGAAACCTGATCAGTAAATATTACTGTTGTATAACAATGTGAGACTTTATCAAAATAAATTTTACCCACAAAGGAATTATTCCATAACTGCATTAACTGCCTATTATTCAACAACCTAATTACTTTCGCTGCAAAGAAATTAACTAAGACATCAGTCTCGAGGCTACTGTCGTCAGATACCATCAGCTACAGCATTGCCACAAATAGATTGCTATTTATCCCTGCTTTAGGACACTCCAGCATTACGAATTCATGAACCTCCGATTAATTATAAGCTTGTTACTGGCAGCGCACTTGACTGGCATTCTCCCACATGGCCACCAAATCGGTAGGACTGATCTATAACCTATGATTTTCCTTCTCTGTTAGGACTCTTGCCGACCATTCACATGGTCCAGAGTTCGATCCCCTGCTGATGCACACCCGAAATCTATGGTTGGCCTGCAAAATTTGGGCTACCAATATCGCATGCTGAAAATTCCATACTTGTACTGAAAATACGGTGTGGCATCAAGCTGTAATCAAAATAATAAAAAAATAAAACGTTAAGTCATGCAGATCCCCTTTCGTCCAGGGTTGACCTAAGCCAAATTCGACCTTGTCGTCCCTACTGGCCATGACCTATTCACCTCAAATTTTATCACCTGATGAAAAAATAATCGACATCTGAATGTTTTATTCTACGGATCTGCCGAATTACATTTGATGAAATCCAATTGTAAATTAATGAATTCTATCCATTATATAAATAGAACATATGCTTGATTTAACGATTATTTTTTTCCCATGTAATTACCAGATATATTTGGTTGTTGGTGCAATCAATTACATCTACAGTTTCAAATTTTGGGCAAAAATAGACGCCTTGTGCAATCGGAAAACAAGGTGATTCATCCACAAGATGTACTGGTCAAATAGATAAGAAGAGGAATGTTTATTCAGTATAAGAAATTAGTTGATAGCTAAATTATGTGTATAATAGATTAGATTAGAACAAGACATATAAGCGAACAATATTGTTGTTTTCAATTAGATCTGCTTCACGCTTTTCTCTAGTTTACATAGATTTCTATTAGAAAATTTTAACCAATGACGGTGAGTTTGTGAATTAAATAATAATAATGATGTAGTTAATGTTTTGAACGCCATTAATAACGATGGTTGTAATGATAACAAAATAATGATAATACTGTTTATGCAGGGGACGATAACAATAACGAAGGTAGTAATTTGTAGACAATTTATTAAATAAATTTGGTTAAATCTTAAAAGTTGCGTATTACTAGAGGTGAAGTGGACAGACAATCGGACTGTAAATAAATATCGTTAAAACACGAAGGAAATGGAAAATAAGAAAGGGTTGGAGGATTTTAATTAAACTTTACCTAGTCTTAGGGAGAGACATAAGTAGAACAAACTTCTTTTTTATGTAAAAACTAGGATTATTCTCTCGGATTCCCATACCTTCGGCTATATGTAAAAGGCGGGTTCGAATTCCGTTCGAAAGGTTCAGTGGAATGCGATAGATAACTATGAAGACACGTCTTCTGTCCCCTTGGTGACCGCTATCAATCAAATGAGTTAACATAGAACTTATAGATTTTACTTGGCCTTTTTGCCGAACCGTGAAGGGAGATGCTCATTAATACGTTTGTTGCACTGTCTAGTTGTTCGCCCTATAAAGCTCTCTCCACAGGAGGAACTAAATTTGTAGATACACATAGAAGTGGTACAGCTAGGTAGCTTGCTTTCGATTGAACAGTTACGACTGGCCGGCTGAAAAATAAAAAAAACAAAGAGTGGCGGCATTATAAGTCCATTTCCTCACTGTCGATAATCTTAGATATAGGAAATTACTAGCCACATCCCAATTAAATTGCGATTTTAAGAACAGTTGTTTCTTTTCAAGTGTTTTCAGTTTCTCCTTATTATACATAGTGTCCATGTGTCTCGTTACAAATCTACTAGAATAACCCATGTGAACCAGCGTATTTTGATAGTATACTAATTCATTTTTAGAGAGCCATCTGTATAGATCCTGCAAAAAATTCAACATATTATTATTATTTGTTCCACAAACTCAGCCGCATCACCAACAGTCACGTAAGCATCTGGGGAACTCCAACCAGGCAGTCTGCAACTTCTTTATGCGGCCCAAACCAACGGTCGAAAACCTTATTTGACCTCTTTTGCCGAACCATGAAGGAAGATGTTCATTAATGCGTTTGTTGAGATGTCCAGTTGTTTGCCCCATATAGCTCTCTCCACAGGAGCAACTAAATTTATAGATACACATAGACGTCTGGGGGACTCCAACCAGGCAGTCTGCAACTTCTTTATGTGACCCAAACCAACGGTTGAAAACCTTACCGACAGATTCTATGTTCTAATATAACCGCTCCTAAATCTTTTCCAACCTAATCTTATATCAGCTAACATTGCCTGACGAGGAAGCTGGAGGCTTATCATGAGTAATAAACATTCAAGCCAACTCAGTCGACGTAGTTTTATAACCTCATCGATTGACATAGCATCCTCGCCTAATACACCTAACTTCAAAATTACTCAACATATTGTACCACTTTAGGTAATGTATATATATAAGCTACTTACCGAGATGTTGAAGCTAGAATACCTGTCGACGGTACACGACCATTCACAGCCAAATTGAAAGCTTTGTCCATTTGATTACGAAAAGCAGTTTTTTCATCAAAAACATCATCAATATAATCCAAAAATCTTCTTCGAAGATTCAAAAGACTTTCGACAAAATATGCCTGGGTTAACTGGAGAAATCAACAAAATAATAGAAATTTAATTAGAAAAGTATAATCAAGAATAATAAACGTATCATCGTTATAACGAAAATAAGAATCCATTTTACCTATTAATTGTTTCAATGGACCGTTTTCAAGCTTAGCAAGAATGTGACCTGTCAAAATTGGCCCAATGGAGAACCCATTGCAATACCATCAATTTGTCTGTACTAAAAGTTGTTAAATGCAAAGTGTACATTAATAGTGCATCTCAAAAGCAGTTCTTTGAGACTGAAAATCTGAATTCATATGTCGAACTGCTTTTCTCGTGTCTATTGAAATATGAATTCCACAGTAATACGACATCTAAGGATAGCATTTGCTTGCCATTTACATTGATATCATGTACGCTGGAAATGAATACAAAGATATCTTTAACACTGTAATTTACCACACTCTTGTGTAACAGTTGGAGGAGTTCACCTAACCACTTTGCCACTCCATGGTAGGTGAAATTAGACAAGTCTAGGACTGGGAGAAGAGGAAATCCTCGGCAGCCCATACAATCTTGAAGTATTACTTCCAGCTTGAAGAACGATCTAAATGAAAACAGTATTGTTCACTTATATGTCTGTCAAAGAAAAAACAGTCTTGTATAAGTCTTGTAGTAGTGTGTTCAATTATTTCGCTTATGAATACAACATGTTTTAATTCATTTTTTCCATAGTTTGATTTGCAAGAGTGAGTTTTGTTTTTACGAGTTGATCACAGATTGATATCAGTTAGAGAAACATTGAAAACCAGCACTGGAGTACTGGACAGCTGTTTCATCCTAGTTTGGGAATCATCGAACTAGAGAAAATTAATCTGATGCTCGCTAGTGACTTGTTACAGGATAGAGTTTCCTGGAGTTCTAGCAAGAAGCCGTGACCAGTGAAGTCCATCCAGATGTCACGTGTGAGCATGGATGTCCCACCGACGACATTGGTTGATGGTCGCGCTAAATCATGAATTGGTAGAAGTTAGAATGCATGTTTTATTAAAAAAACGCTAATATTGTTATTAACTACTAATTTAAAATATTCTGTGTATATAAACATATATATAATTGTAGAGCCGGAAGAGGAATTTATCGAAAAGAATATTCTTTGCTCGATTATTTTGTGTTTTAATTCAGTCGAAAATGTATTAGTCAATATGTTACTAATATCTTGCGTTCCTAATTTATTACATAGTTAATTTGTTTTTCATGTAAAATCTAAAACAAACTACTGAATGCAGGTAAAACCCGGCAGATGAAAAAGAAAGTATTGATTAGATGATTGGCAAATGCCGAACTATTCCCATGGGATGTTTAATAACACACAACATGCAGTCACATATTTTATTATTCCTTTATGTGTATGAGTTTGTTGACTGTAGAAAAATGATTATTATTGAATAGTTGGTAGTAAATTTCACACTACAACACTCGGTTATCAGATGAGCCCGTGGTAAATGCGCGTAATTTACAAACTTTCATATAGACGACAAAGTTAGTGTTAAAAATAGATATTCGGGTTAACTTCCTGGTATATTTCCCAAGAAAACCCTTCTACATCTCTGTTGGAATCTTCAGTGATAGTCTAAACCTATTTTTGTATATAAATTCATCTAGATAACTGTATATCATGCTGTTCTGTGAACCATTCACTGCTCTACAGCAGCTGTGAACCCAATAAAGGGAATGAAATACTTTCATAGACAGACTTTTTATAACTGCAATTGGGGAATCTGTTCACATTGCCATGAATAGCAGCTACAACCATCTGTAAAGACATTACTCCTCTTGTCTGTGAATCTAAAACCAAGGAGTACACCTGAAAAAGTCCAAGTTGTTCCCAAATAAATGCCGATATTGAACCTCGAATTTAAAAGTGATTCCAGTTTCATGAAAGCCAGCAGACAAGTCAAACAAAAATTTGTATTAGACCACCCACAGATATTTTGATGTACAAAGAACATGTTGCTACATTTTTTAGGACTAGAAAGCTATTATAATTTAGTTCACTTTGCACTTACGTAATAGCTGACTGAGATGAATACTTTCGATTTATAATCAAATGACTACTTGGGGAGTTAAATCAACAGAAAAGAAAGAAAGGAAAAAAGAAAGAAAGAAATCTTTATTCATAACAAAATAGTTAGAGCGAAAAATTGTGGTTTCAATAAATTCTTCTTTAGGCTGTACATTTATAAATCAATTAATTTAAGCATACTATAGCCAGTAAAGGCAAATTAAAATCATATCAGAAAGTGTATTGTGGAACAAGTATAAGATGGGATGGAACAATACTCAGTTAGTTTTTTTAATATACATTATTATTTTTATTATTATTGTTCCCTTGGGTTCCTAGTGGAACATAGGGCTTCAACTGCACGTCTCCACTTGCTTCTGTCTTCTGCTGTACTTTTCACCTGCATCCATGTTAATCCATACTGTTTCAACTCCTCTTCAGACGATCTCCTCCATGTCACTCTTGGACATCCAACTCGTCGCTTCCCTTTCGGATTTCACTCGAGGGCCTGACGCGCGATGTCATCCAGCGACCTCCTCAGTGAGTGTCCAATCCATCTTCACTTTCTCCCGCATATTTGTTAGGCGATTGGTTCTTGTTTTGTTTGTTCCCATAGTTTCTTGTTGGTTCTTGTTCTCTCCGGCCATCTGATCTTCAGTATAGAATGAAGACAGTTGTTGATAAATATCTGCAACCTGTTGGAAATATACATGGTCAATGCGAAAACGAGATAAAGTGAGATGAAATAATTTAATGATGTTTGTGTATATATATAAATATAGTCAGCAGAAAAATACAGGTTTCGAGAGTGAGTGTTATTAGGGTGTGTGAGACAATATGGAAATAAACCAACGAACATAAGTTCAAGGTTGAAAATAACAACAATAACAATGATTGTCAAATAATAACGATGATATGGTGTAAAATTGCAAGTACTATTGGTGAATGATTGTCAAATAATAATAATGAATATAATGAAGTGGAATAAACAGAATTTTGTAAATACGATAACAAGTTAGAAAAGCATTACTTAAACCTAAGGTTATAAAATCATAAGAAAGACCATGAAGTTATAAAAGTCGAAAATGAACGTTTGTCAATGAAACAAAGGAATAGAAGAAGAAAAGAAAAGAAAATTGTGATAGGAATTTATAGTGTTAATGTTTATGGAGGATTTGTTGGCTTTATTGCATGCCAAGGTAAACATAGAGGTTGAACATACTTCTTCTGTACAAATTGTTGGTCTTCTGGCATTAATTGCAACCGCTTCAGCTACTGATAGAAAACGTTATCGAGCTCCTCTAGATAAATTACTAGGAACGCGGTAAATAACTGAGAACGCCTGGTGTCCAGTATCTACCAAGTGAGTTACGACTGCACTATTTACGCATTTAGTTACCCTTTTACTCAACCATACAAGTACATGTTCATGCGCGCGCATGGATAAAGCCCTCTGAGTACGGTCAATGTAACTAGCTCCACATGAGCAGTTGAATTCACAGATACGTAGTGATGAGGACATTCTTTGGTAATTTATCCTTTGCTTGCTGTGTGAGTACTGGTTTAGTTAAGAAGTTGAGTACCAGTTTAGCTGCAGGAAATGTTCTCTCTACTGCTCTCTCAAGTCAACATTTTAGAATGTCAGCTGCAATTTCCCCTTTGTAACTTAACTTAAGATACAAAGGTTTCTTGTCAACGGTATCCACCTTTACCCTGTCTCTAGGTATTGACATATACTTTTTAGGGAATTCTCTAGATATCCATTTTCTTGCAGTGTGAGTTTCAGTTTATGTATTGCTTCCTTAATGCATTCCTCTGAACATATACGTTTTTATTCTATAGCTAAGACACTTAACTAAGTTTCTTTTGTATTGGATAGGTGTGAAGCTATCTATGAAAATGGGTGTACTAACCCGTCCAAGTTTTCTTTCTAAATAATCTCCTTTATAGATATCCGTCTGTCTTCATGGTAAGGAGGACGTCTAGGAAAGATAAACTGTTATTGTCTTCTTCTTCTTCACATGTAAACTGAATAGCCCTGGATGAACACTATTAACAGCGTTCAAGAAGCTATTGTTTATTAAGATTTCTATGCCAAACGATAAAGGCATCATTTACTTATTGACGATAATAGTCAAGCCCTTTAATCGTGTCTTTGAGTTGACCATATTCAAGCTTAGCTAGGAAAATATACACCAGCATAGGGCCCAGAGGAATGTGTTCTGTATATAGGGAGCTAAGCAAAAAAAAGATACATACAACACTGAATGTTTAATGCATGTGAATACTTTCTGACATAATTTTATTCTGAAGAGAGAAAAAAGTGGTATGTAGCATAAAATTTCCCTCTTGGAAATAAAAAAATCAAACTCTATTCATCATTATAAACAAAATTGGTTACAGGATTTTCATCATGGGCTGATATTAGTTAGAGAACCATTGGAAAACCAGCTGGGAGTACTGGACAGCTGTTTCGTCCTAATTTGGGACTCTTCATCAGTACGCACCCACCGGGATTGGAACCCAGGACCTGGTATATGAGCTCACCTTGTAACCAGAAGGTCCTGGGTTCGAATCCCGGTGGGTGCGTACTGAAGAGGAGTCCCAAACTAGGACGAAACCGCTGTCCAGTACTCCCAGGTGATGGTTTCCAATGGTTCTCTAACTAATGTCAGCTCATGGTGAAAATCCTGTAACCAATCAAATCCCTACAAACCAACACTTGAATAAACAAAATTAACATTTTCAATCAAGAAATATTTCGACTCCAATAAAGTAAAAGAAATTGGCTAAAGTATGTATGTATTGAATGGACAGTGAAACAAGAATTTAGAAATTCCCCTTTAACCATAATGTCAACTTTTAAACTAATGCATAACTTAATTGATGAACACATGTGTATGGGTGTGTGTGTATGTATATATGTGTACCTACATGTGTTCATCTTTTAATGTTATATAACAAAAGTTCCAGAAAATAGCTATTTCTGGTATTATTTTGATCTGGGAGGTAGTCAGTAACAATCAACCTGAAACTTTTCGTCCATATTGTAATGCTTGTTAGATTTTACATTAAAAAAAACAGGATCTGACAATTTTGATTGAATTTCTGTGTATACCTCCCATTAATGTCTTAAAGGCCAAAAAAAGAAGAATTTCTACCCAGCCTAACTAGGATGCCACTTCTTTATCTTTTAAAATTGATGGTGTTGTATGACACACTGGAATATAAATCTTACTGAGCTGTAGTCACATATGATGCAAGGAAATGTTTGTCCTATAATCATAGAGGTTTGATCAACAGGTGATATTGGTTAGAGAACCACTGTTTAAACCGGGGAGTACTGGACAGATGTTTCGTCCCACTTTTGGACTTTTCAGGAATAAGCTCACACCGAAGTTCAAACCCAGGTTATTCCAGTCGTAAGACAAGCTAATAGACTAACCACTCACTGGGACTCGGCCCAACAGCCCATGGATTCCAATTTCTCAAAATTCGTAACACATTCAAAGTCTAAACAGGATTATCTGCTAATTTTTAACTAAGCAGTTATGTGTACCAGGCTTCAAATGGTGCTCATTAACGGATATTGTCAAGGCAGCACTTGAGGAGACCAGGGGATTTCTGCAAATTCTTCAAATCTAGTTAACACCTTTTATGGTGTATTTCAGTGTTCAGATAAACAAAGTATCAGGAGCATAGTTGATACAATTCAGCTATGGCAAATAATTAAAACTTCCCTCTAAATTTTAAGTCCACTAAATAGTATTCACTAAAAACATAAGTTGTTTCTTTTACAGTTAATTTTAAACAGTTTCTAATGTTGAACAATAATTAACAGTGATTTGTATACGTATTCTTATAAGCTAGATGATCAAATAGTAACTCTACGCATCATCATCAAACAGAGCATTGAATGGCAGTTAGATCTCTCGACCTGAACTTCATTGGATTTGAAAAGACCTCCAACAGCGTTGACTGTGAGGTAATTTGGAAACCATCACGACACTGCAGGGAACAGTAACCTAAATCTTTATCAACCTCATTCAACAGATATATGACAATGACACGTGTCACATGATCCACAACGGAAAACTCAGAGAAACGTTTGAAGTGGAGACAGGAATGAGACAACGCTGACTACTATCACCAATGATATTCCTAATTGAGGTGGACTGGAAATATGCGGAAGACCGTGCGTACAGAGTGAGAAGACAAGAATACATTGGACTCATAAGAAGACTCCAAGAGATCTAATGTCATTCAAACTCGAAGACTTACAGGAGAAAACCAACAAACTGGCTGAAGAAGCAGGCAGCGAAGACGGGACTCCAAGTGAACACAGAGAAAACCAAGGTGATGAAGACAACTGACCAACCAACAACAAGCACCGATCACTGTCAACGGAATAAATTTAAATGAGCTGACCGCCTCACTTAGCTAGCCAGCATCGTTTTAACTACAAGTGGAACAGGTGGATATGTAGAGACCAGAATCGGAAAGGCATGGTGGACATGTACTACTTTAAAATCAATTTAGAAATCTCCGGGACACACTCAGCATAAACGAAAAAATTTGGGTTTTTAACATCAATTTTAAGCCAGTCACTTCTCCTATATAGGTCCAAAACTTGGCGCGTCACGAAAGAATTTCCAACAGCTTGCTGCAGACTTCCAGCAACAGCTGCCTTCGACGGCTCCATACTGAAGATCAGATGTTCGGAAAGAACTGGCGGTAGAGAACTCTGGAGATGAACCAAGCAAGAACCTATTGCTCAGCGAATACTCTGAAGAAGACGAAAGTAGATTGGTTAGAAACTGAGGAGATCGCTGGGTGATGTTACACAGCGGGACAGCCCTCGAGTGGAGCCCGAATGGGAAATAGCAATTGAAGCGTGGGTCCGAGGGTGACAGGGGGGCCAGCTGGAGACGACGGCAGGGAGCAGGACAATATTACATACAGGTTTGACGTCTCTGAGTTTTTTTCAGGCGTATTATAAGAGTACAACATTCTCATATATATTTGAATCTTTTCAGGGTACAGTTATCGATGGTTCAGTGATAGAATGCTCGCTAACCAGGGACATGCTCCTAGGTCCTATTCTCCGTTGATGCACTTCTAACTCCCAGGTAACAGTAAGCCCGGTAAAGAGGTAAGGTTGGGCGTGAGGCCTGCAACCCCACCTCTCTCTCAGAATAACATCCCTGCTATTGAAATTTCAAAGCTCACAGTTTGAAGCCCTACGTCCTGCTCCGAATGCAAAGGAATAAAATGAAGATTACAAATAACAAAATAATATTGAATTTATGCTACCAACGAATAATTTTTTTCAAACAGATATGAAGACATAATCTCAAGAACTGTTGTGTGGCTGATTGGAATCCTCATTAGCTTCACAGTAATCTGTAGTAAGCTAGGCTTCAAAAACACTCGCAATACACAGGGGGATTTATACAGATCCGTAGTCGACTTACATTGCCTCACACGAATTACTGAACAGGGGAATCGAAATCGAAGTTAGCACTGACCTCAGCATTCTGATAGGGGCACATGTGAATACTGAGTCCCCAAAGAGGAAGATCTTTTTGAGGTATTTGAAAAAAAAATGGTCACCTTATTATTCTGACTCACTTAACCAGAACAGCCTAGTGCACTCTAGCCCACCATATGTAAAGTAAATGATTATGAAACCCACTGGTTTCAAATATGATCTGATTGGGCCAAAACCAGAAATTTTCAAATTCTTATCCAAGTAGAAAGGAAGGAAAAAGTTGTTTTTTTTTCGTGACTAGTTTTCCCTTTACTGAAGTCTGATTATTTCCAATCTTTTTTATGCGGAGTTTTACTTTCATGCATTTTTATTTTTGTTTCATATTACTAAATGTCTTGATCCGTATTTTCTGCTGAATCCTTCTTTAAAGCAATACAGTTGGATAAAACTAGATCAACCTTCAAATTATTATCTCTAGACATCTTCTTTTCTCAGTAGGATAAGAGTATCAAGTCTACCCTTGTAACTATTAATAGTACTCTTATGACTTTGAATATATATATCAGTAATACTTGTTATTTTATGTTTTATGTTTTTTATCATGTCTCGTGATGGGGTAATGTTTATCTCATTCCTCTGGTCCGCGTTCAGCAGACTGTACGCTTCTCTACTTCGTCTTTTTCTCCTTCCTACTTTTTTGTTACACTGTATTTTATCAGTCGGTGAATGAATGAAGTATTGCTTTGTCTAACGTCAATCACTAGTGTGGAATTCACTCAGTAATAAGGAAGCGAATAAAAAGGCTAATATAATAATAACAAATTCAACTGTTTAGACGAGACTATATATATATATATATTTGAATACAGTTGAATTGCTATGCACAGACGATAATTTTTGCTTACTAAAATCGTTTGTGTCAAAAGCGGAAACCTGGGGGCTATCAACTGAAAGATTGTCAATCAAGATAAGAGTAGAAGTATGATTGCATAACATATTGCATATTGCACAGAGTTATATATTTCACTAATAAGCAGACTATCAGCTTTGCTTTCATACTTTTATCGCTCTAAATAACATTTCTTTAACAAAAGAACAAATGTTTCCGTAGGGCTTTCATTTAAATTGATGCTATTCGGTCATGCAACCAGTCATTTACGTTGGACTGATGAACGCTGAATGATACTGGTGTCTGGTAGATTTCATCAAATGTTCAGATTGGCTTGAATTTGAAACTTCTTACAGGCTAAGATGGGAGTTTGCAATTAGTAGTGTTCTCTGAGCTGGTTGGTTTAATTGCGAAGCTTTCTTCGTCCTTCTAGAAAACCAACATCTTCAGCGCAAGTTTCAGCAACAGGTGAACTGATTTAACTTCTCCATGAATGATAGAATTACGTCTCCTGGTAACCATCTTCATGCCTGGTAGTTTATTTACCTCTGTACCGATCATTTTTTATTGGCATGGATTTTAAACTTTCTCGTTATATGATTTAGTTTTTATTAGTTGGTAGATTTGGTCTATATTTACATGTTTGTTAATCGCATATTCGCTTGAATACCAGGCTTCTAGGAATTCCCTTACTGCATATAAAATTTCGACATTATTCCAATCAAATTGCTGTCCACAATTATCTACATGCATTGATATGAAAGAATACATATCATATCATGCCTTTTCACAGCTAATTTGTGTTCTGGATTCTGATTCTAAAGAGACGTCCACTTTGACCGATGTAATGTCTCTTACAGTTCATACAATTTATTTTGTAAATGGTATTAATTTTATCTCCTTTTTCTGTTGGATCCTTCGGTTTGCACAATATCGAATAAAGTGATTGTGCTGGCTGGCTGGCTGACTTGTGTGCTATATCTATTTCAAACGGTTTCAATATTCTAGCTGTTATTTCGGAGATATTTTTTTAAATACGATAGGATGAATTTTCTTGTAGTCTTTGGTGATGGTTTCTTGTTGGTGTTATGAATCGATTTTAGGCACCTTTTGATGAAATTGCGCGGATATCCATTCTTTTTGAAGACACTTTGTAGGTATTTGTCTTCCATTCTTTATGCTGAAGTATGCGCTGAAGATGTTGTCCAGAAGGATGACGAAATCTCCGCAATTAAACCAACCAGCTCACAAGAACACTAATAATTTCAAATCAACCACCTGAGCTACAAATCTTCTCTATTATTTTAAGATGGGAGTTACTATGATTAAATGGACGCTGTTTTAATTTGACTTGACAGTATTCCCTACTCATATGATTCTAAAGTGTATCAGTTGACAATTATGTGAATTCAGAGGAGAAAAGCCAAAGATAAACCTCAGCGGCACATATAAAGCAAAGGACTAACCAAAATGACTGAATCCTCTTGAAAAATAAGAGGTATAGCTTTCCTGATTGAGCTGTTTGGATTTAAATTCTAATCTTTTGATTAGTTTATCGAAAATGTAGCAGCAGAGCAAAATACAACAGCTAAACTATCTGGCCATTCATCCTTCTATTTAAGCCACTGTCTAAAATGAGATGGTCATGAAAGAAGTGCCTGTTGAAAAATAAATCCAAACAATTGTGCATTATTTTTACCTTAGAAACCTGTCCAGATTCTTTTCCTAATCATCAGGTACAATTAAGACAACCAATCATTCTGTCGTCTATCCATAGTATCTCTACACATTGTATCCTTATAGTCTGATACCACCTAAGTCATCACACAGCGAGTTACACTTATGTGTCACAGGTAACTGTTTAACTAATCAGTCACTCCTATCATGCTGAACTAATGGAAATTATGCATTGATACATGAAACATCAACAGTTCACATAGTTCTTAAGGAGTAATTGTTTGGAAAAGCCCTCATGGACTATCTATTTTTTTACAATGTTTGGACTTATTTAAATGTTTGAACTAACTTTGTTTATGATCATCATCACTTTTTCTCCTGGACTGTATACATCACCTTTTTGATATTTGCTAATCATATGTTGAATGTTAGCTGACATAGGGTCAGGTTTGAAAATAGCCACTGGTGGTCAAACCAAAACATGACTTCATCATTCAATGAAATCGCAACAGTTAGTTTAAGCCCCGTAGGGAGGTGTAGACTTGGGGTCCTCGGGACGATAAAAACCAATGGCTGGAGACAGTCTGTGATATGGCTCAAAATCATTTTCAGTTATGGCTGGGGCAGATGCATCCACTCCCTGTGACTTATAATACTCAATGAAACTATATTGTTCTTCATTATTACTATCCCTTTTGTCTCATATCTCTGTTTACTGTCTCCTTTTTGCATTCCTTTTCTACTTTCTTCTCTTGCTTTGTGTGCTACATGGAGTGTGGTGACTTGAACTGCTGAACATTGGTGCAAAAGTCCTACATTGTAACCAGTCACTCAGTCCTATGTTGACTTCATCCTACTTATTCGTCCTTGTCTCTGTTTATAATCTAATTCTAAAACTTTTCTTTGTGTTTGTGCGATACATTGATAGTGTGACGTACAATGTGATTTTGTGTAAGTGAATCATTGAAATTCTGACCTTGAATTGTCTGCTGGAAGTGTTGGTGTGTGATACTTGTGGACACATGTTTTGATCCCACTTTGTTAAGAATACTCTACTTTGATTCTCATGTACTGATTATAGTTAACTTTTGGTTCTACAGTGCTTGTTTTGTAATTTGAACGTTCTCTTGACAGTATAGCTGCCTAACAGCATTACTGAGGTAATTTTGAGTTTTCGACGTCATTATTCCTGGATAGAACCACAGACTTGTCGGAAAGCATTCACCTTTTTGTTATCTTTGGAGGTTTTTGTGACTATCAGTCTTTCAAGGAAGTTTTGGACATCTATACGGTGGAACGCAGAGATCTGTCACCCACATTCAGACAGCAATAAGTTGGTTTCGGTAGTTACAATAATAATTTTATTTGATAAAAAATGATGATAGGGTATTATTTAATACTACTGCTATAAATAACAAGGAAGTGAAGGTATGTGGCAAATGCATGATATCACATGTCGTCGAGTCAGTCTCCACAAATGTTAAGACTTCGTAGATGTTCCAGTATTGGTTTGCATAGAGTACTCCAAGGTTTTCCATCTGATGCAAATACTTGGAAGACATTAACTTCAATATTAGAATGGTAGTTCCCAGATTAAGAGAACCTCTACTTCGATGCACTGTGACTGTTCGTTTCAAATTCATTGGTTTGATTTTCAGAGGGCGAGGTGGCGAATTTGTGGGATAACCACTAGACGCGGCACTTGCGGATACAGAGACTAGTCGAAAATAGGTAGGCCCACTCGTTGAAGATAAACACATGAGACCCAAGCATATGTGTACCAGGGAGACTTTATACATGAATGTGGCCTTCTTGTAGACGTCCTAAAGAAGAGAGTATCAAAGGCTTTGTAAATAAATTTCTTCACATCTTCATTAAGACTGTTGTTTTTTTGACACCCAACTTTCTTCAGCAACTCGAAAGATAAACCACTGCATCTAAGGACTTTTGTGTATAACTGCCAATTCACTCTCTTCCGTGGTGTGAGCTATATAGGTCTTTCAATGCATGGTGGGACTAAAGATGTCACAGAAAGTTATCTAGCATGGTGACAGAAAAGTCGCAATGGGTCCATACGATGTGCTATGATGGAATACACATTCAACACTACTCAATGCACATCTAAATAAATAATAATAGGTTTATTCCAAACAGTATTTGTGGTACAGGTACGGAATTTTCAGCGTGCATTACAATATTGCATCTAATTACCTCATAAATTTTATAAGATTTCAAAAACAAAAAGCAACAACAACAAAAAGAAAAAAAGAGAAATAAAAGAAATAAAGAAAAAAACAGCTTTGCATTCACATATTTAAACAATGCACCACAGGATATGAAATATAAAATCAGCGTGTAATAGAATATGTGAACAACAATATAATAGTAACGAAGAAAGGAAAACAAAAACTAATGAGACTAATTGTTAGAGTGCCGCAGTAAGTTGATCGTGTCATGCCTAACAGTATTCTCATCACATAACAGCTGTGCCAGATAAGGTATTGTGGAGATTTTGTACTTGGTAGTCCTAGCATATAGCCTCCTATATCTGCTTCTAGTTCTACCAGATGAAATGCAAGGAGAGAGCTGTCTATAGAGAGGATGTTTGGGGTGTGACAATATAGAATTCGCTAGTTTCTTACATGACATTATGTATCTATCCACAATAGTGTTAACCAGTGGGTTTAACGAAATCCCACTTCCCCTACTAACAGCTTTTAGTGCCCTACGCAGCGAAGCAAAGTCTTTCTTAAGTAGTCCAGGAAAGATTAATGGGGAACAGTAAAGAGGGATGGTTAGAATACAAGAGTTGACAAACTGAGAAAGCAAAGACTGCTTTATACCAGACTGCCTTAATTTCCTAACGTAGAACGTTAAGCGAAACATCTTCCTAGTAACTAGCAAGATGTGAGAGGACCAGGAAAGATCGGAGGAAATACTCAGTCCAAGGTACTTGACATCTGATGTAGTTTCAACCTCTATGCCGTCAATGATAGTGGGACCATGTGAGCTAGCTAGTTTTTGCAGATCACGTTTTCGTCTGAAAGTGAAATTTACTACCTGACATTTAGACGGATTCAGCTTAAGACCGTTTGAAGAGGACCACTGACTAATTTCCGAGAGAAAGTTATTTAGTTTGGAACAATCTGACTGAGAGTTGACAGGCATGGAGACAGAGAGGTCATCAGTATACTTGACAAAAGTGTCTACATCAGAATGAGGCAAGTCATGTAAGAAAAAAGAAAACAGAAATGGAGAAAGAACAGCACCCTGAGGAACACCAGCTAAAGTAATTATCTAAAAAGCCTAAAGCAGTTCCCCAAAAACTGTATGCTTCCGTATTCTTCGCATTGGTAAGGCCTTGATTATTTATGCGGAAAACCCTGATTTAGGCACGCAGAAGAAACTCTTCACCCATTTCTCCTGGCTTGGACACTTTTCCAAGCTCAGTTGTCATTATTATTGCGTTATTATTACATTTTCGCATTATTGTATGATAGATATCAATATCATTCTGTTAGTAAACTCGTGATCCATCTGCTACATAATACATTTTTATACATACTTCCAAGCCCTTTCACTAATACCCGATTTTTCTGAACGCGTTTGTTGTGCATGAATACACTAAAAACAGTTACTTTAGTGAACAATTTCTTCTTATTTTCATGTCTAGATGGGTATGTTTTCGTGTATTTTAAGATTAAACAACATTAGGATTATACCCCTTCTTAAATAAAGGGAAATTTGTACAACTAATATAGTGCCTCTTTTTCGTTAGATCAACTGCCAACCTCACTGTTGCTGAATCGTCTCCTGAGTAAGGACATTGACGTGGGATGTTGAAGAAAGTATTTTCTGGATGGTGGTGGAATATTTGTTGTGCCAGATGGCATGGCATTATAGGCATTCAATGCTTTCGAATGAACATGACTTAACGTAGTGTCAGGCACCGCAGTGCCAACATACTGAGGATGGTTTCTGCTACGAAATATGCGGCGAATTCAACGTTGTAGGTGGTGAATGTACTTCATGTACAACTGAGTGAACTTAAAGGGGTGAGCTTCTGAAGAAGAATCCGGTGGCAATATTTGCTGAATTCTAAGTCCAACTTCCAAATTCACCCTTTATATTTTCAACTGTGGTCTCTGCTTGCAAGATCCACTTGAACTGGTACTTTATATCTTTGGAACTGAGTATCCAACTTGGTGTTTGCATCTGAGTCATATGTAAATTCTGATATTCTGCGTCCAATGTTAACATTGGCTGGAAGTAAATCGTTGGGGTAAAATATCTGTTTATCACCAAGCAGCTGCATAATTCTAAGCTGCTACCCATCGTTTTCTTCAATCACGAAGGACCCATTTCAGTGTTTTACCTGTTGCCAAATTGATGTGAACAATTCAGAATATAAAATTAGATCAAATTCAGTAGCATTTTTTACTAATATTAGGTATATGTTTGGAAACAACCAATAATGAAGTCAAGAAGCCAAGTAGGTTAATATCGCTCAAAAGGGTTTGACAGCGGAAGAATTCATGCATGTTGCCGCTAGACTTCTGAAAGTGGTTTCAGGCTCGCCACGTGGTTGCTTTCGATAAGGGATGATAGTAATTATCAGGAAAACTGGAAGGCGCAACCACTAATGTATTTTATTCAATCGCGGAAAAATGATTATAGTTCTTCAACTTATTCGCCAATAAACTGGATAAATTTAAGTGTACGGTCCAGTATTAATGAATGGATTTTAAATTTTAATACCAAAAGACTCCTAATTACTAAACAGGACAGACAAAGGAAACAACAGATTGATCACTTAACAAGGGCCCTTGAATCAATTATCACCTGCAGCTTGTCCAAAAACACCACCAAGAGCACACGCAATACTGCTAGCGAACACCCACCCTTCTACAGAAAGACAAATCTTGAGTGCAGTAAAACTACTGAAATACTGAGAACCGATTCAGGGACCTGAGCGGATACACTAATGCCACTTTTACAAAATTTTGAGAGGATAAAATAGGTGCCTACTGATTGGAAGAAAAGCTTCCTCTTCAAACTACCAAAGAGGTACGACTTAGGCATCTTCAAGAACTGGCGTGGTATCATGCTCTTGTACACACCAAGCAGAATATTATTTTCCTTTGTACTGAAGAGACTGAAAGATACTTTATACGCGGAAAACACATCAACACTACAGGGAGACGTGCCCAAATCTTTATCAAATTCATTTAACAACTATACGACAATGCCACATATCAGGTGATCCACAACGGAAACCTCAAAGAAACGACTGAATTGGAGACAGGAATGAGACAACACTGAGTACTATCACCAATGATATTCTTAATTAAGGTGGACTGGAAATATGCGGAAAACCATGCATGGGGAGTGAGAAGACAAGAATACATTGGACGCATAAGAAGACTCAAGAATATCTGCACTTCACGGACGATGTGTTTCCTATGTCAGGTAAACTTGAAGGCTTACAGAAGAAAACCAACAAACTGGCTGAACAAGCAGGTAGCAAGCGCTGGACTCCAAGTGAACACAGAGGAAAAGGAGGTGATGAAGATAATCAACCAAAAGCAGCAGCAACAACAACCGGTACCAGTCATCCATGGAATCCATGGAATAAATTTGAATGAGGTCACTTCTTCACTTATCTAGTTAGCGTCGCTTCAACTACAGGCAGAACGGATGACGATGTCTTAACCACAATTGGGAAGGCAAAACAGACATTCAGCACCTTGAAATCAGTTTGGAGATGTTCTGCACTTGGTACAAACAACAAAATTCAAATTTTTCAGCACCAGTGTTAAACCAGTCAGCCCCTATATATATGGGTCAGAAACTTACAGTGAGCGTCAAGGAAAGCATTTGAAATCGGCTGCTGAGGACTTTTATTAACATCTACCTCCGATGGTTCCATACTCAAGATGAGATGGCCAGAACAAAGTTTGCAACAAGAAAGTCTGCGAACTCACTAATCACGAACCTCTTGCTCAACAAATACGCTGAAGAAGACGGAGATAAAGAGGGAACACACTCAGGAGACCAACTGTTGAGTGACACTGTGCACCAGACCATCGCTCAAGTGGAACCGGAATGGGAAATGATGGACTTGACGTGGGTCCGAGGTCGGCATAGAGGAGATCGTGCAAAGCGGAAATGAAAGACTACGGGCAACTGTTGGGCCACCTAAAGAGGCCAACAGAGAACAGGACAATGTGAATGCATGATGTTGAAGGCCCATGTTCCACTCAGAACCCAAGGGAAAAATAATAATACAATACAACTACGTGACTCTGCTAAAGCAAACAGAAAGCCTAGGTAAGTTTTAAGATGGAGGAATTCCCTGTGTATCCCCTGGTTTTCCATCCATGTAACTCATACAAAATAAAAAGACAGTTGCAGCGAAGACAATTTTCTTTTCGACGAAGTCATCATCTAGGCTGTACATTCGTGTATTTATATCAAATGGATGGGAAAGTTCCAGAATTATTTCTGGTTAAGGGCCAAGTTAATAAAAATTACAATTAGGAATTAGAACGCCATAATAAACAGGGGGATGGGTAAAACTCAAATAAAGTAGCATAATAACTGAGAAAATTGACATTGTGCAATTGGGGGTTAGAAATGTAAAAATAACAAAATATACAGGATGTTTGGATAAAAAAACTAGTGTGATGAATAATTGTTTATGCAATCAGGGATTAAATATGTAGAAATAGTAAAATGACAAAATAAACAGGAAGTGTGGATATGAAAATATGGTAGTGTAGACAGGGATTAAGAAAACTTCAAATAACATGAATAAACAGAAGTTTAGATAAGAAAGGCGATGGGATGGTCATTAAAAAAAAATTTACTGTTATGATGCGCAAGCCTACGACTGACGTTTTCCTGCAAGAAACTGTTCAACCAGAATGCGAAAGACAAGTTGTCGCATTGGGCCACCTCAACGTGCATATACCAGTTTACTTGCTCTTGTGGAGCTGAGTACATCGGCCGTACCATGCGCCAACTTGGAAAACGCGCTCGTGAACACTACCCAGCCTGGCTGGTAAAAGGAGAGCAAAAACGCGTATACAGTTCAGTGACAGAACATCTGGTCAACTCAGGACATTCAGCGCCTTTCGGAAAGTCCTTCAAAGTAATATACAAGATTCAGTCAAACCTGTCAAAGGGAGTGAAATCGAGACATTTGGGCATAGTTGAGGCGTTAGCTATCCAAAAACTCAAATCCACCCTTTGTATCCAAAAGAAATACGTTCAACCCCTGTCCCTGCCATGGCCATCATAAACACGTAAAATTTTTTTTAATAATGACCATCCCATCGCCTTTCTTATCTAAACTTCCTGTTTATTCATGTTATTTGAAGTTTTCTTAATCCCTGTCTACACTACCATATTTTCATATCCACACTTCCTGTTTATTTTGTCATTTTACTATTTCTACATATTTAATCCCTGATTGCATAAACAATTATTCATCACACTAGTTTTTTTATCCAAACATCCTGTATATTTTGTTATTTTTACATTTCTAACCCCCAATTGCACAATGTCAATTTTCTCAGTTATTATGCTACTTTATTTGAGTTTTACCCATCCCCCTGTTTATTATGGCGTTCTAATTCCTAATTGTAATTTTTATTAACTTGGCCCTTAACCAGAAATAATTCTGGAACTTTCCCATCCATTTGATATAAATACACGAATGTACAGCCTAGATGATGACTTCGTCGAAAAGAAAATTTTCTTCGCTGCAACTGTCTTTTTATTCCCTATGATCATACAAAATAGCATGACATTACAATGATTTTTACACACTTTCGATGAAAAAATGTGATAATACTTTTATTTATGAGGTATAATATAAGTTCTGAAACGACATTTAGACTCACAACCTACAAAGCTGAGTTTAAACCAGCCGGCTACAGCTTATTCACATTATTTAAAATATTCATTTTGGTAAAGTGAGATTTCGTCATAAAGGATTTCTGTTGCAAATTATTCCACTAGTCTGGATAGCTAAACAGCACAAACATTTGGTTAATGAAAAAATAATTGTGCTTTTATTCAGATAGGAAATTAATAATTTTTGTTACATGCTAAAGCAACAACTGTATGATTGTTTTTCCCTCTAAAAGTCCCTCCTATTGGTTACTTGCTGACCAATCATTTTACGACTGTGCACCATGCCAACAGACTATGCTTGCACTAGAAAGTAGATCAAGGTGAATTACCCTTTAACTTATACTGGAGGTGTTTATTCACACTTAGGAAACATACGTATGAATAATTAATTGCTAAACGAAACATTTTAATACATAGAACATTTTGGGAAAAAAAGAAGCATCATTCACTTGCAAAATGTTTCATGACATTACTGATCAATAGAGGCAATATACATCAGCAGTGACAAGCCTTCATCATCATCCTCTTTAACAATGCCACTGACTAGACCTTATGAAAATGCGCGCAACCTCTGCTCACGTCTATCACGCTACATCCCAGAACTGCATCCAGAACCACCGCCTATAATTAAAAATTATGGCCGTTGTCCATATTTTTATAAACTACGTCTTGGTACAAGAGATTTAGTTGAAAAGTACAACGGGGATATGCTGCCGTCTATGCACAGGTTATCATCTGTACCGAGAGATTCAATCGGCACGCATTCAGATGATGTGAAAATTCAAAATTATCAATGGCTAATGAATAAGAAGTTAACTTGCATACTTTTATGGTTAGGTGTGATTATCTTGATAGTTGGAATTATTGCCCTACAGATTGCAAGTTTTTTTCAACACAAAAGACAGTAAGTATCTATTCATATATTGTTATTTTTCGTTTTTTTTACTTATATATGACAACATATTATTCTGTAATCAGTTAAGCGATTAAGCGTTCATCACAGGTAAGTAGCTGCGTCGGTGGCACATCGGTAGAATGCTCGCCAACCACGCCTCATGTGGTCCGGAGTTTGATCCCCGGCCGACACACTCCTAAACTTGGCCAAGCCAGTAATAAGACTGGTAAAGCGCGAAGGTTGGGCATGAGGTCAGTAACCCCATCCCGTAAAAATAAACACCACTACTACCGAAACTTCAAGCCTGTGGCCTGAAGCCCTATGTTCCACTCGACACGTAGAGGAATAGAGCAAACAAACAGGTAAAGAATAAAACATTCTGCTTTTTCTCGATAAATTCCTCTTCTAGGCTCTACAATTATATATATGTTTATATACACAGAATATTTTAAATTAGTAGTTAATAACAATATTAGTGTTTTCTAAATAATATCGATTTGTAAAGTGAGATCAATGGAACTACAGTTCATTAAAGATGCTTAAATTGTAATAATAATAAAGATATAATAGCAAGTAGAATATCAACTAAAATTAGGGAAATTCCACAGAAAATTGAGGATCATTCGAACCTAGATGGTCAGTGGGGTAAGGATAATGTCTGAACTGACTTCTTTTGGATGCATAAATTAGGCCTCAGAAATATTTAGTAGTCGAACTCTTAAAGCAAAATTGAGATTCATAGGTATGCGGTACATGACCCTGAAAGCATGATTAACGTCAATCTTGTGTTCTGTCTCTACAAGATGAGACAGAATAGCGCTGCGAATAGATTTTGTTTGTCCTTTGCTTAACCAGGCAGGGTGATGTAACTGGCTCCACAGGAGCAGTTAAATTGGTATATACACATAGAATAGGCGAAATTAGCAGTTTTTCTTTTATTCTCGAACGCAGAAGTGGAGTGGTTTTAAAGATCCATCGTAATTGAGCAGCAGGAAATGCTCTTTTTACCGCATTTCTGAGGCGATGTGTTAGTATCTCACTGGTGTTGTCTCCTAGGAACTGCATCTGTAGGAATAAGGTCTTTTTTGGAACTGTTCGTAACTTGGGCTGCTTTGGCTTTAGCTTCATATTCTTATCAATAAACTTTTCAGGATAACCATTCTCACTTAGCAAGCGTTTAATATTGTTAAGTTCCTCGTCAAGACATTGGTCCGAGCAAATCTCTCCTGCTCTGTGGACTAAGTACTTTATTAGATTGCGTTTGTATTTCAAGGGCACAAAGTTGAGAAAATGTGTGTACTGGCCCATTGATGTAGGTTTTCTATAAACACTTCTTATTGTGCCGTCCTCTTTTCTGGTCATAAGGACGTCTAAAAATGAAATACTAGAGTCTTTTTCTTTCTCAATAGTCAAATTTATTGCGGGATGTACCTCATTAAATTTATCCAGGATGTTCTTTGCTTCATTTTTCTTCTTCATAATCAAAAAAGTATCATCCATGTACCGACAATAAAATTCGAGTCCATTAATAACATGCTTCAAAGGCCCATTTTCTAGTTTCGCAAAGAAAATGTTGGCTAGAATGGGTCCAAGTTGTGACCCCATTGCCACACCATCGATGTGTCTATACAGTTCCGGAATTTATCAAAAAGAATATTCTTTGCTGGATTATTTTGTGTTTATTATATCCTGCTTTTGTCAGGTGCCTAACAGAGACAATGCAGTCATTTCTTCTCTCATTTCATTATCCATCACCTTTCACTTACACAAGTAGCATGTAGGTACTTACTTGTCATCATTTTTCAGAACGTGTAGCCTACCGTTCAGTTAGACTTCATACACTTTATCCCCTTGATAGATTTTGATAAAGGGAGAAAGACCAAATTTGCATTATAAAACGATGATATCATTTTATTTTACACAGGTCCTCATCAGCTGATTATAAACTGATGCTAACTTAAACTAAAAATTGTAGTGCTTATATTTTGGATGAGTCAATTTTTCATAATATTTTCTCTAGTACCATTCAAAAACTGAAATGACCTATTTGTATCCCCTTATTTATCCTGAAAGACAGATTTATTGAGACAGAATGTTTTAAGTGTATCGTGCTATTGTAGCTATATGTAATGTCAAAGAAATCCTAATTCCAATTATGGATAAAAATTTTATTCTGATAAAATCACACAGTGCTGTACTGTAATACTTACGGATGACCACGTTTTGAGCACAAGCTATTGCTCATAATCAAATCAAGGCGCTACTCACACAACTTTCTTGCTTCATGAGTAAAAGTTTATTAGACATTTGAATAAAAATCAATATAAGATAGAGTGCATTCGGAAATAATAATATTAGTGTTATCAAGCGAATACAATCATATGGGAAATAATACGCTTTTTACAATAAAAATAAGTAAACTGCTTGAGTGTTATAATGTGAATTGAATACATTTTAACATTATTTATTATCCTCCTCTGATTTGACTGGTAACAATATCTTCTGTATCTCTAGTATTTGAGTTGAGTCACTCCTATTGCATGCGTTGGGTGTGGACTCGATGAACTAAGCAGGATTCAATAATCAACCTCTCTCGCTCTCCACCTACCTACATCACTTTTTTAGAATTTTGACTCTGTCCAACCCACCCTATTGTGTGATTGTGTGTTGATGATCAGTGCATTGCAGATTTTTTTTTCTAAATGACTTTTCTTCGTGGGATCAATCATTCTAACCTTAGCTAACTTCTTTAAATTCTGACAGGCAATCTCACTACTCCTGATCTACTAGTTTGATTGACCTATGTAGTTAGCCTAACTCACAGTCATTGCAAGGTATTTTTTAAAATATATTACTTTGTTTAATTGGGTTAACCTATAGGGTCCTTTAGCCTACAGAGCTTGTGCCGCCTACGTGAGTTTGTAGGTTTGAATGCCATTCTAATTGTATGTGAGTGCCTCGATATGATAACGAGCAGTAATAATTTGTGCTCGAAACGTGGTCATCAGTAAATATTACTGTACAACACCACTGCGTGATTTATCAAAATAAAATCTTTTCCATGATGGGATTGAAATCTCTTATTTTTATCCCTTTATAACCTTCTTAACTCCAGGTAGTCATTAGTTGATGAGGACCTGTGAAATAGAATGATATTATTTTTGATATAAGTATAAAACTTGGGCACTGTGGTAGAGTATAACTCCATCATAGATAAGATTTTATTTTGATAAATCACACAGTAAAGCGAAAATATTCATTCAGACATCTACAAAACACAAAATAAATGAGCAAAGAATATCCTTATAACAAAGGTTTTTGTATTTCCCAATGAATGAAAAACAAAACGAGATTGTTTTTACTGACATTTCGCTATTTAATGCTAATAGCTTTATCAAAGTATCATTAAAGAATATCCTTTTCGATGAATTCCTCTTCTGGCTCTACAGTTATATATATATTTATATACATAGAATATTCTAGAATAGTAGTCAATAACAATATTACTACTTTTTGCCTTAAGAGTTCGATTACTAAATATTGCTGAAGCTGGCTGTTGGGATCCATATTAGCAAGCCTCATTTGTGCGTCCAAAAGAAGTTAGTTTCAGACATTATCCTTACTCCGCTGACTACCTAGGTTCGAATGATCCTCAGTTTTCTGTGGAAATTTCCTTAGTTTTATTTGATATTCTATTTGCTATCATATCTTTATTATTATTATTATAATTTAAGCATCTCTAGTGAACTGTAATTGCACTGATCATACTTTACAAATCGATATTATTTCAAAAACACTAATCTTGTTATTGACTACTAATCTAGAATATTCTATGTATATAGACATATATGTATATAATTGTAGAGCCAGAAGAGGAATTTATCGAAAAGGATATTCTTTGCTCAATTATTTTGCGTTTTATAAATCACACAGTGTTGTACAGTAATATTAACTGATGACGTTTCGAGCACAAGCTATTTTTGGCCTTCACATCTGGTCTTGCTTACTTTATCAATCAGATTTCATTCTCCATACCTTCCATTGTCATCAGTATAAATGTATTATTCAATTAACAGTACATTTTGACTAATTTTGTAAATAACAACTTAAATATTTTCATCAAATCAATAAAATGCAGTTACTCAGCCTTCTTTTCCATTACTTTTATTCCAAAGTGGAACATACGGCTACCGGCTTTAAAGTTCCAGTAGCAGTGGATATATTTTGCTGGCAGCTGAGAGGTTGCTAGCCTCATGTTTATCCTTCCAATTTCTCCCAGTTTACTACCATTTAGACGAGGTTGAAGACTACGTCGGTTAAACTAACCTCTACATCAGGGTGCCTTTTATGCCAATATCAGGTTGCTTTAATGACAACATTGGTTGAGATATTTTTGATAACATATGCTTGAATTTGTCGAAAAGTGTAAATTATTTTAAGATTATAAATGTGTTCATCATATCTAGAGTGTTTACAAACACGAAACCCAGGTTACTTAACAGTTCTTTGGTGATGAGTTCCAAGTGTCTCACTGATGTATGCAGAACCAACATTTCTCAATATAATGAAAGAGTCGAGCGTGGAAAAACAACTTATTAAGATGAAACGGAAAAAGTCATAGAATTTAACTAAAGTGTCTAACACAGTTGATGTATAGCTTTGGTTAGTGGTAAGTTAGTAAAACCAAGCCCCTGAATGTAAGTAAAGAATTGAATTCGATTTCTAGTCAGTTATTCTGAAAGACAACATTTAAAAAAAGAACGTAGTAAAGTAATAACAAGTAAATCCGGTTTCTTGTTTAATTCCAGTTTGGATAGCGTTATTAGAAGACGGAGATTATCTGAAAAGGTATGTGATGCATTTTTGCTATACATTTCGAACAATCTGATCACACATTTACTTGTCAATTCGATATATATTATTATTGTTTCCTTTAATTCCTAGAGGAACATAGGGCTTAAGCCACACCCCTCCATTGCGTTCAGTTCTCTGCTAGAGTCTTCACCTGGCTCCAAGTCTGCCCACATACTTTCATCTCCTCTTCACATGACCTCCTCCAAGTCACTCTTGCACTGACGACCAACTCGCCGCTTTACTTTCAGTTTCCACTCGAGCAATGGCTTATCTAGTGATGTCACTTGATGGCTTCCTCAGAGTATGGCCAATCCACCTAAATCCATTTCTTCCTGCCTATTTGTTTCACAATCGGTTCCTGGTTGGTTCGCTCCCAGAGATCTCTGTTGCTGATCGTTTCTGTCCGGCCATCTGATTTTGAGTAGCATTGAGAGAAGACAGTTGTTAATGAAGGTCTGTAGTTTGTCTGAGATGCTCTTTATGACGCGCAGTGCAAGTCTCTGATCCGTATAGTAGCACTGACTTCAGTTAAATTAAACAAAGTGACAAAAAAAGGATTTAAGAATGATTAACACAACGTTTGGTAATCCAATCAAATAAGGATTACCAAGGTAGGTTAAGAGTAATAATAAACTGTTTTTGAATACACAGGGGGGGGCTTAAGTTTATGAATAGCTATAGCCTCAGCATACTTCAATAAGCTCCCTTGACCGCTTTTATAGATGACCTTAAAGGCTGAGTTAACATCAATCTTATTGTTCATCTCGATTAGGTGTTTAGCTATAGACGAAGTTGGTAGTCTGACACCTGCATCCATTGGTTTTTCACAATTCATTTGTTTTTCTGACCATTTTGGGATATACTCTCCCACCTTCACAAGCAAAGCGCGATTACTCCTTCCTATATATGTGTGTCCACACACACACAATAAAATTGGTAAATAGTGTGCGATATGACATAATCACTTGTGCACTTTTGAGGTTCGCAGTGGAGCAAATTTTTAGCTTTTTCGACAATTACAAGCTGGGCTGCATAATAGGTTCTACGGATGATCGAATTCAACCTTTGTCTCAAAATCCTACTGTTTATTTCAGATAATCTCCGTCTTCTAATAACGCTATCCAAATTTATAAAAGGGATTAATTGTTTTAATTCCGGTTGCAAAAAGACAGATACTCTGCTCAGCATTTTACTAGATTGCACTACAGTGACTAAAAAATATGTCCAGCACTGTGACTCTACAAGATGTCGATGAGAACCTCATAGATTTGTGGTAACACCTGTAACCTCAGTACTGACTGGGTGACCTCAACTCACAGATATGCCTTTCCAGTAAGCACTATACTTGGGTTCATAGCTTTAAGATCTGGTTTCAAATTCATTCCGATTATCTTTCGATAAAGAAAGCAAGACGAAATTTGCAGTATAAAATGATGTCATCATTCTATTTCACAGGTTCTCATCAGCTGCAGACTACCTGAAATTACAATGGTTATATAAATGATAATCACATACTTTAATGTTTAAGTGGTAGTAGAGAAGAAATACTATAAAACTGACGCATCCAAAATGTAAACATTACAATTTTTAGTTTAAGTTTTCATCATCAATTTATACGCTTTCAAAGTAGAAAAGAGGGCGACGGAGAGGGGTAAGACAGAAAACAAACGAAATTAACAAAACAGTGTTAGCTTGTAAGTTCACATAGCAACTCAAAAAACAAAAGCGGTTGCAGTTTATAAGATTGGGATTTGTTCAGTGATTTGAAATCACTGATTTACATAACTTATTAATGTAATCAAAACCAAAATTCAATTACACTCTCTTTCTGTATGCATAAGTATGGTTCGAATCGTTTGATTGCGATCGCTTCAGCGAATCGTAGTAAATTTGTTGTCGTTTGTCTATTTAATATTTTGAAGGACTTGGAATTCTCCACAAGATAACCGGTATCGACAAGATGTCTGGTGATTGCACTCTAGGAATATTTGCTTCCTTTCAGGCACCGGATAGAAGCCCTTCTTTCCGTCTTTCCAACGTACTTGCTCCCGCAAATGCACATAAATTCATACACGCAGTTGAAAATGACATCAGTAGGGTACTTATCCAGTTTAGAGAGGCCTATAGAAGAAGTAGTGCTGTATAATGTTACGAGTTTAGCTGCAGGGAAGCTTCTTTTTATTACTCCTTTCATTCTCTTGTCAAGCTTCTGTGACACTACATCTCCTTTGAATGAGAGACGAGTAAACACTTTCTTCTGTTCAACAGTTGGGTTTCCTGATTGTGGTCAGACAGTGGGAAACGAGAAGACAGGGATATCCTGGACCGACGTGAAGAATCTAGAAGACCTGGATTTCGCGCGTGGATGATTTATGTTTGACGTCACACAAAATTGAAGACTTACAAGCGAAAACCGACAAACTGGTCGAAGAAGCAGCCGGTGAAGACAGGACTCCAGGTGAACATAGATAAGACGGAGGTTATGAAAATAACCAACCAACAACAACAACAGCAGCAGCAACATCCAGCGCCAATCACCATGAACGGGAGGGATTTGAAAGAGGTTACTTCATTCACTTATCAAGGGAGCATTGTCTCAACTACAGGAGGAACGGACGAGGATGTCAAATCGAGAATCGGGAAGGTGAGAAACACATTCATCAACCTGAAACCAATCTGAAAATCTTCGTCACTCAGCCTGCATCAACAACAAAATTCGGATTTTCAATACAAACGTCACGTCAGTCAGTTCTTCTATACGGATCAGAAACTTGGCGGGTCACAAAGAATATTTCCAACAGCCTGTTGCAGACCTTTATCAACAACTGTCTTCGTTCTGTACTCAAGATCAGATGGCCGGCCGGAAAGAATCACCAACAAGAAACTATGGGAACAAACAAAACAAGCAAGAACCAATCGCCCAATAAATATGCAGGAGAAAGTGGAGATGGATTGGACACTCGTTGAGGAGGTCGCTGGGTGACATCGCGCGTCAGGCCATAGCTCGAGTGGAAGCCGAAGCGGAAGCGGCGAGTGGGACGTCGAAGGGTGACATGGAGGAGATCGTGTGAAGAGGAGTTGAAACGGTATGGATTAACATGGATGCAGGTGAAAAGTACAGCAGAAGACAGAAGCAAGTGGAGACGTGCAGTTGAAGCCCTATGTTCCACTAGGAACCCAAGGGAACAATAATAATAATGATCTTTTTCTCTGCTTAAATTCTCATTTCAATTACCTCCACTAGTTCCTAGTTCACTCACAAAGAACTGAATGAATAAGTTATCTATATCACTGAAACTAATTAAATTGGTACCTATGGTCTTCAGGAGATTAATTACGCTGATCAGGTATGCCTGCCTTACACTGAACTAATGAATAATGTACTCCTTCCTGTCAGTTAGACGATTTACACCTCTACGACAACAATCTTAATATGAAGCATTCACCCTAATGCAATAACAAAATAACTTGAAGACAAATATTTAGCACTCTATAG